>OX493266.1:10430258-11045786 GCA_950370525.1 Bellardia bayeri | reverse complement strand
TCGACAGCATATTGCCGGATTCGGCTGGTGTGGCATTACGTTGACGATGCAAACGTTGTTTCTGGTTTTTGAGAAAACCCTTGAAGGGCTCTTGTAGTTTTTGGCCTATTACCGGTATGGCTGCCAATGTATCGACGGCCTTTTCAATCAGAGACTCGTTAAAGGCTATAATCACAAAGACCTTTTGTATGTGCATTTTCACAATGGCCTTGCCGATAAGTGTGGCCCCAAAGAATGTCCAGAAGGGCACCAAGAAATGGCCACAGGTAATGCCGGCTAAATCGAATAAGGGATTGGGTATCTGTACAAACGAGAGGGAAATACAAATAAAGCAAATTTGTTTAGAAAATAACGAGGGGAAAACACATGAAAATTAAATGAAGCAGTTAAAATAATGCAATGAAAAAGTCTTAGAAACGTAGCAACACAATAATAATTTTAAATTTTCTTCAAACTGATATTAAAATATTGCAACGCAGCAAAATTAAAGAATTCAGGGGTGTCATAGAAACCAATATTGTCAGAATTGGTTTTAAAACCGACAAGAAAAAATGCTTTGGTGTCTTAGGGCACTGCTACACGTTCAATAAATATCGTAATACTAGAAATATCTCGATATATATTGAACGTGTAGCAGTGCCCTATGACACCAAAGCATTTTTTATTGTCGGTTTTAAAACCAATTCTGACAATATTGGTTTCTATGACACCCCTGAATAAGTTAAATTATTAAGTGAAAAATTAAATTAAATTTTAAATGAAAACATGATTAAACAATTATATTTTATTTTTCGAAAATAAGGTCTAATATTCTTTTTATTTTTATTTTTTATTTCTTCCGATATTTCGCTACAACAAATAAAAAATAAAAATAAAAAGAATATTAGACCTTATTTTCGAAAAAAGGTCGAAGAATCAGTTAAATAATGAAAACATGATTTTTTTTTATAAATTCTTGGTTTATGTGTAAAAAATTGTCATAAAAAGATACTTCAAAAACTTACACTGGCACAAGCTAGAATTCCAAAGAAACCGATACGTTCCACCACACGCTCCATAAATAGCTTTCCTCTGTCCATTAAGCCCAAATTCTTTTGATCCTTTTTGGCCTTTAAAGCCTCAAATTCAGCCAACTCTTCGGCATCGTCTGGATCATAGCCAGACAAACGGGCAGCCTTAGCCATAAAGTAAGGCGGCAACTCACCCAAAGCAGTGCCTGCACCCCAAAGGAAAGCCTCAAAGCGTACCTTAGACATGATGGACCAAATGTGGGGAAGTTTCTTAGCATAAGGTTCTTCGGGGCAGATGATGCTAGAAAAACAAACCGCAAAATTAATATTTGAATAACAAATTACCAAATTTCTACTCACTCATCTGGATATGGTGGCTTAGGGAAATTCAAAGAATTACACTCATAGGCAGCTAAAGTAACACTAGCTATATGTGGCCCCAAATACAGTAAAAATGTATGCAGGCCGGTGCCCAAACCCACCGAAGATAAGATGCCCAAGCCCGTCCAATACACCACAAACCAGGTGTTGTTTTTTAAAAACTCTACAATGATTTGATGGCGTCCCGGTAGTTCATATAAAACAGCTATAAAACTAGCTATAATTAAAAATATGCCAATCCAAGTCTTTCTTTGCATTAGTCTGTAAAAAAAAAACGAATAACAAAGTTAAACATATGTATATGCCTTAGTAAACATTAATATAAACTTACTTTCCCACTAAAGTCTTAACTAGCTCTACTACTTCTAAAATACAGTATGACAATGTTTTTATTGGTTGCCGCCATAATACTAAAGCCTCTCTATCGGCTTTGAGTTTCTCCTTTTGTTGTTTATTTAATGGTTTCATTTGTTTCATTATTGACAATGCACCGTTATTAGTTTTCCTAAGTTTTTCCTGTGTATTATTTGAGGTTCCTCCTGTAGTTGTTGTTGCTGAGGCTGAGGTTGTCTTTGTTTGTTGTTGTTTGTTATGGGAGTTTTCTTTATCTACATTTTTGCGCTGTCGCGTATCTTTGTCTTTTTTATGATGTTGTGACATTTAAACAGAAAATAGTGTTTTTTTGTTGTTGTTGTTTACTTAATTTATAACTTGATTTAACAAAAAGTTTGTTGATGTGAGAAATTGATTTTATTATTTTTTTTATTTATACCAAAAATACAAAAAATACAAGTTTAATTAATTAAGGTATATTGGAAAGAGTAGCAGGAGTTTGGTGTATATTCCTTTAGTTCACAGGTTCAACACAATTTTGGTGTCTAGTTGATGTGCTGAAAGGAGGAAAAAAAATCTGGTTAACACAATTTCCCGTAAATATATTTAAATAAACCGTAAAGTATTTGAATTTGTTTAATACTTTTAAAGATATCTTTAAACTATTGGATACCTTGGCCAGGTCAAAATTGCACCACAAAAAAAAAAAAAAATTGAGACAAAAAAAAAAAAAAAACATTAACAGCGGCAAGCGCGCCAGGCACTTTGATTTAAAGATATATAATTATTATTCAGCCCAATCATGAATAAAAATTCCGCGGGAGATTTTTCCCTTTTCCCATTTTTCCTATTCAAATTCAATGTTAAAAAAATAAAAAGGGGAAAAAATCCCGTGGATTTTTTATTCATGATTGGGCTGATTATTTTTATTAACGAACAGCGACACATAGGCTCTTTTTGAATTAATGTTTGTATGGCTCACAATGGTATTACATCCTCCGTAACCATATTTAAGGACTTTTCGAGCACCTGTGCTTTATCTCCCAATTTTTTTTTTCAACATTAGACAGTCGCAAAGCTCGTGCTTGCAGTTTAACTGCCGTATTTATAAAAAATAAAGTAGGCTTGAAGTGTGCTTTAAGACAAAATTTTCTTCCCATATAAGGCCCACTTCCGAAAATCACTTTAAAGAGCATAAAAATGTTGGTATCCAAATAATATTTAACGCAAATATATTTCATGTCTAAAAATACTACGGTACAATTTTATTATGATCGGTCCATAATTAGTCGAAACTCCCATATAAGGCCACTTCCGAAAATCACTTTAAAGAGCATAACTCTCTCAAAAATGTTGGTATCCAAATAATATTGAATACAAATATATTTCATATGTATACAAATAATATGGTGCAATTTCATTGTGATCGGTCCATAATTAGTCGTAGCTCCCATTATAAGGCCCACTTCCGAAAATCACTTTAAAGAGCATAACTCTCTCAAAAATGTTATTATCCACATAATATTGAACGAAAATATAGGTATTCCATATGCCTAAAAATAAAATGGTACAAATTTATTATGATCGGCCCATAATTAGTCGAAACTCCCATATAAGACCCTCTCCGTAGTTCACTTTAAGCTCCATAAATCGTTTAAAAGTATTTATATCGAGATAAAGTTTAACACAGTAGGTATAATACTTATGTATATTTATAGACATCACGATACTAAATTTTTGGATGATCGGTCCACAATAGGTTATATCTTCCATATAACGCCCATTTCTGAATAATTTTTTTATACATATAGGTACTGGGTGTAGGGTATTATATGGTCGGGCTTAACAGACTATACTTTCTTACTAGTTTTTATTTAATTTAACAATTCTAAGAGCAAATTTCATACAACTTTTACTAGGCACTAACCCAAAGTTTATTTATTTTTAGAAACTTTTATTATTTGGTAAAATTAAACTGAATTATAGTTGATTAAACTCTGACTTTTATTTTAAAACCTTTTTAAAACACTGGAGGCATTAATACATACCTATATGATAAAAAATATTATGATCTTTTATTGTTTCTAACTCCCATTTCCTTATACATACATACATATGTATGTCAATACATTTACCCATAAATTGAACTTTGGCTTTATTTACTTTTTACTCGCTTTGTTATTGTTTTTACTTGTATCTGTATCTGTTATTTTAAAACATAGTAAACTTAAAGCATAAAAAGAAATTCATAATAATGATAAGATATCAAATAATCTACATACATAGGAATGTATATAAAGTGCACCGTACAATTTACTATTTACAGACACAAAACGGTTAATGACCTAAATTTAGTCTGACAACATAATATACTCGTAGTTTCATCATCATCAAGTAGTTAATAAGTACAAAAAGTAAATAAACGTTTAAATTAAATATAAAAACACTGCAAAAAAAATAAAAGTACCTACATAACAAAAATAAGCAAAAACGTATGTACGTGTGAAAGGTTTTTTTGTATAGTTTATTTTTAGTTTCGTCTTTATTGCTTACAAAAGCTAAACTGATAAAATGGTTGGTTTTAAAACCTCTAAAGATTATGATTAATCTTTTAATATGAAAAGAGAAGGTAGGTATTGTTGTAAGAAATATAAATTAAAATCATCTACATAAGTATAGGTACATACATATACATAAGTAGGTACATAGGTATAATCTTTCTATTATTTAAACACAATGCGGGAGCAAACATTCAATTCGCCTTATTGTCTAGCTATTTTAATTCCTTTATAATAACTAAAAGAGCAAGGAAAATTTACAATTCGTTAAATTGCACCTGTTTTAATTAAATAGCTTTTAATATGTAGCTACATATGTATGTAGTTTAGATTATTTGGTAATGCCTCATTAACTTGATTATTATTAATGATGTACTTAAATTTTTTTATTTGAGGGCTTTGTTTGACTGTTATTATTAACAATTTATAATTAAATTAAAAAATAAAAAAACAATTTAAATTAAAAGAATAAAAAACATATTGCGGGAAATTTAACATACGACATGAACGCACCAATGACAAGAAACCACACAATGTTTTGTTATTATTGTTCTTACTGTAGCCGTTGTTGTTGTGTTTGTTTAATTTTTATCATCAACACAAATAAAATATTAGCGGCGAGAAGGTGAAAAGAAACATACAAAGTGTAATATATATATCGAAAACAAACACAACAATGTTTTATTACAAAATAGTGATGCCAGATCACACAAAATCGTAAAATTCGGAATAAATATATAATTTTCCAGAATTTAAGAAAGGCTCTCGCAATATTTGGTTTGGTGTAGAATTGTTCAAAACTGCACTGATCTTCCACACTTACCTCGTATGTACTCGCACATGTCAATATTGGTGTAGTAATAGAAAACAAATGTAATATGTACCCTGCAGCAGCGGCAGTAACCAGTGATCGCAAGTAAGTACTTAAATAGTATACGAAAAGCATGAGTACTTACTTTTGATACCACTGGTAATGCTAGAGTTCCACTTTTATATGAAAAACGAACATAATTGCGAGAATCCAAAAAACTACTAATTTGTTCTGTTTCTTCTTTGCTTTGAGGTGTTTGTTGTGTACAACATGTTGTTACTACCAAGAACGATAAAATAAAGATTACGCCATGCGCAAACTTGAAATTTAAATCTCTCTGATAGTTCTAAAATAAAAGCTGTTTAAAAAAGAAAAACAAACAAAAAATATAAACATGAAGTGTGCAGTGAGCAAATGCAAGCAAAACGACAGTAAAAAAACAAGTGAGAAAAATTAGCCAATAGAAACACAGAACGTGTGACGTCACAGTTCCAAAATGCGCAGAACATTTTAAAATTTTATGCACGTTGGCGTAATCTTTATTTTATTATTCTTGGTTATTACCTCTATAAATACATATGTATATCTTGGGTGTCGCCAATACGATTTAGGAGAAAGAGAGAGAATGCAAAAATGTGCCGTTATCCCACATAAATTCTAGTTGCTACATCGGTATATCCTATGCCACAAACGAAATGACTGCAGGACTTCCGCATGTTAAAATCGTCACTCATTAACATTGGGCCTGTTCGAAAATGCATCACTGCACTGAATTTGATGCGCATATGTGATTAGTTTGCGATGCGATGTTTTAAAACTGTGCAATCAGCAATATAAAAGGCGCTTGAAATATGAAAAAAAAGGCAGGTATTATTAAAACTTTCACATTTCCGAACAGGCCCATTGCCAGTGGTATGGCCGGTAAGTATCACAAATCATTCAGAACTTACCCCGACTGCTGGGTACATTTTCCATGAAAAACCAATATGATGAAAACATATGTATTTAATCTCCCTTTAAAGTAATAAAAATCTGGCATTATTGCGTTATACCAACGTGCTCGTTTCTCTTGATTCTTAATTTTCTTAGCCAAAAATGTATATGGAGAAAAAAGTGGGGGAGGGTGGTTGTTTTTTATAAACTCAGATGAAAGGGGTAGTTTTTTGCACATAAAAACAAACAAACAATACCACCTCGCACTCTCCTTCTCTTTTTTCAACGTTGACTACAATAGAGAAAAAACTTACTGCATTTAAGAAAATGCACCATAAATTAAGAAAAACAACAACTAAATAAATTTACCGAAAACCAAGAAATAATTAAATCAAGTTCGATTCTACTAATAAATATAAGAGTTTCAATAATTGCTTACAAAACTATAGAAAATCTCCAATATTATACAAATTTATGTTTTTGTACAACAGAATGAGCTGACATTTTGTTGGTCATGGGATTTACAACAAACAAAAAAAAAACACCTTTTTTAACATTATAAAAATTACTTTTTTTAATGTCTGCCTTAAAAATTACCTCTTACTGTTTTTTTCTTATCAAAAATACTCTTTTTAATATTTATTAGTTGGTTTTTTGCTTTTTACACTAAAATTAAATTAATAATTTATTCTTAAATAAATTTTTACTTTTTTCTAAGGTTGCTTATTATTTTTCACTAAAATTATATTAGTTTTTTTTGTTAAAAAAATGTTACAACACCGCCACTCATTGAATTTTTTTTACTCCACTAACAAAAAAATGTTGCCCACTCACTGTCTAACATTAGAGAAGTTGCCATATTGTAAAGATTTTGTTGGCAGCAAAAATAATTGCCAACACACATGTCTTAAAACAATAGGCCAGATTGCACTATTACGAGAAAAAAATAGACAACAAATCTGAACATTTTTTGCTTGAAATTATTTGAATTATAATTTTATATGTAAAAGTAATAAAAAAAAAACTTATAAATGGCTAGCTTTTTTGTGAACATTACATTTGAAGGCAGATATAGTTGTGTGAATAAGAAAATAACATTCAGAATTTATGGCAGGATGTTTCTTAAATCTTCTTAATACATCTATATGTGAAGCACCCTATGATTATTGGCCAATCGTTCCGCATAGTTTCGACAACAATGACTACAACGAGTGGCCTAGCCTTTTGACAAGTAAACAATTTTTGTTGTAATATCAAATAAATTAAACAAATTGTATACATTTTTACATAAATTCAGCTAAAAAAGTGTACCATTTGCAACAAATTCAAAGCTTTATAAAAATTATTTGAAATTTTTGTAAACTAAACAAATTTTTTTGTTTTTTTTATAGCAGCACATATCTTGGCGTCAACCTACCTACAATTTTGCCCCGGTTGTTCTTAGTGTTTCAGCATGGAATCTGAACAACAAGCTACCGATATGGTAGACAATACAGCGGGAAATAATGTACCGCACAATGAAGCAACTCCTATGGATACGGATGAAAATGTCAATAAGAATCCGGAAAATGCTGGGGAAACAAGCGGTAAGAGGGAAAATTTACAATAAAAGCTGTCTTTAAAGGACTGACTTTTTAATAGGATTTAAATTAAACTAATTGGAACATTTTTTAAAAAGTTAAAATAAGGATTATTCAAAATATGTAAAATTTTATTATCATAATAAAATTTAGTTTAGGTTTGCATTGAAACTTTGTAAGTGTTAGTCATGCTATGAACTAATTGATTTCATGTTGGTTTTTATATTTTCGCTTTTTTAAGGTCTTGGCGATCATCAAATGGATACAGAAAATGCCAACAATGAAAGCCAGCACATGGATACTTTACCGGCGGCCAGCTCAAATGCAAGTGAAACATCATCTGTTAACAATCCTTCTCAATCCCAACAATTAGATGCTTCCCATGAGAATTTAGCAACATTGGCTGCGGTTTCTGCAGCCGGAGCAGCAGAAGCTAATGCAAATTCAGGACAACAAAACCAAACGTCTGCAATGGATTCTTCTTCGGTTAACAATCAATCAATAGCTGAGGAAACAAGTAAACCTGCTAGTAATAGCAATACAAATAATAACAACCCCACAACTCCTGCTATTACTACGACTACACACACCCCCAATCCTCCTTTAGACGAGGAAGATGCTAAATGGCATACGGTGGGTGTTTTTCAAGGGCTATCCACTACCGTCACCAGCTACATAGATAACACAGTGTGGTCCTCTTCGGGTCTTAATTTAAATGCTGAGGATATACCCGATTTAAGCCAGCATGCACGTATAAATTTAGAACCTGGTACGGCCTATCGTTTTCGTATACGCGCTCTCAATTCTGTGGGCACTAGTGATTGGAGTGAGATATCTAGTTTTAAAACTTGTTTGCCTGGTTTTCCGGGCGCTCCTTCTGCCATAAAAATATCGAAATCTTCAGAGGGAGCCCATCTAACTTGGGAACCGCCACCAAGCTGCGTTAGCTCAAATGAAATTGTGGAATATTCCGTTTATTTGGCTGTCAAACCAGGCAAAGAAAAAGAAACCAAGGCCGGCCAAAGAGCACCGGCACAATTGGCATTTGTACGCGTTTATGTGGGAGCTGCTAATCAGTGTACTGTTTCGCACACCTCTCTTTCTGCGGCTCATGTTGATTGCTCCAATAAGCCGGCTATTATCTTTCGCATAGCTGCCCGCAATGAAAAAGGCTATGGACCGGCCACTCAAGTCAGGTGGCTACAAGATCCTGTACAAAACTCGGCCAATAATCCCAGTCTGGGCCCTAATAGTTTGCTGTCTCCTACACGTGTTAAACCTGAACTTACAGGAGCCTCACCTAGCAAACGTTTTAAGGCGGCAGTTGGTGGTGGGCCAGGTGGTCGTTAAGGAATTCATTTTTTTTTTCAGAGGGGAAACTTTAATTTTAGCTGTTCCAATAAAAGATTTTTTCTTTTTTATCCAAACGTTACAAATTGATAGTTTGTAAAGCAACAGATTTATAAAACAGAAAAAAATTATTTAAAAACTTTATAAGTTATTTGATCTATATTCATAAACTGTTTTTAAATTGTTTATGAATCTAGGGAATTATAAATAATAATATACTTCTACATAAAATAACAGTTTCTTAATTAAAACATAAAAAATCATACATTTAAGTGTAATTTACTTTGTCAACTAAATTGTACTTTAAAATAAATTTTAATTAACAAATAAAACAATGTGTAAAAATAAAGGTGAATCAATTTATTAGGAAACTGCACTATTACTTCTATAAGTTAAAGGATTTCCTGTTATATAGAGGTCGCTAACACATTTCATTTGGAATTCCGCTTGATTTTGTTTTATCTTCTTCATATTCCCTTCCAAAAAGTCTTGAAATTTATTGAAGACAAAAATTCATGATTTTTTAAGCAGCAAATTAGAAAACTAGACTTTTTTAAATGTTTAAACAGCTTGTACTTTATAATATAACAAATTATCTGGAATAGGAAATAAATTAATAAGATTTAAAGATAGTTTTCCAAATAACTTACCTTCTATAATGTTGCACTGCCTTTCCAAATACTCCTCCGTATTCAAATCCTTTAAAAATTTCTCTCTTTTTATGGCAACACTATAATCCGGCCCATACTCTAAGAAATTTTCATTATCCGCCGATATATCATCAGTTAGAGGGAGATCACAAATGCTAGCAGTTAGAGAGCACCAATAACGACTAGAGTTGGCAAAATTATAGCCTCCACCTCCCAAAACCAAACAGGGTAATTGGTAACTCAAAATTACTTGCATACACTCAACTAAATCTTCTGGTATTAAATTTGAGCCTCCCAAAGGATCACCCACAATGATATCAGCGCCACATTGTACCACTACAACATGAGGCTGGTAGCAAGCAAAGATTTTCGAGAGTATTCTAAAAGGTAACACAATTAGTTTATCTCGTAATTACTTAACTAATGAAATAATACCTTTTAAAATACTTTACATAATTTTCTCCCCTTATACCAGCCTTATAAGGAAAGTTGGCGGTATAACCCAGCCCGTTATCGCTACCAGTATCTTCGGCCTTACCCGTACCCGGATAATAACCACACTCCAGCTGATGAAAAGATAAGCAGAACACCCTCTTGCTGCCGCCAAAAGCGGTGGCCACTCCATCACCATGATGATTATCCAAATCTATATATAAAATTCTTCTGAATTTCTTGGTCAGTACTAGAATACCCAAAACAATGTCATTGATGTAACAGAAACCAGCTGCTTTGTTCCTTTGGGCATGATGCCAGCCACCACACCAGTTTATAACAACTTCTGCTGTGTCTGGGGACTTACACAAACAATCACAAGCCGTCATAGTGGCTCCGGCTATAGTGCATACATATTGTTTTATACCCGGCCAGGGGGGACAATCGTACGCGAGACCATGACAATCGGATAGAAATGAACAGTCAACATCGGATTCTTCCTGATCCTCTTCTCCTAATTCCAAACTATTTTTTATTTTTTCCAAAGATTTAAACTTAGTTTCATAAACCTCTAGTTGTTTTATATAGTCTGAGTTATGGAATCTTTTTAAGTCAGCCGAGTTGCACACTAAAGGTCTAATTCTTTCCATGTGGGTGAGTAAACCATAGGATAGTAGTAGATTGTGGGTCAAAGCAGCCTTTTTTTAAACAGAAATATCGTTATAAACTTGATTTTCTTTAAAGTTGTTGTTAAAAGTTATAAAAGCCTACTTACTCTGCCTTTTACGGCCGGATTTTTATCAGCTTGTTGTATTAAATTATCACTGTATATATATTTAATTTTTCTAGACATTTTTAAAAATAATTGTTGATAAATTTGTAACAATTGTTGGGGTTTTGAAAATTATTTCAGCAAAAATGGCGGTTTTTTTAGTACCAGCTGGTTTTTGTTTTTAGTGATACCTGAGTTTTGATGTTAGCAAATGAAGTTGCCATATTGGAAGGGTTTCTTATAGTTTGAGGACTCTTGCTTCTCTTTATCCTTTTGTTATTATTTTCATACATCAAGAAACTTTAAGGATCGTGTATTTTAAACAACAAATATTTGTCCTTTGTAGTCAAATAAAGCTGCATTACTGCCGTTTGTAAGCAAATGGTGCGAATCGATAGTTTTCTTACACTTTGAGGGCCTTTCTTCTCTCGACCTCTCTGTTGTTATTGAGAATAATGGTATTTTTGAACAATCTTTGTAAGAAAATTAAAAAGCCAAATTTATTTTTATTATAAATTTTTTGTTTTATCATGTTGTTTTGAAAATTGAAGTTTTTAATGAAAATTCTTAATGTATGTAAAACATCTCTTACCTTTTAGATTTTAAATAAATTAAAAATTTTCTACTAATCTTGTTTGTATTAATTTCTTTTTATTGATTTTTGAAAATGTTTCTTTATAATTTATTTTTTTTTTATTTTATTTATCATACATTTACACAATCGTTTTATTAATTATTGTTTTATTTTCTGCTATGAAATTTTCTTGTAGTTTGTTAAATATTTTTTTGTTTAACAATTCTCGTTTATTTTAGAAATAACTAATTGTTTTATATTTTAAAAACTACCATTACGTTTAAGATTAGTTAATTTATATCTGTTTCTATTTTAAATTTTATTTGATAACTAAATTAACTAAAAAATAAACAAGTACAAAATTTTGTTTGTTAATTAATTTAAGTGTTGTTTAAAAAAAACTTACAAATATTTCCTTAACGTTTTCGATTTTTTACAATAAAAAACTTGGTTTCTTGGAAAATATTTTTTGTTTTTTATAATTAATAAGAAATACATGTATATATGTTAGGTTGCAAGTATCAGTCACATAATTTTAGTTTTTTTTTTTGTAATTATAAAGTTAAGTTTTTTAACATCATTAAAATTAGTTTGCTAGAGTTTAACTACAATTTTGTTTTTAATTTAATGTTGTAATTAAAGGAGTTTTATGTACATTTTTTTTAAATTTAATTAAATATTTGAACTAAAAAACAAAAGCTTTTCCTGCCTAGAATTGTTATCAGTTTATTTAAAATTCTGGGCCTGGTTTTCATTAAACTTAGTTTATTAATTTTATATTAAATTTACTTAATTTCCTCAATTTTAGCTATTAAATCTAAATACGATCTATTTGTGTCTCTTGAGCCTCCAATTCTGGTTCTTCGGCCAAGGTATATACCCCCTTCAAGGCATGATTGCTAACCGAGTCCAAAGAAGACTGTGTAGTGGGCGTTAGATTGTCCATAAGAGGACTACCCAGGGAATTTAAAATATTACAATTAGAGGGTGGCGAGTTGGCTGAACTACAGGGCGGTAGTTGGCTTAGATTTGTTAAGGGTAAATTTACATTCGTTTTTAACAGATTGCCAGATGATGAAGCCGTTGAATTTGGATCCATAGTTAAGATAGGCACTAGCTCATGATTGACATAATCCTTTAAATTGTGTATATTACTCAAATCGGAATCATTATGAGAGCCAAACACTAAAGATGTGGGAGTGCCTAAGAAGTAAACAAAATGTATAAAAATTATTATTAAGTTTTATTTAAACTGCCTTAATGAAATTATCCAAACCTTACTTACCCGTTACCAAAGTTTCTTCGGTGGGATTTCTTTGATATAAATTCTGTTTCTTTTCATATTGTCAGGGTTGTATATAGTAGTTGGGATCCTCATTCGTTGTATCCATATTTGAGGATTTCTTAAATTCGACCACAATTTTTATGCGATTAACAATCTCCTCATGTATGACATTGAAACACATGGCGGTCAAGGCCATGCCTGACATTATGTATATAGAACAAAACCATATGGTGGTATTTGAATCCCTGCGGAAACCTGGCATCATATCACCAAAACCTATAGTGGATAAACTCATAAAACAAAAGTATATGCCATCCAGCAAAGGCCACTCCTCCAGGCGATACAACACCACGGCGCCAAACAGTATGTAAATAATCATCATGCAGAAACATAGTAAAATGGGAGCCAATATGGCTAAACCATGCATGCTGCCCCTAGACTCACTGGCACTTAATGAATCCAGGTCGGGCATTTGTATGCTATTATTGCCTAGTGATTGTTTTTCGGGCGTCTGAAAGTTATCGGGCATGGAGCCGGATCTTACATAGTAAGGTTCTTGCATGGCCTGTTGCTGTTTGCGCAGCTCCTCCTGCTGGCGTTTGCGTTTCGTGCGCCTTTCCTTTTCCGCCATGCGTTTCTCATCGTAGCAACAGTAGCCGCAGTTGGAGCACAGACAGCAGCATAAGGCCTTGGAGAAAACCTCACGTGCCACCTTGGCCAAAATGCCACCCGTGCTGGAGAGGTAGACCAGGGTCAAAGGTATGCCGAAGAAGGCATACGCCAAGGTTACTAGTCTTCCCAGTGTGGTGCGCGGTGCTATGTTGCCATAACCTAAAAAATAAGAATAAATGGGGAATTTGTGGTTTTTGAACAAGGTTTAAAAGTCTGTCTTGTTTGTGTAAACAACATTTGAATTAAAGCATGTACATAATCCTTAAAAGATTTGATGAAGAACTTTTGTAGAGGATATTATTAAAGATTCTTTAGTTCTGTATAAAAAATATTGTGATCTACTAAATTTCAAAGAGATCTAAACAATTGGTCATTGGGTGTGTAAACCTTAGAATAGTAGTAAATTATCTGTCGAAGCCATGTTTGAAACAGATATATTAGTTAAGAGTTAAGAAAGCCAACTTATTCTGCCTTAATTGCAGCAAAAATGGCGGCTTATTTTTAAGACCCAACTGTTTTCCGAGTTTTAATGTTAACTATTGAAGATGCCATATTGTAAGAGTATTTTAATAGTTTGAGGACCTTTGCTTTCTATACTCGCTCTGGTTTTAATGAGAATAACTAACGGTATTTTTGAACAGTATTAATTTCTAAAAAAATAATCGTTTTAAACACGAAAATTTGTATAATTTTTCACAAATTAGGAAACTTTAAAGATAATTTCTTTTAACCATTATTCATCAAACTTACATAAACAAGCTGCAATTTGTAAACAAATGGTTCCTGAGTTTTATCCTGGTCCTACGAACCTTTGAAACGAATTTTGCTGTTCAAAACTTAGAAAATGCAAATTGTTCTTTAATTTGAACATTTTTATTTATTATTCGTTCACTCTTAAATCTGGTACTTCGAATGTTATAAAATTCACAGCTTTTCATTTGTTAGTTTAATTTGTTCCATGATTTTCCTATATTAAACCACATTATAATATATTGTATAAAACTAAAATGTTACTTAATATTGTGGTTTTTCGAACCTTGCCTTTGCTCAAATAAACCTTAGTTAATTGCCTCTAATAAAGTCCTTTATATAGTCATATTGTGCAAATGACGTCTAAGTCATTAATGGCAATTTGTAACTGAACTTTCCCATTTTACATTTGCTTTTCTTGTACTGGCTTTAGCAATAAAATGTTCTATACAAATCAAAACGATTAGAATTTTCTTCGATAAACTTTTTTAAACATTTAAGACTGCAATAATAAATAACATTTTATGTACATGACAATAATGACCAATAATGACAAAAACATGCGAATACAAAATACGAAATACAAAGAAGAAACTCATGTTTAACAAGCTCACACTGAATACACTGAAAGCAACCATATACAATAATACACTTTGCAATACGTGTACAATACAACTACTTTTGAGCATGCACAAACATGTTCACCAATTGGAAAAAAGGAGTTTAACCAAATCTTTGTGTATACTCACTCACTCACCCCCTTTCAGCTCTCAAATACATAAAATGAAATGAAATGTAAGAAAATAAAAACTTTTTTAATAAGACTCTGCTTGTAAGGGGGAACACAATAAATACATTGTCATAAGGATAAGGAGGTCCTTATAAGTGCACTGCGAGCAAGAGAGCGTATATGTAAAATAAAATTGAACTTTGTAAATCGAAACTAATCAATAGATATATAAACGTTTACAAACACCATACATACTCGTACACTGGGTCATTGTGTAAATATAAAGTGCTTATTTGCAGGGAGCTTAAGTTATGCAAAGAGAATGTGACCAACTTTATTTGATAATAAAAAAGAAACTTAGAAGATATGTAAACAACTTAAGGGAATTGTTATGATTTGCTTTTAATTAGAAATCTTTAAATAGTTTCCACGGTTAAAAGTTTGACTTCTTTAGGTCTACTAAAGGATTTTAAAATAGGTCATTCGTATCTATAGAAAAGCGAAGGCAACCAAGATATCCAAAGAAATTTTAAGAATTTCCATTAATCCAAGATTACTTAAATATAGTTGCTTTTAAGAATGTTATTTTTTTCAAGCTAAAATGGCCTAAATTTATTCAATGTAAATAAAAATCCAAATTTTAATTTTTATCCTACAAAGTGGTCCTTCGAACCCATTTAAATATAACACATACCGACATTTTGTTGCTGGCTTACTTAGAGCTTAAAACTTAATTCTTTAAATGGAAATATTAATTCTGTTTAAAGGTTAAAGTTAAATTATTTCCCTATTATTTGAATGCCTTAAAAACATATAATTTTTTGGTCCTTCGAACCACACTAAATTACTCTAATAGCAAATTTAGCTAATTAAGTTTGTTTCAAATTTTGAATTGAAATTGATTGTATTTCAATACTTTTCTTTAACAATTCCTTATATTTTCCACATTATAAAGGTCGTTCGATTTCTAAGATTTAATGGTCACATTTTTTCTTTTATAATTTCTTTCAATATGTATTAAATAAAAAATAATCTACATTTTTAACACATTTGGGCCACACACAGCACGCTGAGTATAACAACCTATAAAATTTGTTAAAAGAAAAAAATCTCGGTTTTTTTCTTATTTTTCCCCTGCTGTTGTTAATAAAAAAATACGAAAATTTTATGCTTGATTTGTAACAGAGAATTGAGAAAAAAAAAACCCAAAATGTAATAAAAAAGAGCAGGAGGGTAGCTAAACAAATAAGATGCCATATTATTGCCAGGATCAGCAAAATATTTTGTTTTTTTTTTTTTTGTTCCAGAAGGAGGAAAAGAAATTTACATTTTCTTTTACAACTTTAAACAGCCAATATATACTTGATAACAGAAACAAACATGCATGCATGCTCCACACAAAGACAACAATAAAGTCATGATAACAATAATGATGATAGCATGTCCTTTTTTTATTTGTATATGTGTTTCTTATCCTTGTATTGATTGTAAGCTATCGTTTTAACACTCATACACTTATTTGCATTTTCCAAATAGAAATTGAAATAGAATTGAAATTTTCTTCAATTGTAGGCGTTTGAAAGCTTCTATACAATTGTTTCGTTTATGTTAACAAAATTTTTTCATTATAGTCATAGTAAGAACAGTTCTTAAACAATTTTATAAATAACAAATGCCTGGAAGTTATAAAAAAGGCTATAAGTGTTTGGTAGGAAGGAGAATAAATATTTAAGAAATAAATGTAAAGTTGTGCCAGATAACCAGAGGGGGGAGATTGGTTTTAAAGAAAACTAATTAATTTGAAAGAGATGTGTTTCACAAGGTAACTTCTACTTAAACTCAGATTTTATGTAGATTTATATAGATAATATATTATAACACATATATTATAACATATGAAGGATACAGTGTATTATTACATATTATAAAGTATAATAACGTATTATAATAAAAATATAATATATTATAAAGCACTATAATAAAGAAATAATATATTATAACTCAATACAATAAAGAAATAAAGTATTATAACACATTATAAAAAATTTATAATATATATAATGTACTATAACGCAGTATAATAATAATACAATGTTTTATAACTCAATATAATAAAAATATAATGTATTATAACCCATTATAATAAGAATAATGAATTATAACGCTTAATAATGAAGATATAATGCGTTATAACACATTATAACAAATATATAATGTATTATAACACATTATAATAATGCTATAATGTATTATAACTCAATATAATAAAAATATGATGTATTATAACTCATTATAATATAGATATAATGAATTATAACGCCTTTTAATAAAGATATATTCTATTATAAATCATATAATAAATATATAATATATTATAAAGCATTACAATAATGATATAATGTATTATAATGAATAATAATCAGAACATAACGTATTAATAATTATAATGATATTATAATTCATTATAATGAATTAAAACAATGATGTATTCCATTATAACAATTTATAATACTGTTGTAATGATTCAAACGCATTATAACACGTATATAATATATCATAATACATTATAATATTATTATTAAGCATTATTACTCATTATGCTAAAGTTATAATGTACTATTACAAATTACCCTAAAACTATAATGTATTATAACATATTCTAAAATGTTCTAATTTAAATCTGAAAAAATAAATTTTATATTAATCTCTTAATAAGTATAAGTTTATTGTAAAAGACAATATAATAAATAGAAACATTTTCTTTTACAATTTTTAATTTATACAATTTGATCAAATACTTTTAAGGTTTCTCAATTTATTGGCCACAAATTGCAGCAATATTATTAACAAATTCCTTGAATCTTTACAAGGCATAATAATTTTTGCGGGAATTTAATACGTCAGGTTTATTTTTGGTGCCTGACGTATACTTAATATTTAATTGCAACCCCAAAAAAATCATCATTAATCATACGCCTTGTTTCAGATTCAAACAATTTGCTTCGTAACTGCCATCATACTCAAAAAAAATTCTCTAGAATTGTTTACAAATTGTTGCTCAATTTTCTAACAATGACAATAATAAAATTTTTTTAAGGCAACATTGTTTATAATACCTCCTCAACTTTGAAAATATTTTGCAACAAAATTTATGCTTTATATGTATTTATTCCTGTTATAATATTGAAAACTTTACTTCTTTGTGGCTTCATAACAAGCATAATCATTGACTTTTAGCAAAAAAAAAAAAAACAATATCATTTCAATAAAATATGTAGATTTTCCTGTTAGTCAGTATTTCTAAGCAAACATGACAGCAGCTGTGTTCATAATCTTAAGAACAAATAGCAGGACTATGAATGAAAAATACTTAGAGCAGCAAAAAATATAAAGAAGAAAATAGAAAAGAAAATGACATACATATACATATATATATATATACTCATTTGCTTAGAATAAATAGTATATAAAAAATGAATGAATGTTATGTAAAAATTTATGCAAGTATTTCATGGAAGCTGAGTCAAGTAGTAGAGCAGATAAATGGTGCTGGGTTTTTTGGTATTTAGGTTATAAAATTAGCAAACAAACTACTTTGTTGCGGTATATAATGTTTGATGAAGTATTGGTGCGTTGGGAAGAAAAAATAGTATTGGTTAGGGGTTGAAGGAGCAATAAATTAAATTGGAAAATATTTTAACATATAATAATGCGTTATAATACATTATGACTTGATTATTATACGTAGTAATACATTATATCTTTATTATATATATATTATAACGCGTTATAATACAATATATCTTTATTATAATTCATTATAAAACATTATATCTGAATTATAATACATTATGTCTTGTTTAGAACACATTATAATACATTATATCCTTATTATAGTCCATCATAATACATTATATTTTTTTTATAATATATTATATATTTATTATGATGCGTTATAATACATTCCTTCTTTATTATAATAAGTTATAATATAATATATATTTTTTATAATATGTTATAACACATTATATCTTGATTATAATATGTTATAATACGTTATGTCTTTATATATCTTTATTATAAGACATTATAATACATTATATCTTTATTATAATGCCTTACATCTTTATTATAAAGCGTTATAATACATTATATCATTATTATAATGCGTTACAATCCTTATTATAACATTAGTAAAAAGTTACCTTAAAAATATAAATAAATTCCCAATTTCCCTTTCAAATCATTTGACTAAAATAAAGCAAAATTAACACAAGTCCTGCAAACAAAGCCTTCCTCCTCCTAATATCATATTCGCCAACTCCCATGACAATCTTTTCTCACAGAATTTTGCTGTCAAAGCAAATATACTGACTGACTATAAGCCAATATATACGTATATACATATATATATGTATACATATATAAAATATTGCAAATTGAATACACATCATCAATAACATTAATACCATCATCATCAGCTACATCAATAGCCTCAACATCATCATGATTATTATAATTATATTCTATAACTTTGTTGCTCCATTATGCTTATTTGTCACATTCCTCTATAGTATACAAAAATGTTTTTCATTTTATTTTTTTTCCGCTTTTTTCTTTGTGTTGTATGTCAAATTGCTGCTTAAATTGTAGTGTGTATGTTTGGCGCTTTTATTGTCTTTTATTTTGAATACGCATACAAATCAAATGAAAATGAAAATGAGCAAAGAGAGTCATACACATACTCCCGCTATAGCTTTGGAATTTTTTCATTTAAGTGTCACTCAATATGAATGATTTTTTTTTTGTTTTTTCTTATATATGCTTAAGTATTTGTATTGACATTTTTTTCGTTGCTGTTTATTTGTTTTTCAAATGCCACTTACTGTACGCTTTCTCCTTTTCTTTTCTCCGCTATTTTTTTCCTTTATTTTAAGAAACAGAAAACAAAATTGTCTGTTTCTTTGTTTTGTTATTGCTCCCTTTATGTTTATTTTATTGGAGGGACTATTGTTGTTGTTGTTGTTGCTGTTATTGTTGTATTGTTTCAGAGCATTAAAGTTATTTGTGTCAGTTTTATGTTAATAAAAATGGCATAAAATTGACACATTTTGTGAGTGTGCTTTTATTGCCGTTGCTTTTAATACAAATAGCTTAAGCCCAAAAAATAAAAACAATTCAACGGTAGGCTCCTATTAAACATATATAAAACAATAGCGTGGAAAATTAAAAAATGTTTTATAAAGAATTTAAGGAATTTATGAAAACATATTGGGAAGTTGAATATAAACAGTGTTGGAAATGGAAATTTGTTTTGGAATATTTGAAATTGTTGGGAATTATTTTTTTATTGCATCGAGAGGGATTTTTAAAAAATATATTAAAATATTTAAATGTTGGGAAGTTTAAAGCGGTGGAATATGAAATTTAAATAAGCTATATTAAATGCTTTCAAATTTAGTTTGTTTGGAGTTGGAAAATATATTTTTTTTGCAACGAAAGGAATTTTTAATTTTTTTTGGGAAATTTTAAAAATTTTGTAAAGTTAATGAAAAAGCATTTTAAAGAAATGTAAAAAAAGATTAATAAAACTTTTTTAATATTTATCTTAAGTAGAAGATTAAGAATTTCTTTTTGAAAAAAATTTTAAATTAACAATATATAAAATTTTTTATTAAAATTGTGCTTTTTGCAAATTTTAAAAAATTTTATTATTTTTGTGAATTCTATTTATTTTGAAAAATTTATTAAAATTTTTGTAATTTTACTTAAATATATTTAAAAAAAAAATGCTAACAACGACTCAAATCTTATTTTGACAATCTCCCAAGGGGGATTTTTCAAAATTTTGTTGGGATTTTTTTTGCGAGTTTAAAAAAATTTTTAATTTTTTTGGCAAATTTTATTTTTTTCTGGAAATTTATTAAAATAAATTTCAAAATTAGTTAAAAAATATTGAAATCTCATTTCTTAAAATTTTCTCCAGGAGGATTTTTAATTTATTTTTGTGTTAAATGTATTAAATATTTGAAATTTTTAAAAAAATATTTGAAAAAGTGTTTAGAATAATTAAAATTACATTTCTGATATTTTTCCCCAGAAAGAGATTTTCAAACTTTTTTTGGGAATTTTAAATTTTTTGACTTTATAAAAATTTGCTAAAAAGACATTCAAAACAATATTAAGTACAATTTTTACTTTCTCCCCGGTACTAGATTTTGCATTTTTTTTAGGGAATTAAAAAATTTTCATTTCATTAAAAATGTGTGTAAAGCTACTTTTCATGGAGGAGTTTTTTTTTTAAATTTCAAAAATTTTCTTAAAATGTGGTTTCAATAAGTGTTCAAAATTGTTTAAAACGTTAATTTTCTGTACTATGTATTAAAAAAATTACGCATTTCAATACTAATGTACACAGAGGTACGATTAATGAGAAATATATTAGAGAACTGTAGCATAGTTTTAGGCGAGTTTTTTTAAATTCCAGTTAAAGAGATTTAGAAATAAGGGTATGATTAATATTTATTAAGATATTTTCATTAATATAAAGCATACGTCATGAGAAATTTATTCAGAAGTATTTATTATAGTTTTAAGCAAAATTCAGCTTCAACATTTTAAATAAATTTTAATATTTTAGCTTTAAAATAGCATTAAATTGTGTTTATTATTTTATTATTTTTCACATGCTCATACAAAAAAATTTGTAAGTCTTCATCAATCAATTTTGCAAAATTCATTAAAGAATATAATTGAATTTTTGCTTTAGTCTATGACATCCTTCCTATCGTGCTCTTGTGTCTAGTCATTTTTCTTGTGGCATTTTAATAATTTTCCACATCATATGAGCAGCTCAGGTCTCTTTATCTATGTCAGTCTGCCTATCTGTCTGTATGTTTATGTCTCTGGCCAAGCACTTACCAATTGTGGTTAATACGGTTAGAGAGTAGAGAAAAGCTCTGGCGAAATTCCATTCATGATGATGCGGATGATGCGGCGTCAGACCGTGTTGATGGAATAGTAAAACCGCTTCCGTTGCTGGTGTCTGGCCATTAATATCCGCCTCGTGTGGCAATTGTAGCACAGCATCCTCATTCAGTCTCTTAATTAATTGGTCTTGAAATTTTGCAATTTCTAAAGCAGCCAATCTACGAAAAAAAAAACAAATGAAAAATTATTACTAAAGTTTTACAAAAAACATGACAAGAGTTAACTTACTTTGTCCAATTTTCTTTGTATAAAATATTAAGGGATACGGTTATATCCCATATATTTTCAATAGTCCTTTGACGAACATCATAAGTATCCGGTGACAAGGCATATTGTGGCGTAAAATCATCACCATAACTAAAATCATTGTTTTGCAATGATATCATGCCCTCTATCAATTGGGGTGAGCTGGAGGAGGAGGAGGACGAAGAGGAGGAGGCTGGTGCATTTATTGTGGCATTATCGTAATGTGTTTGTAAATGTGGAGGAGTGTGTTGTTGCTGCTGTCGGTTATGATAAATATTGTTGTTTGTTGTTGCTGCTCCATTACCACTAGCACTCCCACTAGCACTTCCTGTACTCCCCGTGTGTTGCTTGTGCGGTTGTATATTACGTTTTGTTGAGGCCAATGTTCGTTGTTGTTGCAAGTATGCGGAATCTTCACTTTCAATTGTTAAAAATATAAAAGAGCCTGCAATGAAACAACAAACAAACACAAGTTTCATGAAATAATATCCAGCTAAATTTATGGGTTTATTGTTCCTATAAATGGTCAATATTTCAAGTGTTAACAATGCTAGCTAGTGTATGATTAATATTTATTATGAGCTAAAGATAAATTAATATTAATCATACGCAAACAAAATAAAAAATTTCTGCTGGTTTAAAAATTAAAAGAAATTATTGTTTAATAAATTATTTAAAAAACAATATGAAAGCCTTATGATTTATCTTTATTATAAGAAACGAGATAAATTAAAATTAATTACACGACTAGGGTAATAAAAAGAGCTATATTGATTTATATTGAAGCCTTAAAGGATAGCAGGAATAAGCCAGGAATCGTGAGGAATTTTATAGTTGGGATTGTATTGTTTAGACGGGTTTTGTAATTAATGGGAATTTTGGATTGTACAACGTTTTCATTAATAAATAACAATTTGTTTATGTTATCTTAATTTTATTGCCCTTTATGGTCCACTGAATTGTTTATAAACGTTGTAGGCAGTTAACATATTTATAAAATTAGACCTTAAAAAATTTGAGAGTTTGTTAATTTTTTTTTTTTGGAATTCTGGGGAATCGCAAAATGTTTGTCAAATTCTGATTTTCAGAGCTATTATTTCATAAAATAAACAATATTTTTAAAAAAATTAAAAATTTACCTGAGGGAATTATTAATAAATATTTTGGGAATTGAAAAAGCCAAGATTAAAAAAAAAAAATTAAAAACTTTTTTAAGGGACTCTTTTAAAACTTTTTGAGAATTCTGGGCAAGTTGAAAGTTTGTTAAATCTTACTGTTAACAGTTATTATAACTTAATTATAATAAAAAGGTCAATAATTTAAAAAAATATAGGAATTTTTTTGAGGAAATTTTTTGCAACTTTTCAGGAATTCTGGGGAAGTTAAAATTTTTGTCAATTCTAGTTTTTTAGAATTATTATTGCATAATTGCCTTAAAAATTAGCATAATTTAATTTAATAATTATAAAAAAGTCAATAGTTAAAAACAAAAAATCATGATATTTTTTAAGGGAATTTTTTGCAACTTTTTGGGAATTCTGGGGAAGCTGAAATTTTTGTTTATTCTGTTTTTTAGAGTTATTATTGCATAATTACCTTTGTGATTATGTTAAATGTTAACAAAATTTCATGAGGAAGTTTCTTATAAATTTTAATGAGGAATACATATTTGGGAATTCTGGGGAAGTTGAAATTTTCGGTAAATTTATTTTTTTTTTAAATTATAAAAAATGACCATAAAAAACATAACAATTATTTAGGAAACTCCAAAATTTTCAGAGGGAATTTTGTAGTTTTTTTTTTAGAAATTCTGGGGAAGTTAACATTTTTTTCCAAACTGCCTTTTTGTTGTTATTATTATGTATGTGGTTTCATAAAAAGTCAATAATTTAAAAAAAAATCAAGAATTTTTTTGAGAGAATTTATAGAAACTTTTTGGGAATTCTCGGGAAGTTGAATTTTTTGTAAAATCTAAATTTTTAAAGATATTATTGTATAATCTTATTACAAAAGTCAATAATTTGAGAAAAATCCAACATTTTTCAAAAGGTATTTGTTTGAAAGTTTTTAGAAATTCTGGGGAAGTTAATTTTTTTTTCAAAACTGCCTTTTTGTTGTTATTATTACGTATGTGGTTTCATAAAAAGTCAATAATTTAAAAAAAATCAGGAATTTTTTTGAGGGAATTTACAGAAACTTTTTGGGAATTCTGGGGAAGTTGAATTTTTTGAAAAATCTAAATTTTTAAAGTTATTATTGTATAATCTGATTATAAAAGTCAATAATTTGAGAAAAATCCAACATTTTTAAAAGGTATTTGTTTGAAAGTTTTTGGGAATTCTGGGGAAGTTAAAATTTTTGTAAAATCTAAATTTTTAAAGTTATTATTATATAATTTGCATACAAAAGTTAATAATTTGAAAAAAATCCAACATTTTTCAAAAGGTATTTGTTTGAAAGTTTTTAGAAATTCTGGGGAAGTTAATTTTTTTTTCAAAACTGCCTTTTTGTTGTTATTATTACGTATGTGGTTTCATAAAAAGTCAATAATTTAAAAAAAATCAGGAATTTTTTTGAGGGAATTTACAGAAACTTTTTGGGAATTCTGGGGAAGTTGAATTTTTTGAAAAATCTAAATTTTTAAAGTTATTATTGTATAATCTGATTATAAAAGTCAATAATTTGAGAAAAATCCAACATTTTTAAAAGGTATTTGTTTGAAAGTTTTTGGGAATTCTGGGGAAGTTAAAATTTTTGTAAAATCTAAATTTTTAAAGTTATTATTATATAATTTGCATACAAAAGTTAATAATTTGAAAAAAATCCAACATTTTTTAAAAGGTATTTGTTTGAAAGTTTTTGGGAATTCTGGGGAAGTGTAAACTTTTATAAACTTTTTGTTTTATTGCTGCTTAATTACCTTAAAAATTTGCATGATTTAAACAAAATTTTAGAAAATTTCCGGGGATGTCGAAAATTAGCTGAGGAATATTTTAATATTTTTTTGGGAATTCTGGGGAAGTTGAAATTTTTGTAATTTAGCTTGTTTTTGTTTAGTTTAATGTATAAAATTAATTAAAAACTTTAGAAAAACTTAAATTTCCGTAAAATTGAAGTTACCAAAATATTCGCTAAAATCACACTTCAACAAAAAACCCTGCTTTAATCCCTAGTTGGTTTTTATTTATTATGAAAACATTACTAAACATAAATTTTAAAGAAAATTTCTTTAAAAAAAGTTTTCCTTATATATTTCTTACATTTGCAGCACTAGTTATTTCTAGTTTTCTTTTGTATTTCATGTTAAAAGCGGGTTTTTCTTGGTACATTTTTGAAAAACAAAAACAGTTTTTGTTCATGTTGTTGTACAAAAGTAACTGCAAGTAGAGTTATGTACTTTTTCAGCTAAGAAATTTATATGTAGTTGCAGTTTTTAGTTAGTATCACTTGAAAATATTATGATGATGATAATGATGATTGTATAATGTTTAACAATCTTTTCTCCAACTAGTTTTGGTATCTTGTTATTATACATCTCGTTGCCATAGTTAGTAACTGACCTGCAACTTAGGTTTCTTAAAGTTTATTTTCTTTTATCATGTCTTTTTTGTGTATGTGTTCATTTCTTAGGTTTTTCCAAGTTTCGTTTTTAAAAGCACCATAAAGTCAAATGAGTTTTTCATTTTTTCCTTTTTTTTTCTCTTTTCTCCTGACATGACTTTTTGTATTTATGAGGGTTCTTTCTGTGTAGTAAGTATTATTTGTAGGTTTTTTTTTTATATTTTTTCTCTTGTCCAAATGTTGCTGTTTCCCTATTTAACATTCTCTTTTTAACCCCAGAGCATAATTACCAAGTATTCATTAACTTTTTTTGTTTTATTTTTTAGCATGCTTTTGTTCTTTAACAATATGAAAGTTTTGTTCCGTTTTTTGTTAAGGACAAATGGTTTTGTTGTGTAATACATGACATTTTGCGAAAACAAATACATACTTAAAGTATATATTTCATAATAAACAGAAACAAATGATTTTAACTTTTCTATTATACATATTTGGAGAATGATAAAAAGGCAGTTTGTGGTTGAAAAGTATTTTAAATTTCAAGAACCCTTAATTAAACATGTGTTCAGAAAGTGAAAGTAAACATATTTCTAAAAGCAGTTAATTATAGAAAAAAATAAATATCTACTGCCGTATTCATAAAAAATAAAATAGGTTTCATACAAAATTTTCTTAAAGTGCATTTGAAGTCTACTTTAATTTTTTATGTTTAAAATTTAACTTAAAAATTAATTTCCCTCTAAGGAAAGTTTTTTTAACCCAGGGAAATTCATAAAAAATAAAATAGGTTTCATACAAAATTTTCTTAAAGTGCATTTGAAGTCTACTTTAATTTTTTATGTTTAAAATTTAACTTAAAAATTAATTTCCCTCTAAGGAAAGTTTTTTTAACCCAGGGAAATTCATAAAAAATAAAATAGGTTTCATACAAAATTTTCTTAAAGTGCATTTGAAGTTTACTTTAATTTTTTATGCTTAAAATTTAACTTAAAAATTAATTTCCCTCTAAGGAAAGTTTTTTTTAACCCAGGGAAATTTTTTAACTTTTAAGAATTTTTGATAATCATGAGAAATTATTTTTAAAAATATAAAATTTGAAGAAAAATTATTTTTAGAAAAAATTTCCCTTGAAGGGAAATTTTTAAATTTTTCTCAAATTTTTATTTAAAACAAAAAATGATATTCAAAAATATTAAATTCATAAAAAAGCTGTTTTAGAAAAAATTTCCCTTAAAGGGAAATTATTGTAACCAAGAGAAATTAAAATTTTTTTTCCAAATTTGTATTTTAAACAAAAATTATATTCAAAAACAGCAAACTCATGAAAAAATCTGTTTCAAGAAAAATTTCTCTTAAAAGGAATTAATTGTTACCAAAATAAATTTCTAAATTTTTTTTTCAAATTTTATTTATAAGCAGAATTTATTTTGAAAAATTAAAAAAAAATTGAAAAATGATATTTCAAAAAAGTTTCCCTTAAAGGGAAATTTTTGTAACCAAGGGAAATTGTAAAAATTTTACAAAATTTAAAGATATTTTTGAGAAATTATGTTTAAATATAGAAAATTTTGAGAAAAATCTGTTTCCTTTTATGGGAAATTTTTGTAACTAATGGAAATTTTAAAAATTTTTTCATATTTTTTATTTACAATAAGAAATTATATGGCAAAATTAAAAAAAATTTTGAAAAATGATTTTTGTAAATAAGGAAATTTTAAAAATTTTACAAAATTTAAAGATATTTTTGAGAAATTATGTTTTATATAGAAAATTTAAAGAAAAATCTGTTTTAGAAAAAAATTTCTTTAAAGTGAAATGTTATTTATTTATTGTGAGAAAAATATATTGAAAAATTAAAAAAAAAATTTTGAAAAATATTTTTTCAAAAAATTTTCTTTACAGGGAAATTTTTGTAACCAAGATAAATTTTTAAAATTTTTTCATAGTTTTTATTTACAATAAGAAATTATTAAAAAAAAAAATTTAAAGATTATTTTTCAAAAAAAAAATTCTTTAAGGGATAGGGATTTTTTGTAAATATTTTGGGAATTCTGGGTAAGTTAATTTTTTCAATAGTTTGAAGTTTTCTATTTCTTTTTTTTGCTAAAAAATTGTTTGTTAGCTAATGTTTTTATTGTTTAAATACAGTTGTCTATTTTTTTAATATTGCATTGACAAAAACTTCCTTCTACTTTCGACTACAGATGCTTTTAAACTAATCATGAAACATCCAACTGTGAGTTTAAGTAAATTAATATCATTTTAGGTTTTTAGGGGAAATTTTATTTAAAAACCCAGCTTTAACTTTAATAACTTACAAATGTCATCAAGCTGTTAAACAAAAAAAAAAAAATCAAGTATGTAAAAAAAAATTTTCATTTATTTTTTGTTTTGTAACTTAAAGGGATTTTCATGTGGATTTAGCAGAACCCTTTTCATTGTTGCCTTTGATTTGTATACTTTAGCAAA
This sequence comes from Bellardia bayeri, assembly GCA_950370525.1. Lineage (NCBI taxonomy): Eukaryota > Metazoa > Arthropoda > Insecta > Diptera > Calliphoridae > Bellardia > Bellardia bayeri. The sequence goes on along the minus strand of OX493266.1, from coordinate 11,017,699 downwards.
TGTTACTTTATTATTATTGCCGGTTTTATTTGCCTCAATTTAATTTTATTTTGATAGAATCTTTTTTTTTTTTTGCTTGTGTAACTAAGTTAGTTGGTATTTTGCAATTTTTTCTTCAGTTCTTTATACATTTAATATGATTTGAAATATCTAATGAAAATAATTTGCGGTTAGAGGCTTAATAGGACTTTTTGTCTTATGCGGCTTAATATACATAGCTAGTGCTGTTTTTGTTTCTGTGTTAAGCATTTACTTGTAAATTTGTGCTGGACGGACAGACTGTTCAGTTGTTTGAGTTTTTGTCTGTATTTCATTTGCTTCTGACAATAAATGTTTCTAGCCAATTAAAATGAGAAATCCTTTGTGATTACCACTACAACTGCTGCTGCTACTACTCTGGCTAACTGCCACCATCTGTACTTTGTTCATTGTTTTATGCTTTGCTCAGCGTGCCCTCAAAGATTGTAGTATTTATATTGTTGATTTGTTTTCTTTAAGCTTTTTGTTTTATTACTACAACTAATTAAATTTTCTTTTTTATTTCAAGTTTTTTTTTCGGTTTTTTTTTTTGTTTTAGTCCTAAAAAATTCTATGAATTCTATACTTATAGTAAAAATTAAGTTTTGCGGAAATGAAAAGTACTTAAATTTATATTTAAGAGCTTAAATTCAAGGCCATTAACATAATGTTTTAATCTGTAGCTAGTTTTATATACTGCTTGAAAAGGGTTTGAGTATATGCTTATACATTTTAATTTAAAATTTATGGAGGTTTCGCTAACATTAACAAGCCATTCATTAAAAAAAAATCCTTTAAAATTAGTCATCTCAAGGAAACAAATCCTTAAAAAGGATGAAATATAAATGGAAATTAACAATTTAAATTTTAAACAAAATATTAACGGGTATTTCCACTGAAACTTTTGGAAATTTTCAGTTAGTGTGACATTTTTTGCATTTTTCACTAATTATAATTTAATTTTAGTAAAAAAATATAGATAACATTTTTGGGGGTTTTCTATAAATTTTTTGGCAATTCTGGAGAAGTAAAAATGTTAAGATTTTTTACTATGAAAAACGTTAATTGGAGTTCTTATTAATTATAAAGAAATTTTGGTTCAAATAAATTTTTTTGAATTTCGCGGATTTTGTCTAAATTTCTTGGGAATTTTGGGCAAGTCAATTTTTTTTTTAATTTTTTACTATTAAGAACTTTTAGGTCACTGAATGAGAATTTTTCCTCTTGCGAGTATTTATTGTAAAAATTTTTTTTTATTCGAAGTTTACTTCTAGTTAAATATAAAATTTATTTGAAATTTATTGTTTTTTAATTTTTAGTTCAAATAAAATTTTTAGAATTTTCGGGATTTTTTTCTATTTTTTTTTGGGAATTCTGAAGAAGTAAACATTTTTTTGTTGTTAAAAACGTTATAGTCAAGTTTTGTTAATTATAAAAGTAATTTGAGTTCAATATTTTTTTTGACATTTCAGAGATTTTATTGTACAGTTCTTGGTAATTCTGGAAAAGCGGAATTTTTTTAATTTTGTCTCTATTATAAATAGTTGAATTTGTTTTATTAAATATAAAGTAATTTCAGTTCAAGTAAAATTTTTGGGAATTTTTGGAGATTCTCTATAAATTTTTTTTGGGAATTCTGGGGAAGTAAACATGTTAAAATTTTTTCTATTAAAAACGTTAGGTGGAATTTTTTATTAATTATAAAGAAATTTTGGTACAAATAAATTTTTTGGAATTATGGTGATTTTTTCTAAATTCTGGGAAAGTAAAATTTTTTGCTCTTAACAACTTTATAGTCGCGTTTTGTTATTTTATGTTTTGTAATTTGAGTTAAAATTCTTTTTGGATATTGCTGGGATTTATGGTACAGTTTTTGGGAATTCTGGGTAAGTGGAAATTTTTGCATTTTTCCCTATTAAAAATTTTATAGTTGAATTTTTATTAAATCTAATTGAAAATAAATGAAATAAATAGTCATAACAAACAAACTAATAAACTCAGCTTTAAAAACACAAAAAAACAGAAGGGAAAAACAAGACTCCGTTTCAGAAACAACAAAACATTTTTACAGTGTACCATTCATCCCAAAACTCACAGAGATGAAAACATTAAAGGGAATAATAACAGATGACACAACAACAATTGCATACAAATCAAACAGCACATTACGACAGCTATTTACGAATAACAAACCGAAGATGGACAAATTAAAAACATACAATGTTGTGTACGAGGGGGAGATGTGCAATTTGGTGTATATTGGTACAACAAAAAGAATGCTGGGTACAAGAATCAACGAACATATAACAGATATAAGAAATGGCACTTTCCCAGCACGTAAAAGAGTGTAATCATGTGGCAGATTTTGATAATGTTAAAATATTAGATATAGAAAGGAAGGAATGATAAAAAACATCAAAGCTGTAAGTAAAACTAGTCTATAAGTTAAAGCTGTGTAATAAAGCAATAAATTTTGGCACGAGAACGAGACCCCTGAAGAAGTTAAAGTAAAACTAACGAAACGTTGGGTAAATAAAATAAAAAATAAAAATCAAACAAGTTTTTTATTTACGTTTGGAAACAAATATTTGACCAAATTAGCCTGAAGGAAACTCCTTAAAAATTATAATAATTATAAACATTGGTCACAAAAACAAATTAATTGTAAAAAAATTTTAGTTTAGATAAAATTTTTGGGAATTTTGGGGATTTTATATAATTTTTTTTTTGGGAATTCTGGGAAAGTAAAAATGTTGAAATTTTTTAGTTTTACAAACGATAGGTGGAGTTTTTTTTATTAATTATAAAGAATTTTTGGTACAAATAAAATTTTTGGAATTCCGGAATTTTTTTCTAAAATTTTTGGGAATTCTGGGGAAATGAATTTTTTTTTTAATTTTTTGCTCTTAAAAACGTTATCGTCGTAATTTTTATACAATAAAAGTAATTTGAGTTTAAAATTTTTTTTTGGACATTTCGGGGATTTATTTTACAGTTTTTGGGAAGTCTAGGGAAGTGGAAATTTTTGAGTTTTTCCCTATTGAAAATGTTATAGTTGAATTTCAAGAACACTTTTGGAAAATATTTGGGAATTCTGGAGAAGTCGAAATGTCGTTTTTGTATTATTGTTGAATTTGATTGTTTTTTTTTATTAAATTTAAAGTAATTTTAGTTTAAAAATGAAAATTTAGTTTAAAAACAATGTTTCGAGGATTTATTTCCACAGCTTTTTGATTTTATAAATTTTTATTTTTCTCGCAAAATAGAGGCCCAGAGCCAAAAGGATAAAAATCGGTGATCACTTTAATTTCCAAAAATGCTTTGAATATAGGCCCTAGAGCCAAGAAAAAAATATTTGATTTTTTTAATTACAAAAAATGTATGTTCTAATAAAATTTTTGAAAATTTTGTTGATTTTCATTAAAACTTTTGGGAATTCTGCAGAAGTTGAAATTTTAAAATTTTTTACTTTAAAATTTCTTTTTGTTATAAGATAATTTCGGTAATTTACTTTTTACACATAGAAAATTTGTTATAATTTTAAAATATGTAACTCCTGAAGAAGATTTCCAAAGGAAATCGAAATATCGAGTTAATTGTAAATAAAAATAAAAAAATCTTTTATAAAAAACAAAAAGTGATCTCAAGCTTACAAATTATTTAATGTAATTTACTTTTGTGTTACAGTTTTAGTTGAGGCTTTAAATTGCATTTATTGCTTTTATTTCCTTAAGTTTCATAAAGGAAAATCATTATTCTAACGATTTGTTGTTGTAGGTGAAACTGTTGTTTAAAAAACTTTAACTAAATTTACGTGTTACTAGTTATTTATTTTTTTCAATAGATTTTTTTAAAAATTAGTTTTTTTTTGTTCTTTGTTAAGGGTAATTTGTCAAATAAATTTTACAAAATAAGTGTAATTTTTTATGCTGTCATATAGAAACACACTTTTTCCTTTTCCCTGTTAAAATTATTTGTTTTTAAGCAAAGTTGTTATTATAATATGAGCACATATGTAGCTATACATAGCATGTTTTTATTTATGTACTATAAATATTCTTATATATTTCCCTACATGCTGCTAGTGTTGTTAATAATGACAATGATTATTATAATGATAATGGCATTTACAAAAAGTTTTATAATTTGCTGTCATTTGCCCCAAAAAAAAGCAAGGAAAGAACTTAAACACACAGTTTACAGACTAAAGACCTACATATAAACATACACATACAACTTTTATGCACTTACGCACACATACATATATATTTTATACATTTTTGTCGATAATGCTAATGATGTTTTGTTTTTATTTATGGCCTGTTCATTCGTTCACTCGCTTTTTCTCTCTGCCTGCCTGTCTGTCTCTCTGTATCTTTTCACAAGCTGTTAAATATTTAAACGTTTGGTTTGTTATTTATGTGTGTGTAAGTGCTTGTTTTTTTATATAAAAAAAGTATGAGTATGTGTCCCGTTTGACATTCACTGTGTGTGTGTGAGCTTATAATTAATTTGTTTTCCATGTACGATTTTCTGTTAAAGCAATGAGTTACATATGTTGGCTTGAAAACTGACGTTTAATAAATATTTTTTCAATAGTTATTTAAGAAAACTTTAAATTCTTTCCAGCACAAACAAAACTGTTTTAAATTTTGTTGTTTAATATCTGAAACTTGTTAGCTTTAACTTAGTTTATTTAAACATTTTATTAGCTTTAAAATATTTAATTTTCAATACACTTAAATGCAACTTATAAATAAACAAAAGCTCATGCTGAAAAAACTAATTGTTTTATTACCCAACAAACCAATCAATTTTCTAGTTAAGCTACTTTAAAAAACCTTACAAAACTAAATTTAAAAACTAAAACAAAACTAGAATTAAAAAATATAAGTTTTGTAAATAGATTATCTTAATAAAGAAACAGGAGAACTTTGAATTTTTCTTAATGAAAGGATTCATAGCATACTATTCATATACACATACCCACACAACCTTTTAATCCTTAATACTCAATATTAACACTCTCATAAACATAAACATCTAGGTTAAAAAAACTCAGTTAAAGTTAATTTAAGTTTATTGTCAATTTACAAATAATTTTGAAAATATTTTTTTTTGAAAAAATCTCTCAGATTTTTTAAAATGTGTTCTGTAAAATTGAAACACACATCCCGATAATATTCCCTAATTAGTTCTTAACATATATCTGAAACATTTTATAGCTCTATTTTACTTAAATACCAATGAAATTTAAATTTTTATAAAATTAGTCCAAATTAATATCAATCATTCGCACCCTGAAACAATTATGCAAATTTTGCATTTTCTTTAAAATTAATTTAAAATTTCTTAATACAGATAAGGTATGATTACAATCTTTAGAATGTTTTACAATTTAAATAAAATTGCATGTAAAGTATTGACATAGCTGGTAGTGTAAGACAAAATTAAAAAATAATTTTTTATTCATTTTTTTTATAATCGAAATTAGGTAGAATCTATATTTTTGTAGGCATTAGTAACTAGGTTTTTAAGTTTTTTACCACTAGGATAAATATTTGATAGTTTTTGAAAAAATGTAAAATTGTTCCATGGTGCGTATGATTGATATTAATAAGGACTAATTTTATAAAAATGCTATTTGCCCCAAAAACCAAGTTAAATAGTGCAAGAGAATGTTCTAGTTATATATTAACAACAATTTAAGGAATATTATGCATAGATTTATTTGACATTGTATAAACAATTATAAAAATTTATGATCAATTAATAAAATCTGTAAAACAAAAAAAAAAAAAATTTTTTTTTAAACAAATTTAAACAAATTTTTTTTTACACATTTCTGCTAAACTTAAAACAAAATTTGTTTACTGAGAGCATTATCAGTTTACTGTCCCATTATTAGACCTAGTAATCATATCCAATATTGGAAATAGTCTCACAGAACTGCTGGCTCTCCACTAACACATATAATAATTGTTTATTCACATAAGAGCCTGTGTTTGTGCAGAATTCATATACACATGTTTAATTTTATTAAATTTGTTTTTTTGTAACCATTTTTTTTTGCAGTTTTAGTAATTGTTTTTTAAAATATGTATGTTTGAATGTTAAAAAATGTATTGATCGTAGTGATGCCAAAACAAATTGTGTGCCTTTAAAAATAAATTTTGCCACCTACAATTTATCCCAGTCTAAGGTAGTTTAGAAAAAACTATTGAAAGTCTATAAAACTTTAGTATATTCACAGAAATGTTTACATTTTTATCTTTTTCAAGAAAAAAATATTCAATACTTTTCTATTTTAGAATATATATGAGAGCGGAGTAAGATGAAAAATTATATTACATTGATGCAAATGTAAGTTATAGGTTGTATACACAAATGCTTAGCATACTTTACTTAGCAGTGCAAAAGTATATAGTGTCTATGAGTGTTCGATATTGTTAAGGTTATAATATATAATATTTTTTTTTCTTACAAGAGTAAAGCATTAAATTGCTTTAAATCTAGGAAATGTAAATATTTATTTAAAGGTATGCAAATTGATTGAAATATAAACTTAATGAAATACAGAATAAGTTAAAAAATCTATAAAAATTAGATGAAATGTCAAACAAATTTACTGATAATATTCTTTAATTTATTCCTAAGATATTTGCAGAACATTTACTTGCTCTATTCACATACGTTCCTAGTGAAAATTGTCTTTTTAGAAAATTAGTGCAAATTAATATTAATCATACGCACTCAGGAAAATTTGTATAAAATTCCAATTTACTTTAAAACTGTAAAAGATTTTCAAAATTTGTTTAATGTTTAATGTTTATAGTTTAAGTATATATAAAAGAAAAATTAAATTTCTTTACTACACAGCTGGGAGTGCTAGAAAAATTAAAACTTAAACAAAATTTTCTTTATAAATATATTTTTTTAGATACATTTCCATATTTAAATTCGAATTTAGAAACTTTTTCTTTGTCAAATTTATTTATAATAAAAATCTACATTTAATTTAAAAACTCGTCCATTTAAACAGTATTTAAAAATGATTTCTTTCATGACATGTTTGTTGAAAACTAAAAATTTAATAACACAAACAAATACACAACCAGAACTGCAACATTCTGGCAAATAACTAACACACATGAGTAATAAGAAGAAAATATTTAAAAATTTCATTTATATTGAAACTTTGTAAGCAACAATAAGAAAATTCAAAGAAAATATTTAAAGGATATTAAAAAAGAAATGCACAAGAAATATGATACCGGGCATCTTTGCTCCTCTCCCCTAAAAAAAACCAAGAGTTTTTGTAGAGTGTCAAAGATATCAAGATACACAACTGCTGTAGAACATAAACAAAAATTTGCAAGACCAACAGCTGGTAATGATATGTTGTATAACAACAATAAAATATACATTTTAAAATGCACATATAATACATACACATATAACTGCAATATTTCTATAGAAACAGTGCTGGTCGAAAGTTGTATGTAGAAAACTCTACTATCTTAAGGAAAATAACGAAATATATTTTTACCAACACTGTATGGTAACCATACCAAAGGAGAGTAACAAGATATACATTAGTTTCTATGTGTAAATATGTTTATCAACAACAATTTTGTTTTATACATAAATGTTAATGTATGTAGATGATACATCTACATACATCAAAATGTTAGTGAAAGCACCAACCCAGCAGTTTTGGGTGACTGTTTTCTGAACATAGCATGATCTTACAAAGCACCAGTAAAATATAATTGTTGTTCCAAGTTCAGTTGAAGATGGTAAAAATTATTTAAATAAAAAAAAAAAAATCTTTTATAAGTTTTCAAAATTGTTTTAAAAGTGTTAAACTAAACCTGTAATAACAATCCCTTATTTGTTGTTAACATATCTGCAGAATATTCTATGGCTCTATTTAACTCTTAAATGCATGAGGTCAGAACCCTGAATCGTGAGTACACTAACCTTATATAAAATCACTCACTAAATATAAATTCGGCATTATTTTTCCCAGGAAATGCACCGTTTTTTCGGCAAATTCAAAAAAGTAATTTTTTTTAATGTACCATATATGGTACAGTTTCCCCGAGAAAATTGCATTTTTCTCAAATTAGTCCAAATAAATATTTATCATACGCACCCAGTAAAAATTTTTGAAATTTAAAATTTTTTTTAAAACTGTTGAAGATTTCATATTTTGAATAAAGTTAAAATGTAGTTGAATCATTATGGAAAATATTTATTTTTGGTTTCATATAAAAAAAATTTTAAAAGTTAAATTTTCAATTTTTAAAATTTTTTTTTAAAAGTTTTCTAAATTGGTTTGTAAATATTAAACTAAAGTTCTAGTAATAACCCTTAATTTGTGGTTAACATATCTGTAGAACATTATATTGCTCTATTTAATATGTTTCCCGATAAAAATTACATTTTTATAAAATTATTCCAAATTAATATCAATCATGCGTACCCTGTTACAATTTAACAATTTTCCAATTCTCCTTAAAACTGTTGAAGATTTTAAATTTTTAATAAAGTTAAAATTTGGCTAAATTCTTTGAGTAGATTAACAATTTTAATTTAGATTATAAATTGACAACTAGCACATCTGGGAGGCGGACAAAATATTTTTTTTTTATTGAATTTTAATTTTCAAAAAACAAAATGTATTCTATATACTATATTAATAAAAACTACTGGGCAGTATATATATTTATTCATCTGTTACTAACAAACTTTTAAAACATCCTTAAGCAAATATTAGTTTCCTACTAAACATTTCCTCTGCTAAACTAGAAATACGAGAGGGACACTATTGCTGCTCTTTAGATACAAATTTTCGAACAAACTATTTGTTCTTTGCATGTAGTAAATTTGTTATAACAAATATATACATACAAAATACATACTATATATGTATATAGTATGTTGGAAAATATATATGCTTATATATTGTTTACAAGTTCATGTGCTAATAGTTGATTATTTAAATACTGTGTCCTACACAAGCATACACATGTCTGAGTGTTGAATTTTATCTATTTTTATTTTTTGTTTCAAATTAAAGGAAAATGTTTATTTAAATTAAAAAAGGGGTTCGGTTTCTGTTGCTCAGTGCCATAAAGAGGGTGCGGTTAAAAATAGATTTTCTCTGTTGATTTAACTTTTAAAAGTATGAAATTGATGTTTAATTTGATCATATAATAAATCACATATTGGGTAATTTGTTAAAATAACCAAGAACAAAAAATTAATAAGGGCTGAAAGTAATTAGGAACAGGTCAATACATTAAAGTTGTCTGCGTAATGGAAGTATTAGAAATAACACATTAAAAGAATAAAAAAAATTTAGGAAGAATTAAATTTTAAATTGAAATAAAAATGTTTAAAAAACACTTTGTAAGTTTTTAAAATTGTTTTGTAATTGTTTAACAAATTTAGTGATATTAATCCTTAGATTGTCGTTTACATTTGTGTAGAACATTTCATTGCTTTATTTTATTTGGTTCATGGTGAAAATGTTTTTTTTTATAAAAATAGAAAAAATAATATTAATCATACGAACCCAGGAAAAATTTAACAAATTTGAAATTTTCTTCAAAACTAAGGGAGATTTTAAATTTTTTAATGAAGCTTAAGTTTGGCTAAAATATTTTGGTTAATAAACAATTTAAATTTATATTCGAACCTATGTCAAATATTTTTTTGATAATAGAATAGCTTTCGCAACAATCCTTTATAAGTTTTTAAAATGATTTTGTAATTGTTAAATAAATCTTTCGATAATAATCCTCAATTTGTTTTTAACATATTTGTAAAACATTTCGTTTTTTTTCATTTTACTTGGTTCCCTGTAAAAATTGCATGTTAATAAAATTAGTGCTAATTAATATTAATCATACGCAACCAAGATATATTTTATAAATTTATAATTTTCTCTAAAAATGTTATTAAATTTCAAGAGTGGCTAAAGTCTTTAAAATGATTTAAAATTTAAATTAAGTTTGAAACTTATTGAATTTATTATACACGAGTATTGTATTTTTAGCTTCACAAAAAATGTGGGAAATCGTTTATAAGTTTTAAAATTTGTTTTGTAACTGTTTACTGAATACCGTAATAATAATCCTGAATATGTTCTTAACATATATGTAGAATATCACATTGCTCTATTTCACTTGGATTTCCAGTCAAATAGCAATTTAGTAAAATTAGTCCTGATTAATATCAATCATACGCAGCCATGAACAATGTTATAAATTTGAAATTTTCTTGCAAACTAAGGTAGATTTTAAATTTTTTTAATAAAGTTTAAGGGTAGCTAAAGTCTTTTAAATGGTTTATGATAAACGATTTTTTATTTAAATTAAGTTTGTAAAGTAATGAAAATATTTGCTTTTTAGTTTCATAACAAAAAACTTTAAAAATCGTTCATAAGTTTTTAACAATTGTTTTGTAATTGTTAAATACATCTCTTGATAATATTCCCTAATTTGTTTTTAACATATTTGTAGAACATTCCTTTGCTCTATTTCCATTGGTTCCCTAAGAAACTTGCATTTGAATGAAATTAGTCTTAATTAATATCAATCATACGCATCCAGGAAAAATTCTAAAAATTTTCAATTTCCTTAAAAATTATGCTAGATTTGAAAAATTTAAATAAAGTTCAAGGGTGGTGCAAGTTCTGAGTTACTAAGTAAACAATTGAGTTATTAATTATCTAACAGATATTTGTGAGAAATTTGTTGGCAGTTGTCGACAAAAGTTTTCTTTACAAACTTCTGTTTGAAAGACATTGTTTGAAAGAGAGAAAAATGTTTATTGAAAATGAAAATAATTTCTAGGCTCCTGTTTATCTAATAGTTACTAAGTCAATATTTGCAACTTTCGTTTTGCTGTTGGAAAAAGGGTTTGTAAACAAAAATTTTAATTATCTATTTGAAAAATGCCTTAGGTTTTGTTAAGGGTTTGTTTGAAAAACATGCTTAGCACGTTTTTAAATGAAGTTGCCTTATTTAATTTAATTAAGATGGTTTGTTCTCCCTTTCTCCCTTAAAGAATTTTAATAAAGAATTTATTAAATTTTAAATAAAATTTTAAAACGTTGACCTTTCTATTTTTTCAATTAAGTATTTTATGAAACTAAGAAACATATTCTTAAGATTTTTTGTCATAGAAAATTTATTACTAACTTACCTAATAAAGTATAGGCCAGTAAAAGCGCACATATACCCAGATTGGTTAGCACAGCGGACCAAAATGTTTGGGCATTGTGACGGCTATGACGCCGTCCCTTTGTTTGTCCATAGCCATTAGTTTTCGTTGATAGCGATGATTTGTTGGCGTTGCGCCCTCGACTGTTAGTTAAGCTCGAACTGCCACTGCCACCGTCACCAAAACAACTGCAACATTTGGGAGAGGCGGGTCGATTATGTAAATTACTTCTGCTGCTTGTTTTGCTGGAATTGGCAGTTGTGCTGTTGTTGTGTAGATTTAAAGGCACTGTACTGCTGCTATTAGATGTTGTATTGTTGATGTTAATGTTATTGCAATTATTTGAGACCATAGAAGAGGCTATAGCACCAACAGTGGAATTTAGATTGGCGGGTGTTTGTTGCTGCTGTTGGTGTTGTAATTTGGCCGAACTTTTCAAAGTGCCACATGTGGAGGTGCCATCTCCCATAGTTGCAGAAGAGCCCAAGACTAAATTGTTGGCGGGTGGCGTAGGTGTAACCACAGACATGTTGTTAAGCTGTTGTTGTTGTGTTAGCAAAGCAGGCAAATTTAGTACGGAGGGTGGTGTGGGCTGCGGCGGCGAAGACATTGAGGACAAGTTTATATTTGGTGGCCCGGGACCCATGCCTAGAGCAGGTGGTGGTGGCATATTTAATGTGGTGGTAGCTGTTGTAGTATATTTTAAAATACCTGGGGGCATGTTGTTGGTTGCAGAAGAGCTACTACTGCCCAGGCCCACTTCTATGTCCTCCAAGGTAGGCATGGGCAAGAGAGGTGTTTTAAAGGTGGACGTTGAGGAGCCCGCAGTTGATATGTTTTGTGATGCCGCTGTCGCCATGGCCATCGATGTTGGTGGCTGTTGGTGTTGCGTTTGGGGCGGCATCATGCCAATGGTTACATATGATGTGGGCACATTGACATACTCCCCGCTAGAATTTAAAGATGAAGCCATGGTAGTGGTTATACATGTTGAGGAAGGTGGTGGCGGTACTATAGAATACTGCTGTTGCTGTTGTTGGGTTTCCATATTCATGTTGCCAATTGCTGGGTAATTGTGGTCATTTGTGTGTGTGTGTGAGTGTGTGTTTGTGTTGAAATTTTTATTTAGTTGTTTTTTGTTGATTTGAAAATTTGTCCTTCTATTTTACAATTGAGTGGCTTTTTGCTTTTATTCTCACACTCATATTGTCTTGATTAAAATGTCTTATTGTTGTCATTTGTGGTCAAATAATATATAAATTCTTTCTCTCTTAGTTTCTTTTTTATATCTTTTGTGTATGTTGGTTGGCAATTAAGGATTAAAAAGAAAATGCTATTGTTAGTGTTGAATGTACAGGAAACTGTAATAAGCTGGAAAAGGAAATAAAAATAAAGATATTAGTTTTTATTGAATGTTAAAGCAAAGTAGATTAAAGAAATAAAGAATTTTTCTTAAGAAAATACAGCATACTTCAAGGAACTTAAAGTTTTTCATAAAGTTTTTTACGTTATTTAACAAAAATCAAGTTTTACTTAATATAAGGTTAATTGATTTAATATTTACTTTTAAAGAAACCAAACCTTTAGTTAATATATTGAATTTTAAACAAAACCTAATGCTAAACAATTTCAGGCAGCCTTAAAGTATGCTTTGCAAACCATTACAAAAATATTATGTAGACTTTACTTATATGTACCTAACAATTTTATAATTTATTATGCCAAACCAAAAAAAAAACTTAGTACTACCAAGTATAAATGTACAACAACATCGTTTGTGCTACTTTTGTTGCAAGTTATGCTCTTTTAACTTTTTTTGAATTAAATTTGTTGTAGCTGTTTAGAAAAACTTTTACTTTTTGCCCAGGTATCACTCTAGGGCCATAAAGTTGAAGGTAGATAGCAAAAAAAATTTACAAAATAACAGTCAGTTTTATTTTTAGCGAACTTTTTTCTTTTTTAGCAGTTTGTCGTTGTACGTATGATCAAGTGTACACACGGTGCACTTGAAACATCATCACCAACATTATTATATAGTCATTGCAAAAAAATATTAGAAAAAAATGCTGAATGAATTGTGTTGCTGCTAACTAATCCAGTTGTTGAACAATTTAAAAATGTTGTTATGAAGAAAAACCCAACGAAAAAGGGGTTAAAAACCCTGAGTTTTTACTCTAGTTATAGAAAAATATATATTTGTATTTAAAGCTGACATTATGGTGCAGGATATTTTGTAGTTTCTTTTTAAATGATGACTTTAAAATAAATAAACAAAAATTTAATATAAAATTCTGATAAAATAAACAATTTAAGATTCTTATATTTGCTACTGTTTGATATACTTGTCGATATAGACAATGTTCTAGAGAATATTTCCCCGAGAAAACGTTGCCCTAGACAAGATTTCTGGAGAAAATGTTACTCTAGTCTAGATAACTTTACTCTAGAAAAAGTTGTTCCAATCTAGGCAACATTTCTCTTGAAAATGTTGCTTTAGCCTAGACAACATTTCTTCAGAAAATGTTGCCCTAGAACTAGATAACATTTTTTCACAAAAGGTTGCCCTAGAACTAGACAACATTTCTCAAGAAAATGTTACTCTAGTCCTAGAAAATATTTCACCAGAAAATGTTGCTGTACGATTAGAGAACATTTCTCTTAAAAATGTTTCCCTAGAAATAGACAACATTTTTCCACAAAAGGTTGCCCTAGAAGTAGACAACATTTCTTTAGAAAATGTTACTCTAGTCCTAGAAAATATTTCACCAGAAAATGTCGCTCTAGTCTAGACAACTTTACTCCAAAAAATTATGCTCAAGTCCTAGAGAACATTTCTCCAGAAAATGCTACTAGAAAATATTTTACCAGAAAATGTTGTTCTATTCTAGACAACTTTACTCCAAAAAATATTGCTCAAGTCTAGACTGCTTTACTCCAGAAAGAACACAGAGAACTCCACAGAGAACATTTCTCCAGAAAAAGTTGCTGTACGATTAGAGAACATTTCTCTTAAAAATGTTTCCCTAGAAATAGACAACATTTTTCCAGAAAATGGTGCTTTATTATTAGAAAATGTTGCTCTAGTCCTAGAGAACATTTCTCCAGAACATTTTACTCTAGAACTAGTCAATATTTCTCCTGAAAATGTTGCTCAAGTCTAGACAACTTTACTCCAAAAAATGTTGCTTTAGTCTAGACAACTTTACTCCAAAAATGTTGATATAGTCTATACAAATTTACTCCAGAGAATGTTGCTCTAAAACTAGACAACATTTTTCCGGAAAATCTTGCTTTAGTCCTAGACAAGATTTCTCCAGAAAATGTTGTCCAAGTTTAGACAACTTTACTCTAGAAAAACTTGCTCTACTCCTAGACATCATTTCTCCAGAAAATGTTGCTCTAGTCTAAACAATATTACTCCAGAAAATGTTGCTTTAGTCTTTACAACTTTACTCCAAAAAATGTTGTTTTAGTCTAGACACCCTTTCTGCTGAAAATGTTGTTCTAAAACTAGACAACATTTTTCCGGAAAATCTTACTTTAGTCCTAGACAACATTTCATCACAGAATGTTGTTCTAGTCTAGACAATATTCCTTTAGAAAATGTTGCTCTGATCTATACAATTTTAAAAGTAAAATTTTTTAAACAATTTGTTCTATAAAATCTTTAAAGCCTTCTTTCGAACTTTAAGCGATTCCCTTCAGAATTTATCATCTGCTATACACATTTCTACACCATTAGTAAAAACACTCACTTGCTCTTTAATATTTACACACTTCCTACTGTCAATAGCTGCTTGTTACTGATTCTCTCCCCCTTAGAAAGTAGGCTACATAACCACAATATATCACTTCCTTCAAATAATCATACATGCAAAAATACAAGGATTTTTGTTAGAGCGTCAGAAACATAAATTTTGTGTATGTTGTTTTTTTTTCTGTTGGAATAGAAAATAGTAATTTCTAAGTAGATCTCTGAAATACTGTGAAATGTAGCTGCACATGTTGTGTGTTTGATGTTTTGTAGGTTTCCACAAACAAACCAACAAAAACCATAAAACTTGTTGTCTATATTTAACAACAAACGAAACGCTCACAAACATAAACATTCACTTTAACGCATACGATACAAACCTTAACTAAATTTACATTCACATCCATCCACTTACTTTTGCACAAATGTATAAGTGTGTTTGTCGTATTTCTTTACAAGTCTAACGCTCTGCCTCTGTCTCTCATCTACATATTTTTTCAATCATTCATTGCTGTTTCATTGTTGTTGTTGTTGTTGTTTTGGTCTCTATATTTTCACTATCAAATGCACATTAAACTAGTATTGCTCTCACACTGTTACGTGCATTTTGTTGTTAGGATCAATGTGTGTGTAAATTTACTAGATATTCTCATGAATTGTAAAAGTGAGTTACTTCCTAATTATCCTGCATAAATCCAGATTTTTCATTAGGTAAACACATTTTTTATAGCATAGTTTTAGGCTGTTTTCAGCATGAACATTTTTGTTAGGTTTTCTTTTTTTGTTCTTTGATGATAATGATGCCTTCGCAATAAGCCTGTAGTCATGTTAAAGTTTCAAGTGAAAGTATTCTCTAGCTCTCTATATTTGCTGTAAAATGTGGTTTTGAAATCGGTAAGGAAATGTTTTGGAATTTGTCTTGAACAGGAAAAGTTCTACAAAAACATAACTTTAAAATGAAGCTGAGAAATAGTTTAAATTAATAATTTTACAATGTATATAATGATGTGATTACTGGGAAGCAAATAATTAGGATGAAAAGTCTGTACAGGAAATTTCAAAAACAGTTAACTATAATTTGAAAAGAGCTTGAAAGTAAAGTTTTACTTAAAGAGCTGTTTGTTTATTACTAAGAAATTTATTGTTTGATGTAAAAAGGATAAAATATTTAAAATTAGAGTTAAAAATTCTAGACAAGTTTTCTGGAGAAAATGTTGCTTTAGTGTCGATAAGTTTTTTTTTTGTACAAAAACTTGCTCTAGTTTGGACAAGTTTTCTGTAGAAGATGTTACACTAGTCTAGAGAACCTTTTGCCAGAAAATGTTGACCTGGACTAGATAACATTTCTCCAGAAAATGTTTTTCTAGTCTAGGCAACTTTACTGTAGAAAAAGTTGCTTTAGTCTTGACAACTTTTCTTTGAAAAATGTTTCTCTAGTGTAGACAACTTTTTCTGGAAAATATTGCTCTGGTCTAGATAACTTTCCGTTGGAAATTGTTGCTTTGGTCTAGACAACTTTTTTCTGGAAAATGTGAATCATATTTAGACAAGTTTTCTATAAAAAATCTGGCTTTAGTAGTTGCTTTAGTCTAGACAAGTTTTCTATAGAAAATGTTGGTATATTCTAGACAACTTTTCTCTGCAAAATGTTGCAAAATAGTCTTGATAACTTTTCTATAGAAAATCTGGCTCTAGTCTAGACAAGTTTTCTATAGAAAATAGGGCTCTAGTCTAGACAAGTTTTCTATAGAAAATAGGGCTCTAGTCTAGACAACTTTTCTTTGGAAAATGTCGCTCTAGTCTTGAAATGTTTTCCGTAGAAAAAGTAGCTTCAATTTGGACACCTTCTCATATATATGTGTATATGTGTTTAGGAGAAAAAAATAAGCTTTCATTTAGATTATTCCCTTTATTTCATATAATTTTCTGAAATCTGTGATAATTACCACACATACGTTTAGTTCAT
Organism: Bellardia bayeri; assembly: GCA_950370525.1. Taxonomy (NCBI): domain Eukaryota; kingdom Metazoa; phylum Arthropoda; class Insecta; order Diptera; family Calliphoridae; genus Bellardia; species Bellardia bayeri. The sequence continues at coordinate 11,000,726 of OX493266.1, read as the reverse complement.
TTCTTTTATTAATTGTCTTTAATTTTCCCTCAAAATCAATTCCTTAAAACTCATTTAAAACAAAACTTAAGGCAGAATTAGTCTTTCTACTTTCTGTTCCGTTCCGAATCAGCTGACTTGATTCTGTTAAATAGAAAATGTATAGAAGTCGTTAGTTGTTTTGTTACTTTCCGTGCCGTTGCAGACGAACCTGTTGAAAACAAAAATTTGCTAAGTAATTGTAAGTGACAGCACAAAACAGCTGACATCTGCACAAAAAAAAATTTTTTGGTTTATTACAAAAAATTTCAATTTGTTTGCATTTAATTAATTTTTTGTATAAAAGTTATAAAAATTTAAAAAATTAACGATGGATGACGAAAAACTCATTACTTTAGCCGAAAGTACTGACATATTGTACAATAAAAAAAACTTTGATTTGTAGTTTTTGATTTATTTTCGCAGTGTGTTGTCTGTTTACCTAAAACAGCTGATACGTTTTTACGAAAAAACTAACTACAAAAATTTAACAACAGAACGACACGGAACAGAACAGCAACATAAAGTAAAGACTAATGAAGCCCTTACAATCATTTTCAGTCGCTTTAATTATTTTTCATTTTATTTTCAGGGCGTATGCTTAATATTAATTACCAAAACCACAAAATTCATACGCAATGCATGTAATTCCTGCAAAGGTTTCTGTTTGTTTGTTGAAAAATAAAATATAAATAAAGACTAAGGCTTATTTCTTATTTCAATTTAAATATTTATTTGAAATTATTGTCAATTAAGAAACATGACAAATATTAAATTAAATCCACATAAAGAAGTTATATAATAAACATCAAATATTATTGACAGTAGAATGTGAGAATTTAATGAATAATTAGTAGAAAAAAAACGAAAACAAGAAAAAGCAAAACATTATATAAAAATTATACATAATCCACTGTAGTATATGGTGGAGATATTATAAATTTGCAGAGTACAACCCACATGATTATAAATAAAAAAAAACAGCCATTTTAATAATGTAGACATGTGTATATACATTTATGTATATTTACCCGGCAAATGTATGTATATATGTATATGTGTTTACCAAGTAGTTGTAGCTGTGTATATATGTAGCTACATAATTACAATTTCATTTAACAAATATTTAAACATACTCAGTTGTTTAAAAAAAAAAATATTAAACAAATAAACTGCATTATACAACATGATCAACAGTGGCACGAAAAAGTAAATACTTATGAGATAATTAACTAAAAAATTTAACTGTCTAACTATTTAGATATAGAAAAGTTTTCCTTATTACAACAAATCCAAGCTTTAAAACCTTATGAGCAATATTTTACTCTTACTTAGTTTTCATAAAAGGATTTCTTTCTATTCCTTTTGCTACAAATTTCTTAAGTCAGCCTATTCTTTAATAAAATAAAGGGTGGTTAAACATCGGCCCTTATGTTGGATGTGAACCATACCTAAACGCCAAGCTTTTTTCCGAATTTTATTTGACATTTCTCTATTTCAGACTTACTCAATTTGAACCATGGAGAGATACACAATCCAACAACGTATTAAAGTTATCCAGACTTATTATGAAAATGGGCTCAATTTTCGAAGAAAATCATCTTCAGTGATGAGGCACATTTTCACCTCAGTGGATTCGTCAATAAACAGAATTGCCGCATTTGGGCGAATGAGAATCCAAGAGTGATTGTCGAAAAACCAATGCACCCACAAAGAGTGACTGTTTGGTGCGGTTTATGGGCTGGCGGCATCATCGGGCCGTATTTTTTCCAAAATGAGGCCGGTCAGGCAGTTACTGTGAATGGTGTTCGCTATCGTGAGATGATAACGAACTTTTTATGGCCCGAATTGGAAGATATGGATGTTGACGATATGTGGTTTCAGCAGGACGGTGCCACTTGCCACACAGCTAACAAAACAATGGCTCTTTTGCGCAACAAATTCAATGGCCGTGTTATCTCACGTAATGGCGATGTTAATTGGCCGCCAAGATCATGTGATTTGACACCGTTGGACTTTTTTCTTTGGGGTTATTTGAAAGAAAAGGTGTACGTCGATAAGCCCGCAACAATTCAAGAGCTAAAGGATGAGATAATTCGACACATTAACGGCATAAAACCTCCATTATGCCTCAGGGTCATCGAAAATTTGGACCATCGGATGGAGGTGTGCCGCCGTGGTCGCGGCGCCCCCTTGGCCGATATTTTGTTCTACACATTATTGAGTAATACCAATATATCATAATAAAATAAAATTACAATAATTTCCTAAATAGTTTGTGTTTTATTCAAAATCAACATCGGCCCTTGAAATTTAACCACCCGTTATATTCACTTACTTTATTACTTTTCTTTAAAAAAACAGATATTACTTTTCATACAAATTATCTCGCTCCACTGTTGTGTTAATTTCGCACATTTCGTATTAAAACAAATAAAATAACAAAAAAACACAACACACAGAATATTATAATATATATAAAAATAATAATGTTGAAATAAATGAAAGAAAGACAACAAATAAAAGGGGGAAAGCAACATTAACAAAACAACAATGTTTACAAATATGGCACATTAACGTGCATTTAATTTTTCTGTCATATAATATTTTCATAATATATTTTTTATTCCATCACAATCAAAAACGTCATCATCATCATCATGTAACATCAACATATTTTGTGTCTCTTACATGCTTACGCATACAATGAAACGCAAACACAAACACACACAGACATGTAATAGTGTCTGTGTATGTATGTGTAGTAATGTTGATATTGGTAGTAGCAGTATATTCTTTTCATATTTGTTTTCATTATAATTTTTACGTTAAAGTTGCTTGTCAATTATAATGGTGGTTATATGTCTGTTTGGCTTTACAAATGTACAAGTGAAAACTTGAGTAACTGCTATAGCATGTATAATATTCTTTACAGTGAAAGACAAAATAAATTCATAATTTACAGCAACTTTTTTTTAGAGAAAACTTATCTAGACTACAGCTAATTGTTTAAAGAAGACTTATAAAAATTATTTTTATATATAAAATTTTGCAGGAGAAAAGTGTCCAGACTATAGCAACTTTTCTGAAAGAAAATTGTCCAGACTAATTTTGCTAGATAAAAAATGTGTAGACTAGAGAAACTTTTCTGAGATAAAACATGTCGAAACTAGAGAAACTCTTCTGTGATAAAATATATTTAGACTAGAACAACTTTTCTGACAGAAAAGTTGAGCAGTCAAGAGAAACTTTTTTAAGAGAAAAGTTGTTTAGACTAGAACAACTTGTTTAGACTAGAACAACTTTTTCTAGAGAAAAGTTGTTCAGACTAAAACAACTTTTTCTAGAGTTCAGTTGTTCAGACTAAAACAACTTTTTCTAGAGAAAAGTTGTTCAAACTGAAGCCATTTTTTCTAGAGGAAAGTTGTCCGGACTAGAGCAACTTTTTATAGAAAATATTTTTCCAGACTAGAGCAATTTTTTCTAGAGAAAAGCTGTCCAGACTAGAGCCACTTTTTCTAAAGGAAACCTGTCCATACTGGAGTCTATATTCTGAGAGAAAAGTTGTCCAGAGCGGAGCAACTTTTTCTAGAGAAAAGTTGTTCAGACTAAAGCAACTTTTTCTAGAGAAAAGTTGTTCAAACTGAAGCCATTTTTTCTAGAGGAAAGTTGTCCGGACTAGAGCAACTTTTCTGAGAAAATATTTTTCCAGACTAGAGCAATTTTTTCTAGAGAAAAGCTGTCCAGACTAGAGCGACTTTTTCTAAAGGAAACCTGTCCATACTGGAGTCTATATTCTGAGAGAAAAGTTGTCCAGAGCGGAGCAACTTTTTCTAGAGAAAATCTGTCCAGACTAGAGAAACTTTTTCTAGAGAAAAGTTGTTCAGACTGGAACCATTTTTTCTAGAGGAAAGTTGTCCGGACTCGAGCAACTTGTCTGAGAGAAAATTTTTCCAGACTAGAGCAATTTTTTCTAGAGAAAAGCTGTCCAGACTAGAGCGACTTTTTCTAAAGGAAACCTCTCCACACTAGAGCCTATTTTCTAAAGAAAACTTGTCCAGACTGGAGCCTATATTCTGAGAGAAAACTTATCCAGACTGGAGAAACTTTTTCTAGAGAAAAGTTTTCCAGACTGGCGCAACTTTTCCTAGAGAAAAGTTGCTTCGACTAAAGCTACTTTTTCTAGAAAAAACATGTCTGGACCTAAGCAAATTTTCTGAGAAAAAAGTTCTGCAGACTAAATCAACTTTTCAGAGAGAAGAGTTCTCCAGACTAAAATAATTTTTATTAGAAATATATTGTCTAGTTTTGTGTTTCACTGTACGTCTCTTTTGTATTTACACTCCTGCCTTAACCATGTTTGCATTCAGTATTTGTATTTGTTTTTTTTTTTTTGGTTTTTTATATGTATGTATGTATCATTTCCAAAGCATTTGAAACATTTTTCCCTTTAATGTATATGACATTTTTATACTGCCATAATGTTGACATTAATATGTGACATTATTTGTTATTAAACTGTATGTGAATACACACATATGCAATCCTACATATACAGCCACACTAAAAGAAATTTTTCAAATTTGCTTTATAAACCTTTAGCATACCTTAATGCCATAGAAAATTATAGAGAGGGGGAATGTTTTAGTTGTGTGCTTTTAGGATAAATTAAATTAAAAATTGGTTAAATATTTTAGGTTTTTGTTTTTAGGCTGTAAACTTATAATAAAAATGTTACAAATTACTTTATTTTTTGTATGAATATTTCATAAAAAAAAGCTGAAATTAAATTTTTGGTTTTGTCTTTAAAAGATTAACTTGCTTCAGAAAAAATAAATTAAATGAAGTATTTTACAGAAACTAAAGATATTTTCAAGAGTTTGAATAAAATTATTGTTGTCTATAAATATAAGATATTGGAATAGTATAAAACAATTAATTTAAGTGCTTTGCACACTTCATCAATGTCTTTTACACTTGAAAAGTGTTGGAAATCCATCATTAAGCTACGATTCAAAACTAAGAGCTTTTTTTCCAGCAACACTGGACCATGACGTGCCACTATTTAACTGGCCACATCACGATTATGCCACAAATAAATGAATTAGCAACTTAATGTAATTAAAACTCAAAAGTAATGGGCTACGTAATGTGAGAAGAGCTAGCAAGAAAAGAAAACCATAAACAAAATTAAAATACAGTATAAAAAATAAGCAACAAAAACAAAACTAAATAGAAAAAGGAGTTAAACTTACAAGGAAAACAAATTAAATCTACAAACTAAAAGAAAAAACATTGTAAAACAAATAATCCTGTTTGCTATTTGTGCCAACTATAAAAAAAACCCTACAAATTTACTATAAAACAAACCACATCCACACTCTTCATACTCTACCCCTCTAAAGTACCAAAAAAAAAAAAACTAAAATCTACTGTTTTTATTTCCTGCTGGAAAGTATCTAGAACAATATACAAGTCAAAACTTTACAACCATCAGTTCAATGAGTTTGTTTTACACTCAAGCTACACTTTTTGCCTGGGCAACTGTACGTTGTTTTTCCTGCTAAAAATATTTTTTGAGTTTTTCTTTTTTTTTCCACTTTTCTTTATCGACAATAAAACTTGACAAATCGAATTTTTCAGCTGATGCCCGCACCATTACCAAATGCCATTTGTTACTTGAAACTAAAAACTGAAACTGCAAAAAGTGGCAAAACAAAAATAAACTACAACTTACACATCCTGTGAATTACAATTGTTATATGTATATATATATATATATGTATATATATCTATATATATGGAATGATCTCGTTTGTTTTTGGAAATTACTTACATTCATTTTTACTAAGCACCAACGAATTACAATTTATTTAAGCAGCAAATGCCAAAATCAACTCACACACAAAATAACCACATCTCCCTTTAACCAGGATGCATGAAACAAAGTTGGCCAAAAAAAAAAGCTCAAAAAATAAGAGTAAATAAAATTAAAAGCCAACTAAACATCGACTAATAAAATGAGCTAGATTAAATATCTTTACATTTTTCGATATAAATTGAAAGAAAATTTCTCTAGAATAGAGCAACTTTTCTGAGAGAAAAAATGTCCTGACTAGAGCAACTTTACTGGGAGAAATATTGTCCAGAATAGAGCAACTTTTCGCAGAGAATAGTTGTCCAGACTAGAACAACTTTTCTAAGAGTCCAAAATAAACCAAGTTTTCTGAGAGAAATGGTGACCAGTCTAGAGCAACTTTACTGAGAGAAAAGTTTTCCAGACTAGAGCAACTTTTCTGCGAGAAAAGTTGTCCAAACTAAAGCAAGTTTTCTGAGCGAAAAATTGTCCAGACTAGAGCAACTTTACTGGGAGAAATATTGTCCAGATTACAGCAACTTTGCAAATAGAAAAGTTGTCCAGACTAGAGCAAGTTTTCTGAGAGAAAAGTTGTCTAAACTTAAGTAACTTTTCTAAGAAAAAAGTTGTCCAGATTAGAGCAACTTCTTTGAGAGAAAAAATTAGCAGACTAGATAAATTTTTCTGAAAGAAAAATTGTCCAGACTAGAGCAACTTTTCTTAGAGAAAATGTGTCTAGATTAGAGCAACTTTTCGAACAAAAAACTTGTTTAGACTAGAGAAACTTTTCTGAAAGAAAGGCTGTTATTAGAGCAACTTTAAAATTATCAGAACAGGAGCAATGTTTCCTTTAGAAAAGTTGCTTCGAACAGACGAAAATTTTCAAATTATTTCGATTTCACTGTAGGGCTTACTAAAACAAAAGAAGAATTCACTGTGGAAAAAAAAAATTTTTAAATGAATGAGCGGAAATAAAACTAAAACCAATGACCCGTATGTGTATGTATGTGTGTTTACACTTTTATATATGTACATATGTGTATAAATATATATATTGCTACTACCACTAGAATAGTATGCAACCAAAAGGAAATAGTGTTGCAGGCACGTAATTTAAAGTTCTATACTCTATAACAACAACATAATAAACGGCCAATATTGTATTACTGGCAACAAAATATACAGATACTCGAAAATAAAAAGGATATAAAAGAGCCAGGGAGTTACTATAACAACAACTGAACCTTAAATAAAAACAAAACCAAAAAGTTACTAAAACCAGTGAAGGAGTAAATGAATGATTTTTCAAACATTAACATACATATATACATATTTACATGCTGTTGTTACATACAAATGAAATAAAATTTGAACAAAACCCATTCTAACACTTTTAACGGCTCACCCTCATCTAAAGTCATTTTGAGTGTGTTTGGGTAAATAGAGATTAAAAATCATCATCATCAACATCATTGAATTTGTATGGCAGCAGTGTATGTGTGTGTGTGCTAGGATATTTTTGTATGTGCATGTCGTGGAACATTTAAAAACGATTTCCGCCGGAAATGCGTTGCCTGGTTAGCACGTGGATAAAATTTATACGAAATTTTATATTAGTTTTTGTTGTTTGAGCATTTTATTTAGTGTAGTTTTTATCTAGAGAGTGGATAAAATCTACAGTTGATGAAAATGAGGTTTGATACCTGTAGTATTTCAATAGTTTAAATGTTTTTTTTTTTATGGGAATGAAGCTGAATTGCAGATTTTAATGTAATTATTTGGCAACATTTTTTTTTTATTTAATTTTATAGTAAGTATTTAAGAAAAATGAATATAGAAAATAAAGTTAAAGGACAAGAAACAAACTGGAGCAACTTTTTCTACAGTAAAGTGGTCCATACTGGATCAACTTTTCGGAGAGAAAATCTGTCCAGACCAGAGCAACGTTTTCTTTTGAAAAGTTATACAGACTGGAGCGACTTTTTGTAGTGAAAAGTTGTGCAGAATAGAGCAACTTTTTCTAGAGAAAAGCTGTATGGACTAGACCAGCTTTTTCTAGAGAAAAGTTGTCTAGACTAAAGCAAAATTTTCTACAGATTGAAACTTGTAATCAGGCCTTATTTTAAACCAGTATTCTATATAAAAGTTGCTTTGTTTTAAGCAACTTTGCTGCTTTATATTTATTCAAGTATTTAATGGTTTTTCCACCTAAACGTATGAGTAATTAAATAATATTATAATTAAAATTACTCATACGTGAGAATATTATATTTTTTTTATATTGTGGTTACATTGGTTTATTTCGTATTTGTGTTTATGAATGTTCGTGTGTTGTTTGTATATGTGTGGCACTAATAAATTTTAATTACGGCCTCATGTGTTTCTATTGTAAAATTAACCATAAAATAAACAAAAAATACAACAATTGTGTGGAGCAGAAAAATATATAATTCAAGAGATCAAAGTTATAAAAGAATTTAAACTAAAAAAAAACAAACAATTAGAAAAATTATAATGAAAAGTAAATATTTCTGCTGCAAAGCTTTGGTTTTATGATAGATTTTTTTATAACTTACGTATGATAATTGCTGGTATTATGTAAAAATATAAAAATGTTAATACAACGAAATGTATGAAATGGTATAAAACTTGAAGTTATTAGGAAAAATATAAGACAAGGTGACATAATTAATTTTCTCCATATTCATGAGGCAATTTCGTGTTTAAAACAAATTAGGTTTTTACTTTTTTTTTTCCTAACATTTTGGAATTAAACTTTAATATCTCAGTTGCCTTTGGCTGTTAACATCTGTTCAAGACTTGTATACCTTTCAACCAAAATAAGTGTTCACTTGGCATGTAGTACTTTCATTTTCTTATTGTTGCTTTGCTGCTAGTAAGTTCCATTTCCTTGTCGGTCTTTAACACTGTAAAAAGCACGTATGTTTGTACAGCAAACGTAGCTCCAGCTGGTGAACTCTTTAGCAAGCACAAGTTTATTTACTTAAAGCAAAGTAAAAGTGCAAACAAAAACAAAGTGTTTTTTGCTTACTACACAGATTTCAGAGCTCTTCATTTTCAGCAGCAAAGTTAACACTATCTGTTTTTCCCTGTATGTACTTTTTCACTCAAAACGTTTCAATGTTAGCAGTCTGTACAGAACACTTGTGTGTTTTTTTTTATATTTCTACATTTTCCCAACAATTGTTTAAACAAATAACCTAAAGGTTTTTCTTGTTCACAAACTGTTGAAGACTGTTGTTAGTTACAATAAAACGCTTGAAAAAAATTCAAATTAAAATATTTAACTTAAATGCAAATAGCATAAAAATAAACATACAAGACACTCATGTCGGTTTAAGCAAATAGCCCTGAAAAAAATACAGAATTAAAGCAAATCGTTTTTGTCTATGTAAATGGCAACATTTGAAGGTCAGAACAATAAAAACATAAACGGGCCACCTTAAGGGCAAATAAATAAAATGGAAATTTCTTTCTATGAAAAAAATTGTTGGGGTTTTTAAGATTTCTTTATTTTTAGTTTAAAATTGTAAAATTTTTTTTTAAATATTTATTATTTTGTTTGGGAAAAACTAAATTCTAAAAATTTTTTAAACAGGGCGTATGATTAATATTAATACCAAAATACACCAAGGCGTATGATAAATGAACAATTCAGAAAATAAAGGAAATAATACATATTTAAGTATTCAACTTTATAAAAGAAAATCAAACCTAGGTTGAAATTTTGTTATTATTTTTTTAGTGTTCTTAAATTACTTAAATTTATTTTATAAACCCTTTAAAGTATTAAACATCACCATTTAAATTTTCCCTTACATTTGTTAAAATTATTTTTATTCGTATGTTGTTATTTCGCATTCACATTTTACATTTAACTAACATACGAGTGTTGGCAACTGATTGTGTTTTTTATTTGCTGGCGCTTCTGAAAACACTTTAGATGTTTTTGTCATTGAGCCAAAAAAGTAGCAAAAAAAAAAAATTAAACAGAGGAAAGGCTTTGTAAAAAGTACTATATTGTAACAAACAAAAGCTGCCTGATTAGTTGAGGAGGCAGAAACTGCAAATACAAATACACACAAAATCCCCAACACGTTAAATAAATATATACAGATATAAAAGTAAAAAAAGCACAAAAACCAAAATTTTGTTTCATAGCAAACAGTTTTCTTAAGGAAGAGATGGACTTAAAACAAAAAATTTCTTTAGGAAAAGGAGGCCGTAAAGTCAACAAATATTCTAAAGAAAATGTTGCCTTAAAGACAGCACTTTTTAGAAAGAAAACGTTGCCCTAAAGCCAGCAACTTTTTTATAGCAAAGCAGGCCTTAATAATAATTCTATAGAAAAATAGGTAACTTTTCTATATAAAAACAGGGCTTAAAGTCAGCTACTTTTCTATAAAAATACAGGCCTTAAAGCCAGTTACTTTTCTATAGAAAAATAGGTAACTTTTCTATATAAAAACAGGGCTTAAGTCAGCTACTTTTCTATAAAAATACAGGCCTTAAAGCCATTTACTTTTCTATAGAAAAATAGGTAACTTTTCTATATAAAAACAGGGCTTAAAGTCAGCTACTTTTCTATAAAAATACAGGCCTTAAAGCCAGTTACTTTTCTATAGAAAAATAGGTAACTTTTCTATATAAAAACAGGGCTTAAAGTCATCTACTTTTCTATAAAAATACAGGCCTTAAAGCCAGTTACTTTTCTATAGAAAAATAGGTAACTTTTCTATATAAAAACAGGGCTTAAAGTCAGCTACTTTTCTATACAAATGCGGGCCTTAAAGCCAGTAACTTTTCTATAGAAAAGCAGGCTTTAAAACCAGCAACTTCTCTTTAGAAGAGGTTGCTTTTTATGCATAAATAAATTTTGTATCTTAGTTCCTTATTCATTTATAAATAATGCAAATGTTTATATGGGTGAATAGCATGCAGATGAACCTCGATTCCTACGGTATTGTGCTTGCAAAATACTTTTCAACTATAACCTAGTTTAATGTATAACAAACATATACAAAGATTTTTACACACATTATATATGTATATTAAATATACTGAAATAAATAAAATACTTAAAATTTTTGTACGCACATGTAAGTCTATAAAAGTCTACATTTTGGTAGCTGCTTTTACAGCTCTGCCTCATATGTATTCGTATTAGTTGTTTTTGTCGTATGCCACTCTATGATACGTTACAATCTAAGGATTATTGTGGATTATGTTTATGCGCTTAACTAACAAAATGCCAATGCTGGTTAACGAAAGCAGTAACACACAAAAACCGTAGTAAATCCCGGCAAACAAAAAAAAAAAAAAATTGCTACACATAATGTCAAAAAATGTTTTGTCATTTAAGTCCCTATTTAGTTAATTTTCTATACGCCCTAATGATTTTAAAAACCTAACACACACTGGCGAGGCATGGCATACTTTTAGGGTTGAATGAATAGAAATTACCTAGTGATTTACAAATTTTAGTAATACAATTTTTTAGTAACTGACACTTGAAATCCGGCTTAAGAAATATAAAATAGGGGCTAGAATTTATAGTTAAAATAAAAAATTACAGATTTTAATAGAATTTCTGTGACTTTAATTGTTAAAAATAAATATTTGTTGCTTTACCTATCAAGTATTTATTTTAAATATTTCAACAAAGTGGTACCATTAAACAAAAAGGTACTTGTACAACTTATTTATGTTAATGTATGTTTTTCAAGCTTCCTTTGTTCCTAACAAAAACAACACACACACACACACACAGACAAAATATAATATTTACCTTCAACTCTTAAAAGTATGCTATACAAATTTTAGTAGAGGGTGTGTTTTTGCATTTAATGTGAGTGTATGTATCTGGTATTGTTTTCTTTTGTGTGTTTAAAAGCAAGGCCTGATGATAACAAAAACAAAAATTTATTACGAGTATATTTAAGTTATAATAACATTTTATAAGATTTGCATATTTTATGAGCCGTTTTTCCTATATTATTTTGGTCCAGTTTTTTTTTTACCAACTTTCTTTTATATTATTTTAAGTTTATGCATGTATTAAAAATAAAAATTTACTTATGAAAAGTATTTATATTGTCTTTAGTTTAAAAGACTAGTATAATGAAAAATAAATGAGGCATTTTTTTGCTGTTGTTGTTTTAGTATACTAAGTGTGGAGACTTAAATATATGTTATTAAATATTTCCTTGTTTCGTTGCATATAAATTGTGCCATAATTCATATATAATATTTTTAATATTCCTTTTCAAATAAAGTAAAGTTAGTTTTATTTTTTGACAAGCAGAGAAAGTTTTGCTTAAGAAAATTGTTTATAGTTTAGCAACATTTTCTAGAGAAAAGAGACTATAGAAAATAAGCTGGCTTTAAGGCTTGCTTTTCTATAGAAATTTTGCTAGCTGGCTTGCTTTTGTATAGAAAAGTTGCTGGCTTTAAGGTCTGCGCTTGTATAGAAAAGTTTCTGGCTTTAAGGCCTGCTTTTGTATAGAAAAGTTTCTGGCTTTAAGTCCTACTTTTCTATAAAAACTTTGCTGGCTTTAAGGCCTGATTTTCTGTAGGAAAGTTGCTGGCTTTAAGGTCTGATTTGCTATAGAAATTTTGCTGGCTTTAAGGTCTGCTTTTGTATAGAAAAGTTTCTGGCTTTAAGGCCTGCTTTTGTATAGAAAAGTTTCTGGCTTTAAGGCCTGCTTTTGTATAGAAAAGTTGCTGGCTTTAAGGTCTGATTTGCTATAGAAAATTTGCTGGCTTTAAGGTCTGCTTTTGTATAGAAAAGTTTCTGGCTTTAAGGCCTGCTTTTGTATAGAAAAGTTTCTGGCTTTAAGGCCTGCTTTTCTATAGAAAAGTTTCTGGCTTTAAGTCCTGCTGTTCTATAGAAAAGTTTCTGGCTTTAAGGCCTGCTTTTGCATAGAAAAGTTTCTGGCTTTAAGGCCTGTTTGTCTATAGAAAAGTTTATGGCTTTAGGGTCTGATTTTCTATAGAAAATATGCTGGCTTTAAGTCCTGCTTTTCTATAAAAAAGTTTCTGGCTTTAAGACTTGCTTGTCTATAGAAAAGTTGATGGCTTTAGGGTCTGATTTTCTATAGGAAATTTTCAATAGAAAAGCTGCTGGTTTTAAGGCAACAATTTTCAAATAAAAACTACTTTAATTTGCTCTATTTTATTAATTTGAAGTATTCAATTTCTTTTATAGTTTTTTTTTATTTTTTTCCTTCTAAATTTTAATCAAACCATTTTGATAATTGAATACCTAAGTTTAAGCAGCTGCACTCTATATTAGAGTAATTTGAATTCCATTAGTAAAATTTTATTTTCCACAGTAGTTGCTGGCAAATAAGTGTGTGCAAGTAAGAGTATGATTTTCATTGAAATGTTTGCATATGTCATGGAAAAAATGGTAAGAAAAAGGCAGCAAGGTTTTACCATTTATCTGCCAAGAAAATGTTATTATCATAAGTGTATTTGCATGCAAAGAACACACATACATACATATGTGTAGATAGTAGGTGGTTGTGTGTGTTTTTGCGAAAGCATGTATGTGTGTAGTCATATTTTTTAATGCATTAGATATAAAGTGCGTCTGTTGAAAACTGCAGGTTTTCAAAATACTGTTTTCTGGTTTCGTTTTTTTTTTTGTCTGTCATTTGTTTGTTTTGCTGCTAGGAAAAAGCCATCAAATTTAATGTAAGATGGAGTTTTTTCTTATAGTTTTTAAGGTAATACTCTTAATGGAGCATAGAAAAAGCTTAAATAAATAGTTTACAATGTTACAAGAAACTTTTGTTTTGAAATGGAAAAGAAATCAATTTGTTTAACCTAAAAGCATGCTATAGTTTTTAAATATTTTTCTTATTTTTAATCATTTAAATGTTTTTTTTTTCTTTTTGTGTCTCACTTTAATTTCAAATGGGATTTCTTTTCGTTTCATGTATTGTTATTTATACAGTTTCCGGTTTTTCTTTGCTGGTTTTGCTTCATTTAGAATATTCTTTGCAGCCACCACAATTTCTCCCAAATGAATAAATTAAAAAAAGTTGTTTGCTTAAAAAATTATTGTTCATTTTTTTGTTGGCGTAAAAAAAAAACTACACAAAATCAAAGAATTTATATACAAAATATAGAATTTTTCATTAAAACTACTTAATAGAGTATGACATAAAAGTTTCTTTAGAAAGACTTTATATAATCGAGAGTTGTGTTCAGAGACTTTGCTAGCTGAGGTGATTAAAAAAACATACTTTTCTTTATACTATGTTTGCATCAAGTTGGTATAATAAAGTTTATTTAAATTTTTATTAAAAACAAAAAACGAAAAACTGAGAGGTTTATTTAAATTTTTAATACTTTTTCATAAACTGCTTTGTTTTCAGTTACCATATGCTCCGGCAGTTTAAAAATTTAACATTTTGGCACGTTCACAGTGCCTGTAATTTTTTCTACTTTAACGCTTTCTTTCATTCTTAGTTATTGGCTTAAGCCTCAGCCATAAAACAATTGGTTTTGCTAGTGGCAATTTAACCTTTTTGGCTGAATGAAACATGTTTTGCCTGTCGTGGCCTGAGTGGCTGGTGGCTGAATGAGTGCTTGCTAAAGCTAAGGGAAATTGACTATGGTTAGTTCAGTGACTTTCATTTGTAACCTTTTTAACACTAACAGAGTTTCATGGAAGCCATAGACAAATCAGTTTATGCTTAAATATTAGGCTGCACCCTAACACTTAAGTACTAAATGATTTTTAAGCAAAATAAATATACAGTTTTTTTAGAGCAGCCCATTCTATTTTTGTGTTTGCTTGATATGTTACAAAAGATTGAAAAATTGGCAGCCTTTCATATTTTTATGCCATGCCATGCCATTAAATCTGTGGAAATATCTCTGGGGTCATAACACCATTGTATGAGTTTCTAAAAGTTTATGTAAATGTTTGTTTAATGTATATATTTATAGTTAACTTCTATTATACAATTTTTTCTAGCACTATGTATTGATTTAACATTATGGTTTGTAGTCATAAATTCTGCTTATTTTTTAGGGTATTTCTTTAATAGTAATAAAAACAACTTTGAACCTAAATGTATGCAGTCAAATCGTGAGTTAAGCGTAAGCTTTTAGGAAAATATGTTTTTGTTCAGTAAAAGAAAATAGTGAAGTAATTATCTGTGTCATGGTCACCCTAAACAATTCTTTATGGTAAGGCAGTGCAGAGCAGCAATGTAACTTCTGTCAAAAGTTAACAACTTTCCAAAAAAAAATTGGCAAGAAAATAGAAATTTTCCTTAAGAAAAACTAAGCTGAATACAATCAACTTTTCTATAGAAAAACTTGACTTAAATATAATAAAATTTCTTTAAAAATAGCTTTAGAACAGCAACTTTTCTATTGAAAAGCTCGCCTAAAAGGCAGCAACTTTTATTTAGAAAATCTGACCTTAGAAGCAGAAACTTTTCTATAAAAAAGCTGGCCTTAGAAACAGCAACTTTTCTATAGCAATAGTTGCGTTCGAAACAGAAACTTTTCTATAAAAAAGCTGGCCTTAGAAACAACAACTTTTCTATATAAATAGTTTCCTTAGAAACAGAAACCTTTTAATAGAAAAGCTGTCCTTAAAGGCAGAAGGCAGCAACTTTTTAATAAAAAAACTGGCTTTAAAGGCAGCACCTTTTCTATACAAAATCAGGCCTTAAAACCCAGCAACTTTTTGATAGAAAGGCAGGCCTTAAAACCAGCCAGTTTTCTATAGAAAAGCTGACCTTAAAGGCAGCAACTTTTTAATAGAAAAGCTGACCTTAAAGGCAGCAACTTTTTAATAGAAAAGCTGACCTTAAAGGCAGCAAGTTCTTTCTGTTTAAAATCAGGCCTTAAAGTCAGCCACTTTTCTATAGAATGCCAGCTACTTTTCTATAGAAAATCAGACCTTACAGGCAGCAACTTTTTAATAGAAAAGCTCGGCTTTTCTATACAAAAGCGGGCCTTTAAAGCCATCAACTTTTCTATAGAAAAAACCGGCCCCTATTATCTACCTGTTACAGCCAATTGATTAACCTAATCAGTTCTTGCAATTTAAATCACACCCACAAACGGCAAATCAATAATGCTAATGATGACAATGCTGATTAATTATGCATACAAATAGCAAACATGACTACCAGCTACCAAAAGCCAATAATGTTTGCTCTTGTAAACAAATCTTTGTAATGAAATAATATTTTCATTCTACATACTCCTGCAAAAAATTTTATAGCTTGATATTCACTAAAAATAAATAAATTTAACCTTAAGCTAATTTCATCAAGAGAAAAAATAAACTGTAGAAGTTGGAAAAACATCAATAATTTTAATGAAATGTCAAAATAAATAACATGTTCATTCATAATAAATACACTTGTGAAAGCTGTGTGTGCTGATTTGAAATCCGCCAACAAGGCTTGATTTCTATAGCCACAGCCTAAGAGTATGTTGTGAGTTTTATTTGGTTTTTCAATTACATAACGTCAAGAGTTTGTTATGCCAACAGTTTGTTTTTTTATTGTTGTTATAATATCGAAATTTATTTGTTAAATCAATGATAAATACGAAATTTGATATCAACATTTAATATGCTTACATAAAAAACTAGTATTCTTGTTTTGTTTTCTTTTACTTTCCTTACACAGTTGGCGCCTTATGCTGGTCTTTATTTTATTTTCACAATTTTTTTGTTGCTCAACAACTAGAAGCAATTTGTTGTCATAACATTATATGACAATTTTCATATAATACATAAATATTAAAATACAACCATACTTATGCATACCCAATCATACTTCGGTAAGCAAATCTTTGCAGACAACTGAAATCGTAACGAAAATAAAAACAGAAATATTTGTGACATGAATTGAAAAGTTTGTAATATAAGCATTTCACCCACTCTCACACTTGCATACAAAACCAATACGTCAAGTTAGAAAATAAAAATCTGAATAAAATTCAATATGAAAGAGAACTTAATTTGACTGTCACCTGAAAGTATGCAAAACAATTTTATGACTTGTTTTCCGTAGATATTTTTTTTTATACATTTTACTATTTCAAATATTTTATAGAGCATAGCATAAGGTGTCATAAAAAAATTTCTCGCTTATTTATGCACACAATCACCATTCAATGGTGTTTTTCTTTCTTTCACTCTCTCTCTTAACACTGAATTTAATTTTTTGAAATAATAAAGAAAAGTAAAAAATAACAGAATATATATGATGAGAGGGAATATACTGCTCTATGCAACAATAACCAGGAACATGGAAGACTGATAAGATTGGAAACTTGATTTATTATTATTTTTTTTATTTATTTTAAAAGGTACAACATAAAGAAAAAATGTTAAATTGAGAACATAAAAAAAATTATTGCATTTTAAAGGCTTCCTTATTTAAAAGACTTTAAAAAAATGATTTTATGTAAATATCTAGGATTGAAACAAAACTGAATATAAAATGAGAACGTATAAAACGGGATTGGCTAAAAATTGATTAAGATACAGGATTTAAACTATATAATGACTATCTAAAGACCTACGATTAAATGAAGCTATGTACTATTGAAGCTAAATGGGGATTGTGTAAAGATCTACAGTTGAAACTTAAAAAAAACTCCGTAAAGATCTTCTATTGATAGAAATTGGAAACTGTCTAAAAATCTACGATTGATGTTAAATGGAGATCTACGATTAAAAATAAATGGGGATATTTAGTTCGTTTATTTGACCTTTTCTAATATTTAATAGTTTCTTCTTTTTCCAAGCAATAAGGTCAATTGCATTTTATATACAAATATTTTATTTTATTTATATATATTAATTTCCGATATTTCGCTATCACAATGGATAGCTTCTTCAGGGATAATATAAGTTTTGAATACAAAATATTCAAAACTTATATTATCCCTGAAGAAGCTATCCATTGTGATAGCGAAATATCGGAAATTAATATATATAAATAAAATAAAATATTTGTATATAAAATGCAATTGACCTTATTGCTTGGAAAAAGAAGAAACTATTAAATAAATGGGGATTGTATAAAGATCTACGATTGAAGCTTAATGGGTACTATTTAAAGATCTGGGGTTGAAGCTAAATTGGAACCTTCTAAATATATAGGATTAAAGCTAAATGGGGACTGTGTAAACATCTAATATAAAAGCTAAATTTGAACTGTTTAAAGATCCAGAATTGAAGCTAAATGGGGCCTAACTGAAGATCCAAGATTGAAGTCAAATGAGGGCTGTGCAAAGATCAAGTATTAACGCTGTGTAAAGATCTACGATTATACCTGAATGGGGATTGTGTAAGGATCTTCAGTGAAAGCTAAAGGGGGAATCTGTAAAGATCTATAACTGTCTAAAAATTTACTATTGAAACTAAATAGAGACAGTCTAAAAATCTACGAAGAAAAATAAAAAGGGCACTGTATAAAGATATAAGATTGAAACTAAATTGGAACTATTTAAAGATCTAGGATTGAAGCTAAATGAGGACTGTCTAAAGATCCAGGATTGAAGCTAAATGGCGACTGTGTAAATATTCAAGAGTGAAGTCAAATTAGAATGGTCTAATTTGTGTAAAGATCTAGGTTTGAAACTATGTAAAGGTCTACATTTGATGCTACAAGGGGACTGTGTCTAGATCTTCGATTGAAGCTAAATGAAGACTGTCTATTTTATATGAAATTGGCAACGTAAAAATATCTTTACTTACGTTTAAATTGTTTAATAATTACTGAAAAATCGCAACTGCACTATAAAGTTATTCCAGCTACAATTAAAGCTGAACTTGGTAAACGAATTAAGAATTCACCTAATCATTTCATTTAGTCCTTCAGGTTTTCCATAGCAGGCGAGCTGAAAATATAAAACAATTAATATTTATTAACAAAACTTTCTCCTTTGTTGCGTAAAACTGCATGAATAAATGATACATTTTATTTGGAAACTTAAAATAACTAAATTTCTGTATGCATTGTTCATTAAGCCCCTCAAACATATGCAACATATTTTTGAAATTTATATACATATTTATTGTTCACTCGCTTAAAGGAAATGCATGACTAAAATATATATTATGCAGTTTAATGTTATTATATGCATAAAACTATGCTATGATTTTTGAAATTATAAAAAAATATTTATACACACAGCCTTAAGCTATGCAAAATATAGCAAATTGTTAGAATAAATATGATTTTTTTAATATTAAACAAAAGATAAATTAAGTATTTTACATTTTTTTTTTGCTTTTTTATTAAATTTATACAAACATTTTTATAACTCTTTAATAAATTTCTACTAGAACTCTCTTAAATATGGAACATATTTGGTTTGTTGTTTAATTTGTATAGATTTTTTTGTATGATATAAGTGTTGTTATATCGTATTTAAATATTTTCATTATATGTTTTTGATTGTTTTTAAGTTTTAAATTTTATTTGAGTTGAATTCTTTTACTGTTTCACTACAATTTCATAAAAGTTTTGTTTTAATAACTTTCTATGACTTTTTGTTAAAAAAAAGTTCACGCTTTTTTTGGGTCGACTGTTTCATAGAAAATATTACGTGAATGTAATGTATTTAAGGCAAACTATTATCTAGTTTTCTAAGCTTTTTGTTTTTTCTTCTTATGGCTGCTCCTGGTTGTCATGCAAAACTCCCCAAAGTATGCAATAATTATCATGTAATTTATCATTTAACATGACTTTCAATTTTAGCACAAAAGTTTCTTTCTATATATATATATATATATATATATTTTTTTTTTGGTTTTTGCAAAACTTGAACGTTAGTTTTTTGTTTTTGTTATGAGTTTTCTATACTTGTGCATGTTTAATGAAAACAGAAGAACGTCGTTTAAGCGTAAACTCCCTAGATAATATTTTGCAGCAAAAAAATGAAAGAGAATAGTTTTATTTAAAGCACATAAAGTTTTGAAAATTTGTTTTTTTTTTATACGAAACTGCTATTTTTATTTCTTTCGTTGCTGGGTTTTTTTTCTCGCTGAGTCAAAACAGGAAACAGCAAATGGTTTGTATAAAACTCTGTTTTGTTGTTCTTATTGCACAGAAATATGGGTTAATATTTTTTTTAGTTATTATTATTTTATTTTGAAGTATAATGTTTTACATTTGCAAAACACATAAATAAAACTGTACAATTGTGAAACTTACAATGGCAATAGGGAAACTAATATTGAAAATAAAAATAATAAAAAAACTACTGCTATAACGGTTATCTCTCACAAAGAACATTTTAGTTTACAAAAAAAACATATAGTAAAGTTTTACCTAAAAGTATACTTTTGTTTTCGTTATAAACAAAAACTAAACAGTAAAAATAATAATTAAAAATATTTGCTGTTAAATATATATAATTGCAAGCAATTTTTATATAAATAATTTTAAATTGATTTTTTTTCAAAGGACTTAATCAAAAGAAAGACATACAGATTAGTAACCTTGAATAAAGAGATTCTTTGGTAACAAATGTAAAGAAAATTAAAGCATAGAAACAGGGAGTAAATACACTTGTAACAAATCTATGATTGAAGGTAAATGTTAATGGGACTGTGTAAAGATCTATGATTAAAGTTTTTTGAGGACTGTCTATAGATCTATTGAATTAAATTGGGAACTGTATAAAGCTGAATAGGGACCATCAAAAGGTCTGCGTTTGAAACTAAAAGTTGACTGTCTGAAAATCTACGATTGCAGTTAAATGGGGTCTGTGTAAAGATCTACAATTGCCTAAGGATCTACAATTGAAGTTGAAAACGGACTGTCTAAGAATAAACGATAGAAGCTAAATGGGGACTGTCTAAAAATCTACAATGGAAGGTAAATGGAGACTATCTAAGGATCTACAATTGAAGCTTACTGGGAACTGTTTAAAGATCTATGCTTGTAGCTAAATGGAGACTGTGTAAAAGTCTACGTTTTAAGCTAGATGGGCGTTGTGTAACAATATACAATTGAAGCTGAAAACGGATTGTTTAAAGATATACTGAAAACGGACTGCTTAAGGATCAACAAAAGAAGCTA
Source organism: Bellardia bayeri (assembly GCA_950370525.1). NCBI lineage: Eukaryota > Metazoa > Arthropoda > Insecta > Diptera > Calliphoridae > Bellardia > Bellardia bayeri. The sequence continues at coordinate 10,979,750 of OX493266.1, read as the reverse complement.
AACTGGAACTGTCTAAAGGTCTACCATTGAAGCTAAATAGGGACTTTCTAAGTATCTACAATTAATGCTAAATGGGGTCTATCTAAGGATCTATGCTTGAAGCTAAATGAAAACTGTGTAAAGGTAGACGTTTTAAGCTACACAGGGACTGTGTAACGATCTACAATTGAAACTGAAAACTCACTGTCTAAGGATCAACGATAGAAGCTAAATGGGAACTGTCTTAGGATCAATAATTGATGCTAAATGGGGACTGCAGAGTGATCCACAATTGAAGGTGAATGGAGACTTTGTAAGGATCTGCAATTGAGACTGTATAAAGATTGAAGCTAAGTTGCAACTACGATTAAAGCTGAACTAAACCAGTATAAAGAGCAACGATTAAAATTAAATTGCGACTATATAAAGAACTACGTTTAAAGCTAGATTAGCATAGCATAAAAATCTTTCATTGAGCCTTAGTTGAGACTGTGCATACTACCGTGTTTGTAGCAGAAATTGGGAATATATAAAGATCATTTGCTTACATCAGATTTTTCCATCCATTTAACAAATTGTTTCTAAACTGAAGAGTTTTCTCCTTGTATTAAAAAAATTCTTTCAACCATTTTCCTTCATGAAACATATTTATTTGTCGGTATTTTTTGTGCCAACTTCTATGGCGCTGTATAACAAAATTTTTCCTTTTAATATAAATGTGTTTCCTTTCCATGTCTAGATGTGTGTTGCAATATGCATAAAGTAATATAAAAAATATACACAAAATATTATGAATTTTATCATGTGTATGATTTCCAAGTATGTATTTTTTTTGGGTTATTTAATATGATGAAGTGAAGTCTGTATTATAATATGATACACTCCATATATATGTGTAAATATGTGTGTGTGTGTGTGTGTGTGCTTGTATTTTGTATGTGAAAGTATATTTTGTAAAATGCTGTATACATATGCATGTTTGTTAAGTTTATAAAGCAAAATGTCTGTGAAAGTAATTTAATATAATACAGTAATAACTCAAATTATTTGGTATGTTGCTTTTTGTTCAAAAAAATATAATTCTTTTGCTGTAAAATTCATGCCTTAAATGTTACCTGTAAATATTAAAGAAATGATATACTCTGTATAGCCAGAGTTTTGTGAATGTTATTATATACAAATATGTATGTAAATTTAGGTGTATGAAAACAAAATGTATAATAATGAATGAGTTTAGCAACATACTCGTATATGTATGTATAGTTTTACATTAAAAACTTATACTGGCTCGAGGAGATGTAAGCAGTAAACTTACTTATTCATTACTCATGAATAATTCATTACACATGTTGTTAGCTAAAATCCTAAGCCTTGTATATATAATTTCATTTTCTTTAGATATATAGTATATATAGCTACATTTATAATAATTGTATTTATGATTAAGTGTTTATCGTTTTTTTTTTGTGGCTAATAAAACAATCAAGGCAACTACTTTGAAAGTCAATGAGGAAGGAGTAAATTTTTCTGCTCCAAACAATCTTTTTAGTTCTTTAAACAAAATACCAACTAAAACTGTTTATTAAGTATTTAGTTTGAATAGAGATTTTTGAAAGTTAGAATATTGTATTTCATCTATAAAATTGAATGTGTGTTTATTTGTTTGTGAGGAGACCAAACCTCTGGACTCTGGGACTCTGTTATGCTTAATAGGGTACTTTTTTTTGACCACGCCCACTTTTACGCCCATTTTTTTAAAATATTGTAATAGGAGACCAAACCTCTGGACAGATATTTTTGAAATTTTAACAGCATTTAACTGGGACTCTGGTATGCTAAGTATTCTTAAGATAACACCAAACCTCATAAGATGTCTTAAAATTTTTTACTACGCGTACAATATCTGGTTCTAGAGATATTTTGATTTCTGCTCTGGCATCTTTATCAATATCTTCATAATAGGGTACTTTTTTTTTGACCACACCCACTTTTACGCCCATTTTTTTTTAAATATTGTAATAAGAGACCAAACCTCTGGACAGATATTTGTCAAATTTTCACAGCATTTAACTGGGACTCTGGTATGATTAATAGGGTACTTTTTTTACCACGCCCACTTTTTTAAAATTATGTTATTGCTCCCATATAGTTTTTAACAGATTTACTTCAAATTGTATACACATTATATACTCCAGGTGAGGTAAAAATAAACGTTTATTACGCCACGCCCCCTTTCATGCCCCTTTATCACGCCAAATTTTGTTTAAAAGTTTTAAACTTTTTGTTCTCTATACAAGTTTGTTCCTTCCAACATATTTTTGTTTTATTTGGTAATATATTGCTCTTAATATTATTAACGTCGCCATATAACTATGAACCACGCCCACTTCACCGCCCCATTTTTTTAATTCAGATACTAACAATGTTTGCTATACAAAATACTTTTTTTGTTTTACCTAAATTTTTATTACTTTTTATCTACTCATTTTTTTTATTACCAAACCCCCTTTTTCGCCCCATTTTACCTTAAATTATAATTATTCTGCTTTTAATCTATATACATAAAAATGAATGTGTGTCTGTATGTTTGTGCTTAATAGGAGGCCAAACCCTTGGACCGATCTGCCTGAAATAGGCTAATAGGCTATATGAAGTTTTGATTGTACAAAGGGGGCTAGAACCGCATATATAACCCAAAAATGTAAATCGCCATATTTTGGGCATTTTTTGACCTACGTCAATGATATGTAGCACATTGGAATACGTACCAGGAGAAAAGTGGGTGGGACCACGCCCCTTTTTAGGAAAATTAAAAATCGTAATATAGTCTTAACTACTGGCCCGATCGACATTAAATTTTCACAATAGGATATTCTTATGAAATAATAAATTCTTGACTATGTAAGTGAACAAAGGGGCATGGCCTCGCCCACTGAAGCGATCATTATAACAGGAAAATATAAAGGTACAGATGTACTTTTGCTACGCATTCCAATGCTACCAACAGATTTATCATTCGATTTTAAACAATTTTTTCCTGTTCGGTTAGCGTTTGCAATGACTGTTAATAAAGCTCAAGGTTAATATTCCGTGTATAGGTGTATGCTCCTGATGGGGAAACCAAAAATATTGTATATCCTAAAGTATTGCAATAAATACACTAAAATTAAATAAATAAATGTTTGTAAATGTATAAATACGTTATTTTATTTTATTTATTATTAGAGAAAATTTTTCATTTGGCTTGAGTTCATTTTTTTTAATTAATTAAGTTCACCGATAAACCAAAGCGTGAAAAGCCAAAAACAGTGCGTACACCCGAGAATATTGCTGCTGTGGCAGAAAGTGTACGTGAAGCGCCATCAACATCAATTCACCGTCGTTCTCAACAATTGAACATTTCGGAGACATCATTGAAACGAATTTTGCATAAAGACCTTAGTGTGACGCCATACAAAGTCCAATTGGTACAGGAGTTGAAGCCAACTTACCATCCAATGCGTTTTCACTTTGCTAAGTGGGCCTACGATCAACTTACAGAAGATGCCGATTTTGCCAAAAAAAATCATCTTTTGAGATGAAGCTCATTTTGATCTTGGCTGTTATGTAAATAAGCAAATTTGTCGCATTTGGGGCGCAAAAAAACCGCAAGCATACATTGAAAAACCGATGCACCCAAAACGAGTCACTGTTCGATGCGGATTATGGTCCAGAGGCATAATTGGGTAATTTTTCTTCGAAAATGAGCAAGGAGTGGCACAGTTACAGTCAATGGCGATCTAACGATCGGGTCATGTTGAACGAATTTTTGTTCACAAAAATTGAAGAGGAGGATATTGCCAACATTTGGTTCCAACAGGACGGCACTATGTGCCACACAGCCGAAGCTACAGTCGATGTTTTGCGCCCTGTTTTTGAAGATCTCATTATCAGCCGCAGTGCTGATGTCGTTAGGCCACCTTGGAAATGCGATTTGACACCGTTGGACTATTATTTGTGGGGTGCCGTCTAAGATAAGTGTTACGGCGACAAGCCAGAGACAATTGACGTTTCAAAGGACAATATTCATGAAGCCCTTGGTGAAATACAGGTGCACACATCGCCAGCCGAGGCAGCCATTTTAATGAAATTATTTTCCATTGTTAACCAGAAGGATTGTACTTTCAAATGAAAAAGAAATTTGAGAAAATATTCAGTAGTTTTTTTTATAGCATTTTCAAAAAAAAAAAAACTTATTTAGCGGACCCTTGAAAAGAGAAGTTAGGATTTTAGTAGGTTTATCAGAAATATAACAATCTCTAGTACTTAGGGAACTACAGCAGTTTTAAAATTACATCTTTTTCTAATGCAAAGCAAACAAATAATGCAAAGTATAATAACATTTTACTATTAAATAAACTTTTCTTTAAATAAATTCTACTGAAATTTTAGTTTTTCTTTAAGCCTTTAATTACGCTTTAAATATACATTTATATTAATCTTTAAACACTACTTTTAATATTTAAAAATAACCCCTTTAAATATAGGCCACATGTTTTTTTTAATAAAAACAACAATTACCCCTTAAACAAAAAAAAATACAGAATATCAACCCATTAACCGGCTCTTGTTAAACTTTCACTTTTAAATAACAACAAAAATTTGTAACATTTTATGTTTTACAAATTATTTCCAAACAACAAAAGCCAGCAACAACTAAAACTACAGCTACAACTAAACAACATGTTACTGAAAATATACAAGTGTATCTGGCTGCTGATGAAAGCTCTAGCAGCACTTCCAAACATAGGCCACCCATTTAACTCTGCTGTTACCGCTTTAAAAAAATAGGCAGCTTTTAACTGGTATGCTACTTAAAGGGTGTTACAACACTCGAGGCGACAATGTTTTAACGAAATATTTTTATTTTATGTTTTTGTTTATTATACCAACAGCTTCACAAAATTGCTTTTTCTCTCAATATAATTTGTGTGTGTTTGTGTGTGTGTGTTTTTTGTACTGAAGTAGACCACTATCTCTAAACTATTCAACAATACGTTTATTTGCATAAACAAGAGTGACCTAAAAATATGCAAACAAAAGTGATTTTTTTTGTTAGTTTAGTTTTTGTTCTTATTGTTGTTGTTTTTGCTCAATAGGTATTTAAAGAGTAAAGTGCTGAAATAACACAGCGCTAAATATTTTCCATTTACTGGGTATTTTAATGGTTTTAAGCAAAAAGAAAAATAACAAAACATATTATTCAAGGCAAATTGTAACAGGAGCAAAGAGAAACTTTATCACAGTTTTTTTTTCAAAGGGCAAATAAATGAAAAAGCGAAAAAAGAGAGAACAGTAAATAAAGCGGTGACAGCAATATCAAAAGTAAGACATTTTGGTATGACTAGTTTTATTAAAGTATATATTGTTATGTTAACGAAAATTTTAGCTTTAATTGTAGAACTCAGAGTTCTTATTTAGATTCAATCGTAGATCTTTACACATTTCCAATTTAGCTTCAATCACAGATCTTTACACAGTCCCTATTTAGCTAAAATGGCAGATCTTTAGATAGTCACCATTTAGCTTCGATTGTAGATCTTTACAGAGGCCCCATTCTTCCCCTCTTTTCAGTTCCAATTGCATATTTCTATTCAGTCTCAATTAAGCTGCAATCGTAGATCTAAAGTTTTATCCAATCGAAGTATTAAATTAAATTTCATGATTCCAAAATGTGTACCTCGTAATAAACAGAAAAATAGCTATTTTTTATTTTAAATACAAGGAATTTTTAAAGTAGGTCAGGGGTCATTAATTAATATAGTATAAATTATATTTAAAAAAATTTTAAATGTTTATCAATAATCAAATTTAAAATTTTAGAAAATAATTAACATGCCTTTTTATAAGGTATTTTAAATTATATTTATTTTGAAAATTGTCAAAGTTTGCCAGTAAATTTTAGTTACTAAAAGTAAAGCTTAAGGCTTAAGCTTTCATTTTCTATGCTCAGTTAAAAATTGTGCAAAAAATTGCAAAAGTTAAAAGCTAATTTCTGGCAATACCTTAATTAAATATTAAGTATACGCACAGTACTCTCAATTTTTAAAACTAAATTTTTGCATAATATTTCCTAGAAAATATTAATACTTTATTCTGGAATTCAAAACCAAAAATTATGGACTATCATTTAATGTTATAAACAATAAGAGAGAGCGAATGTTTATTGTAGCTGTGCTAAATTATTACAAAATATTTTTTTATTATTCGTTTAATTTGAAAATGTTCTACTATTAATAGTTCTATTTAGTTATTAAACTTAAAGTCTAAAGTCTTAGCTTTCATTTACTGTATTGGATTTAAAAATCCTCAAAAAATAAAAAAGTTATAGGCTAATTTCTGATATTACCTTAATTAAATATTAAGTATACGCACAGTACTCTCAATTTTCAAAATTGAATTTTTGTTTGATATTTCCTAGAAAACAGTATTTATTCTTGAACTCAAAACCAAAAAGTACGGACTATCATTTAATGTTACAAACAATAATAGAGAGCTGAAATTAAATGAAAGTTTATTGTAGAAGCCTTAGCTTTCATTTATTGTATTGGATTTGAAAATCATCAAAAAAATAAAATAGTTATAGGCTAATTTCTGATATTACCTTAATTAAAAATTAAGTATACTCACTGTAGTCTCAATATTAAAAATCTAATTATTTTATTATATTGCTGTAAAATTTTAGTTGTTGCACAGAAAATAGTTATTGTTGGTTAATAGGTTTTATATTTACTTAAAGGTTTTCCCAAAAATTAAGAAAATATATTAAATTTTTTAAAATTTCAAGCACGATTTTTATATATATTTTTAAATATTTTCTCAGAACTTTAATTCTTGTTCAATTCTATTGTAGCCCTCTTGGACTTTAATTATATCTCATAAATTTATTAAAATTGTATAATTTTCTTACCGTTTTATTAAGTTTTTCAAAGCTTTTTCTTTTTTTCTTACAGTGCGTATACTTAATATTAATTATGGTTAGTATTACATATTAGCTTATAACTTTTTTAGTTTTATTAGTTGTTTTAATTAGTAAATGTTAAATGAAAGCCAATTACACAGTTTATTATTTAATTAATAACATTGCAGGTTTTACTCAATATTTTTTTTAATATTTAATATTTAGCTTAATTAGACAAAATTGCGGCGGTTTGGATAATTTATAGTTTTTTGTAGATGGTGAAAAATCATAAATTGTAGCTAGTCAACACTTTTGTTTTTTGTTAAACACATAAATTTACTTGTCATTGTGTTATAACACAAAAAACCTTAACTCTTTTTAATCAACCATAATTAAGTGTCAAATATAATTGTATTTTTGCTAAATCGAACAAACTTATTAATTACCCTTTATTGTGGTTTATTTGTATGTCACATTTTTAATATTATTAATATAAATAATCAATATTATATTGGTAACTATGTAGCAATTCAAATGTATAACAAATGATTGAAAACCTCAACATATTTTATAATATTTATGGGTTTTTTGTGGTAGTTTAATAAATATATTTATGTTAAATCCTTCAAATATACGGTAATAATGGCCAGTAACAAATATAAATCGTTGTGTAAAGGCATGTTGTAGTGGCTGGTATAGTTTGTTAAAGTTAAGCCCTTTTTTAACAATTGATGTTTTAATTTCAGCAATATGGATTATAAGTACTAAATTTTTATGTTTTTATAGAGTTCATATAAGACAAGGACAAAAAACAAGAGCTAAACATAAAAATGAAACACATTTTAACGATTATAGTTTTATTAAAGCACACAGTATAACGAAATGAAAATTTTTTTTTAAAAATCTCTTAAAATATAAAAATGTTTGTTAACAAAAACAATTAATTTCTCTTATTTAAAACAGTAAAAAACTTTTAATATAAAGAAAATTTTCATTATATTTTCAGGATATAGTTTAGGTACCACTGTTATAGTACGTTTGTTGGCTTACAAATGAAAACATTATTCGTTTCTTTTTTAGCTTAAAATCATTGCCAATATATAAAAATATATGTATGTACATGTCTATTATAGCCATATAATAAAACTTGGAATAAAATATTTTATGCCACAGCAGCCGGGCCAAATGCACTAGCCATGGCAATAATATCAATGTTACTGGATTTATCATATGTTATGATACAAAAGCTATACTAAATATATAAACACAAAACACACACTATCTCGCTCTTTCGCCAACAGTGTCCTTTTTGTTTTTTTTTTTGTGTTTACTGCATGTTCCACAAACACATTTACAAACAAAAGGCCACAGTTAAAACAATAAAGGAAATCTGGGTGATATATTAGGTTGTTGTTGTTGTATATACATATATATGAGTGTAAATAAATATTGTAGTAATTGTGTACATAAATAAAAGGAAAACAAAAGGGTTTTTTGTTTAAAACCACTGCCATGTAAAAATAGGGCAGTTTATTAAGCTTGCAAGAAACGAGTGAAATAAAAACTATATAAATACCCATAAAAGATTATAGAAATGTAACACAATACGCCTTAAAAACTTATTTGTTTAAAACTGTACTTTCATTAGAGTAAACATTTCCATCAATCATGTTAACTTTATTTAAACAACTAATTTTTTAGGGAAAATTTGTTAACTTAATTTCTCTTGGAAATTTATTAGAACTTTATTAGTAAAAGTTTAGTTAGTAAAGCTTCAGGTCTTAGCTTTTATTTGCTGTTTAAAGTTTGCAATTCCTTAAATTAATAACAAAGTTATAAGCTAATTTCTAATAACACCTAAAATAAATATTAAGTATACGCACCTGACTCCCAAAACTTAAAATTTAATTTTTTCAATATATTACCTAGGAAATAGTATAACTTTATTTTTTTTAAACAAAACTAAAAATATCTAGTTATCATTCACAGTTATAATCCAAAATTTTTTTAAAATAAAATTTTACATTTAACAAAATATTTTTTATTATTTAAAAATTTATTAAATAAATGTAGTTAAGTTTAGGTATTATACTTTAAGCGTAGAGTTTTAGCTTTCATTTGCCGTATTGGTTTTTAAAATCCTCAAAACAACAAAAAAGTTATAAGCCAATTGTTTACAAATATCTCAAATAAATATTAAGTATACGCACCGGCCGCTCAATTTATAAAATTAGAATTTTTTACGATATTTCCCAAATAAGTCAAAAAATTTGTTCATTATACCAAAGCTTAAAAGTAGTCGCTATCATTTGCTGTTATAAACATAAATTTTTTCGGAAATTAAATGAGAGTTTAGTGCACATTTATTTTATTATTATAAATATTTATTATTACACATTTTATTTAAAAATATACAATATTCTTTAGCAGTTCTGTTTAGTTATTTTGTACTAAGCCTAAAGTGTCAGATTTTATTTGCTGTATATTGGATTTAAAGGTCCTCAAATTAGTAATAAAGTTATGAGCTAATTTCTAACAATAACCGAATTAAATATTAAGTATAAGCTTTGGACTTTCAATTTTAAAAATTTTATTATTTCACGATATTTCCCAAAGAACTATATAACTTTATTGTTTTAAAACTAAAAAGTATTAGCTATCATTTAGTATTCAAATATAAAATTCTCTAAAATCAAATTAATTATTATTACAAAATATTTTTTTATAATTAAAAGTGTTTTATAATTGCTAGTTCAGTTTGGTTATTAAGTATAAAGCCTAAAGTCTAAGCTTTCATTTGCCATATAAAGTTTAAAATTTCTTCAATTAATAACAAAGTTATAGGTTAGTTTCCTTAAATACCTAAATTAATATTAAGTATACGCGCCGAACTCTCAATTTTTAAAATTTAATTTTTTCGGAACAATTTATTATTTTTATATTCGAACTGTTAATTTTAAATTTTTGATAGGGGCCCCGATAGACTAGGCGATAGATTGCCGGACTATCAGTCAAAGGGTTGCGGGTTCGATTCCCGCCAAAGGCTCTGGGTGTTTTCTGCAGACAAGCCAAAAAGCTTCGCAGTTTGAGTTTGTTAATTAAAAAAAAATAAATTTAGTCAAATATCAAAAATTTAATTTTTTCTTTATATTTCTTAGAAAGCTGTATAAATTTATATTTTCATTCAAAACTTATGTGTTTCTTCTTTCATTTACAGTTTCTAATTTTGCAATCCTCTAAAAATTAAAAAAGTTATAAACAAATTCCTGTTCACAAATGAAATAAATATTAAGTATACGCAATTTATGTTCAATATTAACAATTAAATTAACTCAATATATTTGCTAGAACACAAAATAACTTTGTTTAATTGCCCAATAGTTAAATGTATTAAGTATTAATTGGTTTTATAAACATACATTTTCCTGACATATTATTTAAGTATATTTTACATTTTTGTTATTGTTATTAAAAAATATATTTCAAATTAGTTTTGAAAGCAGCTGGTTTCAGAAATTTAGTACGTTTTTTAAACATGTTTACTTATTGTTACGAAAGCTATATGTCTTGCCTTTATTTTGTGGCATTTAGTTTTGAAATCCTTTAAAAATTAAAAAAGTTATAAACAGACTTCTGTCAATACCTGAAATAAATATTAAGTATACGCCCTGTTTTTTTTTTTTCTCAATAATAACAATTTATTTATTCCAGTTATCTTCTGCAAAGCAGTACAATTTTATATGTTTTATAAAAAGGCTTGATGGTAGCCATTAATTGCTTTATTTTAATTTACACAAAATATTTAAAATTTTGAAAATATATCCAGATTTTGGGCAAATTTTCTGAGAAAATTTTAATTATTTAAAACATATTTCCTTGAAAACGTCATACTTTTATTTATCAGCTTAAAACTTTAAAATCTAAGCTTTCGTTTGCTATATTAAATTATATATATTAAATCCATTTGAAACTGCTTAAGTTATACAGAAATTTCTCAATCTTATTATTATTAATATTAATATAACTTTTACGTTTAATTATAATTTTTTAAACATTTCCTTAAAATTAATAAAATTTTATTTATTTTCTAAAAAGTCACAAGTCCCAAGTAACAAGTACTTTAATTTGCTATATTTGAATTGGCAATCCTTCAAAAAATAGCAAAGGTTACAAAGGAAATTGTGCGAAATTTAAGCTATTAAATTTAGTATACGTATAGTATGTACGTATAAGTATTCTAAATATTAATATTAAGTATACGTTTAGCTACAGTGTATAAGTAAAAGTATACGTTGTTTTTATTTTAAAACTTTACAACTTAAAAAGTTTCCTGAATTTTTGGTGAATTTTTAAAACATTCATGTTATTTTACTCAAGGTTAGTTTATTTTGTAAAATTTTTAACTCTTACAATTTCAAAAGGAATATTTATTCTTTGTTTTGCTTTGCTGGTTTTTTAACAAGCTCTCTATGAAAGGTAGTATGTAGTAGCAGTAGTAGTAATTGTTTGAAGCAGTGGCTGTGTTCTGTTAGTTTAAGCTCAGCTAGTTGTAGTTGTGGAATCAGCAATACAGCATTTAACCTTGTATATTTCTTTTCTTATTTCCGTTTATCATTTATCATGATACTTAATATTTCCTTTGTGGTTTCTTTTTTCCTTTCTTTCCTATTTTCTTCTTTTCAGCCACTTAAGTTTTGCTGCTGTACGTTATTTTATAGTATTTTTGTTTTAAAAATAATAATAATTCTGGTTAAAAGTAAAAGTGAAATTCAACCTTTTTCGTTGTTGTTTTTGTGTGTGTTTTAGGGCGAGAAGTTAAGCTAGTTAAAAATGTTGAAGGAAAATGTTTATAAATGGTTTTGCTGACAGCCGGATGTGGAAAAGGTTTTATATTTTAAAGAAAAGTTTAAATGTCTCATAAGAGGTCACTAAAAGTTTTTTTAAAACAATAAAAGAAAACTCAAGGAAATCTTATAAAGAAAACAATTTTTTTTAGAAAATGTTTAAAACATGATAAGGCATGTTAAATTTAAAAACAGAGGGAGCTCTGCTAAAACCCAAAACTCTAGTTAAATTCTTATATTAAAAGTCATATTTTTTAAAATGTCCTTTAAATTTCTAAACATTGTTCATATCATTTTAAATGTTGTTTTTAAAGAAACTAAAATTTGCTAGATTTGTTGCATTAATGAAAATGTTTCTCTTATATACTTTATTTCTGCTACAGTTAAAAAATCGTGAAACACCATGTTAAAAGTATAAACATTATTTTCAAGTGAAAAAAGTATCAATTAAAATCATTTTTTAATTGGACACAAAATCTGTAGAAATTGTTGATATGAGATTTAGTATACAAATTTCAACTGAAGTCCTTATTATGTTAAACTAAAATTGTGGTAATAGGTTTATAAATACAAAAGTTTCTCATATATCCTTTAGAGTTAAAAATTAATAAAAAATTATGTAACATTGTTTAAAAAGCTTGAGATATTATAAATATGATTTTACAAGAATTTATAAAGTACCATGTTGGTTTAAGAGGTCTTAACATACTAAAAAATTGTTTTAATGTCCTGAAATTTTGTAAATGAAAAGGCCATACGTTTGTTAATATACCAGCTAAAAATGATTTATTTAGGTTTCTTAATAAAATTTTTTACCATAAATCCTTTTTTTTTTCTAAGTAGTTAAAAAATGTAGAAATGGCTTTGGAAATTTTATAAAAATATTATTCACGAACAAAATTAAGACTCCCGAAAAACGTTAACAAAATAATTTTTTTAAACAGCCCTTAAATCTATTATAAATAAAAGTAGGTCTTGAAATATTAAAAATGAATGGGTTTTGATGTCTTTAATAAGAAAAACAAAAAAAAATTTAGTTTTGGCTCCATAAGACAAAAGTTCTATATCCTTTTTTAAATACTTTTCATATAAAACACAAAATTAAAATCAAACTGCCATTAAATCTGCAGAAACCATTTCAACGCTCTAATAATTTGTAAATGAATGTGTTTTAATATATATTTTGAAAAAATAAGGACATTTTCACTTTGACTTTAGTTATTTAAAAGTTCTGCAGATACCTATTATTTTTTTTTATAAATTTTAAATTTACTAAAAATATAAGCTTTTAAAAAAGAATAAAATTAGTTTAAGAACAGAATGTATGTAAGCATTGTAATATTAAATTTTATAAAATCTGTAGAAACTGAAATTTTGCAATTAATGCACTTTAATGATTTTTATAAAAAAATCAAGACATTTTTGTTTTGACCTCAACTATATGAAAGTCTTTTATATATTCTTGTTTTAAAAAAATTTTAAATTTAATAGAAATTATTTAAATTAATGAAGGAATTCCATTCAGGCAGGGTATAATTATTTGTCAAAAAAAAATTTTAATTTAAAATTTTTACAAATTGTCATGAAAACTTTAAAAACCCTCTGAAGACTCAGAAATTTTGTAAATGAATATGAGCTGATGTTTTTTATAAGCAAACTGGGAAGCTTTCACTGTGGGCTTAATAATATAAAAGTTGTCCATATATCCTTTTTTGTAAATTTTAATTTTTTTTTTGAAGAAATTTGTGTTTTTTAATTTGATAACTGTTTGATTTAAAAAATAGATTGAATTTTCGTTTTCAGTTGTTTTTATTTTTTTTTTAACCAAATAATTTCGAAAAATTTATGAATTTTTTAAAAATTTCGTTATTAAAGGTGTATTTGCAGAATTAACCTTGATTGGAAAATTTTTTTAATTACATTAAAATCGGTTTTATTTAGAAAACATGTACATTGGCAGGTTCTTTATAAATAAAACAAGAAAAAAGAGATTTAATAAATATTTTCTTGAAAGGTATTTTTGTTAACCAATTTCCTAAGAACTGAACCCTGAACCCTAAAAATAATAGTTTCGTTATGATATTATATTTCCATTTAAATATACTATATAATACCCAAATACTGCTTCCATTTGAATAAATAATCACCTATGTTGTTTATCTTTCTTACACTTTTATTTTTTGTTTTTATAGTTTAATATATTTTCATTTATATTTTGTGTGTGTATGTTGGTTTCCTCATGAATTGTTAACAAAAAACTCAAATATTATTCATAAGCTTTTTCTTAAGCTTATTGTAGATCTCTGAGTGTTTTATCGGAATTATTGTTGAAAACTTATAAATACAATACAAAAATCAAACTCCTTAATTTATACTATACTTTATAACCTTCAACCTAACTTACACACTCACACATTATTAAAAACACACACTTACTCACACTCACACTCGTTAGAAAAGCAAATCATGGCAAATGATTAGAAATAATATATGCCATAAATTTAAGTGTTACTAAGGGGCATATTTCAAATATCTAGAGTAAAATTTATATTGTAGGAATAATTTCTAAACAAAACAACAAATTCTTATATAACAAATAAATTCTCATATACATCTGCCAAAATGGAAGACAGCATGTATAATATTTACAAATCTTTCAATTGTTTAATAAATCTTTAGTTTTGGGTTTCTTTTTTGAGTCTTAAACATGTATGTATATAGAAAAGAGTGGTTATATAGTTATAATGGCTTTGCTTATGGTAAACTGGTATTTTAATCGTAATACAAAGACATAAAGGAATACTAAATTTATAAAATAAATTGCTTGGCATATCACCAGTTAGTGCTTTCAAAAATAGTATAAATACATTTTGAAAGCAGAGATATATATATATATATATTTATAATTAATTTAATTTAAAGCATACAACATAAATAATACAAATAAATAAATTATGTCAGAAAAAATGTCCAGAAAATAAAGTGTTAGCGAAAGAGTTTAAGATATGACAGGCATGCCAGATATGATTTTAAAAAATATAAATTGCAAATAAATCAAAATAATTAAATGAAAATAGATTAGAATTATAAGGTATAGGAGTGAGGAAGACAATACAAACTAAATAAAATTCAGTTAGTTGTATGGAAAACACAATAATTTTTGTTCAACAATTATATTTTATTTTCTAGATTAAGGTCTAATATTGTTTTTATTTTGATTTTATATTTATTTCGATAATTTTTGTTTTATGAAAATATGATTCTGGATTTACAGTAAATTAATGATCTTATACGTTGTTAATTTTTCAATATAGTATATTTTACATTACACAAATAGCCTAACATCTTAGCTTTCATTTGATATATAATTTATAGAAATCGCTTAATAACTGTATAAAATATAAACAATATTGTAAAGATACTTGGTATTAATATTAATCATACGCTTTGAAGTGCCCTAAATAATAATTTTTGGTTTACTAGGACAATAACCAAAAAACTTTAAATATTTCACAAGACTTAAATTAAAGGGGTTTTAATAAATAATAATTTTATGATTTATTAACAAATTTAGGTAGGAAGTAAGCAAATCAAGTGATTATAAATTTAAAATTTTTTAAAATCTTTATAAAACTTTAAAAAACCTTTGAATTACCATACAATTTTGGCCATGAATGTATATTGTTTTCCTTATTAAAAAAAGCAAAAATGGCAAGATTTCGTGCTATATTATACAAATTGGCAAATGTCTAAAAAAAATAAAATTTTATACCTAAAGTATAAAACAAATATATAAATGTATTTGAATATTTCTTTTTAAAACCGGTAAAATTAAACGAATGTTTAAAAATTTGCAAATTAAGTTTCATAAAGTTCTTGATATTTTTAGAATTGTGTCTAAAACTGTATAACAGTTTAATAGTTTGAACAGTTAGCTTTCATTTGCTATATAATTTACTTTAATTGCTTAAACATGGTAAAAAATGTAAACAATATTGTAAAAAATACTGAGTATAAATATTAATCATACGCTTTGTAGTACCAAAAATATTAAAACTTAGTTTTGCGAGGGAAAAACCATTGTGGGTTAAAATTTTGTGCAAGGTTTGCTTAAAAAAGAATTTATTTAAATAGTTTTTTATGGTTTGAAACATTTTTTAAAGAAATATCAAGAAAATTATTTGTTTTTATTGACATTTTTTGAGAAAAATGTTTATAAAATCTCTAAAAATTACAACAACTTTAAAAAAATTTGGCTATGAATAAACATTAACCTACCTAATATTATAACAAAAAACTGTTTCATTGTTGTAATGATTTTATGAGTCCGTCATATATCCTTTTTTATGAAAATTTTTAAAACAGTTAAAAAAATTATTTTATGGCTGATTTATGTAATAGTTTTTTTAAAGGTTTTGTTAAATAAATATTTTTAAATTTTTTTCTATTAGCTTCAAAACCTAAAAACAAAAAGGAAATTCCTTGAAATTAATAAAATGAAGGTATAAAAAAGTCCTAAATATGTTATTAAAAACTTATAAAATTTTCCTTTTTTTCAAACAAAAGAAATGTTCCAAATAATTTATTTTGAAATACTAATTTTGTAGTCTTAAACAAGTTTTTGGAATATTTTCTCAAACATAACCAAATTTTGTTTTTGGCTTTTGTTTCCTTTTGTCAAGCAACAAAAGAGGATTAAATTTTACTTATCATAAAAAGTATCATATTCTGAAATCATATGTACTAAGTTATCAATTTGTTATGAGAAAACTCTAGAGAAAGGTTAAATAACATATCAAAGTGTGTAATTGTATTACTTGAGTAAAAGTTCAAAAATAAAATGGCTGTGTAAAAATTCGCTATTTTGCAGAAAGAGAGAGAAAGAGAGTGTAGAAAATAGGACACTTTACTAATATATTGCCTTCCCCTAGAGGCCAAGCACGTTTCCTGTATCATTCTATAGACATGACTACTCACTATCTTATCACTTGGGGAAACTTTTACTACTTCCAACATGTAGGTATGCATGTGGGAAGCACGCATCATAATAATTGGTAATATTTTTTCATGCCTTATTTTTATACTCTTGCTATATAAACAGCTACTTGTTATAAGACAATTGCAAAACAAAAGAAATTGAGAAAGTAGAAACTAGGGAAGTGTAAAAACTTGTTATATAAAAAACTTTAACAAAGTTTTTTTTTTGTGCTTGCGTATGAGTATGGTTTTTGTTTAATACAAATATTTTTTTTTGGTGTTTTTTTCTTTCCTGTATTTGTGTATACTTAACTAATGAGGCTTATAAAAGTGTCAACATGATGTGTTTATGTATTGCTATTGTTATATATTTTTTTTTGTTATTATTTTAATAATCAACTAGTCATCATGCTGATCATGATTATTATCATCATAATCATCATTTCCATCATTGTTGATGTCAATGAGATGTGACTGATAGAATGACACGTACTTTTAAACAAAACATTAGTTAAAAACACAGAGAGAAATTTGTTAGAATTATGCGGCAAAGAAATTCTTTAGGGGATGGAGAAATTAAAAGATATTTCTGTTTTCATTTTGTAACTAGCTTCAAAATTGTGGAAGTTATGGACAAAATAGTAAAATAGCTAAGAATTAATATTAAGTATACGCTCACATGTATGAAAAAGTTTAAATTTATATAGAAGCTTTGTTTTAAGAGATAAAAGCTTAAAACAAATGCTTTGAAATAGTACAGGTTTAACATGAACTTTTGATGTTATTAATATAAAGTCTTTGGTCTTTATAAAGACTGCAACAGTTATACAATTATAGAAATTTATAAAGTTTAAAATTTGTTTTATTTATAAGCATTTGGGCAGACCAAATTTGTTACAATTCTAGTTTAAAATTTAGTGGAAATTTAGCTTTATTTATCGGCCTTTATACAGATCTTTATGTTGCTCTTTTTGTAAAACTTTGTGCAGTACGATATGAAGTTCTTAATAGGCCCCAACTTAAGCTTCAATTCTACATGTTTCATAAAACCGAGTTAAACTTTAATAGCAGGTCTTTTTTTAGTTTGATTTTAATCTATCCTTTTCTTACAAACAATTTTTCTTTGCAGTGTATTTTAGTTATTATTCTAAAATACATTTATATTTCCTCTATTAAATGAGTATTTAGGTATATTTTAGCACACCATCCTGCACATAATCAACAATGAAATTGTCACATATTTTCTTTCGCTACTGCTATTTTTTTTTGTATTTAATACTAAAACACAAGAAATATGTCTCGCCTAAGACTCATAGAAATGGAAATAAAAAACTTTTAAAAATACAGGCATATTTTATTTCCTAAACCCGGAAGACTTTCATAATGCTTTTGCTTTGTCTTTTGTAGTGTTTTTCCCAGCACTTTTTCAGACAGTTTAATAATAATATAAGAAGTGGGAGGAAAATAATAGTTTTTTTCTTAAGTTTGAAATAAATGAAAATAAACTGAAAAAAGTTGTATTATATTTTAATGGGGAGCACAAATAGTCAGTTTGTGGCAAGTTTTTTCCACAAAACAGTTACATATTTAAAGCTTGAGGGATGGAAATCAAAACTGCTCAAAAGCAGTTAAAATATGAAAAGATTTTGATATTTTTGTAAATGAAAAACTGATGCTTTATGAAAATTTCATATGCGTATATTGCTAATGAGGCTGTATGTTCTCATAATTTGTCATATAAAACTGTTTATTTGTCAAGAAATGAACAAGAAATAGTATTTTTAGAGAGTTTTAAAAATAGCGTTGAACACTACGTATGATTGATATTAATTTTTAATAATTTTCTTATTTCAAGCCTACAGAGCATAATACTAAACAGATTTTAAACTTTTAAACATCAAGTGATAGCCAACAACACGAACTATAATGAATGGATTAAGAATAAAATACAAGTTTAACAAATGTTACCATAAATTAAAAATAAATTAAAATCTTCCCAGTAAAAAAAATTCGTGTTTTTTGAAGCACTTAAGAGAAAAAGCGCATAATCGAGCGCTTTAATAAAAGCGCTCTTTTCAAGCAGTAAATGCTTACGGATAAAATTTACAAAATATGCTTTTTTTGTGCTGACAACGAAGAAGGTTTTAAAGCGAAAAAATAAAAATGAAATTATATTGGTGTTGCACTTTAAAATATTATTTACACAAAATTAAACATTCTGTTTATTTCCTTTGTTTTTTCCCCATTTTGTTTTCGGTTAAAGGTTTCTTGTTTTTTTCGCTGTTTTTCCATTTAAGTTTTTATTGTTGTCAGTTATTTTAGAAACAATATGTAGAAACGTGCTCGTGTATGTTTAATTGCCAAGATGTTTGTAAACATTGACGTGCTTAAGCACAGAATTTTCTATCTTACTCTATGACAATTTTTCTAATTTAAACTCACACCATGTTTAAGGTTTTTGTTTTCGCAAATGTAAATAGTATATATTGTATGTGAGGGGAATAACTTAAAAAATACATTTTTAGGAATCATTTTAAATTTAAGCAGTTTAAAGTTTGAGAAAATAATAATGTTCAAGAATAATAATAATAAACCTGGGAATTCTAAAGACCAAATTTAGATCAAATCGTAGATATTTCTTTAAACCTAATTTACCTTTAAGCCCAAGAGTTTCTAAATACCAAATTACCATATACCATAGCTTTAATCGTTAACATAGCTTCAACCGTTGGCGTTTCTATAGACCAAATGTAACTTCAAGTATAGGTGTTTCGAATGGCCAAATTAAGCTTCAATCGTAGTTGTTTCTATAGGCCATATATAGCTTCAATTATACACCTTTCTGTCGACCAAATTTAGCTTCAATCCTAGGCATTTCCGAAGACCAAATTTAGCTTTAATCGTATCGATTGTTAAAAACCAAATTTAGAGTCAATCGTTGGTCTTTCTATAAACCAAACTTAGCTTCAATTCTAACCCTTTCCAAAGACCAAATGTAGCTTCAATCGTAGGACGTTCTGGAAATCAAAATTTGTTCCAATCGTAGTTGTTTCTATAGACCAAATATAGCTTCAATTATACACCTTTCTGTCGACCAAATTTAGCTTCAATCCTAGGCATTTCCGAAGACCAAATTTAGCTTCAATCATTAAACGTTCTTAAAACCAAATTTAGCTTCAATCGTTGGTCTTTCTATAAACCAAACTGTGCTTCAATTCTAACCCTTTCCAAAGCTTCAATCGTAGGACGTTCTGCAAATCAATATTTGTTTCAATCGTAGTTGTTTCTACAGACCAAATATAGCTTCAATTATACACCTTTCTGTCGACCAAACTTAGCTTCAATTCTAACCCTTTCCATAGACCAAATGTAGCTTCAATCGTAGGACGTTCTGGAAATCAAAATTTGTTCCAATCGTACTTGTTTTTACAGACCAAATATAGCTTCAATTATAGATCTTTTAGTCGACCAAATTTAGCTTCAATCCTAGGCCTTCCCAAAGACCCAATTTAGCTTTAATCGTATCGATTGTTAAAGACCAAATTTAGAGTCAATCGTAGGCCTTTCTAAGGCACAAATTTTAATTAAATTGTAGTTCTTTTTAAAAACCAAATTTAGCTTCAATCGTAGGCATTTCCGAAGACCAAATTTAGCTTTAATCGTATCGATTGTTAAAAACCAAATTTAGAGTCAATCGTTGGTCTTTCTATAAACCAAACTTAGCTTCAATTCTAACCCTTTCCAAAGACCAAATGTAGCTTCAATCGTAGGACGTTCTGGAAATCAAAATTTGTTCCAATCGTAGTTGTTTCTATAGACCAAATATAGCTTCAATTATACACCTTTCTGTCGACCAAATTTAGCTTCAATCCTAGGCATTTCCGAAGACCAAATTTAGCTTCAATCATTAAACGTTCTTAAAACCAAATTTAGCTTCAATCGTTGGTCTTTCTATAAACCAAACTGTGCTTCAATTCTAACCCTTTCCAAAGCTTCAATCGTAGGACGTTCTGCAAATCAATATTTGTTTCAATCGTAGTTGTTTCTACAGACCAAATATAGCTTCAATTATACACCTTTCTGTCGACCAAACTTAGCTTCAATTCTAACCCTTTCCATAGACCAAATGTAGCTTCAATCGTAGGACGTTCTGGAAATCAAAATTTGTTCCAATCGTACTTGTTTTTACAGACCAAATATAGCTTCAATTATAGATCTTTTAGTCGACCAAATTTAGCTTCAATCCTAGGCCTTCCCAAAGACCCAATTTAGCTTTAATCGTATCGATTGTTAAAGACCAAATTTAGAGTCAATCGTAGGCCTTTCTAAGGCACAAATTTTAATTAAATTGTAGTTCTTTTTAAAAACCAAATTTAGCTTCAATCGTAGGCATTTCCGAAGACCAAATTTAGCTTTAATCGTATCGATTGTTAAAGACCAAATTTAGAGTCAATCGTAGGCCTTTCTAAGGCACAAATTTTAATTAAATTGTAGTTCTTTTTAAAAACCAAATTTAGCTTCAATCGTAGGCATTTCCGAAGACCAAATTTAGCTTTAATCGTATCGATTGTTAAAAACCAAATTTAGAGTCAATCGTTGGTCTTTCTATAAACCAAACTTAGCTTCAATTCTAACCCTTTCCAAAGACCAAATGTAGCTTCAATCGTAGGACGTTCTGGAAATCAAAATTTGTTCCAATCGTAGTTGTTTCTATAGACCAAATATAGCTTCAATTATACACCTTTCTGTCGACCAAATTTAGCTTCAATCCTAGGCATTTCCGAAGACCAAATTTAGCTTCAATCATTAAACGTTCTTAAAACCAAATTTAGCTTCAATCGTTGGTCTTTCTATAAACCAAACTGTGCTTCAATTCTAACCCTTTCCAAAGCTTCAATCGTAGGACGTTCTGCAAATCAATATTTGTTTCAATCGTAGTTGTTTCTACAGACCAAATATAGCTTCAATTATACACCTTTCTGTCGACCAAACTTAGCTTCAATTCTAACCCTTTCCATAGACCAAATGTAGCTTCAATCGTAGGACGTTCTGGAAATCAAAATTTGTTCCAATCGTACTTGTTTTTACAGACCAAATATAGCTTCAATTATAGATCTTTTAGTCGACCAAATTTAGCTTCAATCCTAGGCCTTCCCAAAGACCCAATTTAGCTTTAATCGTATCGATTGTTAAAGACCAAATTTAGAGTCAATCGTAGGCCTTTCTAAGGCACAAATTTTAATTAAATTGTAGTTCTTTTTAAAAACCAAATTTAGCTTCAATCGTAGGCATTTCCGAAGACCAAATTTAGCTTTAATCGTATCGATTGTTAAAAACCAAATTTAGAGTCAATCGTTGGTCTTTCTATAAACCAAACTTAGCTTCAATTCTAACCCTTTCCAAAGACCAAATGTAGCTTCAATCGTAGGACGTTCTGGAAATCAAAATTTGTTCCAATCGTAGTTGTTTCTATAGACCAAATATAGCTTCAATTATACACCTTTCTGTCGACCAAATTTAGCTTCAATCCTAGGCATTTCCGAAGACCAAATTTAGCTTTAATCGTATCGATTGTTAAAGACCAAATTTAGAGTCAATCGTAGGCCTTTCTAAGGCACAAATTTTAATTGAATTGTAGTTCTTTTTAAAAACCAAATTTAGCTTCAAGCGTAGGACGTTATAGACCAAATTTAGCTGCAATTTTAAACATTTATTAGAACTAAGTTTTGTTTCATTCGTAGACTTTTCTGAAAACCTAATTTCGCTTTAATGTTGATCTTTAATAATTTACAATAGTTGCTTTAAAGTTTGCTTTATATCTCATTTATTTCTCCAACTACACGTGTTATATTTTCATAAATCATATATGTACATTTTAATTAAGTTATTTCATTTATTTCCTTAACGTTTGATCATTCATGTGGCAATAATTGCATGTGTATAAATATTAAGTTTTGCCATGAAAAACAACTTTTAATAACTCTTAAAAGTTCTTGACATTATTAAAAAGAAATATATAAATATACATTAATGTATGAGATGTGTGGCGTAAGAAATACGTAAGTCTTTGCCAGTGCGTTTTGGGTTGTTATGGAGAAAATTATGAAAATATTAAATTTGGTTTAGGCAGCTATAAAGAGTTTTGGCATATTTTTGTTATAAAAAATTTCTTAATTTAAAAATAGTTTACTCACATATTATTTAAAGATTTTTTTATTACAAAAGTAATGAAAATAATATTTCAATAAACAAATAACTTGGTTTTTGTATAGTTTTTTTAATTCTAAAAATTCTTTAGCAAGTTTTTAATTTACAATAAAAATGTACAGGAAACCAAAAATTAATATCAATTATACGTCAAGTGGTTCAAAAAAACTAAAATACTCGTAGCTCTTTTAGAGTTAATTTCTTTAACTTTTTCTTTTAAATATAGACTTTTTTGAAACAAATTATAACTTTTAAATATTTGTTTTATACAAGTTTCTACAAATTGTTTATAATTTAAGCAATAAATTTAATTTTCCTTCACTTGTATTTATTTATAAATCAAATTTTCTCAGGTATGTTTTTGTTCTTCTTTTTAATTAAACCAATAAATATGTAATTTATTGTATTTAAAATTTGATTTTAAATATTTGCTTTCTATTTGTTCATTTGATTCACACACATACTACTAGAACTGAACTGCAGTTGGATAAAAAGTTTATTGTTTCTCACTTAAAAATGCATCATTAAAAGCATGAAATAAATAAATGAAAAATAAAATAAAAATAATTTAACTAAAATTTTGTGTGTCATGTTGTCCGAATTTATGGCCAGTTTTTATTTAATGGAAATTTTATTATCTTGTTTTTATAACGTGTTCTTTTATATGTTTTATTATATAAATACGTGTTTACGATTTGGGTATTCAGTATTATTATTATTTTGTCAATTTATAACAAATGCTACCAACAAAATAATAATAAAAAAGCATTAAAATAAAAAGAAATAAAATTTATGAAAATAAATTGATTTTTATGGCCAGGAAGGCAACAACAACTGAAAAAAGAGTTTGAAAATAACAAAAAAAAAAATAAATATAAGTTTAAGTATATATAGAATTCCAAACGAATTTAAAATGTACGAATAAACTAAAATAATTTCAGAAATTTTAATTAGAATTTAAAAATTTTATAAAAAATTATTTTAAATGAGAATTTTTGTTCCTCTTACGAGTAAAAATTTGTTATATAAAATTCTTTTATTCGAAGTTGCCTTCTAGTTAAATATAAAAATTTAATTGCTAAATAAATTTCAAATTAAATTTTTATATTTAACTAGAAGGCAACTTCGAATAAAAGAATTTTATATAAAAAATTATTTTCAAATTCAAAATTTCCTGCTAAACTTAATTGAGGATATTAGTAATTTTAAACCTTAATGAAGCATGATATACAATTTCCTTGTTAAAAGTTTTAAAAACTTGGCATCAAAGTAGTAAAATTCGAAAATTTTAATTTTAATAACACGACGTATGATTAATATTAATTTTGAGAATTTTCACATTTTGCTTGATAACAACAAAACTGTTTAACTAAATTTAAAAATTTAAACGGCAAATGAAAGCCATATTTAGCTAAGAGCAAAACTATTGACTAATAGAAATTTTTAAAGCAAAATATTTTGAAACAACTTTGTTAAATATTTCAAAAAAATTTTACTATTTTAAAAATTTTCTTTTTAGCAACTTAAAATTGTCTCTGTTTATTAAATTTATTTACCCTGTATTTATTTACTTTATTTACTAATATTTTGAAATTCTTTTCTTAACAGAAACCTGCTCATTATTTTCTCTTATCTTTAAAATTTATTTGAATTTCCTTAATAAATTAAAACAACAACAAATTTTCTTTCTTAGAGAAAACAATAAACTTATATTAAATTTCTTATCATATTCTGCTTAGATCTTAACTAACATATTACATAAACAAATATTTAATCATAAAAACAAATAAAAAACAGAAATTTCTATAAAATCTCAAATTTCCTGAAAGAATATTTCCTAAATCCAAACCAAGGAAATATAAATTCCATAAAAATATAAAAAAAATTCCTTTATTGTAGTGTGTTTTTTCCTGCAGTACTCAAGTGTCATTTAAACAGCATACTCAACTTCTAATATTTTATTTAACTTATGGCCGCAAACATTGCTTGAATATTGTTGAGAGATTTTGTTTTGCTTTTTTTTTTATAAAAATCCTTTGTTATTCATTTTGTCATCCCTTAATGGTACATGAGAGCAGGTAAATTTATAGCAAACCACGCTATTATTATTAGTTGGTTTTGTATTGTTGCCAAGAAATATAAATATAGAACACAAGGTTATAATAATAATGTTGGACATGCTGCTAAAACGCTTAGAATATTCAAGGAATTTTGTAATTTATAAGTAAAGTACGAATAGGGGTTTTAATACAAAACAGACACGTTTGGAAAAACCAGCTGAAAGTTTGTTAAAAATTGCTAAATTATATTTAATATGTGCTTGAAGCAATAATGACTCATGGATACTGACTCTGTAATTTTGTCATCATTTCTGGAGTCAAGTGTTTCCACGACTTCCGTTTAATGTTCTGCAAATTGTAGTCCAGCATTTTTCAGCTGCCAGACAATGTTTGAAATGACTCCCATTTGTATGCAGCATATTTCATTTCATCTGTCCTGCCAAGAATGCCATCTGTTCTGTGATATTAGCTTTAAGTTAAACTTGACTTAAGTTTTGTGGTCGTTTATTGTATATTATATTTTTATTAATTATTTGATTATTTATACCAAAATTCTGTTCGCGATGTTCCGTTTTTTAGTATTTTAGTAACTAATTAATAATAAAAATTAATATCCAATGATAAAAAACATCAAAGCTGTTATTTAGAACGAGACCCTTGAAGAAGTTAGAATAAAACTAACGAAACGTTGGGTAAATAAAATAAAAAATAAAAATCGAACAAGTTTTTTATTTACGTTTGGAAACAAACATTTGACCAAATTAGCCTGAAGAAAACTCCTTAAAAATTATAATAATTATAAACATTGGTCACAAAAACAAATTAATTAGTCATCTAATAATGTTTGTATATTTTGGGTTTATGTCTCAGCTGTCTTTCACCAAGACTGTCGCAGGAATAGCTCCTTTGAAAGCCTAATAATGTTTGCCTGCTGCAGGATTCCTAAGGCCGCGTTTTCACTATGTTCTCTATGTAATTTTTGTGGTCAAATTGCAATCATGATTGCAAACATAGATGACGCCATATGACAACCCGTTTTCTTACAATTGCCAACAATTTGGACAATTTGACAACAAAAATGACATAGTGAAAATCAAGCATAACATATGAATGTCATTGTATGCGATGTTGCAAAATCTTAAGTATAGTCTTGTTTGTAATCTCGTTTATATTTGAGAAATAATCTCGTCTATAGTCTTGTATGGCCACTACGGGTCTTGTGTTTAGTTTAGTATCTAGACTGGTATTGTCTGGTATTGTATCTGATCTAAAGTAGGGTGTCTCTAGTCAGGACTTTAGTATAGTCTTTAGTCTTGTCTCTAGCTAGGTTGTAGTCAGGTCTCTAGTTTGTTAACTAGTTTCGTATTTAGTTTGGTTTCCAGTCTTGTCTCTTGTTTGGTATTTAGTCAGGTTTCTAATCTTGTTTCTCGTTTGATTTTTAGTCTAGTCACTAGCCAAATCTCCAGTCCGGACACTCCATTCTTTATTATTGCCTGTCTGTTGTCTGAAAATAAATTAATATTTTTTTCAGTTCAGGCACTCGATTTTGCTAAAAAAAACTTTCTCTGGCTTTAATTCAATATATTTTCATTTTTCCACAAAAAATTACTATCATACAAATGGACTTTTGTTAATACAAAGAAAAATATACACATAAGCACGTTTTTCAAATAAATTAAAGATTCTTTTTTTGTATTGGTATAAATAAATTTTTTCCCAACAAACAAAAAGGAGAACATGTAAAATATATGTGAAAAGTTTATAACAGTGTACAATTTGTTTTAAAAATTCACGAAACCGTGTTAGATGGGTTTGTTTTTTTTTGTATATAAACATTTTTTATTTTGGCTCTAACAGTATAAAGTCGTATGGCATAAAATTAATTAATATCAGGGGAAAAAATAACATTTAATATGCACAACACATTGACCGTTAAAGTTAAAGTTAGAGGAACACAACTGCAGTATGCTGAAGGTATTTGTGTGTGTAAGTAAAGATTTACAAAAAATAATGTAATGTGGAAAATATGTGTGAGTTGGACAATTCCGTGGAAATATTTCTAAAACAGGAACAGAGAAAGCCGTTCATGAATTTGTAAAGAAATGTATCTCTAATTATTATTACATTCAACAAAATCTAGAGTAAGTATCTTTAAATTGTACACATCAACCAGAAACTATGTTATGTAGTGACGGAAGTGAAATGTTTTTATACAAGAAAATATTATTGTTAGTTTGTTTTTGTCCTTTTTTCATATGCTGTACGTGTCTATGGTTAAAAGTTGTTGTATGAACCACCAGAAAAGTCAACAACCTGTCATGTTATTTATTATATTCAGCATTTACATGCTTATATTGTAGTAGCAAACATTTCAGTTTTTCACTTTGCTAAAACAATGACATTTGAATAGGTTTTTTCTAAATCTCTCCCTCTCTCTCTCTCTCTCTCACCCTCTTTTAAAGCAAAAATATTATTTGCTTTTATTCATATGTTTAACTATCTGGCAATATGACACAAAATAACAGAAAAAATGCAAACAAATTTATGGCTACAGAGTGTTGGAATATTAAAAATGAAAGAATAAAAGCAAATTCATAAAAAGTCCTACACAAACAAAGTAAAAAAAAACAACAACAAATTGTTTAAATATGCAATCAAATATGTAGAGCAGATAAAATGAATTATTTATAAAAAATAACCAGAATAAAACAATGCAAAGTAATAACAAAAGTTATAAAAAACTTGTAAACTAGTTAATATACATAAAAATTACTACACGCCTAAAAGTATGCTTTAATGTTTAATACAATTTGCCTAGTAAGTGCAACATTTAAGCTATGTGTCCACGATCGTCAGATATTACAACGTTTTCATATCTAGCAATGTGCTAGAAATGTACTGACATTGAAAAATTGTTAGCAAAAGGTAAATTGTCAGTTTAGACGACTGTAAGAAAACTAACAATTTCACTTGCACACAATTGTCACACAATGAATTTATCTGTCAACCGAAATTGTCAGTTCACACGGTTGTCCGATTGTTGTGTGGCATTGTCAAATTCGTTTTGCAGCTCTGTGTGTGTGTTTAAAATTTTTAAATATTGTCATGGAACAAAAAAGAGTAATTCAAACCATTTTATCTGCACTCTATTAAACAGGATTCATCAAAAGATATGTCGCTATTCATTTTTTATTTTCTTTAATTTAATTCTTTAATTTTCTTCCATTTTTTATCAAAAATTTTATTAATGCACACTTGTTTGTTTATTTATGTATATACAGAGTTGCATTTAGAAATAATTTCTAAGACAATGCTGCCATTGGCAGATGCATAAACTTTGCACATATGACAATGAAAAGTGTTTGACAATTGTCTTAAAACAATGACAATGACAAAATTGTGTGTTTACACGATTGTTAGATGTCTGACAATATTTTTTGTCTTCCAATGTACTGAAAAAGCTTTTTCTTACAATGTTGGAAGGCAAACATTTTAAGTTTACACGGTTGTTAGACATTTTCTGAACATTTTTCGGACAACGTTGTAATATCTGACGATCGTGGACACATAGCTTTAAAATTAGTTATGGCATTTCATTTAATTTTACTTAAGCTAATGAAAACCAACTAAAAAATATATTAAAAATTGCTACACTTAATAATTAATATTTAACAATGAAATAAACTTTTATTGTAGCATATTTGTACCTATATTGTAATATTTTTCCAACATTCCCTAAAGAAATCAAATAAAAAATTCACTGCATTAATTATTAATACATATAAAAAAAACAAATAGTTTAACCTCATAGGAAGGACACAGCTAACTAATGTGACCTATATTCATTAATTTAGCTTTTAAATGTATAATAGTATACACATTTTATACACTGTCCTTTTACATTTATTTATTGATTAATATTCGTATGATATTCATTTGTATTATCATTAATTCATAATACACATACCGACCCCACCATCATTATGTTAAATATATGTTTGCCTCTCTATATTTATACTTAATATAAATAATAATGTGCATTTATGAAAATGATAGTCCTGATATATTATGTATTTATTTATTTATTTTTAGTTCTGTAACATACTCATTTATTCAGTTTTACCACCGCACTGCTAACCGTAAGAGCAAGAATGTGCTAAAGTTAAACGTATTTATTAATTTCCGTTTCCCATTTGCTGTTTTTCTGTGTTTATGTGTATTTTGTTTTCTGCTGGTTGATTGTATTTGCTTTTTTTGTTACAAACATTTATTTATTGAAATTCATTATTATCTATAATAAATAATATACTTTGGTTTGTGATATATCACGTTTTCATTTCATGCTAGAATTATTAAAAGGTTTTAAGCTTTTAACACAGTTTGATAGCCAAATACACAAAGTGAAATAAGGACTTTTAAGGTATATATATATGTATTACTAGAGCCTGGATAACAATTAGAATATACTGCAGACTAGACTTGAAATTACACTAAAAGGCTAGATTAGAGACAATACTGTATACTGGACTAAAGACAAGACTCGAGACGAGATTAAAGCCGAGAGCAAAGACAAAACTAGAGACGAGACTAGAGACAAGAAAGGAGACAACACCAGCTACAAGAGTATACTAGGACGAGGCTAAAGATAAGACTAGATGCAAGAATAGAGACAATACAAATGAACGGACTAGATATCCGACTAGAGATAAGACTAGATACAAGACTAGAGACGACATTAGAGACAAGACTAGAGATAAGACTAGACACAAGACTAGAGACGACATTAGAGACAAGACTAAAAACAAGACTAGAGACAAGACTAGAGACGAGACTAGATTCCAGACTAAAGCACAGACTAGAGACAAGACCAGAGACGAGACCAGAGACGAAACTAGAGACGACATTAGAGACAAGACTAGAGACGAGACTAGAGACAAGACTAGATACAAGAAAGGAGACAAGACCAGCTACAAGAGTAGACTAGGACGAGGCCAAAGATAAGACTAGATGCAAGAATAGAGACAAGACAAATGAACGGACTAGAGATCAGACTAGAGATAAGACTAGATACAAGACTAGAGACGACATTAGAGACAAGACTAGAGATAAGACTAGACACAAGACTAGAGACGACATTAGAGACAAGACTAAAAACAAGACTAGAGACAAGACTAGAGACGAGACTAGATTCCAGACTAAAGCACAGACTAGAGACAAGACCAGAGACGAGACCAGAGACGAGATTAGAGACGAAACTAGAGACAAGACTAGAGACAAGCCTAGAGACAAGAAAGGAGACAAGACCAGCTACAAGAGTAGACGAGGACGAGGCTAAAGATAAGACTAGATGCAAGAAAAGAGACAAGACAAATGAACGGACTAGAGATCAGACTAGAAATAAGACAAGACACAAGACTAGAGACAAGAATAGAGACAAAACGAGAGACACGACTAGAGACAGGAGTAGAGGCAAAATTAGTGACCGAACTAGAAACCAGAGTAGAGACAAGACTAGATTCCAGATTAGACACAAGAGTAGTGACCGTACTAGAGACCAGACTAGAGTCTAGACTGGAGACGAGACTATATTCCAGACTAGAGTTCAGACTAGAGACAAGACTAGAGACGAGACCAGAGACAAGATTAATAACCGGACTAGAGACCAAACTGGAGTCTAGACTAGAGAGGAGACTAGATTCCAGACTAGAGTCCAGAATAGAGACAAGACTAGAATCGAGACTAGAGACAAAACTAGTGACCAGACAAGAGACTAGCCTATATAAAGGCATTTGTTCTATATAGAGAAAAATAATTGAAGCTAAATTTGTTGTACTTTGTTGTACTTTACGTTTGTCGTTTAATTGCTTTTCAATAATACTCTTGAATTAAAAAAATGGAAAAATATTACAAACACTGGCCTATTCAATAAGTTAGAGGAGGATATGGAAAAATATCCTTCACTTGCCAAAGGTTTTCAAAAAAGCAGTCTTACTTATGATGAAATATATATAAAATATACAACAAGCCTTAAAGCTGAAATGCCTCTTACGATTGAAGTAGAAATGCTGGTTTTCTCTATTTGAAGCCATTATTTTTAAGTTAAAAGCATTGCCGACACTAAGCTGGTAAATTTAAAACTAACAAAATTTTAAATTTAGTCTACATAATCATCTGGTAGTGAAGCTTGCTTGGATCAATGCTTAAATTATTCTTCACTAAGTCTTAAGATGGCAGCTGAATATCAAAATTAGGCCACTTATGATTGATGTTAAATGATAGATCTTTGATTGCTGCTTAATTTGATGTTTGGTTAAATAGATAAGATTAAATGTAAACAAGAGTACTTTAGTTATTAAGGTTTTAATTTGTAAATAAAATTTAGTGTCATTTTAACTTTGGAAGAGTGCATTACAACCATTGACAGTTTCTAGTAATAAATTGAAGAGTGCATTACAACTACTTTCAACTTGGCAGTCAAGCGGTAAAATGCTTGTTTTAATTACTGCACGTTTTTACAGCAATTGTTTCCATATTTGCTCTACATACAGATTTGTGATACCAACAATTAAAAATATTTTTTTTTCTTTAAAAATTAAGCAATTTTTCAGCGTTTGGATATGCTTATTTATTATGCAAAATAAAATACTCAAAATTTTCTGCTCTCAAGTATTTTCCCTTCCCATGTTCTGTTAAGAATTTAATAAACTTGCTGTTATATTAAACCACTGTATACTTCTTAAGCAGTCAATTTGCAAAAAATTAAAGCATACTTGAAGGGTTATAATAAGGGTTATACATAGTATTGCTTGATGGTTCTTATAGAAGATTAAAATTATTATTTTTCCATATTTTTTTTATAACATTGATTCCATTATTTAAGGTTCATTTAACACGATTATTGGCCAGAGTTTAAGGGAAATGTTATAGTTATAACTAAACATGAAGAGCATAAACAGCTATTGCCTTTTAGGGGTTTAATATTTAATATTATGTACTTAAGATTTTATGAATAAATTGATTATTACACAAAATAAGGGTTGAATAAATTATTGCAAGTGTTTTTTAATTTGTATAAATCTTTTGTGAATATTTTATAGCTTTATTTGAAAATGTTTTCAACTTTGGGTAATTTTTATTTGTTTAAATTTATTAACTGCTGCTTTATTTTATGCCTGATTGATAAGGCTCATAAAATCCTGTAGCTTACATATCTAACGATTTGCAGACATCCATAACTTATGCTCTTTCACTTCCTTTGAGAAAAATAGCAAAATTCTTAAGATATGTTTTACATGTACAAAATGTACTGTGTTATTTAAAACCCCTTCCCCCATCATGCTGTCTATCACACAACTTTAGCGTTTTCATTGTCCTTGCCATCAACATGATGCCAGACTTAAAGCTTTTAAGACAACAAGGATTTAAGCATGCAATTATAACGACTGTGTTCCTTTTACAATCTCAAAAGGGATTTCCATAAGCTATATATATATCATTAATGAAGACATTTGCTGCAAATCTTTAATTTTAAGAATTATTATTAAAGTTTCCTTGGTGTTTTGTTTTGTGATACTATGACAACAGA
This sequence comes from Bellardia bayeri, assembly GCA_950370525.1. NCBI lineage: Eukaryota > Metazoa > Arthropoda > Insecta > Diptera > Calliphoridae > Bellardia > Bellardia bayeri. Next base: position 10,947,158 of record OX493266.1, on the reverse strand, counting down.
GTTTGTTTCTATAGAGGTATGTTTATATTACAGATATCAGGGGAAAGTGTTTGGCAAAGAAATTTAATCATTAACAGCAGCTGTTACTGTTTTTATTGGAGATATAAACAGTGATTTCTTTAGTTTAGCAGGTAGTATGATAATTTATTTACGGTTATGGAGAGCTGGTTTTGTTAGTGATGTGATTTAATTAAAGGAAAATTTAATTTTATTTAAAAGGGATTGTTTAAAAACACAGTTTTGAAATTTAAAAAATTTTGTAGAGATTTGTCTCTAATCTACCTAATGATGTGAGTTTGGTCTATATACACATCTTCGATTGATGCCAAATTTGGTCTACGTAGAGATCTTCGATTGATGTCAAATTTGGTCTACATACAGATCGTCGATTGATGCCAAATTTGGTCTACTTACAGATCTTCGATTGATGTCAAATTTAGTCTAATTACAGATTTTCGATGGATGCCAAATTTTGTCTAATTACAGATCGTCGATTGATGCCAAATTTTGTCTACTTAGAGATCTTCGATTGATGCCAAATTTGCTCTACTTACAGATCTTGAATTAATATCAAATTTTGTCTTCATACAGTTCTATGATTGATGTCAAAATTGGTCTACATACAGATATTCGATTGATGCCAAATTTGGTCTACTTACAGATCGTCGATTGATACCAAATTTTGTCTAATTACAGATCGTCGATTGATGCCAAATTTGGTCTACGTAGAGATCTTCGATTGATGTCAAATTTGGTCTACATACAGATCGTCGATTGATGCCAAATTTGGTCTACTTACAGAACGTCGATTGATGCCAAATTGGGTCTACTTACAGATCGTCGATTGATGTCAAATTTGGTCCACATACAGATCGTCGATTGGTGTCAAATTTTGTCTACTTAAAGATATTCGATTGATGCCAAATTTGCTCCACTTACAAATCTTGAACTGATGTCAAATTTTGTCTACTTACAGATCGTCGATTGATGCCAAATTGGGTCTACTTGCAGATCGTCGATTGATGTCAAATTTGGTCCACATACAGATCGTCGATTGATGCCAAATTTTATCTACTTAGAGATCTTTGATTGATGCCAAATTTGCTCTACTTACAAATCTTGAACTGATGCCAAATTTTGTCTACTTACAGATCTTCGATTGATGTCAAATTTGGTCTACATACAGCTCGTCGATTGTTGCCAAATTGGGTCTACTTAAAGATCGTCGATTGATGTCAAATTTGGTCTACATACAGATCTTTGATTGATGTCAAATTTGGTCTACATACAGATCTTTAATTGATGACAAACTTGGTGTATATAAATTTCTAGGATTGTTGACAAAATTGATCTACACACAGTTCTACATTTAAGGTATGATTTGTATATATTCGCATTATGCTTGAGACTCGTAAGGAATCGTAACGATTTGTTTTTCTGACCCTTCCGCTGAAAGTTAATATAAAGAAATTGTATAAAAGCTAGAAATACTCTAGAAATTATTAATAATATGAATTTTCATGTGTCTTTTTTTTAACTCTAAGACGTTCTAGTTTTGTTTGTAAGTTTGTTTGTTTAACTGTTAGTGTCAATCAGGCTTAAGGTCAAAATATTATACTGTATTGATTAGGCTTTCTTTCAGTTACTTGTAATATATTTAGTTATGCTGCTATTAAAAATCAGTCAAATCCGTTTAGTATTAAAAAAGTTGGAAGCAAAGATGTGAGATAACCTCGTTTGGCTAATAGAACAAAACAATTCATGTTGTTTTTTTCCTTATTTTTTTTTTTTTTTGGAATTTAGTTAAAACAACAACAATATATCTCAATAATAGGTATGCTTGTGTTTACAAATGCTTGTCAATGTTAAAACTTAAAAAACTGAAGTTATTCAATTTTAGTTGTGTGGGAAGGTTTTTTTTCAGTTTTCAAATATATTGTATATTTCTAACTTATTAAGCTGTAAACAAATATTTCAATATTTTTATTTAAATTTGTTTTTTATTTTGCTAACATTAGCAATTTGATTTGGTTTAAAAACTTTCTCTTAAATTCTAGAGTTCGCACATTTATTCTTTGTAAGCCAACATATTTGAAAATATCATAAATTTACTTCTTGCAGTTTTCACTCACTCAAATGTTAAACATATACCAGCAACTTTTGACAGTTAAAAAGGAAATATCTCTACAAAAACTAAAAGAATAGGGTGGGAAAGAATTACATGTAGAAACGTATTGGCTTTTGGCATGTCAGCCAAACAAACAACCGCAAAATCAAGAAAACTTTAACGAAAATATATTATTGAAGCAAACTAAAAAGGGGGAAAATACATGATTAGGAGAGAAAAGAGAGGGAGTGGAGTATAGAATACACACACTTAAATATTTGGCAATTTTAATGGTTAAACAAATGGCAGAGTATGTACATATGTGTTAAGCAGCAAGCTAGTTAGTTTGCTTAACTAGAGTTTAAAAGGAAAATTTGTTTTTGTTACTTATACATATTACAAGACATGGTTTAGTAGTAGTGTAAGTGTGTATGTGTTGCTTGGTTTCTGTGGCAAAACGACAACATTGTGCAAATTGTAATTTCCTTGACAAACATTGATGTGGCACAAAGATTAATGGGCTTAGGTTTTTTTTGTTGCTTTTCTTTACTTTACTGCCACAGTTTCTCTTGTGCTGCTCGGGAAAATAAAAAACAAACATATTTTCTCTTTTAAACAAAGAAATATAGTAAATATGCTGAAGGAGTTTCTTTAACAATGGAAATGAAATTGTGTCTTAAAAACATAGCAAAACTTTTCTTCCACTTTCAAGGCAACAAAAATAAACATAGATTTTGATTGCTACAAAAATGCAATTCTTTTTGCCATGACAGTTTATTTAAAACTTTCTTTAGCTGGAACTGCTTTTTTTTTTTTTTTTTGTTGGAAGAACTAGAAAATTGTGAAAGTTTTTTTGGAAAATTGAAATGTATTTGAGAGCAAAGTTATGGCAATTGTGGTTAACTTTAATAATTCTAGAACATATTTTCTTGAGGTTCTTCTAAGTTTTAAAATTCATAAAGAAAAAATTCAAACATTTTTTTTAAATTTCATGAGAAATGTGAATTAGTTTGTTAGATGGAAAACATTTCTAAGAATATTTTTGTAATTTTAGAAAAATTCTTAGAAAACCAAAGTGGAAACCAGGCCTTAGAATTTACTACAGTTTGTCTTATAAAGGAGTTTCATAATAACTTAATTGTCTTTCCTATTTGCTTTAAAAGTCTTTAGCATTTCTTTGCACTAAGTCTTGACAAAGAAAATTATGTATTTTCACTTTTCAGCTGACTTTAAAATCTGGCAATTTTTTTTTACCTAACTTTTCTGCTATTTGTTGCTTACTTTCTTTAATATTTAGTGGTAAATAGAAACCTTTGATATTAATATGTTTATAATGTTGTTTCTCAAAATATGTTTGTTTTAATTAATTACTTAATTGAATTGTTTTCGCTGGCTTTCAGCCTAAAAGTAGGCAGTAGGCTAGAAACCCAGAGAAACATTTATAAAACATTTTAGCTGTTGTAGTATAATTTACAAGTCTACAAATTCAATTATTTATATGTTTATATGTTCACTTTGTTTATTGTTTTTTAAGCCTAACAGCCTTAAAATACACTGTTCCAGAACAAATTTTAATTTTATTCTTTTAACTTTAAATTTGATTTATTAACTTAAACGGATAACTGAAAGTAGATGAAACTGTAGGTATGTAATTTGAAACTGGTTCTAGCAAGTGTTTAAGGCCTAAACATAAGCTGTAAAGGGAAACCTTTGGAATGTTTTAAAAATTAACCAAATAACATTAGTTAAATACATATACAAATTAATTTAAATTTAAACTAAGTTAATAATGGCTTAATAAAGCTGTACAAGTAATTGCAACAACATTCTAAAAGCAAGGCATTTTTGAAGTTATTAAAACAAAATTAAATTTTAAGGCCTACTTTTAGGTAAGTGTTTTAATATTTCTTAATATTTATCAAGAGTTTAAATAAATACAAGTCAACTAAAGATTTTAAAATAAGTTTGTTTTCTAAATAATTTGGCACACTTTAGGGTTTTGTAACAAAATATGAGTTAGGTCAATTTTTTTCACTAAAACTGTTCATTTTTGCTATACTGTAGCTCACTTTGTATACAAATCATGAGCTTAATATTATAATTTCCAGAAATACTACATTCTAGAAATCACATGAGTACTTTAAAAGTTATGGCTTATAAACCATTTATTTATATTTTTTGTAAACCGTGGCGTATGATTAATATTAATTAAGAAGTAATTTTATAAATTTCTAAATAACTTCTAAACTATTTAAGCAATATCAGTAATTAAAAAAGTGTTTTTTTAAGTAAACACTTAAGAATAGTTATTGCAATATATAACACTTAAAAATTCTATGAGAAAGCCTACAAAAAATTCAATACTTTTTTCATTTTATTTATATTGATAATGATATGATGATGCATTTCTTAAAACTGCTGCTGCTAAGTGCCCTGGTTAGCACATTTCATTTGGAAAATATCTCACATTTTCATTTTAGTAAAAAAAACAGTCCTGATAAAATACTATACTTTTCAATATACAAATAAATATGAAGAAAAAAAATATATATCTTGTTTATTTAATCGTTAAATTTTATAACAAGATTTTTTTTTGTACTTTATACACAAACAATAACAAACACAGCAACCATAATACCAGCACTAACAGAAAACATTAAAAAATATTTTCATATTTCTCTCTGCCGTTTTCATTTATTTATTTTTAACTGCCTTTGAATGTATTAAATTGTTTGTAAACGACAAAATAATAATGCTTGAAATAAACGGCATATAACAAACGTACGCGCTTAAATTTAAACAATTTATGAGACATATATTAAAGCAGTGGGTTAGTAAGAAATGGTGTAAAAGTATGGCAATTTAAACAGAATAGCTAAAGAAGTTGTATGTGGAAAACAAAGGGAAGAAAAAGGTTTTAAGGTAATGCTCCTTGAGGCGGAAAATGTTAATCTTTGTTTTCTTATTTGGCTTGCTATGTGTTACACAAAACTGAGTTGGAGAACGTGTGTTTAGCTATAATAATAAATCAAAAGTTTGAAAAAAAACCACCATGACAACTTTAGCTGGGATATGTGGAAAAAATAAATTCTTTTTATTTTTAATATTATTTTTTTTCGTGAGTTTTAAGAAATAACTAAAAAAATTTGTTTTGATAAGTGAAAATAAATAAGAAATGTTATAAATCTAGCTTAATAGGGTTAAGGAAGAGGGCGCTATAAATTAAATTCAATACATATTAGTTTACTATAAAAAGGTTTGTTATGTCGACAGCAGTTGGCTACAAATTATAAATTATTACTAGCCTCAAATGTTTACTTTAAAACACCATTTAAATTATTGTTATCGCTTAATAGGTTTAAAAGTTATTTAGAATTTTCTAATATTACCCCTTAATTAATATTAATCATACGCCCCAGTTCTAACAATACGTAAATAATTGGTTTATAACCCATAAATGTTAAACTTCTGCTTGGATAAAAAAAAGTGTATAAGAAATTTATGCAGCAAGACCTAAGCTTTCATGTTTAATGTTTAGCTACATTGTATTGTAACTCATTGTGTACCGTAAAACAGAAATTAGTATTATGATTTTGTGACAGCTTAAGCTTTGCTGTATAAGTTTCCTATACACTTTGTTGAAATCAAATAAGTAGTTTAGTTTAGAAGTTATAGGACCATGATGGGCATTATCACGGGCCACTGCATGATAGGCAGGATAGCGGTGAGAATGGGATCCGAATTGTCAGATATGTGCAGACTATGCGAGGTTGAGCACATTCTGTGTTATTGGCCCAGGTTGCAGGGCAGTAGGATGAGGTGGCTTGGCAATAGATTCTTGGGCGAATTAGGTGATGTCTCGAGCTGTGGGCTGGAGAGTCTAATAAGATTCGTAATGGGAATGGCCTGGCTACGCGACAAGAGACGAAGTGCTGGTGGCACAAGTGGAGGACATATGCATGTCTAAATAGGTTTTTGGTCAGGTATCTTGCTTTTCTATCCAAGGCATCACAATGGACCATATTGGTCACTGGGTGAAGGTGTGAGGTGGCTCACCTACCTACCTATGGGTTATAAACCATTTATTCTACTTTTGTCTAACCTGTGGCGTATGATTAATATTAATTAAAGGGTTATTTTAGAAATATCTAAATATTTCTTAAACTAGTTAAGCAATTGCAATAATTTAAAAATTGAGTTCTAGTAAACATGTAGGGTTAGCAATAAAATCTGTATTTCTTTAACTAAAAACAAGGTGTTCATATATGTGGCACTGGAAATCACTTTCTACACCAAAGAAGTGCTTAGTATCAGACATTTTTGAAAGCTTAGGTCTTGCTGTATAATTTTTATATACACTTCATTTATATAAAATCAACAACTTAAAAGTTATAGGCTTAAAACCAATTATTTAAATTATAACTAACCTGTAGCGTATGATTAATATTAATTAAGGGGTAATTTTAGAAATATCTAAATAACTTCTAATCTAGTTAAGCAATTGCAATAATTTAAACGGTGTTTCAAAGTAAACATTCAAGGCTGGCCATATGATTAATAGAATAATTAAAATTTTATACAGAAGGTCAAAAAAAATTGCAGTGTAAAATTAATAATTTAAGTTAAATTAAGTTTAAGTTATTTGCCATAGTTTAAAAGATTTTTAAGTTTTAACTTTTAGTTTTGTAGATTCTTGTTTTTATATTGCTTAACCAGCAACAAAATTTACTTAGAGTTTATGGTCTGATTTAAATACAAGGTATAGCATTTGTAATTTTAAATGCAACAAAGAATCTTTAGCACCATTTAGGCCCATTATTACAACTTGGCAATAGTTAAATATATGATGTTATCGGACAGATACAAAGTATTTGGTTATTATAAGTTTACTTTAATCTAAAACCGACAGATAAGCTAAAGGGAAGATCATCATTTGAAGTTGTCATATGTTCTGGAAAAAATGTCAACTTCATGAAAAATAAATTAATTTTAATTTTGTTTTGCCAATAAATAATTTGATAACCAAAAATGGAAAGCAGACGTTTGATTTATATTAATAACCTAGAGAATATTTTTGAATACAGTCAGCCTCAAAGTAGACTGTTGAAATAGGTTTTTTTTCATAAACAAATATTTATTGTATTGACATATTTTAGAAAAAAAATTATTTTATTTTACAAGGAAGTTGTAATAACGAAAAATTTTAAAGGTCACTTTTTTCCTCACTTTAATTAAAGTTACCTTTTACTATTAAGAACATTAGAGGCAAGTTGTAATAATGGCCCATAATGAATTGTTTTTTCCTATTTTGATACACTGTATCTTATTTCTTAATTAAACAAGTTGTGTATAATTAAAATTGTCTTAAAGGTTGAATTGCAATCAATAGTTGTTAACTAAAAGTCATTTCAAATGCAACTGGGGTTTAGAAGTTACCTATAAGTTACCTATAAGTTAAGCCACTGTAAAATTTTTTGGGGGGATTTTGGCATTAGAAACAAAAGTTAAAAACTTAGTTTTTCATTTTTGCTTTTAGTTTAGTGTGTTTGCAAGTCGTTTTGTATGCATGAAAATGTTTGTGTCTTTACTTTTATTGCTTGGCCAATGAAGCCTTAAAATATAAGGATTTTCTATTGCCAGTATTATTGTTATTATTGCTGTGGTTTTTGTAGCAGTTTTTAGTTTGTTTTTTAGATTTACTAAGTGATTTATGATGAAAGGATATCCTGAGTTAAATATGTATAAAAAAATAAAGAAAAAACAATATTTTTTGAAATTTTCTTTTAAACTGCCTCAATATATTGTTTTTTTTTAAATATTTTTAATATTTCTTGATTTTTTTTTAAACTAAGCCTTTTTGATAAACCTTGTGCTTGAAAAACCAGTGAACTCTAACCAAAGTATTAGGGCACTGCAAAGCACTAAACATATTATGTAAAAAACTCACGTATTTTTTATTGTTACAAAAAGGGGGGAAAACGTATAAATAATCATTGTCTACATTTGTAATGGCTACTTTTAGACACATACGCAGTCTTTATTTCTCTTCCAAACACTTTGTATGAAATACTTTCAAAACAATACAATCAACGCCTTAGTAATTTGCCTAAGGAAACACGCACTTGCTAAATCTACTAAATTACTAACATTTGTACAAAAATAGAATAAAATAAAATAAAACAAAAACATACATTTATACATGTATTTTATATAATATAAGTATAAACATTTGCAATGTATACAATTCTATTATTGCTGTCATGAAAATGTCCTTTGCCTAAAGCCTTATTTGACTTTCTAACTTAAATAATATAGAAAATTTCTTTACTGATATTACCATGACTCTGACTTCTATGACTGTATGTGACAGACGTATAATAAACTGACTTTTTGCCACTCTTAAATCAGCTCTAAGCGTTTGTAATACAAATGTCCAAACAAGCTAGCTGTAGCTGTGTATTACCAAAAAAAAAATAAAAAAAAAAAACAAATCTTATGCCATATCTTTCTTTGTAAATAATTTGTTTTGAAATATCCTTAAGAAATGCTACTACTACTACTAGTAATGTAATGTATGAATGTAATGTTAGAATAACAAATTAGAATGGTAATCCTTTGTAGTTTAATGCATTTACATAGAGGACATGTGTACATCTATATATATACAAATATATATATATATATATATATATTAACCTAGATCTAGTTACATATATAAATTATTGTTCAAATTATAAAGATTTCTTATTTTGCTTTTTGGGTATTAGGAAATAGCAAAGGACAAGCAAGTTCACTTAAGGATATTTCGGAAATTCCTTAAAAGTATTGCAAGATTTGTTATCTTTAATAAGTTTTTACAAAGGAAATGGGCAAGAGAGGAAGAAGCTATTAAGCCTAGAGCAAGGCATAAGATGTTAAGCAAATCATGGCCAACTTATGTGATAATACTTTCCAAAGCAAACAGAAAATTGTTAGCTTCATAATTTTCATTTTTACTCTCAAAGAAATTTAGCACAGCTGTTTATAATGTTACTCAAATATTGGGCTTTATGACTTTTAAAATAATTTTTCACAGCTAATTTCATTGGCTACAGCTGAAAAAGTTTCAAGTAATTTCTTATTAATTCTTTGCCTTTTATTACTAGACTCATATGTTTACTTTTAAACACCGTTTAAATTATTTTAATTGCCTAACCACTTCAAAAGTTATTTAGAATTTTCTAATATTACACCTTAATTAATATTAATCATACGCCCCAGTTCTCACAAAATGCAAATAATTGGTTAATAACCCTTAACTTTTAAATTACTGCTTGATTTAAAACAATTTTCATAGGAAACTTCTACAGCAAGACCTAAGCTTTCAGAAAATTATAATAGCAAATTAGTTTTTTGTACAATGTTTATGACAAATGTGTACATTCAGTTTAGAATTTTGTTTTTGTTTAATTATTTCTTGCTGACTTGCTTGGCGTGCTTATTGTTATAAATAAATAATTGAGTCAGTGTTTTGTGCTTTAAATGACCTTGATGCTTTAAACGTGTGCTCTTTTTTTTTTGGTTTCCCAATTCAATTTGTCGCATGAGTTAGCAATGTTTTAAATTATGTCTTCATCATTGGCTTGCCATTTATTATGCAAAAAAAAAATTTTCCAAGCAAATAATTTTGTCAGCAGTTTCTTTTGCAGAATTTCCCTAAATCACCTGTAGTTTTTAAAAGTGTTCTGTTACTTTGTTTTCTTTTAAGGGAAATTTATCAATTTGTTGCAATTTCTTCAATTGCCATCTGTTTTAATAAACCCTTGTTTGAGAAAGTCCTAGTTTGAGATATTTTTGCTTTAGAATTTAAAATTTAAAAGTATCCTGTTGTTTGAAGGTTAATTTTTTATTCCTTTTTATCACTGGCCTGTCATTTATATTCAAAGTGTCCTATTATTGAAATGTTTGGGGTTAATAAATTTGTTGTCAGGCTTTTACTTGTGCAAACATTCCTTAGTCACTTGCGTGTGATTTATTGTTATAAATATTTGCTTGATGGAGTCTTTTCTTAAAGCTGTCCTTGAAGCTTCAAAAGTGTCCTGTTGTTATTTTTTTTGGTATTAGTCACAGCTTACCGGGGAATAGGGAAAATGAAAATTAATATTTAATAAAGCAGTGATTTTTTGTTGGTAATATGTTGGTTGTAAACAAAAATGGTTTTATTTTTTTAATGGTTATAACCTTAAATGTCATTTTTTGTTTAACAAAAGGGGCTGTTTTTTGCATATTAAAATTGAAATAGAAGTGAAAAGATGACAAATGAAATTATATATTTTCTTTTCGAACAATCACATTTTAGAGGGGACAAGGCCAAAATTATAAGCAAATACTTTTAAATAATTAAGTTTGGGATTAAATTTAATTAAGGTTAATCATTACTTTAGCAGTTATGGGTTATAAGACAGTTATTTAAATTTTGTCTAACCTGTGGCGTATGATTAATATTAATTAGGGGGTAAATTTAGAAATTTCTAAATAACTTCTAAACTAGTCAAGGAAATGCTATGATTTAAAAAGCAAATTATAGTAAAATTTTAAGGCTAGTGCGATATTTAATAGAATACTTAAAATTTGCAATAAACGCTATAAAAGCATACTTATAATTTTAAAAAAATTTTCAAAAAATTTTAAAGTTCAGTTTTTTCGTATTCATGTCAAGACTTTGTCTCGAAAACCTGAATACATTTGTTTATTATGTTTGTTGTCCACTTTTGTCGACATTTTTATGTGTACCACTTAAAGTACAACTTCAAACATTAAAGCTTGTGCCATAGCTGTTTTTAAGAACAATTATTATTTTATTTGAACTGTTAATTTTTAATTTTTGATATTTATATAGTTAGGCTCAAGTTCATTAAATTTAATTTTCATTAAATTATTTTTACTGAAGTAGGAATTGTTTTACAACTTGAAACATTTTTGTTATTAATATTTTTTTGATAATTTTCTTGGCTGGGATTCGAACCTAATAAACAAATGTATTCAGGCTTTCGAGACGAAGTCTTGACATGAATACAAAAAAACTGAAGAAAAGGAGGCAACATGAAAATAGAAAATTAATAAATAAAAATGATAATTACAGAAAATTTCGAACCACCATGTAACACTGGTTAAAAGATTGATGTTTGTCTGTTGGCTAGCAGGCACCGCAGTGGTGCAGAGGGTTAGAACGCAAAAGAATTCTGATGAGAAAAAGTGGTGTTTCTCGAAACATATGCAAATTCAGCAACCCAGTTTCTTATAATTTTTTTTTTTAATTTTTTCATATGTAATTCTTAGTCATAAAATAAATATATAAAGTTTAGAGGACGTAGAACTGAATCTAGTTTTAAAATATATGAAGTTTTTAAAGAAAATTTTACGTTTATTAAGATCCTGTCATATATCCTTTTTTAAAATATTGTTAATTTTAACATATTTTGTAGAAAATTTTAAAGAAAACATTTTTTCAAGCAAATTTGTTAATTTATAAACATTTTTCAAAGTTTTGTTAAGTTTCTTGTAAACTATATCAAGTATTTGTATAAGTTTTACGCACAAAACAGTGTTTAGAGGACGTAGAATTGAATCTAGTTTTAGAATATAGAAAGTTTGTTAAGAAAATTTCACGTTTGCTAAGATCCTGTCAAATATCCTTTTTGGAAACATTAACAATTTCAACATATTTTGTAGGATATTTTAAAATCATATTTTTTCAATCAAATTTGACATTTATCATGATTTTGTAAAGATTCTTTTTTGTTTTTTGTAAAAAAAAAACATTATTCAGGCATGTGATGGAAATCGAAAACGAATGAGTTTTAGAAGTAAATTTTTTTGTAATATTTCTGTATTGAAAAACTTTTATCAAATAAAATTAAAAGATATTGGGCTACTAAAGAGAAACTTAAAACAAAAATTTAAAAAATTAGATTATAAATGCATTAAAATGTATTTCCAAAAGTGATTCGTTGTCGCTTTCGTTTAGATAAAATTAATTAAGTTTCAATATTAAATTAATACTGCAAACAAATTTTACTTTTAGTTTATTGTCTAGTTTAAAGAAATCATATAACAGTTGAAGGTGGAAGTATAGTTATAAATGTAATATAGAATCTTTATTAATTGTTGTCTCCCATTTTGATACCTTATAGCTAATTTCTTAATTAAGTAGTTTGAATATTAGTTCAATTTTCTTAAAGGCTGAATTGCGCTCAATAATTTTCAACTATACATAAGTAATTTCAAACGCAATTGGCACTTAAAAATTACACATAATTTTCCATCTATTTTCATATTGCAGCTACTGTATGTCGTTGTATATTTTTGGAATTTTTCATATCAATTTCAAGAAAACTTGACTTTAGAAACTAAAGCTAGTGAGGAGGTAATCGTTACCTTCGGTTACCTACTAACATTTAACACAACCATGTTGTAATTATTACTTTGACACTTGCTATTGCAGCTTGTAACTTACACACTCACTGACAAACTGTTCGCTGTATCAGATATAATCTATACAAATAAGACCTTAAACAAAGTGTCTAATAAATAAAAATTATTAATTGATTGTTAAATAATAAACCAAATGTCTATTATTTACAGCTAGAAGTTTAGTTTTTTTGTTTGCTGTATTTTAGTTTAAAGTGTTTTCAAATCATTTTAATTTATTAAAAACTAATAATGCTTTTCTGTTAATCCAGATACCTTCAAATTCTCGAGAAAAAAATCAATATTAATATTTAATATTACTCATACTACCCCTATTCCAGTTGTCACTAAATTATAAGTTTAAACTAAAAATAATAAAAATAACAAGCAAACAAATACAACTAGTATATTTTAATACAACAACTAACATTAAATTATCATAGCTACTCAATTTTTTTCCTTAAAAAAATTAAATTTTCGAGAAAAACTCAATATTAATATTTAATATTACTCATACCACTTGTAATCTATTTGATCGAAAAGTATAAAATTTAACAACTAAACCAATATACCTAATATCAATATATTCTAATAGAACAACCAACAATAAATTATCCTAGCTGCCCCATTTTTTCAAAACAAAATGAATTCTCGATAAAAACTCAATATTAATATTTAAAATTACTCATGCCAGCTCTAGTCTTGTTGTCACTAATTGTTACATTTCACTTTTGTGCTTGTTTTTAAGCTGCTTGACAGTCTGTTTTTTTTGCTTCTCCATTACTTAAGTCGATTGACTTGAAACTTCTGTTTTAAATCCTACCGACTTATTTACATGCCTGCCCTGGTAACCGACTGACTTCTTTTCGTTCTTTCTTTATCTATATCTGTTAACTGCTATTTTAATAGCAAAACTTTAACCGTATAACTCAAAATTCGACCTTTTTCCTGTTTATTTATTTGTTTGTTTGTTTGCCTTTTTCGCGCATAGACTTAATCTGATTATACTTGACAGCTGGTATACATTTGGTACGTACCCTTTTGCCGGCAAAAAATCCTTGATTCTTTAAACATTTTTGTTAGTACAACAAGAACGCTGTTATGTTCCTTTAAAACTTACGACAACTTTTTCATGTTGTCCTTGTCAATAAGCTGGTAAAAATAATTTATTAAATTTACCTTTTTATTGGTATAAATTAACACTTGTTACTTAGCAACAAACTGATTTTTCTTGTCTTTATCTTTATTGTGTTTGTATGTAAGAGAGTAAATGTCTTAATATTTAATTTCTGTAGTAGCCTTTTTGCTGTATATCCAACTAATTGCTTAATTTCTAATTACTGTCTTGTTTATACTTGTTCGATATGCTGGCTATTTGTAATTAAATTTGCATAATTGTTAAATAAATTAACACTTATTGGCTGGCTAAGGCATGTAATTAAATTTATATAAAAATTCCTTTACAGTAAATTAAAGAAATATCCTTTTGGCAGACAATATTGTGCAGTGTGATGTTTCTAGGTAGTTAAAAAGTGTATATTAAACTTTATTTCATTTCATTTTATTTAAATGAAATTTTTATGGTTTCAAATTAATTGAAATTAGGAAAGCAGGTTTACATTTACAAAGGAGTCACCAAGTTATTGGCACTTATGTTTAGTTAATGAAACAATAAAGTCACTTTGGTTGCTACATTATTTTCCTTAAGAAAATAAAGTTCTTGCCTACAAAAAGCTACCAAGGACAACTAAATTTTATATTTTTTAAATTTGTTTCTAATTTAGACAATTTTTTTATGATTTTTTTTTTATTGATTTTTAAAAGTTTATTTTGAAATTATTTGTTTAAAGAACATAGAAATTAATTTAGTTTTAAAATATATAAAGTTTTTTTTAAAAAAATCTTCCTGTTTACTAACATCCTGTCATATATCCTTTTTTGAAATATGGCTAATTTGAACATTTTAAAGCAGAACATTTTTAAAATTAAATTTGTTATTTTATAAAAATTTTTTTAAGATTTTTTTAAGTTTCTTATTATCATTTTCAAGTTTTTTTTTTAGTTTTTCTCACAAAACTGAGTTTAGAGGATGTAGCACCGTATCTAAATTTAGAATATATAAAGCTTTTTAAGAAAATTTTACGTTTACTAATATCCTGTCATGTATCCTTTTTTGATATGTTAGTAATATTAACATATTTTGCAGCGCAAATAATAGTAAACCAATTGATTGTTTAGATTTGTTACTTTTAACTTATTTTTACAACATAAAACATTTTCTTAACTTATTTTTAAACTTTTGAATAAGTTTTGTTCTAAGTAATGTATTAAAAGGTCATAGCAATGAATGTACTTTTGGAATATATAAAGTTTTTTAAAAAAAATTAATGTTTACTAAGGTCCTGCCATATATCCTTTTTTGAAATATATACAATATTAATGTTTTTACATAAAGTTTTGTGGAAAACATTTTTTAAAACAAATTTGTTACCTTAAAAATATTTTTGTTTAATTTTGTTAAGTCTTTTTTTTAATTTTTGTTAGTTATTTATAAGTGTTGCTGTATATAATGTGTTTAATTTATATGTATACTATATATATTTAAAACAATTCATGTCTACTATGTTCCTGCCATATATCCTTTTTGGATATATGAACAATTTTAACGCTTTTATGCAAAATTTGTTATATTTTTTTAGTTTCGTAAAGTTTTCTTTATTTTTTTTGTTAGCTATTCACAAGTTTTGCTGTTAATAATAAGTTTAAAGAACGTAGAATTTCTCTTAGTTTCAGATTATATAGAGTTTTTTAATAAATGTTAATGTTTACCAAGGTCCTGGCATATATCCTTTTTGGAAATATGAAAAATTTTAACATATTTTTTTTAGAAAAGTTTAAAGTAAATTGGTTACTTAAATTAATTAAATTGGTTACTTTAAAATATAATTTTGTTTAATTTGCAAAGTTTTCTTCAAACTTTTTTAAGTTTTTATAATTTTTGCTGTAAATAATGTAGTTAAAGAGCGTAGAATTTATTGTAGTTTTACTATATTTAATGGACGTTTACTAAGGTCCTGTCATATAACCTTTTACTATATTGAGTTGTAAAGTTATTTGTTGTAGCTATTTTAAATTAAATTTTTTTTTTTTAAAAAAGTTAAATAGATTTTTTTAGTTTTTGAAATTTTTCAAAAATTTCTTAATGAAAAATTTCAGTGTTCTTTAAATTTAATCCCAAAAAAATTGTGCAGCGGTAGGTGAAATAATATGATGGTTAAAAATTTCTTATTTCCGTTACAAAATATGATTGAAATCAAAGCTCCTTTCATATATCATTTTTTCATTTGAAATTTATAAATAAAATTTCTTGGTAATGTTCAAGAAAAACCTGTCTTTATTTTAGGTTTCAACTTTAAAAAAATATCAATAATTTGTCTAGAAAAATTAAAGTGTTTTTTTTTAAATTTTAGCACAAAAAAATTATGTAAAAGGGCATTAATATGTTTTAGTTTTAAAGGAAAATGCTGTTTAAAACGAATTGCTTTCATATATATTCTGTGTTGAAAAAAGCAATGCCATTTCCATAAACGAAAATTTTAAATATTTTTATTTGTTTACTTTATTATTTAATAGTTAAATTAGTGCATTTCCTGCCTAAAACATCAAGCATTAAGCTATATCCTGAGTATCATTTATTCAGTAGTTATTAATGGTTTAAAAATATATTTAGCATGTTTCATATATGTATATGCAAATTTTATAAAAGTTAAATACGTTGGTAATGCTTTAAGCCTTTTTTGTGTGAACATATTTTATATTTCATTAAAATGTAATTTAATTTCAAATAGTTTATTTTATTTAAATTTTAGTTAAATCTAAAATATTTTTCTAAATTTAAGCTTACATTATATAGTTTATCCTGTATATGTCAAGGTATGCTTATGTTTAAAGCGCAACAAATTGAAATGTTAACATGTTTTTCTCATTGCAAGTTATGAAAAGGTTTAATTTTGTTAATTAATGAAAATATTAAGCTTTTGTTGAGTTAAACTGACATTAGCATTTTCAATGGAGTTTTAAAGGAAATGTTGAAAGTTTTGTTGAAAAGATATAAGCAAGGTTTTACGAAAATGTAACAGAAATATGCATTTAATAAAGTTTTCATATATTACCTAATATTTTACATATGGCTTACATAATTTTAAGAAAAACTTTTTGTATTCACAAAACTTTACACATTTATGTGTTTTATTTTTAAGACTTAAATTTTTGTGAATCTAAAAAGGTTTTCCCAAGTCCTTTTAATGCAATCCCTTGTTTATAAACATTTCGAAGTTTTTAATCTTGATTCACTGCATTATTTGCCTTGTATACAAATTTTTGCATAAAATTTTTTTCTAAAAATAGCTTTTTCAAAATTTTTTCTCTAAATTTGTTAAACTTTTTAACGTTTTAATATGCTTACAGGTTGCCAAATGTTGTACTGTTTTATAATATATAACAATTTCTGTTCCTGCTAAGTGACAAAATGAGGCTTTCTATATATCCTTTTTTTGGAATTTTTTTAAATTTTAAAATTTTATGCATTTTCTATGTGGTATAAAGTTTCTTTTTAAGGTTTAAAATTTGTTTAAAAATTAATTTAATTTTTTCCCAAAAAATTTTATTTTTAAATTTTTTGTAAATGTTTTTTTAATTTAAACTTTTATCTAAATTGCTTACTTATAAAAAATATAAGATTTTAGAAGATTTTAGGCTTAAGTCGTAACACTATTTGCCTTATTATATGTATCCAAATGCTTGCATAAAATTTTTTCTAAAAATTATTTTTCAAACACTTTTCTTATATAAATTAGTTAAACTTTTTAACGCTTTAATTCGCTTACAGGTTGCCAAATGTTGTGCTGTTTTAAATTATGTAAGAATTTTTGTTCCTGGTAAGTGACAAAATAAGGCTTTCTATATATCCTTTTTTTGGAATTTTTAAAATTTTAAATACTTATGTATTTTTTATATGGTATAAGTTTTGTTTTAAAGTTAAAATGAATTTAAAACTAAAAATTCAAATTGTTTTTAAATATTTATATAGTTTTCTTTTTTCAAAAAAAAAATATAAATTTTTAGCCTAAACTTTATTTTATGTTTTAAAAATTGATTTATTTTTGTTTAATGTTTTAAACGGCTTGCAAAATATTCCTGTGCCTTCGAAAATACGAACTTTTTGAAACTCTAAAAATTTTTTGACAAGTCCTTTTATTTTTTACAAATTCAAAATTTGTTGGCTTAATTTTTGATATTTGTTAACGTCTTTAAGGTTTTCTAATAATTTGCAAAAAATTTTTTTAAATATTTGTTTCCAAAATTTTTTCTTTAAATATATTTCACTTTGGCAGAATTCAAGTAGCTGACAGGTAGCGAAATTCAATGCTGTTTCATAATATGTAAAACTTTTTTTGTTTTTTGGTTAAATCATAAGGCTCTCCTAGTATCCTTTTTTTTTGTATATTTAAAATTTTTTTGTTCTTTTGTATAATTTTTACTAGCTTATGCTAGTTGTTTGTTAATTTTAAGTTATGTTGCATATAATTTTATTCATGCAAAGCTAATGGTGCTTAAATTCTATAAAGTAAGCCACAAAAACCTTTTATTTTATTAGAATTTTAAAATTTGAGTGGTTTATATAAAATTCAAATGATGTTTTTTTTTGTAACCTTGCTATTAGTTTATTATTTTTGTTGGTATGATTACTTTACTTTCATTTGGAAATAAACTTTACAAGGATTTTTCCTCATTTTCTTTTAATTTATTATAAAAACTTTTCAAGGTTTTGTTGGGATTATATTTTGTCTTTTTTTTATACATTACTGAAAATTGTTGAATAAAAAACTTACCTTGTCTCAATTATTTATTTGTATCCTTTTAATGTGAAGCTTTATATAAAGGACATTTATAGTTTTTGTTACACTGTAAATTAAGTTGCTTTTGTATTTTATATTTACTTTTAATTTCACAATTTTTAATTATCCATTTTTTTGTTATTCAAACTGCTATTGTTTTATTTATCTATGTGTATTTAATTTTTCTGTATATTAAAAAAATACAACAGAGTGCTTTGTTATTTCTATTTTGAATTAGTTAATTTTTGATAAGGGTAAAATTTAATCATTTTTAATCCTTTTTTGGTGGGTTAGGAAAATTTGTGTATTTGAATATTTATAATTTCTTTGTTACTTTATTATTTTTGTTCTATTTGTTTATATTTTCACTATTTTTGCGTTTTTTTTTTGTTCTGTTATTTTACATTTTAAACAATGCAACATTATTTTTCCATTAGTTATTTCTTTCACGTCTATTAAATATTAAAATGCCATTATGCTGTTTTATAAATACAAACACATTTTATTTCTCTATTTTATGCACACACACTCAGGAACAACAGCAACAACAATGAAAAGTGCTATTTGTTTTTAACATTATACCGCCATTAATTGTATATAATTGTTGTTGGCTTGTTGTTATTGTAAACAGTTATTGTAGCATAAATCCTTTTTACGCACTCAGCTTTAAAAGCTTTTAATACTTATTAGTTTTTTTTTTCTTTTTTTAAATTTTCTTTAAAATTTAAGTATGTTTAGCTTTTGGATTTAATAACATTTTTTTTCGTTGCCTTGGCTTTATATTGAAAGCATTTCTCTATTGTGGTTTTTATGCGTTTTAGTGGTTTCTCTTTAGCTCTTCATTTTTTTAATATTATTATTAGTTTCACTTGTTGCTTTTGTATTTTTTAATGTTATTTTGTTGGTTTGGCTTACCATATACACTTTTTGTTTAGTTTTTTTTACGACTTTCATAAACTTTAAAACAGTTTTGCGAACGTAATTTAGTTTCTCATAAATATTATTTAAGACCCAAGTTTTTTAAGCACATTAACGTTATGCAGACTGTTATCTGGAAAAAAGAGCAAACAAATAGAATAATATAAAAATTCGCATAAATCAAGCTAAAGTTATATAATTTTTTAAACTATAATTCTTCATAATAATAAATCTTGCTTAAAATTAATGAATTTTTACACTAAATCAATGTATGTTTTAATGCTTTATACCAATCTTAAGAAATTTTTAAGAAAATACTTAATTTTATTGAAGTCCAAATTTTCTTACAAATTTTAAAACATTAAACGGACATGTTTCAAAATAAATTCTAAATTCTATATTAAAAATTTAAAATAAATAATTTTTAAAAATCAATAAAATACTTTTCTTCTAATTTTTTTTTAAACATTTTATGTTTTAAAAGAACGTAGAATTTAATGCTCTCGAAGAATCCTTAGGAAATTTTTAGAAAAATCTTTTATAAAACAGGTCCTGTCATATATCCTTTTTATAAATTTTGGAAAATTTAATATTTTCTAACTGTATTTATTACTACCGTGTTATAATGATATAAATAATTATAATGCAGAATCCCCAATAAACAATTTTGAAGGCCTCATAAAATATTTATTTGTTGAAATTTCTTATTACATGTTACGCCTAAAGAATGTAGAATTAAATTCTTGACAAAATTTAAGAAAAGTCTTATATTAAACAAGTCCTGCCATATATCCTTTTTTCTTATGTTAAGAAAATTTAAGATTTTTTAACGTAGTATTGTAAACTTAACGATAATTTAAGGTCATGAATAAAAATTTTTAAGATCACATAAAATACAGTTTTGTGTAATTTTCTCAAAATTAATGAACATTGAATTGAATACTGTTTAAGATATCATAAGAAAATTTAAAAAAAATCTTTTTTAATTTGGTCTTGACATAAATCCTCTTTGCTAAGGGTTTTGAAATTAATGGTTAGTAAAAATTTCAGTATATTATTGGGGCATAAATTTTCAAATATAATACAAAAATCAAAAATTTCTAATTTTGAAGATCATATAAACTGCATTTGTAAGCACTTTTCCTAACATATTATAATCTTAAAACTTATGATTTACAGCACTTTAGGAATTCTTAAGAAAATTTTTTAAATATCTTCATTTAAACAATTCCATATATATAATTTTTTCAAGGTTTAATAAAATTTTACATTTTTTTAACAAATTTCTGTCTATTATTGTTAAATAACATAATAATAATACTTCAAAAAAAAATTTTTTGATGTTTTTATAAAACGCATTTTTATTTACTTTTTTAGAATATCATTAACTAAAAGAACGTCGAATTTATTGCTCTTTAAGAACCCTTAAGAACATTTTAGAAAACTCTTTTTTTAAACAGGTCCTTTTATATATCCTTTTTTCAACATATAAGAAAATGTTTAATTACTAACAAATTTCGCTAAAATTTTATTGTTTATTAATATATATATATATATAAACTAACAAATCAAAATTTTAAACAGACAATTTTTAATGTCTTATAAAAATAATTTTTGAATAATATTCCTAACAAGTTTTAAACTAAAAGAATGTAAAATTTAAAGATGTTTAGGAATATGTAAAGAAAGTATGAAAAATGTATGTAGATATAAAGTCCTGCCATATATTCTTTATTGATTTTTATTAAAGAAAATCTCATGTTTTATAACAAATTTCTTCAAATTGTTGTTCTAAAATAATAGAAAATAAGATAATTATTTCATATCGTTAATAAATCATTTATAAGTTTTAATAAAATATATTTTTAAATAGTTTTCTTAATAAATAATAAAATAATGTAAAATGTTCTTTCAGAATATATAAAAATAATGTGGAAAAACCTTTCTTCAAATAGGTCCTGTCATATATCCTTTTTTTAATTTAAGGAAAATTTTATTAATTATCTAAAAAAAAATTGTATGTGTTTTTGTTGTATAACAATGGCATGATATGCATAAAGAATTATTAATCGTCTAAAACAAAAAATTCTTTAAAATTTTTAATAAATATGATATATTTATTTAGTTAGGCATGAGTTCATTAAATTTAATTTTCATTAAATTAACTGAAGGTAAGAATTGTTTTTACAACATGAAAAAATGTTTATTAAAATTTTTATTGATAATTTTCTTGGCTGAGCTGGGGATCTAACCTGGGTTGAATTTACATGTTTTGAGAATCACCACATTCTCTCATCAGAATTCTTTGCATTCTAACCTCTGCACCACTGCGGTGCCTGCTAGCCAACAGTCAAACATCAATCTTTAACCAGTGGTAATTTTCAATAAAAATTTTTTCATGTTGTAAAACAATCCTTACCTTCAGTTAATTTAATGAAAATTAAATTTAGTGAACTCATGCCTAACTAAACAAATATATCAAGAATTAACAGTTCAACTATAACAATTACCTTCATATTTAATAAATTTTTTGCTTTGCTTACGGAATGAATTTTATGCTCTTCAGGAGTATAAAAAAATTGTATGATAATTCATCAATATAGGAGTTGTTAAGCTTTCATTAAAAATTAAATAAAAACTTTAACTTTAAAAATAAAGTAAAAGTAATTTACAAAAACAAAGATTTCTTGTTTTTTTTTTTCTTTAAAAGCTTTCAAGATCTTGGCTGATTTTTTTTAGTTTTGTGTTTAAAAATATATCATACGTGAAAAGTTGAAGGTCCTTGCATATATCCTTTTTCTAAATAATGAAATTTCTTCCGTTTTAAATAATTTATATGAAAATTTACCTAATATTCAACAAAAGCCAGTATTTTTTTGGTACAGTTAAAGCTTAGAGCAACATAATTTAATTAAAATGGAATTTAAACAAATCCTTTCATATGTCCTTTTTTAAGAAAATTATAAAATGTATAATTTTTTAATAAATTTAAAGTTTTCAATTACTTTTATGCCAATTTCAAACAAAAATATTTTAAAACAAAGATTTTAATTGCTTTTCTTTAAAAATTTTTTTCAAATCTGGCTTGCTTTGTAAATATTTTTAGTTTACAGGATGTGTTTTATTTAAATAAATAAAAATATAATTAAATTTTGTCTTATATAAGCATATTTATAAGGTCCTTTCATATATCCTTTTTCATAATTTTAATTTTTTTAATATAGATTTCATTCAAAATGAACTGAAACTCACACACAGTTTATATATAGTTCAGTAAATAAAAATATGGCTTAAATTTTTATAGCTGTAAGGTTTTTTTCTAAACCTTTTTAAATCCTTTTTAATTTTTGAAAATTTGTTTCGATTTCATACGAAAATGTTATTATTTTAATATATTCCTTTTATTTTTATTTATTTTTAACATAAATCACATTTAAGAAAAAAATTAATTTCTCTTTAAAAACTGGTTTTATGTTTTGATAATATTTAATTAGTCTAGTGTACAACACGGTTCTTACTTAAACGTTTTATTATAGAAAAAACAATTACCAGTTTTTTGTGCTATTTTGAAGGTCCTTTCATACATCCTTTTTTTGACAATAGCTATATTTATGTTGTTTTAAAAGATATTCATATTAATTAAATTTGAAGAAAATTATTAAAGCCTTATATTGAAATTCATATAAAATATTTTGTTTGAAATCAAATTTAATATGTCCCGGCATATATCCTTTTGAATTTTTATTTTCAATTTGTTACTTCTTTTGTTTTTTTTGCAGACTATAATTTATTGCGCTCAATAATAAAACTTTTCTTTTAATTGAAAAAATTTAAATTTTTTGCTTAATTGTAAAATTAAACATAACAGTGAAATTTTGTAAAAAAAATCTAGGTTTTTTGGTGCTAACATGAAGCATTTTAGTGGCCATATTAATTTTATAATGACATTTTTTGTATAATATAGATTATGCACAAGTCCTTCTATATATCCTTTTTTGTTGAAAAATTCCTTTATTGTTTTTCTTGTACAAAACAGTTGTTAAGTTAAGATTTTTTATATGTATATGTAATAATTAAGATGATTTTAAAGTTTTATTGTTTTTAAATGCTTGTTAAAGTTAAGTATAAACCCCTGTTTGAGTAATTGAAAATTTGTTATTTTTGTTGGTTATTTAACGTTTTTTTTTTAAATTATTAAATAATTTTTTTTTGGGATTTTGCTAGTTTTTATAGAATTAGTTTATGAAATTTTCTGGTTAAGTTTTTCTTGGTTTTATTGTATTACAGTTTGCCAAATTGTCAGCTATTTATAAATTTCTTAAATATTTTTTTCTAATTAAAGGATTTTTTATACCTGTTCATATATCCTTTTTTTAATTAATTTGTTTTTTTACTGTATTTGGTTTTATAAACATGATTAATCTATGATTTTGTTACACTATTAAAATTTTTAAATGTTTAGTTAAATTAATGTTATATCTTTCTCAAGAATGAATTTTCAGTATTTTTTAAAAATGTTTAATCTGAAAAATCATTTAGATCCACATATTTTGTAATACATGTAATATTTATTTCATTGAAAATCCCAATGCTTAAATGTAAGTTTAAGCCAATTTTTTGTTTAGTTTTTGAAGACTTTTCTGATTATTTAAACTTTTTTGTGGAAATTTGTTTGTTTATTCTTGTTGAAAGGTCATGAAAAATGCTTTCATTTATTATTCCATTAACTTTTCGTTCATACTGTTACAACTTTTCATACTGGTCATATATCTTTTTTTCTTTTTGGGTAATTTACATTCTTGTTTATTTTGCTGGTTTTTTAACATATTTTTTAACAGCTTTTTAAGCCTAACAGCAAAATAACACGTTTTAACAGATTTCACACATTTTTAAAAGAAGGTTTCCAGCAAACTGTCAGCATAGCTTAAGGTTATCAGTTGAATTTTTTGTATATTTTTCTGTAAAAATGTAAGTGAAATTGTTTACGAGCTTTTCCATATAAACTATTATATTTTAATATTTAAATTAAACTTAATTTTATGAATTTTTAAATTTCTGTTTATCAATTTAGACATGTTTTTAAATTTTAAAGATTTTTTATTTAAAATTCCTTAAAAGGTCATAGTTTTAAGCTGCTTGTTTAATCTGTAAACATATATCTTACACTTTATTTATTTTACTCATACTGTGCTATATATCCTTTTTCTTGAGTTTCTCTTATTCATTATTTTACTTTGTTTTTGTTTTATAAAACTTTTTGTTTTGTTATACCTTTTGCATAATTGCTTAATTTTTCTTTTTAAGATTAATTATTTATCATTATTTTTAGGGTTATATATTCTAGTTTCTTTAATTTTTGTTTGTTTATACGTTTTTGTGAGTAATCTTTAGTATTTTCTTTATCCGTTTTCCACGTTTACAAGTGAACCATGTCCGACGTTCATTGCAAGACTAACAACATGCTGTTGTACGCATAAGGGCGCTGTTTTGTTTAGGTACATGGCTGAGCAGTTTATAATACAACTGCTCTCTTTGTTGTTCTCATTTAAGCTCTTTCTCTCGCCTTGACTAAAATATTTATGGCATAAAAGTGTTGAACACGAGTGTTGAAACGACCTTGTCTATTTTGAAATGAACTTTTCGTTTACTGGGTTAATAACACACATATGAACATGATGTGTTGATGATGGGCTATAATAAACGGCAGTTTTGTTGGTGAGAGAAAGAGAGAGAGACAGCTAAGAGAATGTGTTAAATAAAGAGCTGTGAAAAGAATATATAATAGAAAATTTGTTTCACTTTTAAGAGAATAAGAGTAAAAAGTGCATTGCAAAAAACGTCCCTTTAATTTTAGCATCCACATAGTATTTACCTTTTAATACAATTAAAATTATCTAATTACTTAGATAACAGAAATGATTCTTTAAAATGATAACCTTAGATAACTATGTATATTGTGTTACAGTTCTTTTATGATATATACGGGAACTTAAATTTTTTTGTTAGTTATTGTTTTGTTTGCATTCTCTTATGATCTGAATAAATGTTCTTGGCATTTTAATATTTTTTATGTTTTTATACTTTTCAACATGTAAATGTTTGTTGGCATTATTTGTGTGTCTTAACATGTGCAAAATGTTTTTTTGTATCTTTAAAAAAGAAATACTCTTCTGTCGAAAATCCTGGATAATAAATTAATTAAAAAAAGGATATCTGACAGGAAATGCAAAAAATTGCAAAAGTAAAAAAAATATATAACTCCCCTCAAACTACACATTATTAAACAGCCTTTTATAACTAAAAACCATTTATTTTGCAAAGTGTTCCATATGATTTGTTTTAGTTTACCCTTAAATTTTGATTAATTTCGATTCCCCTACAATTCCACAACTGCCTGCAATCACACTTCTTAAATTATGATTTTATGCCAAATTGTGTTTCGTTTGTTTGTTAAACATGTCAAGGATAAAGGTTGTTGTAATTATAATTTTGCTATTGCTATTCTTCTACAATACAATAATGCCACAACCTTTCCAGCAAGCACAATATATTGAAGTACGTGTTAGTGGTAAGAGAAACTTTTTTGAAATCAACAACTTTTCATACAGACATATAGAAATTTTACACCCTCCAATTATTGAATATTCATCAATTCATCATATGCAAATATACAAACTATAAACATGCAGAAAAACAACAAAAGTGTAGTAAATACACAATACAAATGAAGTAAATATACAATAAGTAAACTAAAAAGTTGTGGGTAAAACAATTGCATAATAAGGCATGAACAAAATATGAAATATTTAAACTTTTTATAGCTGTCTATCATAATCAAAACAACACTATAAATATTAAACATTTCATGTTTTGTTCATGGCTCATTTTAAACAGAGATAATTACTGCAAGAAAATATATACAACGAATTATTCATTGAAATTTAACATTTCAGTGAATATTATGTAAAGCTTTAATTGTAAATTAATTTTTCTGGGGAAAAATAAAAATTTTTTTTTAACTAACATTTTTTTATAATTTTTCCTTACTTTTAGTTAATATTTTTTTATTTTGTAATTATTACAATTTGCTGTATTTAATGAGCTTTGAGAATTTCCTAATATTGAATTTTATATTGGCAGTTTGAACAGGTCCTGCCATATATCCTTTTTTTAAACTTTTTAAATTTAAGCAAATTTTAATGTAATTATCACTATTTGCTCAGTTTTAAGAATTCGTTATGCTTTCTAATATTTGCTTAAATTTTTGTGTTATTTTTATAAAAAGAGCTTAAATTTTATGGAAAAAACAATAATAAAACTTTGTGTTTAAGTTATTTTTACATGTATCCTTTTACTTTAGTTTTTTCGCTTTTAAGTTTTTGTTTTTCTGTCAAGTAAAGAATATTTTTGTTTATAGTATTTCGTAACATATCGTAACATCAAGATAAACTATCACATGCAATCACATAAAACATATAAATGAAAAAAATTTCTGCAAAAAAATATGCTCTTTTTGCATTTTCAATCAGTCAAGCCAGTTACCAGTAAATACAAAAAAAAAACATGTTTAAAAGTCAACTGTATTTTTATATTGTTGTAAAAATGTTGGCAACCAGAAATGTTGTACACTCTGAGTTTGTCTGGCTGTATGTCTATCCAGGATATATGCATGTATGTATAAAATTTAATATTTTTGTTTAAGCAAATGGTAACAGAAATGTTTGTACTCAACAATGTGTGAAAAACATGTTGATGGAAATATTATATGTGGAGTTTAAATAAAATAATCAAGAATTCCAAAAGAAATTGTTAAAATGACTTGATGTTTGGGTTCATGATTGTGGCAGTTTGTTTTTTTGTTACATCATATCCGTGGAGATTGAGAGTACGGAATTTTACTGGTTTCTAGATTTTAATGAAATTCTTGGTTTTTTTTTAGCTCTTGTCCTAAATATAGAACCCTACTTAATGGAATTTTCTGAGAATATTTATCATTGTCCTAAAATTGAAAATCTGTGAAATCTGTTTAATAAAAACAAAACTAAATCTGAGGCAAGCTCGAAATGGTTTTATCGAAAAAATATTTTAACATTGATATTACTGTTGATATTGTTAAGTCTGCTTGTGAAAGGGTATTAATAGTGAAACCAAAAAAATTCTGTTTTTTTGTAATATATTTAGGATTCCTTAACACCCAACATAAATTTCATTCAAACCATTTTTATTGCTGTCACAAAAGCGCCCAAGGTATTTGAATTTATTTATCTTATACAGGAATTTGTTATTTATTAAAGCAACCGTTTAAATTCAATAACATATTAGAATATATTAATATAACTTTTTAAGAATGTTTTAAAGTCAAACATTACAAATCTAGGCTTAAATTCCTTTTAAACATTATATGCTTAAAAAAAAAAACTAAAAATAATGTTAAGTTGATTTTTTTGTATATTTTAGACCGGAAAATATTCAACAGCATCCCTTTCATGTGTCCATTTAGCTGCTGAACATTTATTGTTATATTTTTATGGTCCCATAAAAGTCTGTTAAAAGAATATTTTCTAAGAAATATTTTATAGTATATATGTATGTAGAACATAATATAAATGACGTTGCCATTGAGAACATTTGCACACTTATCTACCTTGATTAGCTTTGGTAGCCTTGGTTGTGATTGTTGTTTAAGAGTTGTTAAGACACACCAAAACATGTTTAAGCAATTATATAAGATAAACCTCATAAGTCTGCTATACATAATAAACTTATAAAAAAAAAGTGATAGATGGCATAGAATTTGTACATAAGCCAAAGGAGGGCATTGTTGCTGTTTCTTAAGTTAGAAAAATTGATTTGAATCAAATAGGAAACCATAATATATCAATCAGTTCTCAGTACTAACTTAGGTTCTAGTACAGATTTCAGTTCATGTTCTAGTCCAGGATGTAGTGCAGGTTTTAGTTTAGGTTCTATTTCATATTCTAGATCAACTTTTAGTTTAGGTTCTAGTTAAGGATCTATCTGGAACCTCCAGTACATACTCTGGTTTGGTTCTAGTTCAAGTTTAACTTTAATTTCTAGTTCATAGTCTATTTCCACTCGAGGTTTTAGTTTAAATTATAGTTCAACTTGCAGTTCAGGTTCTAGTTCGGAATCTAGCATAGATGCTAGCTCATGCTCTAGTTTTGGTTGGTTAATTTCTAGTTTATGTTCTATTTCAACTCCAGGTTTTAGTTCAAGTTCCAGTTCAAGTTCCAGTTCAGATTCTACTTTATATTCAAAATAAACCTCCAGTTCTAGTTCATAGTCTATTTCAACTCGAGGTTTTAGTTTAAGTTATAGTTCATATTCTAGTTTAGATTCTAGTTCAACTTTCAGTTCAGGTTCTAGTTCGGAATCTAGCATAGATGCTAGTTCATGCTCTAGTTTCAGGTTCTAGTTTAATTTCTAGTTCATGTTCTATTTCATGTTCAGGTTTTAGTTGAAGTTCCAGATCAAGTTATAGTTCAGATTCTAAATAAACTTCCAGTTCAGGTTCTAGTTGAGGATCTAGCTGAGGTTCTAGTTCATACTCTAGACTTTACATATTCCCACAGGAAAAAGTCTAACGGTGTGATAACACACGATATAGGTGGCCAATCGACCGGCCGAAAATGTGTAATTATGTGCTCACCGTAGGGTGATTATATTGACCATAAGTTGAGCGAAGTGTACGAAACACATTCCTTACAGAACGTAAATTTTCGTAATAAAGTGGAACGTTTTGTAAACGTTGTTCAGGCGTAAGTCTTTCCATTATGAAATATCAAACAATACTAAACAAAAATAACATGATAGAATGACACGACTCACACGTAATCTGTCAAAAAAAAAATACAGAGTATTTCTACTGGAATCACCAGATAGTTGAGATTTTGATTCAGTTCAAATTTTAGTTAAGTTTTTGTTTCAGGTTATAGTTCTTGCTTTTGTTCAATTTAAAAATAAACAAACTTCTATAAGAATTTTTTATGAAATAAATTATTTGCAGACAGAAAATTGTTTCCCAAAATTTATAAAAATTTTTCAAATATAAACAATTTTTGGAATTCTTTCTGCTAAAAGGTTGTAGAAAATACCATTCTTTCATATGTCTTCAAAATTAAGAAAAGTTATTTTTTCATTCTTTCGTCTGGCATATATTCTTTATCCATGTCTTAGTATTTTTACATATAAATTCAATTAAAATGTTGCTTATTTATGGCATTTTAATTATAAAGAAAATTAAGGCTAAATTTTTACACAAATAAAAACCACAAAAGTCTGCTTTAAATTCTAACAGAAAATAGAAGAAAACAAATTTCCCAAAATAATTTTATTATATTTATACTTGAGTGCTGGCAACAACTGCTGTGTGTGTTTAACCACAGCTGGTATTATCTAGTTGTCAGTTAATGTCAAATTGTATGTAGAACGAAACCACCTGTATCAAATTGTCAACACATACATACATATGTGTATGACACACATAAATACATTTGTGCATAACCGTTCTTCTAGGGAGTGTAGAATTTATTTTGTATAAAGAAACGTTTGTATTTAAACAGAAACATTTAAGATTGAACAAAAAATAACAACAACACACAAAAATATTATCAAGTGTATGTTCATTTTAAAACTTTACATTGTATTTCAATATAAAACCACAAGATTTTATTATGTAGCATCTCTTGTATATGGCAATATTTAAAACACATTCAACTTGCCATTTTTTTTTTGTTTTTAACTCTAAAAAGTTCTTTTATAGATGGTTTATAAAAATTGCATTGTAATATAATGCTTAAAAGTCTTTAAAATAAATTGAGTTTTTCTTTCGATATTTTTACTATTTCTCCTTCTTTTGCATTCCCATAAACTTTGCAATTTCTTTGGTTTGCTTTAGCTGTTATAAAATTATGCTGTATAGGTAGATGTTATTTTATGCTGCACTTAGTATGGTTATGAGTTGATACGGATGACATGGTTATAAGTATTTACAGCAAATGGTAACAACAGTGTAAGAAATAGGGCTGGTGTTTTTAATGGTATTTTGAATGGTGTTAAATTGCCATCAATTTGCATCAAGTTTAACTGAAATTTAAATTTGCTTGAAGTAAAGATTTTTATAGATTTGGCAGGCTGTAAATGTTAAGAAAATAAGGTGGATTTAAAAAAAAAAATATTTAAAATTTATTAAAAAATCCTCAAAACAACCAAAATTTTATTAAAGTTTGGGTTTTCATGTCAAAATGCTTTTGAAAACAACTAACATTTTATTGAAATGTGTTTTTGCTTGTCAAGCTCTCCTTTCAACTTCCTTCAAAATTTATTTCAAAATTATTTGTATTAGACGTTAATTTCCTTTCTAGTTTGAAAATTTATGGTTTAGACTTTAGATTTCTTGCAAAACAGTTTTAAGATTTTACTCAAAATCATGAATATTTTGAGCTTTTAAAATATTGATACCTAGAGCGTATGAGTAATATTAATTTTGACTTATTTTCTTAAATTTTGAATATCTTAGATATGAAAAGGGGTAGAGAACTTCAAGAAAGTGCAGTAAATAAAGAAAACATTAAACTTTAATATAGTTTAACAAATACTACGCATGTTTTGATAAAATATCAGATTTCAAATTTCAGTGTTGGAATTATTAAAAAAAAAGAAATTTATAATTTTAGAACTTTTACATTTTAAAACATATACATCAATATTGTATAAAATATCTTATGCTGCAGTATTATTTCTATCCTGTGAAATTTCTTGTAAAAATTTATAAAAAAATTAGCGTAGGGAATTTTTAATAAAATTTTTTCACAATTACGTGGAAATCAAAAATATTAAGAGTTTGTAATTTATAGCTGTAGAACTTCATCTAAACTATTGATAACTACTATGCTGCAGTATTATTTCTATTCTGTGAAATTTCTTGTACAAATTTTAAAAATTGCCTGCAAAAGAATTTTGAATAAAATTCTTCAAAATTACTTGGAAATCGAAATTATTAAGAATTGGTGATTTATATGTTTAGAACTTCATCTAAATCGACTGATAAAACCTATGCTGCAGAATTAGTTCTGTCCTGTGAAATTTCTTGTCAAAATTAAAAAAAATTAGATAGAATTTTTAAGCAAATTTTTATGAATTTTTAATTTATAGCTTTAGAACATCATCTAAACTACTGATAAATCGTATGCTGCAGTATTATTTCTGTCCTGTGAAATTTCTTATAAAAATTCTATAAAAATTTTGCAGAGAAGTTTTAATAAAATTTTTAAAAATTACGTGGAAATCAAAATTATTAAGAATTTGTGATTTGTAGGTTAAGAAATTCATCTAAATTGAGTGATAAGACGTATGCTGCAGAATTAGTTCTGCCCGGTCAAATTTCTACCAAAATTCCACAAAAATTTGGTTTAATTTTTAATGATTTCGGCGTAGTCTTCATAGTTTAAGTTGCCTAAGAACTTATTATACAAGATTTCCGTATATTGTTTGTTTTTACATAAATACTTGTTGAAATTACCAAAAATTTGTAAGAAAAAAAAAACAAAAGTTCGTTAAAAGTAATTCTTTTTTAATTTAAAAAAATCATAACCCTAAGGCGTATGATTAATAATAAATTCTTTGTTATCTTAAAAAAAAAGCTAAAAATAAAGTATAAATGAAGCTAGAGCTTTGAAGTAAAGTGCTTCTTATTAAGAAGATTTTAATAATCTAAGAAAATAAATAAGAAAATGTTATACAAAATTTTAACATTTTCGAAAAAACTAAACTAAAACTAATTTCGTTTAGGAAATTTTAATTTTCTAGTATTAATTGAAATTAAAATTATAAGCTAATTAATTGCATAAGATTTTATTTGATTAACATCTATTATGATGCATTACATACATATGATGCACAGCAAGTTGCTTTCATACGCTTGTCCATCACATGTGATTCACAAGTGGTATATATTTTCAAAGTTTGTATTGTAATGGACGTATGAGTAATAATGAATTTAAGAAACTAAACGGACAGGCAAAGGGATAAAACATTTTTAATTTTTTTTATGAATTGTATCAAATCCATATTTTTACAGTTGTCTAAGAACTTTTAATGCAAGATTTTCGAATATTGTTTGTTTATGCCCAAATACTTGTTGAAATTTCCATAAATGTGTAAGAAAAAAATATTAAAAAAAAAAAAAATCAACCCTAGAGCGTATGATTAATATTAATTCTGTATTATTTTACGTAAATTGCAATAACTTATTAAGAAAACATAATAGAAAGATAAAATAAACTGGGATTTATTAAGAAGATTATAGATTTTAATAATAGGAAAAGAGTAGTTAAAAATTTTTGTTACACAATTTAAAAATTTAAAAGAACAATAGAAATTTATTTTTGTTAGAACATTTTGAAAATATTTTTTTGCTTCTAAATTTAATAAGATTTTTTAATAAAAATCATAATTAATTACATTACTAGCTAAACATTCTTGTTTTTGTATGCTCTAGCTTTTTAATATAAATATAAATTTTTCTTACATTCTCCTAAATGACATTAGCATTAAGTATGCATAAATTATGTAGGCCTTTTTTGTTTGTTGTTGTGCTTTCTCTCGCCCTAAGTTAATACCATGTGACAACAAACTTTGGCCAAAAAATTGTGACTCTTGTTTAAAAATAAATATGCTTACTTATAAACCATAAGACCATGAAACTAGTATAAGAGTATGTTGGAAAACCACAACAGGGGGATGTGGGTAGTTGGTTTTGCAAGACCTTTATTTAAAGAACAAAAGCCAAGACTTAAACGTTTAGAAAAAATACATAGTTAATGTAAGACATGTTCAAAATTTAATGAGTAAATAAGGGTTTTTTCTAATGCTACACGTTCATATGCATTATAAAAGTTTTTAATAGACTTTTGTTGTGCACAAAATAAAAAAGTCTATTACATACACATAATGCTTTTTACATTTGAAAATAGTAAGAGCAGAAATAGGATTTTAAATAGCATTGTTGTGGTTTTCTGGTCAATGGTTTATGGTGTTTTATAGTTTGGATTAAGACACTCATTAAAAAGCTTTAAATATACTTATATTTTTTACAAAAACTGCTTGTTAGTTTATTTTTTATTTTACAATTTTAGTAGTTTGTGAAGTCTTTAACACTTTTGTTTTGTAATCTTAGTAATGGATAGCTGTAAGGCAAAGACTTACATGACTTGCCCTAGTTTGTTACTGTTGGCTCCTTTATTTTGTGTAAAAAGCTAAAATTTTGCCGATTATGTCAAAGTACCAGTATTATTACAAGATTTCTGTAAGTTTTGCCATGCCGACTTTTTTTTTTTGGGAAATTTTTTTACTTGCCAGCAACAACACCAAGCTTAAGTTTTATAAATTGTATGTATTTTCTTGCTAGTTTTCTGAGAAAATAAAACTTTTATTGCTTTTTAAGCTAAAAATGTGCATTGAAGAAAAACACAACAAAATTTTAAACTTTGTTTTACAAGTTTTAAGCTTTAAATGTAATATCAAAGGATGGCAGCAGAAACAAAAAACTTAAGCATGAAATTTATAACATGTGTTGTTTTCCACCAGCAAACTAAATAAGTTGTAGGGGTTTAATGCCATCAATAATCATTTTGTTTTGTAGTTTTTTTCTGTTTAACTCAAATACGAAATTTAAACAGCTTTCTTTTAGTTTAACTTAGAGTTTTTTTATGTTTTGATAAAAAGATAAAAAGAGCGTATGATTATTATTAATTTTGAGTTGTTTTCAAAAAATAGGTGAAATAAAAAACAGCAAATAAAAAACAGTTTAAGTTTTTATTTTCAATGAAAAGTTTTGGCAACTGATATTGAAAATTTACTTTTTTTAAGCAACAAGAAATGGAAATATAATATATTTGTTTATGATTTGAGAAAAATTCCTTTTAATTAAAAGGGATTTTTTGGTTGTAGATTTTCATTATTTAAACTATGTATATATAGCTACATAAACAAACTGTTTTTATAATTTAGGAAGATTTAATGCAGGAAATAACAAAAATTCTTGTTTGCAGACATTAATGTAATAATAAGTATAGGTAGCGTATGATTAATATTAATTATTGTCTATAGTGAGAAAATCCTTTATAAGTTATTAAAAAAATATTTTCAAAATATGTAAGTTTTTAGAAAACAAGCTCTATAAGCTACAAGACGCTCTATAATTTTTCAAATAGATTTATATTTTATAATCTATCGTGAATAAAAATTCCACATGAAATTTGTTCCCTTTTATTTTTTTAACATTGAATATAAATAGGAAAAATTTGAAAAGGAAACAAATTTCATGCGGAATTTTTATTCACGATAGGGGTGAATATTAATTAATATAATTTTAGAAAAATTTCTTTTAATTGACAGGGATTTTGTGGCTGTAATAATTATGTAAATATGAATATTGTAAGAGAGTAAATTTGAATGAAAAAAATCTGTTAAATTAAAAAATAAACAAAACATTCAAAAATTTTCAACAACAAGAAAGTAAATTTCTTCTAATCAAATTCTTATTTTCAACCAAATCAACGAAAACATCAACTACGAATAGAAATTAATAAAGAATGATAATTACAGCACAAACTTTGAACTACCAGAACTAACACTGGTTAAAGGATTGATGTTTGTCTGTTGGCTGACCGGCACCGCAGTGGTGCAGGTGGTAGAACGCAAAGAATTCTGATGAGAGAAAGTGGGATTTCTCGAAACATATGTAAATTCAGCAACCCAGGTTCGATCCCCAGTCAAGAAAAATTATCAACATTTTTAATAATAAATTTTTCAAGTTGTAATTCCTAACTTCAGTAAAAATAATTTAATGAAAATTAAATTTAATGAACTCGAGCCTAACTAAAATTATCAAAAAATTATTAAAATTTGTTTTTATATAAAATTTCTTTTAAATTTCAAAAAAAAAAATTTTTCTAAAATTTTTTAATTTTTTCTACGGATTTTTTTTTATACAAAAAAGTTCCCGTCTTAAAATTTCCTATATATCAATACAAACATAAAAAAAAAGATTTTTCCAACAATTCTCCCAAAAATTAGCATAATAACTTGACTAAAATAGAATATTTCCTAAAACAGATAATAAGTTTAAATTCTACCACAACTTATAACTTCTAATAGTAAACCATAAGAAATTTATTAGTTTTAATGTTATAAAACTTAATTAACAAAATTTTAGTTTTTCTGAAAACAAGGCGTATGATTAATATTTAATTATGTTATAATGAATACAAAGTTGCTTAACTCTTAAACTATAACAACAATTTAAATTGCTAATTAAAAAAATATTAAAGGTTTCAAATTAAACTATGCTAATAAAAAACATTGCTACAGTGTTTATAAATATAAATTTTGTATGGGTTTCTAAAATAACATTTCCTTAAATTTCTTTATTTGCATGTAACTTTATTTTTTCCATTTGTTTTAAAAGAAATATTCTTCATTTTTTACATATTTCTTAACAAAAAGTCATTTTAAAATCCTATTAATAATTTTCTTTTATCGCATTTGGAGCACATATTTGCTGTTGAATATTGGCGAAAAAAAAACATTATTGAAAATCATGCACTTAATGTCAATAAAGTTAAAAATGAGTTTACAAAAAAGGAGGTCTTGATGGGAAAAGGAAAAGCAAAATACTTAAAATCAATATAAAAAAAAAAAAAATCAATATATTTTTTCATTTTTTGGATTTTGTTTGCCCAAAACTAATGTTTTGGTATTTTATAGCAAATTTTATTGTTTAACTAAAAAACTAGTTTAAAAGCTTTAATGAAACTTAAAAATCTTTTTGAAAATTTAAACATCTTAAGGAAAATTTTAGTTTTTAAAATTTTTTAATTCAAAGCGTATGAGTGATATTAATTCGGGGATATTTTTAGAAAAATCTTTATAACTTGAGTTGGGCTTAAAGTATTTTTATGAGTTATATTTATTTATTTAGAAAACACTTAAGAGTTTATGACTAATGCGTAGAACAGTGGAAAACTTTAAAAGATAACAACAAATTTTTAAATGTTTTTAAAATAATTTTTCAAAATTATTTTTTTTTTAATTTTTATACAAATATTTAAAATGTATTCAAATGTGCGAATTGTATAAAAAAATATTGCTTTAAATGATATTCTGGGAATTATTAATTTAAATGAACTCAAGATAAGTAAAATTTCCCTAATAACATTTCAAATTTTTATTTAAAATAGTAGCTTTTTGATTAAAACTGCTGTAGCTGCTGTTAATATAATTCAGTTCTAATTTTGTTATACGAGTATAACAATTTGTTAAAAAACAAAGATTTAGGAGAAATCATATCTAAATGGTGGGAATTTTTTAAATGTTTTAAAAAAGCCTTGTTAAATTTTAAAATCTTTGACTTTAAAATATCTACTGAAATCTGTAGATTAAATAAAATGTTGTATGTTGTATTGTTGTACAACAGCGTATGATTAATATTAATTCCTGGGTATATATAGAAATCCTTTACAACTTGAGTTATGGTTTAGGTATATTTATAGTTTGTGTTAATTTATACAGAAAACACTCAAGATTATAAAATGGTTGCTAAAAAGTAAGGAAAATTCAAAATATTTTCCATAAAAAATCAAAAAATGTCAAATTTTTTTTTTTGAATATAATTAATTTTTTATGTTTTTGCTAAATAAATATGAACAAATTAAATATTCCTCAAACAATTGAACTGCACTTGAAAGCTGTTTCAAAAATGTTAATAAATCTGCATTAAATGTTGCATTTTTTTTTAATAAATATGATTTTTGTACAAGATGGTTTAATTAATGGGTATTTTTGGAAAATTCTTTAAACTCAATTATGGTTAAGGGATTTTTAGAGTTTGTGATAATTTTTAAAGAAAACACTTGACTTATAAAATAAGTGCTTGAAAGACAAAAACAAATAATGCTTTCAAGCAAAACCCAAAAAGATGCTTGTCTTTTTAAATTTATAAAAATATTAATCTTGTATATATATAAGGTACAGATATACTCCTACAAGGAGTTATGAAAATACATTTGAAAAACTGTTTAGAAATGTTTAGAAACAAATGTTGCTAAATCTCAATTTAATGCAGCTTTTTTCTATTAAATATGATTTTTAAATGAGTACGTATGATTAATATTAATTAAGGGGTATTTTTAGAAAACCCTTTATAACTTAAGTTTTAATCAAGGGATTTTTACAATGTAAGATCATTTTCAATGAAAACACTTAAGGTTATAAACTCAATATCCAAAATAAATGCAAACTACAAAAATTTCTACAAAAAATGTGAAATTTCTTACAGAAAATTAAATTTTTTTTTAGAATTTCTTAAATTAATAACAAAAAATCAAAATTTTTAATGATCATTTTTAAAAACAATTTTCAGGTAGTATGCAGAATTTGTTATATGCTAAATTATTGACAAAACATTATAAAATAGTTGAAAAATATTTGATTAATATTTATTTATGATTGTTCCTGTTTCTTTCAAAGCTTGTGATTATTTTATATACAAATGTTATTAAGCAAAGTAGTTACGAATAAAACTGCTTAAAATCAGCAGTATGCTAAGAGTCCAATAAATGTAATTTGTTTTTTTTTTCAATATTATTAATTTATTTTTGTCAACATTTTTCTAACTCTCCAAAAAAAAAGCTGTAAATCTTTTGCCACTTCTACATTTTTGTAGAAATACTTTTTGCTATTACCTTCCCTAAACGGAAATGCACTGACAAATATGCAAACAGTTACGTTTTGAAAGGAAGTTTATGTAAAAGTAAAATGAAGAAAAATATAATATTAAATTATTGCAATAATAATATATGTAAAGCAACAATGTGTAAGAAACACTGTAAATGTTTGCCCCCTTTTGCAGCATAAAATTTCTTGCTTATTATGATTTATGACACACATTTATTTAGTTAATGTTTAGGAAAATGCTTTTCAAGTAAATAACTTATGAAGACTAATACAAATATAAAAAAAATAATTGAATTTTAACAATTGTGTAAATTATTTTCAATATTCACATATAACAAAAGAAACACAAATGAAAAAATCAAGTGTTAAAATGATAAATTGTTGGGATTAAAAAGGAAATGTTGCAATGTTACAAATTTAAATTGTAAATTTCTTTTTATGAAAATAAATATTTTCAAATATTTCAGTTAGTTATTTTGAAGGGGTTTTATATTGAAAAAATCTTTATATTTTATTAAGTTAACAAAGCTTTTTGGTATTTAGAAAGTAGTTAAGTTAAAAATACCCAAAAAAAACCTTTTTTTAGTATTGTAGAAATTTAAGTTTTGGTAGCGTATGATTAATATTAATTAAGGGGTATTGTGAGAAAATTATGTTTAATTTCTGTTGTTATAAAGTGATTTAAATAACGAAATGCTATTTTGAAAGCCAACACCATAAGCTTTCAGATTTTTATAAAATTTTGAACTAGAAGGTGGATTTTGTTAAGAAAAAATTCCAAAAATATTTTTTTTTAATTTTTTTTCTAAAGTTTTGGAGCAACTAACTAATTTAAATGAAACTTTACATTTTTTTTAATTAACTTAAGTAAAACGTTACAGTTTTTTTTTTAAATACAAAAGCTTTTTACATAAATTTTTTACTACATAAATAAACGTATTTATTAAAAAAAAACAAAAACAAATAATTTCAATTTTAATTTCAATTTAAAGTAGATTTTCATTATTTAAAGTTTATATACATAGCTAAGTAAACAATTAATGCAAAAAATACCATACAAGTCTTGTTTGCATTCATTTAAGTAATAATAAAACGTTTTTTTTACCATTTTTATCATAGGTAGCGTATAAATCATATTATTAATTATTAATTATTAATTATTGTCTATAGTGAGAAATTACTTTATAATTTCCGTTATTAAAAAGAAATTTTTAAAATGCAAAAGTCTTTATAAAGCAAACTCTATAAGCTACAAAACACTTAATAAATTTTCAAAATAGATTTATATTTCTTTAAGAAAAATTTAATACGAATTTACACAAAAAAAGTTTCGAAAAATATTTAAATGTAATAGATATTAAACTAATTGCCATAAAGAAAGCTTAACTTGATTTCCTAAATATCTAGCAATTAAATAAAATACTAACTTATAAAGACTTTGAAGCAGGATTGTTAAAAAAAATGCAGAAACTATAATTTAAAACCACAAGTTTTATGTTTTAGCTTTCAGAGCTGTTAGAAAAAAACTTAATTTTTGTTTTTTTAATACCTTATCTTTTATATTTAATACTTAATCATTTTATATTTGTTTCGTCACTTTAGTAGGTTTCGTGCTCATACATCACTTAAACCATGCTGGTCATTTATCTTATCCACAAACATAACCAAATAACAACTTTAACAGCAGCTACACAGCTACAGCAAAAATACTGTACTATTGTGTGGACCACAATAAAATTGGCAGCCTACAAAACAACAATACATACAGCACATTTATCTTGGCGACATGATTTTATTCTGTCTCAGTAATACAAATGTAACCACAAATACAAGATACATTTAACAAAACATTTAAATCGACAATACAGTAGAACCTCTATGAATAACTGTATCCTATAAACATTAAGTTTTAGCATGATTTTAAACAGTTTACTCTTGTTGTCCCCTTTTTTCTAGATACAGACTCTTCTCGTTGACATTTATCTCTCATTGGTTTCAGTAGTGCTGTTTTTTTGTGTGTTTTTCTCCTGCTGGTTCATTTTTCATGGCAACTGTACTTGTATACGTGTCTTAACGTGACATTTTGACCAATTTGTGATAATTTTTTTTTCCTCTACTCTTTTGCTGCTGGTAGTATGCTGGTATTGTGGGCGTTGAGTTTTTGTTCACCGCACATTGAAAATTGATGACTTTGAATTGATTAAAATTGCTTTTCAGTGTGAGTGTGAATATTCAAATGATCAAGTGAGTATGTGTTTGTTGTTGACCAGCAACTTCTTTAACAACAACAAGTATTGCATACAGTTTGGTGGCAGAAAAGTTAATCAGTGCGTGAATAGTGCAAGGAAAATAATTCAATTATATATAAATATCACTGCGTGAAACTCTCACAAAAACTGTTAAAAAAGATTTCCGATATGTCCGATATATGTCCGATATAAATAATAAATTAAATTAAATAATTCATTAAATAAAATTATTTAATAAAATATACATTAAAACCTCATAAAAATTAAACAGTTTTTTTAAAACATACTACCATCCTTTTTAATTTCCTTTTTAAATAATATTTATCATACGCCCGCAATACAAAAGCCACATACCAACAAAGTACAGCCTACTTTTAGGCTACTTTAAATAAAGAAAATTAAAATCAATTATGCCTCTTTCTACAACTATTTTCTAACTTTCTTTTCAAACCCTTATCTATTACACTTACTGCTGCTTAATTTATATTCAATTTCATACACGTTCTGCTTTACAATAAACCTATAAAGTCAAGCAACTAATGCCAACAATCCCTTTTATTGTTTTAAATTATAATCGGGATTAATAAATCTTCACATAGTTATGCAATTTCAATGTGTGTCATAAATTAACAGAAAAGTTTCTTTTGAAACTTTTACAACACATATAAAGACAAAGTGTTATTAAAGGATTTCTGTATGCCTACACAAGTATGTAAAGGCTTACGTACATGTTTTAGTTGCAAAGAATCACACATTATTGCAATTTGTTATAAGCGAAAAAAAGATATTATTAAGAAGCTAAGGACACAATATTATGTAGATAAAGGAAGGTAGACCAAGTGAAAATTTTTGTTTTGAGGTGAGAATTTTACGCGATAAATTCTTGTTCAGGTTCTGTTTTAAGTTCAGGTTATGGTTTAAGTTCTAATTCAGTTACTAGTTCAGGATCTAATTCAGATTTTAATTCAGATTCTACTTCAGTTTTTAATTCAATTCCTAGTTCAGGATCTAGTTCAGGTTCTAGTTCAGTTTCTAGTTCCTGTTCCTGTTCTAGTTCTGATTCTACTTCAGTTTCTAATTCAATTCCTAGGATTTAGTTTAGTTTCAGTGGTTCTAGTTTAGGTTCTAATTAAGTTCCTAGTTCAGGATCTAATTCAGGTTCTACTTAATTTTCTAATACGATTCCTAGTTCACGATCTAGTTCAGGTTCTAGTTTAAGATCTGGTTGTAGTACAGATACTAGTTCTGCTTCTAGTTTTGGTACTGGCTCAGTTCCTAGTTCAGATTTTAGTTAAGTTTCTAGTTCTGGATCTAGTTCAGGTTTTAGTTCAATTTCTAGTTCCTGTTCTAGTTCTGGTTCTACTTCAGTTTCTTGTTCAAGTTCAACTTCAGGTTCTAGTTCAGGTTTTAGTTCAGTTTCTAGTTCAGTTTCTAGTTCCTGTTCTAGTTCTGGTTTTACTTCAGTTTCTAATTCAATTCCTAGTTCATGATCTAGTTCAGGTTCTAGTTTAAGATCTGGTTGTAGTTTAGATACTAGTTCTGCTTCTAGTTTTGGTACTGGCTCAGTTCCTAGTTCAGATTTTAGTTAAGTTTCTAGTTCAGGATCTAGTTCAGGTTTTAGTTCAATTTCTAGTTCCTGTTCTAGTTCTGGTTCTACTTCAGTTTCTAATTCAATTTCTAGTTCACGATCTAGTTAAGGTTCTAGTTCAGTTTCAGTGGTTCTAGTTGAGGTTCTAATTAAGTTCCTAGTTCAGGATCTAATTCAGGTTCTAGTTCAGTTTCTAATTCAATTCCTAGCATAGGATCTAGTTCAGGATCTGGTTGTAGTTCTGTTACTAGTTCTGATTCTAGTTTTGGTACTGGCTCAGTTCCTAGTTCAGGATATAGTTCAGGTTTTAATTCAATTTCTAGTTCAGGATCTAGTTCAGGGGCCAAATTACCGCATTCGATATCGAGTAAAATTGATCGTAATTTTCTTATTTGAGATTATGGCATTCGATATCGAGCAAGAAATTTAGTACATTTTATCATAATTTCGATATCGAAATCATTTTTCGATACGATAGCTCATTCGATCACGAATGCGGTAATTTGGGCCCAGGTTATAGTTCAGGTTTTAATTCAATTTGTAGTTCAGGATCTAGTTCAAGTTTTAGTTTAGTTTTTCGTTCAGGTTTTAATTCAATTTCTAGTTCAGTTTCTACTCCAGGTTCTAATTCCGGTTCTAGTTCTTGTCCAAGTTCTAGTTCATTGAGTGGCATACCTTCCCCTTTAATCAAGTAACAATTACAACTAGTCTTATGACATTTTGAAGAAATTCTTAAAGTTCTCAAAAAGTTTTTCTTTGTTTAATTTGTGCAGATTTTATTTATAGCCTTTTAAAAAGTTGTTAAATATTTTGAAACTTTAAAGGAAAAACTGCATATTGCAATAAATTACCTGCAAGAATTATTTTCCAGCAATTTTTTGAATGTCAGGACACAGTGATGAATA
This sequence comes from Bellardia bayeri, assembly GCA_950370525.1. Classification (NCBI taxonomy): domain Eukaryota; kingdom Metazoa; phylum Arthropoda; class Insecta; order Diptera; family Calliphoridae; genus Bellardia; species Bellardia bayeri. The sequence continues at coordinate 10,904,289 of OX493266.1, read as the reverse complement.
GTGTGCAAATATTTTAAAAAGGCAATTTAAATATTAAATCATTTTCAATCATTTAATCATTTGAAATATATGGCTTTTACTAAATTTTTGCACTTTTAACCAGACCTTATAATATGTAGCTGCTAGCTCTTGACCACTTTACATTATATTCTTTTTCCTGCCCTTCTCCACTAATTATGTTTTTATGTCTTCAAATTGATTGTTGTACTAAGTATTTCCAATTTTTCTTTTATATTTACCAGTTTGTAAATTTGATTAAATGGCAAAATACAATTCAATTTCGCAACGACAAAAAAAAAACAACTGAATTATTTGGATGCAAACAGTACGAGTCATGAAAACCTATTGAAAATATGTACTTAGACATAAAAGGAGAAAAAACACACTTAATAGCAAATGAATTTATACTGTCAGTGTTCATTGAGCGTAACTAATTAGGCAATTAATTAAAAAAGAAAGCAAATTAAGATGAAATTAAAAATATGTAATTGTAAGTAATTAAAAGTCTGTCTCGTTTTTTTTTTTGAGCAAAAGCAAACTAAAAGAAACATTAAGTTTATTGCTTTGTCTATAGACGATATTAAAAGAGAGAGTAGAGACATACTAGAGACAAGATTTGAGAAAAGCAACAAGACTGGAGAGAAAACTGCAGACATGGCTACAGACAAAATTAAAGCCAAGACTAGAGACAATATTATTTGCTTAATTTTCATAGCAAAGTGTGTTTTAAATTTTATTGAAATTTTTTTTCATTTTAGTATTAATTTAGAAGAGTTTCTAAGCTTTTCATTTATATGTGTATATATTTGGTATATGCGTTAAGCTGTTGGCTATTGATTGCATTTTACAGAACTAAAATTAAGTAATTTGTTTAACAACTATGAAAATTGTATGAAATTAATAATAATCATACGCCACCCTATATGAAATTTTACAATGTGGAAAATTTAGCAATAAATACAGAAAATTCTGTAGTTTTTTTTATTCGCAATCAATTGAACTATATTTAAACCAGATGATAAAGTCATAGTAAAACGAAAGGAGTTGAAGTTTAATAATTAAATTAAATTTTCCTCACAAGAAGAGGAGTTGCCATCAATAGCAGAAATTTCATAGTAAAGTGTGTTTTAAATTTTATTGAAATTTTTTTCTATTTTAGTATTAATTAGAAGAGTTTTTAAGCTTTTTATTTATATGTTTATATATTTGGTATATGCGTTAAGCTGTTGGCTATTGATTGCATTTTACAAAACTAAAATAAAGTAATTTGTTTAACAACTATGAATTATTTTGTAAAATTGTATGAAATCAATAATAATCATACGCCACCCTATATGCAATTTTACAATGTGGTTAATTTAGCAATAAATACAGAAAATTCTGTAGTTTTTTATTCGCAATCAATTGAACAATATTTAAACCAGATGATAAAGTCATAGTAAAACCAAAGGAGTTGAAGTTTAATAATAAAATTAAATTTTCCTCACAAGGATTAAATAGTTTTCTTGACAAAATTTTTTTGAATTTGAATTGTTCTAGCTGCTATTGTTTCATACACAAATATAACTCATTTTATTTATATATTTTTTGTTTGTTTTTCTTTAATAACAATTTGTTCCATTGTTATCATATACAGCTGTAGATTTAATTAAAAACATAGTTTTCTCGATATTCTTTTTTAGTTTATGTCTTTTAAATAAGCAACATGCACAAAAATGTAAAAATGTAAAAAAATTATATTTATTCAAATATAATGAAAAAAAAACCTGCCAAAAACCAGAGTAATATTAACGTTACACAAAATTCTGACAATACAAAGCTATGAATGTAAATACATACATGTGTTTGAGTGTGAAAATATATGCATTACAATGTAAATAAAGTACGAAAAAGAAATTTAATATAACGGGGCAACATAATAATCACAATGTCACCATATTGTAATAGTGTTGCTACTCCTGGCCATAGTATAGCTATAGGTGTGAAAAAGTATGAAAAAAAATACAAGTATAAACTTCTAGACAGTAAAATCTGGTCATAAAGGACCAGACAAAACTAAACTAACTACACATGATCATATTATTGGTAAAAGCTTTATCTGTTTGTCCAACTTTTAGCAACAGTATCATGGCCTGGCGAAAATTAAAACAAATATCGTTGTAAATATACAATAGTTTTTCCTCATATTTTATTACTACACTGCCAAGAAATTTGTTTGTTTTAAAATTGAATACAAAAAAATATTTCTTTTAAAATAATTGTTATTAAACAAAAAGTAAATGAAATAATACACCTCATTCTGTTTTACACGATAATTGGCGACAGGAAAACTTGTGTAAAAAACACCGTGTAAAAAACAACATTGATCGTATGCAAAATAGCTAATTGGTTCCTTATCTCCAAAATCTACTGAAATGAGTAAAAAGCAAGGATTTTTTTCAGAACGACTATTCAGGTTTATAATATGAAATCACTTGCATATACAATGTATTTTTACACAAGTATTAAATACTAAAGAAAAATAGCTAAGCCCTCTAAGCTTAAAAGTAATGTAAAAAAAATGTATGACAAGTTCATTAAAAGGGAATTCCCCTAAATTTGTGCTATTTACAATTGCTCTAAGCAGTGAGTTTGCTTTTATCCATAAAAAGGCAACTCCCCTAAATTTGTGATATGAACATATTTCGCAAAAATTAAATTTAACAAAAAAAAAAATTAAACCCAAAAGATTTTGAAAGCAGAATTAGGTGTATATGTACATATATATATTATGACCTTAAAACAAACCATAATATTAGTATGTAATTCAATCTTAAACCTAAGGACACCTTTGTCTTTATTTCCACTGGGTAATACCATTTCAATTATAAATTCTTAACACAATTGTCCCTTTTTTCCAAAATGATATATCATCCATCAATATTTCCGGTTTTCTTCAGCTCAAACATGTCTCATTACTTTTACTTTTCTTGAAACTTATGGATATTATAATGATTTATGAGTGTTTGTTTTTTTTCTTTTTGTGGTAAAGCAAAATACACATAAACATTTATCAAAATAAAAAAGTATAAAGAGAAAGTAAGAAAACTATAAAAACATATACACTGCGTTTCACTTGAATATGTGCAGTGTTTTAGCAATCCTCAATATAATTCATGGAAATGATTTTGTTGTACTTTTTATAAGAGGTTAAACTATAGAGAAAGAGAAATTAAAAAAAAAAAGACTCGAAAAAATTATATTGAGAGCAGCAACTTTAATTGGATTGCTAAAACACTACACCTATTCAAGTGAAACGCAGTGTAAGTTATATAGAAAACTAGCTGAACCCGGTGTGCTTCGCTACCTCCTTTGAGGTAAACGTAGTAAAAAAAGTAGGTAGTGTCCATGGTCGAAAACTATTATCATGTAATAACTATTCCTGAGTCAAAGCTGCTGGCTGTGAGAATTTAAGATCGGTTAACAGGTCCAGCCTTCAATATTTGGCAAACAAACGCCCACTTTTCATTTGGTTCGTATTTCTATTCATGCTAATAACCGCCGTTGGTAAAAATATGCCCAAAATATGGCGATTTAAATTTTTAGTTTATATGCGCGGTGCCACGCCTCTTTGTACATCAAAACTTCATATAGCCTATTAATCCTTTCAGAGTCAAAGTAATATGCTGTGAAAATTTCAGAAAGATCGGTCCACGGGCTTGACCTCTTATAAAGCACAAACAAACAGACAGACATTCATTTTTATATACAGTACAACCTCCCTAATCCAGACACTCGCTAATTCGGACTAGAGAGAGATTATCATGTGCCTGTTTCCACAGAACTTATACAATCTAAAGCAAAATATTTTCACAGACAAATTTTTGGAAACGATAATTTTTCGGCGAGCACCGGTTGGCTTCAGAAATTTAAATTTCAAAGTGAAATCACATATTTAAAAATTTGTGAGGTAAAGTTGTCAAGCGATAGATCTGCAGTAGAGCCGTTTAAAAAAATATTTTTAAAAACTGTAGAAGAAATGGGACTGGATGGAGATCAGAAGACAGATCTCCTGTTGTATGTAAATCTACTACAACTTCCTGTTGTATGTAAATCTACTAAAAAGGGTTGTGGGAAAACCAATCATAGATTTTGCACCATGATAACGCACCAGCTCACACATCGATGCTTGTGCGTGAGTTTTTGGCCAAAAACAAAACTTGGCCTCCGCTGACTTTTTCCTCTTCTCAAAACTGAAGACACCGATGAAAGGAAAGCGTTTTGCTACGATTGAGGAGATAAAAGAAAAATCGAAATAGGAGCTGTTGGCGATACCAAAAAGCGCGTGTCAGAAGTGTTTCGATAATTGGAAAAAAACGCTGGCATTATATCTGAGGGGGATAACTTTGAAGGGCACAAGATGAATAAATAAATACTTTTTGCAAAAAATTTAAAATAACGATTATTTTTTGATCAGACCTCGTAGATAGATTTCCTTTATTATAACTATTATTAAAAGATAAACACCTACGAGTACATAAATATTCATGTAATAAATTATTACGTTTTCTTGTGCTCTTGATATTCTAGAAAAAGTTTATTAAGGTTTAGTAATAGACAATTTAAAATAATGTAACGCAAGAAGCAATAGTTTTGTTAAATTACTTTTTAAAACGAATTAATCTTGTTTTCCACAATATAAACTTTACTATAAACTCGAATAGACAAGAATAGAGACCACATACAAGACTATAGACAAGAGACGAGACGAGACGAGACTAGAGTTCAGATAAGAAACGAGACAAGAGACTAGCCTAGAGACGAGAAGAGTTATTATCGCCTCTTAATTCGTAGTTTTTCTTATCTCTAGTCTCGTATGTGGTTTGTAATCTAAGACTATAGACTCTAAACAAAACTAGAGACGAGAAAAGCGACGAGGCAAGTGATAAAGCTAGAGACGAGGCTAAAGATGCTACTATAAAGACGTGATGTTATCGTCTCTAGCCTCGTCGCTTTTATCGTCTCTAATCTCGTCTATAGCTTCGTATGTGGTCTAGATGATACTACAGACGAGACAAGATCTTATCACCTCTAGCCTCATCTCTTTTCTTGTCTCTAGTCTCTTGTCTAGGCTTGAGCAACTTTGGAATTTAAGTCGGTTTTTAAATCATTTCCAAAATTGTATCACTAATGGCCGAATTCTCAGTCATTAGTTAACCATTGGTAAACTAAAATACTAACTAGTGTTTAACTATTACTTGTTATTCTTATGGCAAACTAAGCATTGCGAATAAAGAATCATTAGTTAAGCCTTTGTCATTAGCTAACTAAAGACTGTGAATTTGGCCATAATAGAGTTTTAAATTATGATTAGAATAAAAAAATTTTTTTGGCGACCACGCCTGTTTTCGAGTGGGCGGGGCTCCAAGGTTTGTGATATATATATATATATATATATATATATATATATATATAATATATGTATATATATATATATATATATATATATATATATATGTATATATATATATCAAATGACCTTTCCAATGAAATATAACATTTATATGGAAGATTATTTTTTGATCCGATATTTTTTTAAAAAAATCTAAAAAATCCGGGGAAAAAAGGTAGGTATATAAATTACAAAATTTTAAAGTACAGTCAATTAAGCTTTAATTTAGGGTATAATATGACCTTGTAGGTAATATATATTAAAGAAAGAGTATGACATTTCACCATTAAAAATACAATCTGTACTAGGCGAAGCCGGTGCTCTGTATATCCTAGAGGAGAAAATCCTTCCGCCCAATACAGGAAATATGTACTATGCAAAGCTGGTATTCTGTTTACCCTAGAGGAGAAAATCCTTCTACCCAATACAGGAAATCTGTACTGTGAGAAGCCGATGATCTGTATACCATAGAGGAGAAAATCTTTTCCTGTATACAAAATTTAAAAGAAAATATGTTTTCTTTTCAATTTTCACGTCTTACAATTCTGTGATTATTGTACCTACAGACACATATTATACCTTAAGTCAAAATTTAATGTGTTGGCTATTTACATTAACTAAACTAAAATAACACTTAGAAAGACTTTTTTAGATATTAAAAAAAAATCGGTTCATAAAATATTCTTTTCGGATTTAACCCATAGTCGGTACATATTTTATAATCGTGATATATATCGTGTTTAATGCCTTTAATTGACTGTAGTGTAAAGTATCACAAACCCAGTAGTTCCCGAGTTATAGGTTTTATATATTTGAAACTTGAAGGGTACGCTCCTTTTTTTATTGCTTTTATCTCCTCTAAAAGCCGTATATGATGAATGTTTTTGCGCAAAGTCACTAAAACCGACTTGTTCATTTAAAACTATGGAAAATAAGTTTTTTTTTAATTTTGTTGTTTACACAAAAGTCCTACGCACCGAATTTATTTGTTTCGTACTTTTTTTTATTACGTACTTTTTGAAAACAATAATTAAATTTTAACCATACACATATAGCCTACAAATTAATATTCATACTTTAACTGCAAAACTATAAAAACTTTTTTTGAGGTTTTCTATGTGTTGCCCAAAAACATTAAAGTTTTCAACAAATGTATCTATTTAACTGCACCCAAAAATACAGCCAAAGAAATAAGGCAATTTTAAGTTCTTAACCGCACTATTTAATATGTGATTTACTAAACAAATAGCAGAAAGTTTAATATATATATAAACTTTTAATATTAAAATATTAAGACGAACTTTTTATTAAATTTATAATAAAAACTAGAAAATGGTATTAACTAAAGTTCCTTTTTTTAACATTTTTATTAAATTTGTAACGAAAATTAGGACTTAATTAAAGTTTTTATTACATTTGTTGCTACATATATGTTAAAAATAACATTATTTTTGTGTCTAGATTAATGGCTTAATTTAATTTGCTTGTTTATCTAGTTTTTAGTTTTTTATGTTTAACTATTTGTGGCTACTCAAATATGGTTGGTTTATGTTAAAGTTTTAAACAACATGTTTTCTATGCTATTTTTTAAGGGTATAGTTACGACCTTAAACTTTTTTTGTAACAAAAATCATTACTCTGTTTGATACTTTGTTTTTTTTTACAAAATTGAGTTTTATTTTAAGTTTTTTTTTTCTTTTTTGTAATAACCAAAAATTTTTGTGCAATTTTCCCCGTAAGGCTTCTAACCAAAAGACCATTTATTTTAATGCCTGTTAGTTTATATAAATTTTTATATACATATTTTAAAACACAACAAAAATGAAGTAGAGAAATGTTGTAAAATTTGTGTATAAACGAAACATGTCAATCTCTATTTTACAGAGTCCATAAATTTTGTAACATTTTTATGAATTACCAAAAGCATTTATTATTTTCACATATACGAGTACAAACTAAAGGGAAACATATAACAAAAATATAACATAATAAATTAATACAGGGACTGAAAACTATAGTTATAGGCACTGGAAAATACCCTGCTTCTAAAATACCAAAAAAAAAGTAAAATTTAGATTTTAAAAAATTATATAAAAGTAATAAAAATGTGTTAAAAAAAAAATATTGATTTGACCTTAATTATATCTTAGTCTTAATAAAATAACTTATTATTATTAATAAAAAAAATTTCTTAAATTTAACTAGAAATGTACATTTTAGGTATTTTTAAAAATTTGTTACTCTAGAGCGTATGATTAATATTAATTATGGGTTATTTTACTAAAATATACATAACTTTGTTGCTGTACAACATACAAACTTCAAATAAATGTCATTTTATTAGGAAATAATTAGGCTTTCTTTAAGTATAAAAGTTATAATAAAAAGTTTAGATATTTTTACAAATTAAAGCTGTTGAAAATAAAAAAAATTTAAAGAAAAAATTAAATTTTTTCAATTAAAGCTAAACAAGAACTTCTGTTAAAAAGCAAAACAGTAATAAACAAGATTAGTATTAAACATAATCTAAAGGTATGGTCACACTTGGCAAATATTTTCCCAAAAACTCGTAACCACTAAATAAAATATATGTGAACTCGTTTATATAAGACATAACCAATATTTAGTTTTATTTTATTTAATGCTGTTTGATGTTGCAAAAATCTGGTAACAACTTCAAATAAATTAGTGCTAAAATAAGTGGTTATGCTTTTTTGAGTAAATATTGGCCAAGTATGACCGCACCTTAAGTATTCTAACGGGCACTTTTTACACAAAAATTTAAATATCTTTGTTAAAGAAACTAATAACAAATTGCTTATTTAACCTACAATATCTTTAAGCCGTTATAGGGTATTTAGAAAATCTATTATTTTTTTAATATGTCTTTGCCAAAAAGTTGTAAATAAATATATTGTGGGTTGTTAAAATTACTTTAACAAATTTTTTTTTTGTTTTGATTTTATTACCATATTTTTGTTACATGAAAAACAGTAAATTTATTAACAGCAATATTTTTAACATAAAAATATAAATTGTTTAAGAAAATCATTGCATTTTTAAGCACAATTTGATTAGCAATTTAAAATGCTCAAAATTATTAAAGTTTCCATAAAAACCAGCAGCAATAATCTTTTTGTGACCAGTCTAGACATTTAGCTAGTTAAATATGCATGAATTTTAATAACAACAACTACAAGAGTTTTGTTAAGTCTTTAACTTAAAGTAAACCAAAAAGATAAAATAGAGCTATTACATATTTGTTCTTTATTTTACAGCTTTACAGCAAACAAAATGGTTAGTAAAGATGTCTGTTTGATAAAAAAAAAAAAAGAGCTTAAGTCAATAAGTTATTTACACTAGACATAAATATATAAAATGTAAAATAAACTTTGCTGTAGTTTTATGATAAAAGTGCAAGCTAGAACTAATATGAGGAGGATATAATAATTTAGACATAAAAACCACTGAAATAGGACTTAAGGTTACAGAAATAATTCAAAAAAATTTAAAAATGTAAGCTTAGTAAAAAGATTTTCTTTAGTTAGAAAATTTTAGTAAACGGGAGCGTATGATTATTATTAATTATGGTTAAATTTGAAAAATCTTTAATAACTTGCTTAAAACAAAAGCTAAAAAGGTCAAGCAAATTTTGTGTAATCAATAAGTTGTTGTACTTTAATATGTTCTGAAATAAAATAAAATTATTTAATGGGAAGTTATAAAATTTAAGCGACAAATTCAGAAATATATTTTGGAATTTTGTTTTTAATAATATTTTAAGTTTAAACTTTTTTAAACTTTAAAATTTTTTATAACTTTTTAAAAATATTTCTTTTGAGTAAATTTTAGGGCAATAAAATTTCAAAATATATTTAATTTGTTAATTTCATTGCTTTTTTGTGTAATTTTTTCATTTGCTCAAAATTAGTCTTCAGTAACACCTGCCTGGTTAAAACTATGGCATGCAAAAGGTTTTTTCTTCAAATATTTTGCGGTATTTATTTAACATTTTAAACTAAAACAGACATGCAATATTGCAGCCAACTGATACAAAATCCGCATGCAATTAGTTCAACATGCACAGGCCACATACGTGTTGTATTATTTGTTATTAATAAAACTGGAACCTAGAAAACGTTTTTAAATAAACAGCAGGCTTTTTGTTTAGTTAAATTATATTTCATTTAGAAATTTTCACGCTTTCTGTGAGCTTAAAACATTATTGAGATAATAGAAATTATAAACTAAAGTCTGGTTAAATCATATGCACGTTTTAGATTTTTAATCAAATTTATACCAACATTTTTTATTACAGTTTTTAAAAAATCTTCTATAATTAAAATTAATCATACGTAGCCAGTTTGAGAAATAACAAATATTTGAAAATGTTTTAGATTTAAAGGAAAATGGAAAAATGTTTCCACAAATTTTGTTTATATGTTAGATATAAACATTTAGAATTGATTTACTATGTGTTTTTAAAACTTAATATTATTTTAGTTCAACTTAAAAAAAAATTAAAAATTGCTTTTGTTAAATTATTTTTTTTAGTAATAAGAGTGTTGTTTATAATATAAATATTTGTTATTTTAAATTATTTTTAAAAGTTTCTAAAACTGTATTTAATTCTAAAAAAAATTTATTTTTCGTTTGTATAGGCTTTATAGAACTTTAGAAGAATCTGTAATATTAAATTAATAATAGGAATTATAGTGTTTGGTCTTAGTAATCAAAGGCTTTTTACAGAACTTGCTTAAGTTTGATAATAAAAAAGTTATTAAAGTTTTTAAAAAGTTTACCAAAATTAATATTAATCATACACACCCGGGGCTGGAAATTAGATAAATTAGAAAATCTTTTAAATTTATGGGAAAATTTAAAAAAAATTTTAACAGATTTTGTTTAAATAAAGCTTGTAAACATATTTGTTTGATTTACAACGCCTTATAAAGTCTGCAATTTCTTTAAAGTTATAAATTAAAAAAATATTTCTTTTTACAATTACAAATTACTTTTGAAATGTTTTTCGAAGCTTTAAAGTGCTTACTAAGTAATGTCAGTTACAAGCCTTAGGTCTTGCTAATTGCCTTTAATTTACCTATTCTTAATAAGTTTTAAAATAAAAAAGCTTTAAAGTTTATATAAAATCAGTCACAATTAATATCAATCATACGTAAATAAGAAATATTTAAAAATCTCTTAAACTAAAAGGAAAATTCAGAAATTTGTTAAATAATATTGCTTAAGCATTAAATATTAATTATTAAACATATGTTTAAGTTTAGTCAAGGTCACATTACATTGGTATGAGAAGGTAAAATTATTTTTTAGACATATATTAGTTAAAACTAATTTTTTATGTGCAGCAACACAAAAAACCTTAATTTTAATGCAATTGTTTAGTCAAACCATATTTTGCTTCCAAATTTTTTTGCCTTAATTATTATTTTCTGGAAAATATTATATATTGTTATTTATTTGTTTTTGGCAATAACCATATTTAAGGCACGTAATCTATTGTAGTGATATTGCAAAAGTTTGTGTTTAAATAAATAAAAAATATTATTTACATTCTATGCAATATTTGGAGCATAACATATGCTGGTATATAACTTTTTTTCTATTTAACTTTGTCTGCTTAAAGTTTGTAGTAAAAAATCGAAGTTGTAATAACAACAAAAAATTGCTAAAGAGTTTTATAGAAAATATTCCAAATAATAGAAGAAATATTTAGTAAATATATTTATAAATGATATAAAGTAAATAGGAAAAGCATGTATTTTAGATTACTAACAAATATTTTGAATAAATATTTTCAATTGTAAAGAAAACTAAAATGCAATATAAATGCAAATATATGCATATGGAGACAACAGTGGGAAGAAATTAAGGGGAATATAAAGATAAATAAGGAAGAATTTAATACAGCAATCTATTAAAATATAATTACTTGATATAGATATAATACCAATAACACAAAAACAAATAATAACAAAAAATATTATATTTTTTTAAATTGCATTTTTTAATAAATTTAAAATGTTTTTTTACTTTTTATTATCTAGTATTAAGCTGTGAAGTTTTGTCTTTCAATTTGCATTTCCAGAATTGTATATCTTTATCCAGTAAAAAGTTACAACATTTTTTGTCATTTACCTTTGTATTAAAAATAATCATACGCCACCGGGTCCAAAATTTTAAAAAGTTAAAAAAACTGATAATCTTCAGATTTTTTAGAGCACTATGCTACCGAATGTTTAGGACTTTTGTATATTCATTAAAAATCTAAAGAATTTTAGGAAAAAAAAAACTGTTCACAGATTTTTATCCTTTTGCCTCTAAAGCCTCTATTTACGTTCAAATTGCAGAAATAAATTTTTGTTCTAGCATGTATTTCATCTGCAAATTACGAATTTCAGTTCCAGTTCAGAAAAAATAGTCCTCGAAAGCTCCATGACAAAACAAGGAAGACAGTCCGTAGACGGTCCTAGTAGCTAAACGGAAACCTGATGACCGTGTATAGAATTTTAGGAAATAAAAGTTTTCACATATTTTTATCCTTTTAGCTGTCGGGCCTTTACTTACTGAGAAAAAAAGACTTTAAAGTTTCATTAAAAATCAAAGAATTTTTGGAAAGAAATGAAATCAATGATTTTTATCCTTTTAGCTGTAAATTCTCTATTTACAGAGTTAAAATGGGCGTTTATATATTCATCAAAGAATTAGTTTTTGGAAATACAATTGATCAAAGATTTTTATCCTTTTGGCTGTAGGGCCTTTATTTAGGGAGATAAAATGTGCGTTTATATATTCATTAGAAATCAAAGAATTTTAGGAAATAAATGTGATTACAGATTATTATGCTTTTGGCTGTAGGCCCTTTAATTACTGAGAAAAAATTACTTGTAAAATTTCACTAAAAATCAAAGAATTTTTGGAAATAAAAATGATCACAGCCTTTTGGCTTTAAATCCTCTATTTACTGAGAGAAAGACCTTTTATTCTTCTATTATTAAAAATTTAAGACTTTTGGGTAAGAAAAGTAATAACAAATAACTTTTATATTTGCACTAAGTTAAGTGTAAAAGTTACATCATTTCTTGCAAAGTCACCTCGTATTAAAATTATTCATACGCCACCTGTTTTTAAATTTCAAAATATTAAAAATTATAAAAATTGCTGGTTTTAATATTCAAATACTATTTATTGTGGAAAGCGATTAAAAAAAGCTTTAGATATTTACATAATATTTATGAATATTTTTAAGCTGAACTTGACTTGTTTTGTCGCACTGTAATTTTAGTAGCAACATACCTAGCAACATTTATATCTCTAATATATTTTTTGTTCATTAGCCTGTAAGTATGCAAATATTTTCTTTTTGTTACACATATAAACACAAAATATACTATAACAGTAATACATGAGTGAACATTTTGAAATAAATATTTGACAAAAATAAATAAATTTATAAAACGTTATCCTGTAATATGGAAAAAATTATAAAATTTTTGTAAATAACACTAAAAATTTTACTAAGTAGCTGAAGCCCTGTATATGAGTGAATATATGTTTGCCACTTTATAGTTTGTTTTTAAAATTATTTTTCCGTTGCTGCTGCTTTTGCTATTTGCAATTCATTTAAAATTTTTACATGTTTTTTTTTTTTGCTGACACTAATGAAGAAAATTTCTTGCCGTTAATGCAAAATGTAGAAAGTTTTTCTGCGTATTTTTATGATATTGGCATATTTGTGCATACATGAGTTGCATCTTACAACATATTTGTAAAATAGTCACACAAACATGAAAAATACTACTAAAAACTACAGAATTTGTAAAAGTCATGGAAAATGTTGAAATTTTTTTCTTAGTATATAAGAACATTTATTACTTAAACTATTTTGAAAAGGCAACAAGAAATTGAAAAGAAAGCTGTATTTAGCCAGTGTTGTTTTTTGAAAATTAGGGAGGATTCCAAAGCCATTTAAAGATTTTTTGAACTCTTTGAATTTCATATTGTTGCTATTTGATTGGCAATAGTTTTGTTTTTACTTTGTTGATTAATAGCAAATTTCTATGGAAGATAGCTGAAACTACTGTTCATTGTTACCAATACTTTATTTAGAAAAATCTTTAATACAAAAGAAAATATTTGAAATTTAGTAAAACTATACAAAAATTAATATTAATCATACGCCTTAGTAGACACAAATTTAAAATTTTATGTTTTCAACAAATGGCTGAGTTTTTTAATAAGCTTAGTTAGCTGTAGATTGTAAACTAATGTATATATTACTGAATTTTGTTGTTATATAAATGCTTAATAGGTTATTAAGACTTTGTAATATTTAAAAATTTTATGTCCAAAAATGTCCTTATAATTTATGTAACTTTTAATCTTCTTAATTATATTATGTTTTCAGGTAAATCTACTTAAAATTATGATAGTCCTTTGTTTTATGTATTATTATATAATTTTTTTTTAAAAAACACTAAATTAAATTACAACAGCCTTGAGCAAGAAACACACACTTTTCTTGCTGCTGTACAATTTTGCTATTAATCCTTAAAATACCACAATACCACTTTGACATTTACATACATTTCTTAGACATTAACCTACTATTCTCTAAAACATTAACATTTTATAACATAGACAGATAATAGTTTGTCTTTGTTAAAACTACTTTTAAGATTAAAGCACCTATTTTTGTGCACCTCATCTTGAATGTGTGTGTAGGAATATAATTAAGATTAACAGGTTGCAAATAGATTATGGTGTTTGTTACAGAGAAATATTTAAGCTTTTTCATATATAAAGAATTTTGCAATTTGTATTTAAACTAATTTTTATAGACATTTCTCTTTTTAAGAAACTAAAATAAAAGCTTAATTAATATCAATCATACGCACGCAAAGTCAACAAATTAAAAATCACAGTTTCTTAACTAATAAATTTTTAACACAAACTTTCACTACTACTTTTAAACAAACTTTTGTTTTTTTAATACTTGTTTTGTTATTTATTAAATTATTCAAAACCGAAATTTATAAAATTTTTTTGAACATTTTGAAAATATTTTTTTTTATAATTTTGCTGTTTCCACAACAATAATTGTGTTCTTATTGCAGGGAAGCTTACCAAAGTTGTACAAAACCTATTTGAAACTATTATGTATTATCAAAATTTCACTTTTTAAAAAACATTGTTGTAGAAAAGAAAATATTTAAATTTCGGTAAAATAAAAGCTTAATTAATATCATTCATACGCAGCCCAAGTAAACAAAATAAAAATCATGTTTTCTTATTTAATAATAGAGATTTTAAAATTTAAACAATCTTTTATTAGGATCCCAAATTTATAAATACTCAAGCTCGAGGTCATAAGTTTTATTATTTTGAAAATTTAACAAATTATTTAAAACCAAAATTTAAAATTTTTTTTTTGAAAATTTTGAAAATATTTTTTTCATAATTTTGCTGTTTCCACAACAATAACTTTGTTCTTATTGCAGGGAAGCTTACCAAATTTGCACAAAGCCTAGCTAGGACTATAAGATATTATAATTATTTCTCTTTTTAAGAAACTATGTTGTAGAAAAGAAAATATTTAAATTTTAGTAAAATAAAAGCTTAATTAATATAAATCATACGTACCCTAGGTCTAAAAATTAAAAATCCCATTTTCTTAGCCAATAGTGGAGATATTTGAAAATTTTGAAATCATAATCTGTTATTAGTGGACTAAATAATTCTAATAAATTAAAGATTTTAATATAATCCATAATATTATGTTGAAAATTTTTGAGTTTTCCTTGAAATTTTATTAAAATGTTTTATTCTAAAAAGGTTTTTGTTTATACATGTAATTGTATAATTATAATATTAAGACTAGCTTATAATATTTTAATATTTTTTTAGATTATATTTCTTCCCTGAAGATGATCAACAAAGTTGGTCGAAATAATGGAAACGAATAAAATATAAAAAATTAAAAAGCAACAAGAGTTTTTATATTTTTAATAAAAGAGACCTCAAGCCGAACTAATAAAGTAAAAAGATTTTTAACAATATAAAACAATCATAAAAAATATTTTATTAAAAAAAAATAAAATATAGTTTTTCTTTAGTTTTTTATTAATTGACAGTTTACTTTGCTTTGCTTTTGTAAAGTCGTCAACATATTTCCATTTATTTAGGGTATCAATAAATTAAAGGTGTTTGTTGCTCCATCTTTTGTTTTATATCAATTAAAACTGATTTAAAACTGAAAACTTATTTGAAATTTTCAATTATTTAAATCGTGATTGATATCTACATCTCTATAAATAATTGTAAATTATATGTATCACTTATCCAATGACCCTTATCAAAAAATGTTAATTACTAGTTCAATTACCGCCATAATTATTTAAAACATTTATTGTGTACTTTAAGGCGTATTGCTTAAAATGTGATTAAATTGCCAGATAAAGCAAATAATTAAAATTAAATTTGATATTTGTTTACATATGTATAACTGGCAATCTAAAATTAAACTACACGGGCTGATTTTAATTACAAGGTAATGTTAAAATGTATCATTTACAAAGCTGTTAGGTACGCAGCAAAAATTGGGCAATGACCTGTAATGACTTAATAACAAACTGCAATACTTGGAAGTAGTCAGATAATGGCTTAGTTTTATGTTGTATTCAACTGCTTATTTGCAAGTGATTTGCAAGAGCACATTACAATTTTCTATTGTTATCGGCTTTGAGAGCTGTTCAATGCATTATTGAATTCATTACTGCTTAAAGTAATGAACAATTTTCTAAAGGCATGGTCACACTTAGCAAATATTTGCTGAAAAAGTCGTAACCACTTAATAATATATATTTGAGCTCGTTTATTTCTTAAAAAAAAAACTTTTCTTATTTAGGCCAAAGCACAAAAAATATTTAATTTTAATTTGTTTGATGCTGTTTGATCTTGCAAAACTCTTGTAAGAGTAAACAAAGTGGTTACGCTTTTCTGAGTACACGCTTGCCAAATGTGACCGTACCTTAGGTATTTGTGCCATCTCTATGTTAAAATAATTAGTTGCTATTATTTTGTGTTAGCAGTGAAATGTCAGAGTTTAATATTTGAAACCATTGCTTAATGAAAGTTTATGAAAGTTATTGCTGGGTCAAAATATGAATTCAAATTTAAAAGACTTTAAGTGCAATCTAGCAGAACATAAGTAATATTATCAGTTCAATAATAACTTCTCCTTCAGAATACATTCTTTGGACAATGTAACAATGTATTAAATTTTTTTCTCTAAACTATTCAATGCTTGTCTAAATAAATAATAATCACCGATTGCTAATTCTTTAGCAACTTTCTTTTTTTCAAAGACTTTTTTTTTTTAGCAGCTCAGCTGTTTTCCTGCAGCCTATTACTATTAAATATGCTCAGATTGGTTTATAATTTAACCATGTTTCCACGCTTGCTAATGATTGAATTTTATTATCAAAATTCATGCTCGGTTAAAAAAGTTCATAGTGGAATTCTTTTAATTTTATGGTCAGAATCTTGTGACTAAATTTCGCTTAAAATCTATTTATCATTAAACCTTTAAGCGAGCGCATAGGGGGAAATATCACAGCTGTAGCCGCCACTATTGTTGATGAACGCGGTGCCGTTTTCTAAAATTGGGCCTCTGCTACGCCAGTATATGGAAGACTTTGGAAAAAATACAGCTGGTGCACAACAGTTTACTACTACTATTTTGTTTTTAGCCGAAAATTGTGTTCAACGTCGAACCTCTCATTTCTGGTTGCATGGATACCTAAATAACAAAATTGTCGTATTTGGTGTGAACAGCAGCCACAAGCATTGCAAGAACTATCAATGCACTGTGAGAAATGCTTACTGTTAGGTGTGGATTATGGGTCGGTGGCTTTAATGGAGTGTACTTTTTTAAAGACGACAAAGCCAGGAACGTTACTGTGTATGGCGAACGCTAATGTGCGATGATTACAAGTTTTGTAGTTGATGGTTTTGGCTGACTTGCCTAGTTTGAACAAGACAATGCCACTTGCCTCAAAGCATGTGAAACCAGTTGAGAATGGCCCAATTAAGAGGCGAGTTTGGTGAGCAGTTTATTTCTGGTTTGGGCCGGTCAATTGGTCGCCTAGATCGTGCAATATAACGCCTTTATACTATGTTATGTTAGGGCTTGTATCTATTGGAACAGTTTAAGCAAATATTGAAAAATCAACTCAAATAAAGATTTCATATATTTTTTTTTAAATTTTATGCATTTTTTTAATTAAGTGTGACGGTGTGATTAAGACGGTTGCTACAATATATTTCACAAATTCTAGTGACATTATCTTACTTATTAAGTTTATTCAAATGATTGGATGTATGCAATTAAGCAAATAAATAAACACAGTTAAAGTTTGAAAAGTGAAAACAAAACAATTTAATTATATAAACCATAAACGCAAATTCGTAGTGTGTTATCAAGGTTTTAAATAAATAATAAAATATTTGCTTTAATTATATATGCAGCTAAGGCTGAACAAGATCATCAAGATCATATTTACTTAAAACTAGAGGTACGAATTGGTCACTAAATTCAGCTTCTAAACTTTAAACTTTACATATTTTTATGATTTCCTTTATGTACTTAAGTTTGCATATGTCCCTTTTTCTTACAACTTATTGTGTTCTAAATATTTGACCAACAAATTCATTCATTTATGCATTTGCTTTATAAGTAGAACAATTATATATTACTAACTTAAAATCAATTAATTTACCGGTCTTATTATTATACAGTTTTATTCATGCACATCTGAACACTAATAGGAAATCATCAACATAAGCCAAATCACCATCACCAAATGTACTACCCCAACCACACCCTAACCAACTGCTCGTATAAATCGTTCTTTATTTATTTAGTTATTAGTTAAAGTGACGCTATTAAATAAACACTAATAGCAAATATTTGATAAATAACTTCCCTATTGTCTGTGGCTGTTTATGTGTACATTAGGCTGGTGCTAGAAAAAAAAACAATTCTGTCTACTAAAATCATGTCTTAATTCCGTTTAAAGTTTTCTTTGCAAGAAATATAAAAATTATTATAAACCTCTTAAAAAAGCAATTGGTTCTTTAGCTCAGATCACCAGATACTGACTGCCACCAGTACAAAACTCTTGAGATCTTCCTGACACCTTCTCTTTTCTCCATATAAATAAGGTACCACCCTAATATATGTATACATGCATATGTATATGGGTCAATTTAAAAAAAAATGCAATTTTTGTGTCCTCGCACTTTACACTACTATTTGAGGTAAAAAAAAAAAAACAAAAATATGAGAGTGATCAGCGACGTAATTCTCAAATTTGTATGTTTGTTTTTTTGTTTATTCAGAATGGTGTTTTGTTTCTCCCTCTGACTGCTTCTGTACAAAACCATGTGTCCTCCGTTAGAATTTTTAATAAACAAAATAAAATCAAGAAAAAAGTAAATATGCAACATTTAATAAAAGTATTCGAATTATTGTGTTTCTTTCTTGTGTTTTGATTTGTTTTAGTCGTCAAAATTTAATTAATGCGAATTTGGCGTTGCAAAGAAAGGTTGTCCCCACAATTTGCCTTGAGCGTCACTTTTTTATAAATCAAGTAATATTATTAGTTTTCAATTTCAAGTTTAAATAAAATAAATAACGTAAGGACAGTACAAACTTTAATTACTACAAAAGTGAAAAAGCGCAAAAAGTGTGCATTTGCGTAATTTTTGTAAACACCATGGTAAGACGCGATAAAATTTCTTGAGCGTCACGCAAATTTTTTTAAAAGTGAATATATTAAATGTAAAAAATTTAAGTTGACAACCACTGTTTACATGGCTTCAACTCATTTTTTTATAATTTGTGAATTTGAGCAATAAATTGCCTACGAAAAAAAACCAAAATAGGCACATATTTCCTGAGCATCACTTTTGAAATATATTGCTTCATAGCTTAAAACGCTTAATTTTGATTTTATTTTTTAATTTTCAAGAGTAAAACAACAAAACTAACGGCGGCTAAAAGAGCAGGGAGATATCGAGAGAAAAAAAAGCTCGATAAAGCGCATAATTACGAATATAAAAGAAAAAAGAAAGAAAGGTTTAATCGTGGTATATTTGAGTTTGATTTTTCTTGTTACTGATTGATTCTGTTTTTGCCACAAACTTAATTCGAAAGTGGTAAAAATTAATGAGAATGAAAAAAAAACAAAGCCGCTTGTCATTTCATGAAGTTTATACAGATTCAGAATAAGAATTCGAATGAAAATTTAAAAATTAAATTAAGTTAAGTTATTGTTTTGTGTCAAATATTTACATATGTTTATAAGTTACTTCAAGAATTACTTCCTTTTTTACATTTTTACATTTTTCTTAAAGAATATGTACATGTTTAGTTTTGTATGAAATTTTTTGTTTTTTGAAGAATTTTTGTTATTTTTTTTATTTTCTTTTTGTAAAAGAATAAACTTTTTTCGTTAAACTTAAGATTTGGCCATTATTTCTTGTTTGCGTGCAACAAAATCTCTTGTTCGTCACAAAATATATTGAGCGTCACACTTAGTTTTGTTTTCCTTAAAACGCTTATAATTGCAGTTTTTTTAAATACATTGTTACAAGCCTATTACTTTGCAAGTAACCTCTAAGTTCAAGTCTTCTTTTTTAACAAAAATTTACATATTTTCATCTTAAAATTTTAAAATAACTAGTCACTTTTAACAAAAAAATAAAAATCAAGTTGAATCGTGATTTTTTGTTTATAATCGAAAAGATGATTTTCGCAAAAGTCAATCTTGAGAAACAAAAGAACATCGTAGTAAGCTTGAATTTCGAATATTTTTGCATTTTTAGCGATTTTTTATACATATTTGGTGTGTGTCGCTCAAGATAGAAATTATAGAAAACCTAAAAAAAAAATCCAAAAATATTGATTTTTTTGAGAGCCTAAAAGTACCACCGGATTCTTCATCAATTTCTGCATAATTGGCGAAATACAGGCGAATTGAAAAAACTTTAAAAATAAGCAAAACAAAACACGTTGAGTACGTTCTTTTTTTTTGAAATTGACCCATATATAAGTGTTATTTTCCTCATGCATGCTAAATGCTTTTGTGATTGGGTTTCTAAATACGTTTGCTGTTATGTTATTTTTGCCAGTAATTTGCATATCAAAGCGTAACAATTTTAAGCCTTTTACTAATCAATAATGTGTAACTATGACAATATTATAGAGCTAAATTTTGTGGCCTACTTTTATAAGGACATTAAATGTGTGTGTGTGTTTTTTTTTTGCAAGCCTAATTTAGAGGTTAAACAAATATTGGTTGCAAAAAGGGCATATTTATTTTAATGTAAATAGATTTATAAAACAAGCTATATATGCCTTAAAAGTGGTTCAAATTGAAAAAGACTAATAAACTGTGATCACTTATATTTTTCTTAAAAAATCAATTTTTATATGAAATTGTGAAATTTTTTAAATTTTTTGCCAAAATTGTTTCAAATATTGCTTCATAACGTCTTTCATAAAAAAGATATTTTCTTAATTTTTAATAACAAACAACCTAGGACAATGATAAACATGTTGGAGCACTCATAGTTATCTAGCCTTTGAATTTTGGTTATGACAGTGATTTACACACACAAGCAAATAAACAAAAAATACATAAATCATCTTAGATTTTTAAGTTTTATTTATGTCTTTAAAATGTTTGTTTTGTTTTGTTTTGTTTTGAACTCAAGCAACAATATCAGCGTTAAAATCATTTTAGGGAAATTGTTAATTTTTTCCAAGGTTGTTGCAAGTATTGCTGCATAACTTTTTTCTTATTAAAGCGTTGGTCTTAACTTTTAATACCAATCAAGCTAGATCAATGATAAACAATTTGGAGGAATGTTAGTTATGTAGTTTGTGTATTTTGGATATGAGAGTGATTTACACACACAAGCAAATAAACAAAAAATACATAAATCATCAGAGATTTTTAAGTTTTATTTCTGTCTTTAAAATTTTTGTTGGTTTTAAACTTAAGCAACATAAACAGCCTTAAAACCGTTTTTGTAATTTACCTAGAATTTTTTTTTTTTTGAGATAGGCTCAAATTCAGTTTCACAACTTTTAAACTATTACACCGATTTTTGTAATATTTAATACAATACAGCCCAATAGGTCATATCTTCCATATAACGGCCATTCTTAAAAAACTGTTTTATACATATACTACAACCAGTATATGTATAAAACATTATATGGTATTATATGGTCGGGCTTGACCGACTGTAATTTGGAACAAAACTCCGTCGCAAAGTGAGGTAGGGGTGTAAAATAAAGCAAGAGTAACAGTGTTTAAAAATAATTGTTTATTAAAATAAAAGATTAATTCGAGGTTGTTTCAAATTTTGCTTGACAACTTTTTTCCTATTATTGCGATTTTCTTAGTTTTTTTAAGCAATCTAAAGCAATCTTAGTTAGGTAACTTTTGTATTTTGTATATGAAAGTGATTTATACAAACAGGAAAATAGATAGAAAATACATACATAAATTATCAGAGATTTTCAAGTGCAATTGCTATGATTGGTTATATGTACTCTTTAATTCAATCAAAGGGCACCATTAGGTCTGAGTTGTCTATTTTATATTTTATTTATTTTTATTTTGCATTTAAATATATTTTGTGGAGTTGAAAATGACCTCAAAGTCTAAGGTTTTTATTTATTTCCATTTATTCTTGATAAACCACATGGCTGGTTTCTACAAAAAAAAAAAATACCAGAACTGTGGGCACAAATTTTTTTTTATTTTTTCTTGTCACTGAAGGTATTTTCCTAGTCTGCATTAAAATCATTTAAATGCATTTTGTTTGTTTACTTATGTAGTTTATAAACAAATAGTAATACACTTGAGTGTCATTTAAAGCAAAACACTCTATAAACAATTAATTTGGCGACAAAAAATTGTTTTTTTTTCTGTTGAAATCATTAAGCGCCTGTTACTGAATGGTACACCGAGGTACACACACAAAAAACAATCTAACATCTGGCAAAGAAAACCCAGTACAAAAACACATTGGATGCACAGCTAACAGAAGACACACAGCATACAGCAGAGCCCAGCACAAAACACACAGCACAGTGTGACAACAACATTATACACAGCGAGCAAGAAAACACACAGAGAATCATTAAATCTACACATGATCATCATTAATGACGTGTGCTCAATTACAAATGCGTACTGATTTTTAAATATATGTATGTACATGTATGTGTATATGAACAATATATTATATGTATATATATAATTGATGTGTGTGTTTTTGTATTGATTTTTTTTTTATCTTTCCACCAATTTCAAAATTAATCCCTAGGGAGGATTCTGTCACACACACAGTTCAATACATGTTGCTGTAGAGTAAAATTTTAAATACAAATGAGCTGTGCTGCCTGGGTTTTTTCTACGTTTTTTTTTTCAGATTGATAATTAATTTTGAAATTATTATTATTTTGTTAAACATTGAAGATTTATATGTGTAAAACCTCAACAAGATCAAATAACAAATTTAGTGTTAATTTAACAGTTTTGATTGAAAGTGTGTCGTTCGTGCTTGACTAAACAAAAATATCATTTTTTTTTTTTTTTTTTTCAAAACAAAAATATTTATCAATTTCTTAGTAAATAGATAAACAAATACAGCATAATTATTTAATTATGTTTTAAATAAATGCCAAGAAAAAATATTTAAATAGTCCAGGCATAAAAAAAAATTCTAGTTATTTTCAACTTAAAACTCAAAACTCTAACATCATGGATTTTTTTGCGGATGGTGGTTTTCAACAATTATTTTGTGATTTAAACGAGCAAATAGAACACGACTATAATTCCTATTATTTTCCTAGTCACAGCGACCATCAAGCCTCTTCTCTATATGAAACAGAAAATTCTCACAACTTTAGCAATACGCATAACTATTTGTTCAACCCAGCTACAGAATCCGATAAATGTCATACAGAAATCTTGGATTTAAATGAAAAACAATTGCAAACAAGTTTGGATTATTTGCTGAATAATTGCTCAGAGTCTTTGGAGGATTATGCCTTAAACTCCTTAACTAGTTTATCCCGGGATTTGGCCGACTGGGAGGAGAAATTCTTGGATAATTACATAGAAATACCTGAACTAGTGGATTTTTTGCCTGAAAAAACCCCTCTGTGCACCGACAACTGCCAACACTTCCTGCAAGAAAGTGCTGAAAAACTTAAGCTGTTGCCCTCACCACCCAGCTCACCGGGCTGTTTGGAGAAATCTTTTATCTGCACTTATGGAGACTGCGGCAAAATCTATGCCAAACCTGCCCATTTAAAGGCCCATCTGAGGCGCCATTTAGGTGAGAAACCTTATGTTTGCCAATGGCCCAACTGTACCTGGAGATTTTCACGTTCCGATGAATTGGCCCGTCATCGTCGCTCTCATTCAGGTGTTAAGCCTTATAAATGTGATTTTTGTGCGAAATGTTTTGCCCGTTCCGATCATTTAACCAAACACCGCAAAGTACATGAAAGACGTCTGCTGGCCGCCAGTAAAGCGGGCAAGACGTTGGAGAATGGTGAGCTGCCGGCTTCGGTATTGACCGTGAGACCGGGTAGAAAAAGAAAAAATCAATTGTAAAACAAAAATAGGGAAATTTTATTGTAAGTTAGTTTTAAGTAATAAAGTAATTAAGTAAGAAGTTTTAATAAATTCTAGTATAATAATTAACAATTTACAGAAAAAAATCTTTGAAAAAAATAAAGTTACTAAAAATGAAATGAATTCCTTAAAAACCTTATTAAGAAACTAGACTTACTTTGCTTCATTTTTAAACACTCACTTATCTTACAGTCTATGTTTTCAATTATCCCTATGAAAGAATTAAAAAAAAACAACCACATCCACAATTTGTTCTTTAAACAATTCAATCTTAGTTTTGAGTCCCTCTCGGCAAAAGATTGCCAACTCACACACAACTTTATCAATAGGCTGGCTTTTCTCAACAAACAAAAAACATTCAGCCACAGTAGCAACAACATTACAAAAAATGTTTGCCTATACACCTACAACTATATGAATTGCTAACAATATATTTGTATGGAAAAAATTTTAATTTCGTTAAAAATATCACATTTTTTGTAAATGATCTCAAATTTTGCTTCACAACATTTTTCCTATTAAAGTGATTTTCTTAATTTTCAATAGCCAACAGCCTACATCAATGATAAGCACTCTGCAGGAATATCATTCATTTAGTTGTTGTATTTTAGTTATGAGAGTGATTTACACAAACAAGCAAATACTCGTACACAAAAAATACATCTAAAATGATAGATTATCAAGTTTGATTTCTGTTTGTACAATTTTTGTTTGTTTTAAACTTTAGCAACAGCATTAGCGTTAAATCGTTTATGAAAAATATTTCTAAATGTTTTTCAAGGTTATTTAAAATATGGCTTCATAACTTTTTTTTCCTATTAAAGAAATATTCTTAATTTTTAATACCAACCAATGTAGGACTATGATAAACATAGTGTAGGAATTTCATTAATTTAGTTGTTGTATTTTGGTTATGAAAGTGATTTACACACACAAGCTAATAAACAAAAAGGACATAAATCATCTTATATTTTCAAATTTGACTGCTGTCTTTAAAATTTTTGTTTGTTTTAAACTAGAGCAACTAGACAATATCTGGGTTAAAATCATTTTTGTGAAATTTTTTTTTTATTTTTCCGTGGCTGTGTGTTTAAATGGTGCTTCATAAGTTTTTTGCTATTAAAGAGATTTTCGTAACTTTTAATAGCAAACAAAGTAGGATTATGGTAAACGTTCTGGAGCAATCATAGTTATTTAGCATTTGCATTTTGGATATGAGAGTGATTTACACACTAAACAAAAAATACATAAATCATCTAAGATTATCTAGTTTGATTTCTGTCTGTACAAATTTTGTTTGCTTTAAACTAAAGCAACAGAATCTGCTTTAAAACCGTTTTCTTTTTGCAAATTTTAATTTTTTTTGAGATAGTCTCAAATTTAGTTTCACATTTCTTAAACTTTTACACCGATTTTCTTAATATTTAATAATAACCCACCTAGGACTATGATAAACATTATGGAACAATCATATTTATGTAGCATTTGCATTTTGGATATGAGAGTGATTTACACACACAAGCAACTTAACAAAAAATACATAAATCATTTAAGATTTTCTAGTTTGATTTCTGTCTGTACAATTTTTGTTTGCTGTAAACTAAAGCAACAGCATCAGCGTTGAAATCGATTTTGTGAAATTTTGAAATTTTTTTGGAGATAGTCTCAAATTTAGTTTAACAACTTTTAAACTATTGAACCGATTTTCTTACTATTTAATACGAAACAAACTAGGATAATGGTAATCAATCTGAAAGAATGTTAGTTATGTAGCTTGTGTATTTTGGATATGAGAGTGGTTTACACAAACATAAAAATACATAAATCGCCTGAGATTTTCTAGTTTGACTTCTGTCTTTACAATTTTTGTTTGTTTTAAACTCAAGTAACAGCACCAACATACAACTTTTAAGCTATTAAACCGATTTTCGTAATATTTAATACGAAACAAACTAGAACAGTGGTAATCAATCTGAAAGAATATTAGATATGTAGCTTGTGTATTTTGGATATGAGAGTGGTTTACACAAACATAAAAATACATAAATCGCCTGAGATTTTCTAGTTTGACTTCTGTCTTTACAATTTAAACTTTTAAACTATTAAACCGATTTTCGTAATATTTAATGCGAAACAACCTAGGACAATGATTAACATTCTGGAGGTATCCTATTAATTGCGGTTTTCTATTTTGCATAAAAGAGTGATTTACACCAACAGACAAATAGATTATTTATCTATTTATTCTAGACTTGAAAATTTGATTTGTGTCTTTACAAATTAGTTTTTTGTATTAAACTTAAGCAAAAGTATCAAAATTGCAGTAATTGTTTAAGCTTCTTTTTATCAAAATAATTTATTTTTATTTTCGATGTTTCGCTACTACTTTATGTAGCATCTTTTTGCCTGAAAATTTTATTTTAATAAAAAAAAGACCTTAAGCTTGAACTATTACTGAAATATAAATGAAAAAGGTAAAATAAACATTAATATTAACAAAAGCAACAACGTTAAAAAATCCTTTTTGAAAAAAATACCAATACATAGTCTCAAATCTAGCTCCTTAACTTTTTTCCTTTTAAAAGGATTTTTATAATTTTTAATACTAAATAGCCTATTATAGTCATAAATATTCGAAAGAACTTGTATGTTATCTGGTTGGTATATTTTTCAAGTAAGCGTGATTTACACACACTAAAACAGTTTAACTAAATAAATAGCAATTGATGAGTCAGATATTATATTAACTAAATAGATATTTACTTGTTTGTTACGTATTTCTTCATGTTGCATGTTTCTATGTTTGTGTGTTTTAAATTTCTTATGTAAAACTGTCAACATTTAAACAGCCTCAGTTAATATTTTAAGTATTTTGCTAGAAAATCTTTTTACATTTTAATGCATTTGCACAGTATTGTCCAAATGGTATTGCATCATTGCATATTTTTGCTCTATACTAACAATATACACAGCAAGAGCAAAAATATGCTAAACTTTTTTGCAAAGATTTTTTTGCATAAGATTGTGAATTGCGCTTTTTTAGATTTATTGTTACTTGTTGCTAAGTGGCCATGACAAAGGTTGTGGTTAATTTAGCAAATTTGTGTGAAGACACAAGAATATTACAAAAGAAAAACTTGTTCGTAGTTTACTTTTTCTAAGGAATATAAAATTAAATTAAATATTAAATAACTCATGAAGAAATAAACGTTTTTTATTTCTAATTTAAAGCTCTAGTTGATTATAAACATTCATTAAAAAAAATCAATGTTTTTTTAGACGCAACCAATAATTGAGATTCACATTGAAACTCTTCAGTCATTCTCCTTCTTCTGAGAATATATATTTTTATATATAAATATTTAATAAGCTTTTTTATCTCTGCAGCTCTGTTATCAGTGCGGTGACAGTCGTCTGCTGACACTATATAGATAGAACACAAACAATTCTGGGAAAAACAGAAAATCATATTCCAAAAAATAAATAACGTAACAATACTCCAACCATATTTAACTCTAAAAACAAAAAAAAATAAAACAATTCATATCCATATGTAAATTAAAACAAGCTACTCTGAGATAACCAGCAAGTACAAAAGCTGTATTAAAAAAAAGTACTTTTTGTATGCCAAGCAATTGTGTAGCAATAATTTTTAAGTACTTTTAAATAAAGGGTCCGCCAAATAACTTTTTTTTTTTGAAAATGCTATAAAAAAAACCACTGAATATTTTCTCAAATTTCTTTTTTTATTTGAAAGTACAATCCTTCCGGTTAATAATGGTAAATAATGTCATTCAAATGGCTGCCTCAGCTGGCCATGCAGTAACCTACATGATCTGTTCAATTTTTAAGCACATTATCGATTGTATGCAGCTGTATTTCACCAATGGCTTTAAAGCGTCAATTGTCTCAGGCTTGTCGGCGTAACACTTATCTTTGACGGCACCCCACAAATAATAGTCCAACGGTGTCAAATCGCATTTCCAAGGTGGCCTAACGACATCAGCTCTGCGGCTGATAATGCGATCTTCAAAAACAGGGCGCAAAACATCTAGTTTAGTTTCGGCTGTGTGGCACGTAGCTCCGTCCTGTTGACACCAAATGTTGCCCATATCCTCCTCTTCATGTTTTGCAAACAAAAATTCGTCCAACATGGCCCGATAACGATCGCCATTTACTGTAACGGCCACTCTTTGCTCATTTTCGAAGAAAAATGGCCCAATTATGCCTCTGCACCTAAATCCGCACCAAACAGTGACTCGTTTTGGGGGCATCGGCTTTTCAATGCATGCGTGTGGGTTTTCTGTGTTTGTTTACATACCCGCCAAGATCAAAATGAGCTTCATTTGAAAAGATGATTTTTTTTTTTTTTGGCTAAATCGGCATCTTCTGTAAGTTGATCGCAGGCCCACTTAGCGAAGCGAAAACGCATTGTATGGTCAGTTGGCTTCAACTCCTGAACCAATTGGACTTTATATGGCGTCATACCAAGGTCTTTATGCAAAATTCCGAAATGTTCAATTGTAGAGAACGACGGTGAATTGATGTTGATGGCACTTCATGCACACTTTCTGCCACAGCAGCAATATTCTCGGGTGTACGCTCTGTTTTTGGCTTTTAACGCTTTGGTTTATCGGGGAGGATGCCAGTTCCTTTCACTTTTTTCACAAGATAACGAACATACGGAGCTGACGGTGCTTCTCTGCTTCCAAAATCCGTACGCAATTTTCGCACACATTCTGCATCATTACCATAATTTTCACAGTAATGTCGCAATATTTCCCATGAGCTAAGAAATGTCGCAATAATCAGACATGATCTAAGTGTTACCATTCACGAAATAAGCACTAGTTGAAAAAAAAACGTTAGATGGCGGACCCGCTACAAACAGAGTTCCAATTTTATTGAAACATTATCAAGTACTTTTCGCAGAACTTGTCCAACAAATTTTATTCCCATATTTTAAAACATTTTTTTTTTCTTTTTAATTTATCACTCACATCTGTTTGTACATATGTATGTATTGCCGTACTGATAAATTCATTTATGTAGATGTCTGTAGGCGTTTGTTCCCAACGCAATTTATTACAAATTTCCTTACACAATTTCAGCCCTCCCTCATGCTCTGAACTCTTTTAGAGCCAGTAGTTTCGATAAAATGAACAGCAATTTTTAGGTAAATTCTCACAGGAATTAAGTTGATTGCAGTTTGTAATAAAATTGAAAAAAAGCAACAATATACAGTGACACACATTAAATAAACTCAATGAAATTGTCTATACGAGTAGGAATGAATATACACGATTCAAGGAATTTTATATGTTTTTAAATGAATTTTTGGAAATTAATTACAATAGATAGATAAAGGCAGGACTTTTAAATTAGAAATTACTAATTGGCTAGTTTATATGATTAAGTCTCTGGTCGAGAATTTAATTTTAAGTATGATCTACTCTAGTCTGAAGTCTAGTTTGTAGTCTAGCTTACTTGCTGGACTCCCACCAGAGTGAAATGAATGAAATAGAACAGTAGAAGAGACAGTAAGCGGAGATAAACAAGAATACTAGATCACGTGGCAGGAAAGACGGACCTCTCAACTGATTTCAAACATTAGAGACTGGATCCAAAAATCACCTGGAAACACTGGCACTATAAGAACCCATTTTTGATAAACCATTGAAGCTTCAACCAGTATTTACACAGGTTTATTTTGAGAAACACTGAAAATTGTGAGACATGCTCAGCAAAGTGGCCGAAAATATAATTAAAACAATGCGAAAGTCAAAGAAAGAATGCAAGCGCTGTGAACCAGCACTATATACATTAACACAGTTATTTAAGAAAGATGCTCGATAGTTCTGAATCTCCTACGATAGGAGGAGCCAAGTACAAAATAAACCAAACATCCCGATGAAATGTTGACGCAGGCCCAGTCGTAGTTCCACTAGATGATAGCGCACTATCACTAAGTGCACTAAAGTGATTCGCCTTCCATACCATAAAAAAGTTGTATCAGTCACCCCCTAGGATTACAAATAATGTAAAAATAATTCCAGAAATTATTTTTTTTTATTATTTTTGCCACGCCTACAAATACCGCACTTTTAGTATTTTGTGCACTGTGTCCCTGTTTTTAGTTCCATCATAACATTTTGTATACCGGTGTTCATGGCTCTTAAAGAGCTAAATTTCTAAATTTTTTACTACCATGTCAATGACATTTAAAAACTCAGTTCGTACCGTTTCTAGCAAAACTAATGCCTGTCAACATTTCAAATGAGTTGTAGTGTGCAATAGTTTACATAGTTAAGATTTAAAATTTTTTTTTTAAATAATAATCGAATTAAATACAAGTAAGAGTGCTATAATCGGCTATGCCGAATCTTATATACCCTTCACCTTTGTTGCGGATGCATAATTATATTATATACATATATATTATGTTAATACATTTTGTTTGCTAGTTTTTCTGATGAAATTTCCAGAGGTTGTCTCGGGTTTTTGCTCATATCTCCGTTATTTATTGACGGATTTTGCTGATTTTAAATAGCAAACTTCTCGAAAGCATGTCTGATAGAATTATTAAAGATTTGGATCCGGAAGATATCTGGGGACTTCAGAAAATTGATTTCAACAGACAGACAGACATACGGATATGGCTTAATAGACTCCGCTATCTATAAGGATCCAGATTATATATATTTTTTATTATAAGTTCGGAAAATTATATTGTGGAAATTACAAACGGAACGACAAACTTATATATACCCTTTTCATGAAGGTGAAGGGTATAATTAACATACAACATTGTTGGAGCAAACTGTAATCAAAACATATTGGTCTTAGTCTTAGTCTTAGTCTTAGTCTTAGTCTTAGTCTTAGTCTTAGTCTTAGTCTTAGTCTTAGTCTTAGTCTTAGTCTTAGTCTTAGTCTTAGTCTTAGTCTTAGTCTTAGTCTTAGTCTTAGTCTTAGTCTTAGTCTTAGTCTTAGTCTTAGTCTTAGTCTTAGTCTTAGTCTTAGTCTTAGTCTTAGTCTTAGTCTTAGTCTTAGTCTTAGTCTTAGTCTTAGTCTTAGTCTTAGTCTTAGTCTTAGTCTTAGTCTTAGTCTTAGTCTTAGTCTTAGTCTTAGTCTTAGTCTTAGTCTTAGTCTTAGTCTTAGTCTTAGTCTTAGTCTTAGTCTTAGTCTTAGTCTTAGTCTTAGTCTTAGTCTTAGTCTTAGTCTTAGTCTTAGTCTTAGTCTTAGTCTTAGTCTTAGTCTTAGTCTTAGTCTTAGTCTTAGTCTTAGTCTTAGTCTTAGTCTTAGTCTTAGTCTTAGTCTTAGTCTTAGTCTTAGTCTTAGTCTTAGTCTTAGTCTTAGTCTTAGTCTTAGTCTTAGTCTTAGTCTTAGTCTTAGTCTTAGTCTTAGTCTTAGTCTTAGTCTTAGTCTTAGTCTTAGTCTTAGTCTTAGTCTTAGTCTTAGTCTTAGTCTTAGTCTTAGTCTTAGTCTTAGTCTTAGTCTTAGTCTTAGTCTTAGTCTTAGTCTTAGTCTTAGTCTTAGTCTTAGTCTTAGTCTTAGTCTTAGTCTTAGTCTTAGTCTTAGTCTTAGTCTTAGTCTTAGTCTTAGTCTTAGTCTTAGTCTTAGTCTTAGTCTTAGTCTTAGTCTTAGTCTTAGTCTTAGTCTTAGTCTTAGTCTTAGTCTTAGTCTTAGTCTTAGTCTTAGTCTTAGTCTTAGTCTTAGTCTTAGTCTTAGTCTTAGTCTTAGTCTTAGTCTTAGTCTTAGTCTTAGTCTTAGTCTTAGTCTTAGTCTTAGTCTAGAGTAGCTTAATAATGTCTGGTGTCTAGTATATGTTACTGTTGCCAAATTTTTTCCATTTATTTACATATTTCTTTTCATTATATTGGTTGGTTTCAACTGATGGTGAAGGCAATGAACTTTGTGCCAGACACCATTAAATTTTCCATGTAAATTGTTGTTTCTGTTTCTGGTCACAACATAAATCAACAATTACGGCAGTTGACAAAAAATTAAAACAAATATTTTATATTGTTGGTTGTACGAGTATGTTTTAAATGTTCAGTTCAAAAGACTATAAAATGTTGCGTTTCCTTGTTAGACACTTTCATTGCAGGAAAATTGATAAGAATGAAAATAAACCTTTATTTTTTACGGTTTTCATATGTATAAGTTGTTGTTTTAGTGAGTTGTTTACATTTTATGGCCTTTCGTGTAATAAATCAAGTTGTTATGGAAAAAGATTTGCATGAATACGAAAACCAATTGCTTAAAAATATATATTTTTTACTATACCTGAAGATTTTTACTTTTATTGTAGCGTTTTATTAAATGATTCATTGCTTGGAGAGCAGCAGTTACACAATGTTAATTTTTTTTTTGTGAATTTTGAAAGAAATATATTGTAAAAATTAAACCCTTAACCTTAATACAGTTTGACCCAGTTTATGGTGCTTTATTCAAACTGTAAAAAAAATACTTTAGCCTGTGGCCCCATGTTGTGTGGAGCTTATCAAAAATACTAAATGAAAATCACGCATTTTAAACATAATAAAAGGAAAAACTAATCAGCTCTGACATTTGTGGAGCAGAGGCATACAAACGGTGGCCACATGTGGAAGAGGTTAGAAAATGATGGACACATGTAACTGTTATTGTTGCAATAATTTTAAGGCATTAATATAATACTTTCATAATGTATGTAATAATTCCTTAATGGGGAATTTGATTATAAAGGGCAGATTAGTTTTTATTTTTATTGTTTGAAACAGTTATTTCTGGCTTCTGATTCATACTGTCATTCCAATCATTTCTACAACTTACTTTTAATTAAATAACTTAATAAATCAATTAAACTGTCAAGTATTACACATACATATAAGCGTAACAAATCTCTAATGCAGAAATAAAATAGATAATATTTCTTCATACAAAAATATTTTGCGACAGCGAATTTAAATGTCTGCGTATGTCTATACATAGACATATTTAAACACATACATTGATATTATACAGCATAATTTAATTTTCTTGTTTACTCTTTCTATTGTGTTTAATTCTTAGAAATAAACATGAAATATTAATTACAAAAATATGTTTAAAAAAATATAAATATAAGACAATCTGCTAAATATTTTCTAACACTTCCTATATAAGGCATCTGACTGGAGACTAACGCCAAGACTAAGACTAAGACTAAGACTAAGACTAAGACTAAGACTAAGACTAAGACTAAGACTAAGACTAAGACTAAGACTAAGACTAAGACTAAGACTAAGACTAAGACTAAGACTAAGACTAAGACTAAGACTAAGACTAAGACTAAGACTAAGACTAAGACTAAGACTAAGACTAAGACTAAGACTAAGACTAAGACTAAGACTAAGATTAAGACTAAGACTAAGACTAAGACTAAGACTAAGACTAAGACTAAGACTAAGATTAAGACTAAGACTAAGACTAAGACTAAGACTAAGACTAAGACTAAGACTAAGACTAAGACTAAGACTAAGACTAAGACTAAGACTAAGACTAAGACTAAGACTAAGACTAAGACTAAGACTAAGACTAAGACTAAGACTAAGACTAAGACTAAGACTAAGACTAAGACTAAGACTAAGACTAAGACTAAGACTAAGACTAAGACTAAGACTAAGACTAAGACTGAGACTATAGTTTCTATAGAAACTGTATCCCAGCAAGCCATATGAGTCCGAAAAGAGTCTTTTCAAAAAACAATCATAATTGCTGCGAAAACCTTCAGAAAAGAGAAAACATTCGAAAATTGTCCGTCAGAAAGAGCTCTTCGATAATGTCAGAAAAGAGTCTTTTATGAGGTTTTTTTTGGGCTCTGTGTAATCTTGCTTTTATCATTCTTGTGTGGTACAGCAATGTTTTTTTTTTTTTTTTTTTTTTTTTTTTTTGTTCAAAGCACAAATAACAGGACAACACATTAACACATTAACACATTAAGTGAAATTTCTGAGTCACACTGCGTGCCGACGCAGGACAGTAACAAGCAAATTTTTCTATCGCTCCGAAAATGCTCTTTTGTTGGACTCTTTTCTGACTCCTTTCTTCGGAGCGCTCCTAGAATGGTATGCTGGGATGTTGGCGATAAATTATCTTTACATATACATACATGCATATGTTACTTATAAGGTCAGTTTTTAGAGATTTATTGAACTTTATAAAGAATTTTTGTTTGCTTTCTTTTTAATTTATATTTGATTGTTTTCTGTTTTATAAACTTTTTTAATTTGTTTAATTTTTCTTTTCTTTTTTGCTGGAATCTAGCTGGTTATAATAATGTTTTTATGACTTTTAATATTATTGCCATAGGAATATTTATTTGTGCAAACATATTTTCAGATTGAATATTTATGCAAAAGTATTCACAATCAATCAAACTTTCTTCATTAATGTAATAAAAATTAATTTTTTTTCAACTCTTGCTTTCTGGCTCAGTTTTGCCGACAACTTTAAATAAGAAAACTTTTTTACTTATCTTTTACAAATATAATATGAAATTCTTGCCAGAAGTTAGTTGTTGATTTTGTAAAGATTGTTATGGCATATTGATAAAAATATGTTTAAAAAGTCAAGTTTATTTAAATACAGAGAAAAGAACATATTTTTACTTATTTTAATTTAACAAACTTACTTTGAATTGTGCCAGCATGTAAGCGAAAACAGAGAGAGAGAGAGAGAGAGAAATATTTAAGGCATGACTAACATATTGTTGAGAAATAAATGAACTTGTAGTGAATTTATGACAAAAGAAAATAAAGAAATATATCTGCATTTTTAGATATTTTTAAAACAAAAACAGAAAAAACCGAAAAAACTTTTTTTTTGCAGTAAGCTAAAATTCTGGTTAAATAGGGGATATGGAGGATGGAGGTTTTGAAAGTATTTTTTATTTTTTGTGGAGTTTTTATACAATTTTATTGACACATATGTAAATATATGTAAAGACTATGTAAAAATGTTATGCTGTAAAGAATTGTGAATAAGTTTTGCAAAACATGATTTCCTGTTACACCTAGATAAAGTTATCAATACCAATTACCAGAGTTTAAGTCTTTTATTTGCCAAATGATAAATGTATAGAAAAACTTTATATTGATGGGTTATTTGCAATATAAGTTAACAAGTTGTATGATTGTAGGTCTATGGCCTAAAACAAATTAAAATGTAAATTTCTAAAGAACAAAATATTTATTTAATTTAAATTAAATAGAAATTGAAACATGTTTGAAACAATTATTAACTTATTCTATTAGAAAATAATTAAAGTCTGTAATGCTGGAATGATTAGTACAAATGCTAATTGGGCAGAGAGATCAAACATTGCATATTAAACAAGTAATTAAAGACAACAGATTAAATTTTAGTTTGTAACACTAGACGTATTAGTAGTGTGACCACCCGGGACATTTTTCGAAAAAAAGTACTAAAATCCGGAACATTCAAACTTAAAACCGGGCCATTTTTTATGGGGAAAAAACGTTATTATTCAAGTTAAATTTAGACAATTATAATGTTATATTCTTTCAAAAAATTGTAAAATTCAACGCATTCATACTTTAGATTATATTTGAGAAATATCATATGTTTCAAAGTATCTAGCTTGAGTTGCGATTTTTCTTTTGTCCATAATTTTGCGATCCATGAAAATATACGCTCTACACTTGCAGATTTTGCTAGGAACCAAAATATAAATTCAATGATTCGCGCGAAGCGAATGTACGGAACATTGTTACTTTAAAAATGTTTGAAACAGCCCACCCAATGTCGTTTAGTAGAACGTGGCTTAGTAGGAGGACTATTTTTATTCCATTCGCTGATTTTCTCTGGGGTAATACATTTCAATATGTAACCAAACTCGTCAAACACTTCTACATTGTTGTCTTCAGGTTTTAACCAATTCTTTTCAACCATAAATTTGTTCGTTGTTTCTACATCTTTCCAATTCGGTGCAGCAGTGAGTCCCTTTTTGTTTTAGTAAAAACAATTGAAAAAAAAATAATAAATACAACCTTTAAATTTATTGTATTTAAAATTGCAATGACTTTTTTTTGACGTGATGTAAGAGGTCTTTCTGAGCCCGAATGACAGCACAGAGAATAAATATAGTTGTGCATGTTTACCACAAAAATTTCAAGATTTTTTTAAGTTTTTCCTAACAATGTTATGGTCTTTAAAATTATTTATATGATTGCGCTAACCATAATATGTTTAAGCTACGATTCAGATGATTACTACAATCATAACGGGTGATTCAAGTAGATATACTTTTTTCAATAGCCTTTTTTTTTTTTGACAGATCACGTATGAGTCGTGTCATGCTGTCGGGTTATTATACCCTTCACCTTCATGAGAAGGGTATATATAAGTTTGTCATTCCGTTTGTAATTTCCACAATATAATTTTCCGGCCCTATAAAGTATAAATATTATGGATCCTTATAGATAGCGGAGTCTATTAAGCCATGTCTGTCTGTCTGTCTGTCTGTCTGCTGAAATCAAATTTTCTGAAGTCCCCAGATATCTTCCGGATCCAAATCTTCAATAATTCTATCAGACATGCTTTCGAGAAGGTTGCTATTTAAAAACAATAAAATCTGTCGATAAATAACGGAGATATGAATACAAATCCGAAACAACCTCTTTCATCAAAAAAACTAAGTGTATTAATATTTTTACGAATAATTTCATCAACAGATGGCGTTGATCAAACAAAGTGTATTAGTATTGTTACGAACAAACTCATCAACATGTGGCGTGTTTATCGACAAAATTATGCGTCCACAACAAAGGTGAAGGGTATATAAGATTTGGCATAGCCGAATATAGCACTCTTACTTGTTTTTGTTTAGTATTGTTTGGCATTTCATAATGCAAAGACTTACGCCTGAACAACGTTTACAAATCTGCATTTGGGACGAAGAGCAACCTGAAGAGATTCAAGAACTGCCAGTTCATCCAGAAAAATACAACGGTTATCGTGTGATAGTTATCGTGCTCGTTATCTCGGCGACATTTGGTTTCAGCAAGACGGCGCCACATCCCACACATCGCATCAATCAATGGATTTATTGAGAGAACACTTTGTTGAGCAAATAATTGCACGTTTTAGGCCGGTCGATTGGCCACTAAGATCGTGTGATATCACACCGTTAGACTTTTTCCTGTGGGAATATGTAAAGTCTAAAATTTATGCGGACAAACCCGCTTCGATACAGGTCTTGGAGGAAAACATCACGCATGTCATTCGCCAGTTACCAGTCGAAAGGCTCGAACGAGTCATCGAAAATTGGACTCAACGGATAGATCAACATTTGATAGACCTAATATTCAAAAAATAGATGCCAAGGAATGTTCTTTCAAATGTTAATAAAAATTCCGCATTAAATTTGAATTTTCTGTGATTTCTTTCTTTAAAAAAGTAGGAAACTACAAAATGGATGACGCTTTATATACGATTGTAGTAACCAAGTCTATAGTTGCGGCAATCATGTTTATGATAAAATTATTTATCATAATTTGTTGCTGTTTTATTATGATAGAGAACAACTTAATATGTTGTAATCAGTCATCATAAAACTGTTTAAAATACACATTACATAATTGCTAAATTCATATATATGCTTGCTGAAATCATCTGATTAGTAAAACTTAACCATATTATGGTTACCGCAATCATATAAATAATTACAGTGACCATAATACTAAAAAAAAAACTTGTTTAAATAGTTGTGGTAAACATGCACAACTATATTTCTCTGCGTGTAGACAAGTGCAGTCGTGTTCTAAATTATTTGCTTTAATGAATGTTTTTTTAAATATAAATATTAATGTGAATAAATATTTTTGTTTGTTTTATAAATTGAGTGGTTTTTGTTTTGTGCATTTGTGTATTGGAAGCAGTAAATGTCAGGTTTTCCGCAATTCTAAGATTTGCAGAGTTTTATTATAGTTTTAGCAAATCCTTTGTAACTTTATGTTAATGATCATAGAATTCAAATACTGCTTTTAGGCATATGTTAATGTCATGGCAATAGCCTCCAGAGATAATTATTGTAAAATGTTTTTTCTAACAACCCCTCAACTCTACTCATCAAACTACTGTAAATTTCTAATGGACTTCTGTAATTTTGTTTTAGTAAAAGAATGTTTGCAAAGTTTATAATTCTCCCTGTTCGCCCCACACAAATAATAACACGCAAATAATTCAAGCGTTTCTCTTATTGTTGTAACATCCACATCAGAGAAGTTTGTTTTTTTTTTTCTTTCTTTTACACAAACGATTGCAGTCAGTTATCGTATTCAACAGATGCCCATTATGCACTTATCAGCACATTTAAAATTTTGTGGCAGTTTTATTTTTAAACAGTCAAAATGTTTATAATGTAAGTATGTACATTAGGGTGGCCCCAAAATAAAGTTGCGGATGTTCCCGACTAATATGAAAATTTGATTCATTTTAAGACTATGTTTCTCAATTTTTTGTCAATGGGGTCAATATTTGGTGAGCTGGATCAAAGGATAAAAAGGTCCTTTTTAGAGGTTTTTTGATTTTTTTCACATTTCTTTCAAAGGAACTATATGTAAATTTGGTATCATATGAAAGGTTTTTGAGAGGCACATTCAATGGGTTATCAAAAATTGAAAAAAAAATTTTCAAAATTTCAGACAAAATTTTTTTTTTTTTATTTTTTCATAGAATTTACTTAAATAAATAGTTGAAATTTCTTAATTATAAACATCATGTAATTTAACCCAAATGGTTTTTCCCGTTTGATAACCCATTGAATACCCCTCTCAAAGAACTTTCATATGATATTTTCTTTTATCTCCTCAATCGTAGCAAAACGCTTTCCTTTCATCGGTGTCATCAGTTTTGGGAAGAGGAAAAAGTCAGCGGGGTCCAAGTCCGGTGAATACGGTGGTTGAGGCATTAAAACATACATCTTAAGTTTTAAGTTTAAACCGGAAATACAGTACTTTTCGCTTATAGCGAACTTGAAGGGACTGGCAAAATGGTTCGTTTTAAACGAAGTTCACTTTAAATGAAAACTTGAAAAAAAACCATTTACATAAGTGTATTTTTTAAAAACATTAGAATATTTTAATACAAAAAATTAGTTTTTAAAAAAATCAGTCATTTTAGTTTGCTTATTACCAATCATTGACCACATCCACATTGACTTCAACCGCCTCTCCAGCTATTTTTCCGCTACTGCTGTTGTGGCGTCTTTTAAATCGAACAATCCAACTTGCGCTGCACTTAAATTCGGAGTAGTTCTAAGCTTTTCTCCAAAACGGCATTAGTTATAGTCAAATTACTGTCTCTTTTCTGAGTAAACAATTTTAATAGTCAATGGTCGAGTTCTATGAAACAAGGGGTTTTAACCTTTTTTATGTTTGAGGAGTTTTGTTCAAAATTAGTTAGAACCAAGTCCTTATTTGTCCAAATTGTAGCAATTGTTGACCCAATTCTTGGCATATTTGCTTTTGTTTTACACCTTGTTGTAAGCATTTTATTATTTCATATTTCTCCTTTAAAGTAAAACATTTTCTTTGTTTTTCATTTAGTATTACGTCCATCTTGTAACTTTGCAATTTTCAACATTAAACTTAGGGAAATTCCCTGAATCGAGAACATAGGGAAAAACACAGCGTGTTAGTGGTGCCAGTCTGAGGTTCTAGGGATCTTGAAGGCTGTGGAACTGATAAGAGACAACATTGACAAAGGTCTGGAGGTTACTATATATGTGGACAGCCAAGCGGCTCTTAGAGCGGTAGGGGGCTGTTATGTGACCTCCAGGTTGGTCGATGATTGTAGGAGAGCTCTAGAGGAAATCTCAGACGAACACGTGTTGAGACTGTGCTGGGTAACGGGTCATTCCAATATCAGTGGGAATGAATTGGCTGATGAGTTGGCAAGACTCGGCTCAGAGTCGGAGGATCCTGATTGCCAGGCGGCGGTCAGGCCTCCTATAGGTCTTTATTATGGTACAATCAAAGAATGGGTTCTAAACGAGACAAATAGGGCCTGGGGAAACCGAACGGACTGCCGAGTGTAAAGGGCGCTTAGGAAGTCCGACTCGGAATCGTTACTGGGCGAGAGCAAGGTCTGCGTAAGAACCATGATAGGCGTTATCACGGGCCATTGTATCATAGGTAGAATGGCAAGGATAATGGGATTTGACTTGTCAGACATGTGCGGGTTGTGCGAGGACCCAAAGGCACTGGAGACGATCGAGCACATTCTGTACCATTGTCCCAGGTTACAAGTTAGCAGGTTGAGGTGGCTAGGCAGTAGATACATAGGCGAATTAGGGGATGTCTCGGGTTGTAAGCTCGGGGATCTCAAAGGATTCGTAATGAATATGGCCTGGCTGTACAACAGGGGAAGGGACTCTGTGAGGGCTGAGGCGTTTCGCTCTTGGAACGCACTAAGTGTCTCAAATCATTTCCGAAATGCATCACAATGGACCGTATTGGTCTCTGGGTGATGGTGTGAGGACAACCTCACAACGGCCTTCTAACCTAACCTAACCTAACCTAGTGGTGCCAGTCATAAATATAATTTTTGCATAAATATAATTTTTTGTTCATAGCACCACATTTTGGTTCGTTTTATCCCAAAAATAAACAAGTTTTACGTACAAATAAAGTTCATTGTAACCGAAAGTTCACTTTAAACAGGTTCGTTAGAAACGAAAATTGCTGTATATTGCAAAATACAATTTTATTTTAATTTTACACCAAATTAATTGAGTGATTTATGGGAGAAATGCTTTATAGCGCGAAACATGTCAAAGATATTCATACCAAATGTAAAACTGCTATTAGACAGTAGTTATAGCTATAGTTCTATATAGTTAGTAGTACTTTCAGTTTAGCAATTTGTCAATTACTACATATTTATATTAACTGCAGTTAGCCATCTCTGTTTAATGTAGCATTAAGAAATTTTATGCCTCTAGATTTTAAATAAAAATTGTGGGTTTTTTCTGCAATTTTGATATTGTTTGATTAATTTGTAGAACAAAAGCAAATATTAAGCCATTGATTGTTAAGCTTTGAGAATAGTTGTTGCTGAAAACTTCTACTGGGTTTTTTTTTACTTTCCTTTCAAATTATAAACTTTAATACTGAGATATAAAGAAATAAAAAACTTCAAGCTTCATTTCTGTTGGTTACTGTTTGACTTAAACAAATGTTGGCTGTCAAAATGTCATGTACCAATAAAGCAGTATTTTCCAGAACCAAAAAAAAAGGAACTACAAATGTCCATTAATTTAAAAAGCTGTCAAGTGTGCATTAGCACACAAATAAGTTAATCTTTTTTTTTATTTTCTATAATTATGAATAGGAGAGATAAGAATTCGTATTGTTTTTGGTATTAAAAGTAAAGTTCAGTAAAAAGGCACTGAAAGAAATAATTTATTTTCCAAAGTTATAACAACAATATTGTTCTAATCACCAGCTTTACAACTAAATTATACTCTAACACTCAAGAGAGGCTATCAAACAAATAAAAGCAAATATTATACTTTTGAATAATTTACAAACAATTAACTAATAATTATAAACAATATAAATATTGTTGTGATAGCTTACGCTTGTTTACGTCTTGCGCTGTTTAGCCAAAAGCAAAAAAAATTTAAATCCTAACTTCCTAACTTTGAAGGATTTAAAGGATAATTTTAGGGAACAGTTTTCATTTTTATAAATATTATGAGTAGCAAGAGACCATAAAAAAATATATTCGTATCTTAATGATGAAGTTGTTCAAGTTAATTTTAGATAGAGATTGTTTAAACAGAACTATTCAATGGAAAGTTTCAAATTACATTTAAGCAGGATCTAAAAAAAGTAAAATAAAATTAATAATAAGTTGTTAATACGAATAGGAAGAGCTAGAACAAAAAGCAGGTATTTGTGAAAATTTCGAAAAAAAAGTAGATAGAGCAACACAAAGGGGGTGAGTTATAGGCAAGGCTTAAAACGAGCCTATAAAAGAGACTAAGATATATACAATCTTGTGCGATAGACCAGAGACGAGACCAGAGACAGGATTAAAAACAAGTCCAGGCACAAGAATATCAAGACAAGACAACAAGCTACACTATACACTAGACTATAGACGAGACTAAAGGTGAAACTATAGACGATACTACACACAGAGAAAAAATATAGTTGTACATATTTACCACAACAATATCTAATGCGCTGTAGGTACCTGGGTACCTACATATATGAAAAAGCATTCTCACACTAAATACTTTGTTGGAGTGTAGTTAAGAGATATTTTATATAATTTTTCGTAACGCCTTAAGGTTTGGAAGCTACTAAAAACTTCATATAATATACTTGCAATGGCCGCTTACTCATATAAAACACGTACAGATACCCGGGAACCTTGATGCGCATTAAAGGGTGTTAAAAGTAAATTGGTCTCCCAGGCAAATTACAAAAAACAGTCAAGGCATACGGCTGCAAAAAAACTAAATTATTTGAAAATTAGTAGTTTTCAAAAAGTTTCAGTTATCAATTTCATTAAAAAAACTTTGACTGCAAACGCCAAAGGTACCCGGGTACCTTGGTGCACACATAAGAGATAATATGGTTAGGTTACGATTTAGATGATTACTAACTATGCATATATATGTTGCAATCATGTTTATGATGAATCCATTTATCATAATTTCTTGCTTTTGATTATGATAAAGAATAATATAATATAATATGATCACCATAAACATTACATATTTGTTATAATCATTTATATGATTGATATAATCATATGAATGGTAACTTAACCATATCATGTTTGCAGAAATCATATAAATAATTACAGTGACGATAATATTTAAAAAAAAAACTGTTTAAAAATGTAGAAATAGTTGTGGTAAACATGTCAAACTATATTTTTTCTCTGCGTGTAGAGACGAGAAAAGACTGTAGATAAGGCTGGAATAGACACAAGATTAGAGACAAGACTAAAGATGAGGCTAGAGGTGGGCTGCTGACGAGACAAAAAAAGAGACTGGAGACCAGACTAGAAAAAAGACTGCAGGCCGGACTAGAAACAAGATAAGAGACGACACTAGAGGCGAGACTAAAGAAGAAACTTAAAAGCAGACTACAAACAAGTTTAGAGACGAGAATACAGACGAGATGAGACAAGAGACGAGACTAGAGACGAGGCTAAAGAAGAGGCTTAAAAGCGACTACAAACAAGTTTAGAGACAAGACTAGAGACGAGACTACGAACGAGATGAGACAAGAGACGAGACTAGAAATGAGACTAAAAAAGAGACCAGGGGCCAAATTACCGCATTCGATATCAAGTAAAATTGATCGTAATTTTCTTATTTGAGATTATGGCATTCGATATCGAGCAAGAAATTTAGTACATTTTATAATAATTTCGATATCGTAATCATTTTTCGATACGATAGCTCATTCGAACACGAATGCGGTATTTTGACCCCAGGGGCCAAATCAACTTTGTTTACGAAATGTAGTTAACGTGGATCACGGTAATCGGTATCGTAAAGAAATTATTCAAAGTTGTACTCGATTGGTAAGCTTCTATCGAAAACAAACAAATAAATAAACAAATAGCAACAAGTGAAATAATAAGTTGATAAAAATTTAAGTTTTTTTTTTAAGATTTTCTCCAAAATATTTTAAAATATAAATTTAATTGTTTAGAGAAGGTGAACACCAAAGAAAACCAATAAGTAATGAAATACCCGTTTCAAGCAAGGTAAATGGAAAGCAAACAGTGGTATTGGCGCAATTTAAAATAGAACACCTCGACTTGACCAAAACTTAGCTGCAAATTTCGATATCGTAATCATTTTTCGATACGATAGCTCAATCGATCACGAATGCGGTATTTTGACCCCAGGGGGCAAATCAACTTCGTTTACGAAATGTAGTTAACGTGGATCACGGTAATCGGTATCGTAAAGAAATTATTCAAAGTTGTACTCGATTGGTAAGCTTCTATCGAAAACAAACAAATAAATAAACAAATAGCAACAAGTGAAATAATAAGTTGATAAAAATTTAAGTTTTTTTTTTAAGATTTTCTCCAAAATATTTTAAAATATAAATTTAATTGTTTAGAGAAGGTGAACACCAAAGAAAACCAATAAGTAATGAAATACCCGTTTCAAGCAAGGTAAATGGAAAGCAAACAGTGGTATTGGCGCAATTTAAAATAGAACACCTCGACTTGACCAAAACTTAGCTGCAAAACTGTGCGCAAGCAAAAGTAAGGTCTCAAAATTTATGGAGACTTTAAAAAAAATATTTGGATTCATTTTTATTAAACCTTTTCAGATTTTTGTTAAAAGTTTAACAATTTATCACAAATTTATTTATTTTGTTTTCCGGTTTCGTTTTATTTTTCTTATTGTCATTTGTTTACAGCAATGTAAAAAATAAAAGTATATAAAATAAATTACGATCGAATACCGTGATGCAAAAAATTGCGCCCATCGAAAATTTTTTCCACTCGAAC
Organism: Bellardia bayeri; assembly: GCA_950370525.1. Classification (NCBI taxonomy): domain Eukaryota; kingdom Metazoa; phylum Arthropoda; class Insecta; order Diptera; family Calliphoridae; genus Bellardia; species Bellardia bayeri. The sequence goes on along the minus strand of OX493266.1, from coordinate 10,859,571 downwards.
GTGCATTCGATGTCGAGTGCGGTGATTTGCCCTCCCCCCAGACTAGAAACAAGATTAGAGACGAGACTAAAAAAGAGACTGGAGACCAGACTAGAAATAGGATAAAAGCCGTGACTATAGGCGGGCTATAGACGAGACTAAAGACGAAACTACAGACAAGGATATAGACTATTGTCTTATAAAATATTTCATCCATAATCCAGCATACGCTCTAGTTAAGAATACGCGCACTATTTCAGTCTATAGTCCGGGAAAATATTATTTATAAAAAACAGCTTCTTTAGAGAGACCTTAATTTATATGATATTAAACTCAATATTTATTAAACTTATTACATTAAAACTATTATTTGTCATTTAAAAGCACTTTATCAATCTTCATGGTAGCATTTGCCATAGCATTCCTTGTGCTTGCTAAACATTTCATAATACATTTCTGAACATAATGTTGACATAAATATTTATTTTATATGAAAATCATAGTGTGCAGTTGTAAAGATTATACGTAGACACAATAACACTTTTATGGAAAACCATTAATCTTTTATAAGTTTCATAAAGAAATATGTTTGCTATATGATAATAATAAATATTACATGTGTGTTGTAACAATATAACAATGCACATATTCCCTATGATCCCCTTTATGAACATTAAAGTTGGTTGCTTATCAAAAAGTTTATGATGATATCTACTCAACACTTGAAGTGTTACAGTATAGCAGGACATTAATCACTAGTAACACAGTATAATCTTTAGTTTAGTTTTTTAGATAAGTTTTTAAGCTAATAAATTTGCCATCAAAAGGAAAAATATTAAAAATGAAGATCTAAAAGTTCGAGAGTTAAAAAAGTTATAAAGAAGTTATAGAAAAAGACTTTCAAAAAAACATATAAACAGAAAAATAAAAACCAAACAACAAATTAGTAACAGAACTTTAAATACCAAAATTAGATTTGAAAATAAAAAAATTTGCTTTAGTTGCAGCTAAATCTGTGTTAGCAATTAAAAAAAAAATCTTAAAGAGCAGATATTTCATAAAAAAAATAATTTTCACAAAAAAAAATTGAGAGTGTCATACTAATTTACCATTTTTAGTATAAGGTCGTTTCAAATATAAAAACTGATTCATATGTTTGGTATAAATTGAAGAACAAAGCATAAGGAAAACTAAAAAATGTAAGTCCAGTTGCTATTAAAGAAACAAAAGAACCTTAAAAAAAGTTATTAATATTCATAGAAATTTGGGTCAACTTGCACACTAGTTAATAAAGATGTATTGTAGAGGCCAAAGTATATCAAGGACAATACAAAAAGAAATATTTAAAATTAGAAGCTAACTACAAGCAAAAAGAAAGTTTAATTAAAACCATGACTTATGTGATGCAAAAACAAAAAATTGTGACCTATAAAAATCTTTGCAGATAAGCTAGGGCCTCAAAACCTGTTTCTTGACAGTAGTTTTTACTTTAATTTAAATAGTTAGACAAAATCTTGTTAACCGTTTTTATAACTTAAAACATTTTGCCTTTAAAACCCATTTTTCTTCTAACCCAGCATGCTTTCATTCACATACTTCTGCAACTTTTGTTTAACTATCTCTATAATAGCTACCGCAGGTAACATGCAACAACTTAAATTGTTTTGCTAATTACTTTATGCAACAGCATTTGACACACACACACAAAAATCACATGAAAAAACACAACATTCATCTCATCGTTCAGGTTGTTCTAATTTCTTGCAAACAAACAACCGCCACCAAAACTCAAGCTTAATAAACTGCTTATATGCAACCAGCGTTACAAGTTGTCAGCAGTAATTACCAAGACAACCACTAAAGCCTTGTATGTATGTTGTGGTTTACATTTTTCTTCTCTTGTAAAAGTTTTTGTGTGGATATTTTGTAGCACACCTACAAACAAATTACTGATAATTTAAGTAAATTTGCCAACCTAGCACAGTAAATTGTGTTAAAGTAATTTATGAAACATTTAGATTGTTATGGGAAAATTGCCCACAAAACCTAAAGACAGCAGAAAAGGCATCAAGGCGTATGATTTACATATGTATATGTAATAATTCAATAACAAGTATACGCCCAGTATGTCTAAATCAAATTAAATTCAACAGTAGACTATTAAGCTAAAATTATAAACGCATAATGTTTTAACTTGAGATTTTCTTTAATAAAAAAATAGTAGTTTTACTACCTTTTTTCACTATAGGAATTTATAATTATTTTATTTATACTAAAACTACTTAAAAATATACAAATTTTGTAGGTATGCAAACAAGAAAAAAAGTAGTAGATTTACTACTTTTTTATAATTCACAAAATTTATCAAAATAAGGCTAAAAATAAAATCTTTATCTAGAAAATTTACTATTTTTGTGTTTTGTTCACATTTAAAAAAAAGTAGTAGATTTACTACCTTTTTTAACATACAAGAATTTCCAAAATTATAACAATATAATTAACTGAATTACTCAAACTAAATAAAATTATGAATTTTTTGGCAGATTTGCGTTCAAGAAAAAAAGTAGTAGATATACTACTTTTTTAGAAATCTTACAAATTACCAAATTAAAACTCTAAATAACATTAGTAAGATTTTATTACCAAGAAAATTTATTCTTTTTATGTTTTGCTCACATTTATAAGAAAGTAGTAGATATACTACCTTTCTTAGTAGATATACTACCTTTCTTTATTGGAAAAATTTACAAAATTACAGCACTAACACTATATGAATTACTCAAACTTAATAAGATTATGAGTTTTTTTGACAGATTTGCGTTCAAGGAAAAAAGTAGTAGATTTATTACTTTTTATAAAATCTTACAAATTACCAACTTTAAGCTGTAATGAAATTAGTAAGATTTCGTTAGCGAGATAATTTACTATATTAATGTTTTGCTCACATTTAAAAAAAGTAGTAAATTTACTACTTTTTTTTAAATATAAAAATTTACAAAATTATAGCCATAAAATTATCATTTTTTCAATAGTAATAAAAATAAAACAATTTTGCAGTTTTACAACCTTGCGAAAAAGTAGTAGATTTACTAATTTTTGCAAATCTTGAAATTTACCAAATTATAGCTATAAATAACAAAAATAAGATTTAGTTACAAGAGAAATTCTGAAAACCATTCATTTAAATAATGTTATAAAATAGTAGCAAATCTACTACATTTCTTTTCCCCCAATATTTGTGAAAGAAATTGTAAAACCATTTTAAGAAATATTTAACTTTTTTGCGCATTTTGTAAATGTTTCTTGAATTTATGAAACTCTGCTTTAATTTTGTCAGCAATTAAACTTATTTTTTCTCCTTCCAAGTAATTAAACTTTCTTTTAATACTCCATTGTAATGTCAATACAACATCATGTCTTAATTCGAATTTTTCCCTGTACCTTTTCTTATTATAATTAAACATCTTAAACAACAACAGAGACGTAACATCAAGGATAAGTTATGTACCCCACACAAGCAAAGTTTTCCTGCAACATGTTAAAATAAACCTTAAAAAGTACAACATATTCCAGGAACTTGCTCAGCTCCCTTATTTCTACTTAAGTTTACTATTTCCGCTCTTGTTTTTCTGTTGTACAACTGAAAAGATATTTCAAAATGCCATTAAACAGCGTAAACTTAAATGTTGTGGCAAAAGCGCGCATGAGGAGAAACTGTTTTAAAGCACATGTGTGAGCTATAAAAATTAATGGGCATGTGGCAAGTATAAAGGTAAAAATTGTAAAGTGAAAATAAAACTAAAGTTGATGCTAGTAAAATATTCCAATGAGTGAATGTAATGATGTTATTATTTGGCAAGAGAAATGTAATTTTAATGAAACATTTATATAAAGCACAAAAATTCAATAAAACTTTTGATATGTAAACACTTTTAATTAAAGACAAAAAATGAAACTGGCAATTTTAAACTTTTAATACTTTTAGTGGCTGCAGACTTTCGTTTCTTAAACTAAAAAAAAAAAATTAAAAAGAAAATGTTGATATGTTCTCTTTAGGGAAAAGTCACACGTAACAGCTAAAGTCATGTACTCTAGAAGACGTTTGCAATCACACAGGACGTGCCTAGTTACTGGTGGCCTTGTAAAAATATCTTTTTTTTACTTGTCTACAAGTAAATGAGAAAATGCAAACCCTTGCATTTTTACATGTGCTGCTGCTCTTTCTTATTCCTTTCATTTCAACAGCAAAATGCCTGTTACTTAAATGACATATATTATGAATGAAAATGGTTATAAAATATGCAAATACCATTTGATATGTTTGTCTGTTAAGAAAAACAAAACAGAAATTGAAAAATATTATTTCAGTCGGGGAATTTTTGTTCATATCTTTATGGTTTTATGGCCAGAAAGCATATGCATTGCAATATTGTTATTCAATTAATGAAAGAAAACATTACTAGCAAAGAACAAAGAACAAGTAACAGTATAGTTGACATTAAAAATCAATGAAAATATACAACTAGTGTGGATTTTCATTCAAGCAAAAAAGTAGTGGATTTACTACATTTTGATAAATAACAAAATTTACCAAAATAAAGCTGAAATTTACAATAATAGCATTTAATTATCTAGAATTAACTATTTTAAGATTTGCTCACATTTAAAAAAAAGTAGTATATTTACTACCTTTTTGAAAGTAGTAGATACTCTACCTTTTTTAAATACTGCAATTTCCAAAATTATTAATTTAAAAAAATTTAATTATAAATTTTTAAATTTTAGTTCATGAAAAAAAGTAGTAGATTTACTACGTTTTCATAAATCAAGAAATTTAACGAATTAATGCTACAAATAACATTAAAAGATTAAAGTTATAGAAAATATGTAAATATTTTGGCGTTTTGCTAATGTTTAAAATAGTAGTAGATTTACTACATTTTTCAAGTACTGTAATTTTCCAAGTTATAATAACAAAAAAAATCACTTGCTCAAACTTAATAAAAATATAAAAATTTTGTAAATATTTGTGCAAAACAAATAGTAAATTTTTGTGCAAAAAAGTAGTAAATCTACTACTTTTTTATATATCAAGAAATGTACCAAACTAAAGCTATAAAAAGAAACGATAAGATTTAATTAAAGAGCAAAAGTAGTACATTTAGTTATATAAAAACAATTTCATCAGTTGCTCAAATTAAATGTAAATATAAAAATTTTTTAAATTTTTTATGCAAGAAAAAAATTAGTAGATTTACTACTTTTTTATAAACTAAGAAATTTAACGAATTAGTAATATTAATAAGATTTAGTTATACAAAACATATAAAAATTTTGGCGTTTTGCTAATATTAAAAATAGTAGTAGATTTTTTAACTTTTTCAAGTACTGTAATTTTCCAAATTATAACAATAAAACTAAACCACTTGCTCAAACTAAATAAAAATATAAAAATTTTGCAGATTTGCGTTTATGAAAAATAATAGTAGAATTATTACTATTTTACAAATCACAAAATGTGTCAAATTAAAGCCAAACACCCGCAATTAGATTTAATTACCAACAAAACTACCTTTTTTTTATAGATTTTTCCCGCACTTAAAAAAGTAGTAGGAAGGAATTTGAAAAATGTTATACATAAAAACTGAAATTTCCTCAAGCTTAATAATATGTAATATAAAAATTTTGTAGTTTTGTTTTAATTAAACATAGTAGTAGAATTACTACAAAATTTTATACACAACTGAGTTTTTTGCTCAAACTTAACAAAAAATTTTGTAGATTTGTCTTAATTGAAAAGAGTAGCAGATTTACTACTTTTTACACATCAACAAATTTCTCAAATTAAAGCCAAAAAATCATAATTAGATTTAATTAAAAACAAAATTTAATCTTTTTTATAGATTTTTCTTGCACTTAAAAAAGTAGTAGATTTACTACCTTTTTTACATAAAGGAATTTATAAAATGTTATACACAAATGACTAAAATGTGCCTGAACTTAACAAAAATAAAAAAATTTTGTAGATTTATATTAATAAAAAATAGTAGTAGATTTACTACTTTTTTTAAAAAACCCAGAAATGTTTTATATTAAAACTACATATAAATAACAATAATTTTATTTAATTAACGCGAAGAAAATCTACTCTTAATAATTTTTGCTAATTGTTTGTATTGTCTGTTTATGTGTTCTGCTATCTTAACTCTTATAATTCAGCTTGCGAAATAGTTAATTTGTGGTTAATTGATTATTGTAAAATATATGTTAGTTGCAACGTTTAATCCCTTAATATAATTAAACATAAAACTTTATCTAATTATTTTACTATATTTGCAATAAAACACCATTGGGCAATAAATAGTTAAAACAAAACACTAAATAAACAGAAAGTACAAGGGTGACAAGAGAGCAATTAAGCAAGGTTAAAGTAGAAATAAAAATGATTTTAAAAAGCTCTAGAAAATTAAGCAACATATTAGAGTTTCAATACATTGTTGCAAACAGTTTGCTGCTTTATAAGTTTAGTAAAATGTTTCTTAATTTTTTTTAAATATTTTCATTAGCTCTCTAATAAATTGATTTCAATTATATTAATACTTGCTTTAAGTTTTTGACAGTTTGCGCCAATTGCTAAAAAAAACTTTACTCTAGTTTTAATTCAAACTTCAAATATATTTCTAAAATAAATTTCCTGCTTTCAACATAGTTTTCTTTCTTAACTCTATTTATGGGTTAATTTAATTGTAGTTCCGTAATGAGAAAAAAAAACTAACTTCATACACATTGCTATTGTAATTTGAAAAACTATTTCTTAGCTCATACTCAAAACTCTAGAGGCAGCTGCACATATTACTAAAACATATGCAACTTAGTTGTAAGCATTGCAGTTCGTGGTAAATGTGTTTATGTTGTACCACATTTAAAAACGATTTCCGCCGGAAATGCGTTTATGGCTGTTACGTGTGTGCGCGGTTTTTGGCATACAACAGCAAGTAGCACGAGTAATAGTTTAATTTTTATAGTAAATTTTTACACGTACACGTTACATTTTTAGTTTTCAGGCACGTTATTGCTATTTCTCTATTTTCTACAATAGTTACAAAATATATAAATGTTGCAAAGAGATTTTGATACCTGTCACCATAGCAGGAGAATTTTGTAGAAATTGGGATGAATATAAGTTTAACGTTAAAAATGAGCTGCAATAGTTAACATAATTAAAATTTGGAATTTTTAATTAAAAATTAACATACATGCAGTCAGTCTTAGTAGTAGTCGTAGTACACATAGCCCGACATCCTGTCTCTGCTCATAACCCAATAATAAAATAAATAAGGGTCGTCCTTAAAACTTTGTAAAAATATAGAAGAGCGTTGAGTCATATTTATATACAAGGTGGCGCAAAAGTAATCCTCCTATCAGAAAATACTATAAATTTTGCGATTGGCCCCTAATGTCAGTTCTGTTTTGACATTTGTGTAGTAAATGCTCTAGAACGCGGAATATTGCTGACTATTTATTTGACCAATAATTGGTCGGTGACTTTGGCACAACGTGAATTTCGTCGCAGATTTCCTGGCCGTCCAACGCCTACTGGTGAAACACTGCGACGTTTAGCCGCTCGCCTCGAAGAGACGGGCACAACATGTGATGCTGCCAGGCATGGCAGACCCCGGAGTAGCCGTTCTGCAGAGAATATTGCTGCTGTAGCCGAGGATGTCATGGAAGCGCCGTCGACATCGACCAGACGACGTGCCACGCAAATGGGTATCAGTCGACGGTCTTTACAGCGAATTTTGGTACAAGATTTGCAGATGTTTCCGTACAAAGTCCAGACGGTGCATCAGCTGTTAGCTGCTGACCTGTATATTTCAAAGAACTTTAAACAGCTTGGTTTTTCAGCTATAAGATTTTGATATTTTTTGTCCGTTTTTTGCAGATTCCCTGCGTTTTTTTTTTCCAAATCTTAAATTTTTGTTTAAATACAAAATCCGACAAAATAATTAAAATTAGGTGGAAAAACTATTTAATTAAGTTTTTACCTAATTTTACAATTTATTAAATTATTAATAAATTTAAAGTAGACTTTGTGGTGTATAATAATATTAAAATTGTTGTCTATATTTAGGCGTTTGTGTGTTGCCTAGTGGGAAGTATAATTAAAATTTTTTAGAAAAATATTTGTTCGTGTTTTTTTGTTGGAATACAAAAACATAGTTTATTATATAATTAAATATATTAAAGCATTTTTTAAAACATTTTACACAGAAATTGTTGAAAATATTTAAGCTCTTTAAAAATGTTTAAATAACTAACACCTAGTGATGATATTTGGTTAAATTTCGGTAAGTGTTTTATTAAAATATTTGTCTATATATAATTAACATATTTCTGGGAAATATTTTTAAATATTTAGCTTGCATTACAAATTGTGTTTTGTTAAGTTTTTTTTTTATACATTTTAATTAAAAGAAACTATGAACAATTGCATTTGGTAATAATTAAGCAAGATTTACAAAACCAGTCAGGTTGATTGCCAATTATTACTTAAATATTTGCCTACCTTCAAGTTTCCTTTTTACACGTCATACCCCATTAATTGTGTTTTAACTTGGGGTGTCTTATTTTGTGTTTGTGTATGTCCTTGACTCTGTAATAAATGTCCTGTTAAATGGCGTGTCTCCGCCATGTTGTATTAATATATAAGTGACAACATTTGTTCTTATTTTTTTCGCAGTAAAATTTATTACTTTGTTTGCTTTGGTTTTGCTGTTTTTAATGACATTTTGTTAAGGTAATTACAAACCTTCGATTAACAGTTAATTACTCAATTATTATCATGCACCAAGCATTCATTATTAGGCCATTATTTATAAATGTAAAGTTTAATGGGTTCAATTAAAAAAAAAACGTCTTAAATAAATGGGCACTTTAAGAAGAGCATGCAGACGCAATTGAGACTAATGGATAAATAATTTTTAATACCAAATTGCCTAGAAGAATGATAAATAATGATATTAAGTGAATTTCATTAAGGTTGATTGTGTATTTTTGACGTGAGCCTGTTTTGCACAGACAGCAAATTGTAGCACTTTAAAGCTAATTTTTGGCCAGGATTGCTACAACTTTACTCTGTGTTAAACAATAATTCCCCAAAAATATATTTTTATTACATTGTGTCTTCAATTTTAATTGAAGTATTTTTTTTTTAATTTTCTTGGTAAATTTCATTTTCCTGCTCTTGTCATCTAAATACAAATATCATGAGAGTATACAAAAAAAAAATAGACATAATACTAAACATGACCTACTGACCTTATGAACTCCAGTACTAGTGACTGTATTTTTATCAACATACAAGGGCATCTGCATGCAACGATTTATACAAAGTATGAAATACAAATACAATTTAGTTGCAGTTAGCAATTTTCAGGTGTATTAATTCAAATAATTGAACATTTAAACGTCCAGTTGAAATGTAGGTCAGTTCTTTCACAATGCCAGTCAATTCCTGGTATTGAATATTTGTACAGACACAGTCATGTGTAAGTTATTTTGTAAATTTAAAAAACTTTAAAATAAAAACCAAAAGTTTTAATTACTATTTTAAAAATATATTAGAAATAGTAAGTAACATAAAAAACTAGAGACTAAAGACTAGAAACTAAGCCAGAGACCAGAAAGGAGACTAAACCAGAAACTAGACCAGAGACTGAAAGAGAGAAAAAACCAGAGACGAGAACAGATCCTAGACTAGAGACTAGAAACTAGACTTGACTAGAGATTAGGCTAAGACTAAGACTAAGACTAAGACTAAGACTAAGACTAAGACTAAGACTAAGACTAAGACTAAGACTAAGACTAAGACTAAGACTAAGACTAAGACTAAGACTAAGACTAAGACTAAGACTAAGACTAAGACTAAGACTAAGACTAAGACTAAGACTAAGACTAAGACTAAGACTAAGACTAAGACTAAGACTAAGACTAAGACTAAGACTAAGACTAAGACTAAGACTAAGACTAAGACTAAGACTAAGACTAAGACTAAGACTAAGACTAAGACTAAGACTAAGACTAAGACTAAGACTAAGACTAAGACTAAGACTAAGACTAAGACTAAGACTAAGACTAAGACTAAGACTAAGACTAAGACTAAGACTAAGACTAAGACTAAGACTAAGACTAAGACTAAGACTAAGACTAAGACTAAGACTAAGACTAAGACTAAGACTAAGACTAAGACTAAGACTAAGACTAAGACTAAGACTAAGACTAAGACTAAGACTAAGACTAAGACTAAGACTAAGACTAAGACTAAGACTAAGACTAAGACTAAGACTAAGACTAAGACTAAGACTAAGACTAAGACTAAGACTAAGACTAAGACTAAGACTAAGACTAAGACTAAGACTAAGACTAAGACTAAGACTAAGACTAAGACTAAGACAGTTTATATAACTATTTTATGTTACTTAAGGTATGGTCACACTCAGAAAATATTTGCTCAAAACAACATCTTTTAGCCAAAATTTGTTTAATGTTGTTTCCTCTTACAAGAGTTTTGCCAGATTAAACAGCTGTAAATAAACAATGTCTAATTAGTTGTTGTGTCTTGTCCGAAAGAAACAAAATTTTTTTTAGTAAATAAATAAGTACAAAAATATTTTATTTAGTGGTTACGGATTTTCGGAAAACTATTTGCCAAGTGTGACTGTAGCTTTAATGTTATTAAAATAAGCTTCAATCAAAATAAGCGATTGAAAAAATATATTTTTATCGTTGCTTCTATAGAAAAGAAAGCACTTTCGTTTATTTTCGTATTTCTTTCGAACTTTCAGATTAGGCAACTTATAAGTATAATTTTCATTTTTATTTATTTTCTTTTGAACGTCTAAAACAAATACATTTACCCAGACAAGAATGACAGCAGCTACAGAATTGCCAAATACAAACAAGCCTATATTCAGCAATTCGGCAATTCTTTCCCCTTCCAACCGAGCTTTCGTCTCACACCCATAAACACAAGACTTGCGCAAATAAAGTTGCCTAGTCTGAAAGGGACCATATTGTGCCATATTTTGTAAACGATTCTTCCTTTTACCCCTTTACGTGCTTACGTTTATTAACCATAACTGTCGTTTGCATAATACGGTCTTCAATATTTGTGTCTTTGCTTTAATTTCTAAATAAAACTTGTGTGTTTCCTATCTCTTGTATAAATTGAAATCATTAGCAATTCTACACCAAACTTAATGTGAAATAAATGAACAAATGTAAATGAATTTCGTTTCGTATTTATTATAAAGTTATCTGGTTGTATGAATTTGAGACTGTGGCACTAACGGTAGGTATATCATCTGTAAAGGAATTTTCTTAGGAATTGTTTTCTTTGCTCATGAATGATTTAAGCATTAAATATGCGAAGTGAGCAGAGGCGTTATAAAATCAATATACAAAATAGAAAATATCAAGAATTTTGTGAAATATTTGTTAAGGCAACAAAGCTGAGGAATTTGTTAAATTAAATCATTAAAATATAATTAGGCGGTTTGCAGTGTTGGTGTCTTTTAATGGCTTGAAAGTAATGTTGTTTGTTGTGGCCCGAAATTGGCTCAATGCGTTTTAGAATTTTTGTGGGAGAGGATAATTATACGAATAAAACACCGAATAATAGTATATAATTTCCATAATTAATCGAATAACCGTATAATTTTCTGGGACATTCCTTTTTTGATGTTTTTATTATTAACAGAATAATTTTCAGATTTGTTTGTATTTGTTTTATTCGAGCAAAAAACCGAATAATCTTGAAAAATTTTTGGGAAACAGTTTTGTGGTTATTACGATAAAAAACATAATTTTTTAAATATTTATAAAAATTATTCTTATAATTATTCGAATAAAAACCCGAATTATCCTAAAAAAAAATTAGAAAACATATTTTCATGTTTCTTTATGGTTTTTACATTTTAATTTTTTTCATTTAATTTTGTAAGTTTTTATAAAGATTATTCGTATAATTATTCGATTACGATAACTGCTATTATTCGAATAAAAACCCGAATTATCCTAAAAAAAATAGAAAACACATTTTCTTGTTTCTCTATGGATTTTACATTTTATTTTTTAAATTTTTATAAAAATTATTCGTATAATTATTCGATTAAGATACTGCTATTATTCAAATAAAAACTGAATAATGTTAACAAAATTAGAAAACACATTTTCATGTTTCTCTATGGTTTTTACATTTTAATTTTTTTCATTTAATTTTGTAAGTTTTTATAAAGATTATTCGTATAATTATTCGATTAAGATAACTGCTATTATTCGAATAAAAACCCGAATTATCCTAAAAAAAATTAGAAAACACATTTTCTTGTTTTTCTATGGATTTTACATTTTATTTTTTAAATTTTTATAAAAATGATTCGTATAATTATTCGAATAAGATAACTACTATTATTCAAATAAAAACTGAATAATGTTAACAAAATTATAAAACACATTTTCATGTTTCTCTATGGTTTTTACATTTTAATTTTTTTCATTTAATTTTGTAAGTTTTTATAAAGATTATTCGTATAATTATTCGATTAAGATAACTGCTATTATTCGAATAAAAACTGAATAATGTTAACAAAATTAGAAAACACATTTTCATGTTTCTTTATGGTTTTTACATTTTTATTTTCTTCATTTAATTTTGTAAGTTTTTATAAAGATTATTCGTATAATTATTCGATTAAGATAACTGTTATTATTCGAATGAAAACCCGAATTATCCTAAAAAAAAATAGAAAACACGTTTTCATGTTTCTTAATGGTTTTTGCATTTTTTTTTAACAATTTTACAGTTTTTTTTTTTAAATTATGCGGCTAATTATTCGAATAAAAACCCCAATAATCGTAAAGATTCCTGTAACGTAACTTTTAGTTCTTTAAATTATTAACTAAATAATTTCTTTTAGAGTATTGTACTTTAATATGATTTTCTTATGTATTTCAATTAGCCCTTTAAATTGTTTAAAATGAAGAACTGTCGTACGGCGTCAGAGCAAAATCTAAACCCCTTAAAAATTATATAAAAAATTAATTTTACTACTACTTTTTCTTTTCAAGAAATCATATATTTTTTATTTAATGCTTTTTGAACACTAGCACTAACTTTAAGTTTAAAGCTTTAAAAAATTCTGTATTTTTTGTTATAAAAAAATTAATATTATTACACTTCCTGTCACCTGTACGTTTCTAACAAATTATATTTTTCCTCTAAAACCCGCCACAATTGTTTGCCAATCTTTTAACTTGAGTTTTTTTCACCTTCAGGTTCCATGGCTGGCAGTTTTATTAACTTAATGCCACAAATGTTGAGTCATTAGTAATGTTATGGCACTGGAAATTTGATTTTCTTCTCTTTACTTTCTTTTCATTTTTTTACGTTTCTATTGTAAGGGTTTGTACTATGAATCATGTTTTTTTTATTGAACAGTAAAATATGATTAATGACATTGCATTATCAATATTTTACAATTGCCATTAAAGTTAGACTGTGAAAAGTATAAAATAAAGACGTAGAAGCCAACAATAAAAGTTAATATTTAAAATAAAAGTTTTAAATAGAAAATAGGAAAGCAAAAGAAAAATTAAGTTGATAAAATATGGAGACTAAGCTCAAAAGACGAGATACTTGACTAGAGAAGGGACTAAAGGCAAGAATATAGGCGAGACAAGACTAGATACAAGAGTAGAGACGAGATTAGAGACTAGATTAAAGACTAGGTTAGACTATGCTCGAGAATAGACTACAGACTATACTAAAAACTAGAATAGAGACGAGACTAGACTAGAGAATAGATTAAAGGTGAAACTCGACATTAGGCGCGACACTAGATAGACACTAAACCACTTGACTTGACTTAAGACTAGACTATAAAATAGAATAGATACTAGACTAAAGACGAGACTAGAGGCAAGACTGAAGACGAGCCTAGAGAAGAGACTGGAGACAATACTGGAGACGAGACTGAATACTAGATTAGAAACAAGTTTAGATACAAGACTAGAAGAGACTGGAAAATAGACTAGAGACAAGATAAGAGGCGAGACTATGCTCGAGAATAGACTACAGACTATACTAAAAACTAGCCTAGAGAATATACTGGATATTAGACTAGAAACCAGACTAGATACAAGACTACAGACGAGACTAATTACGACACTAAACATAATACTAGACTTGAGAAGAGATTAAAGTCGAGACTGGAGACTAGACTAGAGACAAAACTAAGGACGAGAGTAAACACTAGACTAGAGACTAGATTAAACACCCGATAACAGACTATACCTTTGCAAGTTGAAATTGAGTAAATAAAATTTGAAATTCAGAAATCTAAACTAATGTTGGGAAAAAACAAATTAAAATTCAGAGAAGCAATTGCTATTGAAAAAAAACAAATTAAAAATTAGAAATACAAATTGATAATGAAATAAAGCAAATTGATATTCAGAAATGTAAATTAAAATGGAGAAATATAAAAATTAATATTGAGAGCATATAAACTGATATTGAAAATTAAACATTTTTATTAGATTTTTAACTTCAAAATCGTGTTTTGTATTTTATAAGTAAAAAATATTTGAAAAATTTCATACAAATTTTAATTTCACAATATCAATTTGTATTGGCGCAATATCAATTTGGATTTTTCGTTTTCAATTTGTTATTTCTCAATATCAATTTGCTTTTCTAAATATCAATTTGTTTTTTGTTTCAATATTAATTTGGATTTCTAAATTTCAATTTCTATTTTCTCAATATCAATTCCGATTTCCCAATTTCAATTTATTTCTCAATATCAATTTTCTTTTCTAAATTTCAATTTGTTTTTTTTTATATTAATTTGGATTTTTGAATTTCAATTTGTATTTTCTCAATATCAATTTTGATTTCCCAATTTCAATTTATTTCTCAATATCAATTTGCTTTTCTAAATATCAATTTGTTTTTTGTTTCAATATTAATTTGGATTTTTGAATTTCAATTTGTATTTTCCCAATATCAATTCCGATTTCCCAATTTCAATTTATTTCTCAATATCAATTTGCTTTTCTAAATTTCAATTTGTTTTTTTTTTTCAATATTAATTCGGATTTTTGAATTTCAATTTGTATTTTCTCAATATCAATTCCGATTTCCTAATTTCAATTTATTTCTCAATATTAATTTGCTTTTCTAAATTTCAATTTGTTTTTTTTTTCAATATTAATTTGGATTTTTGAATTTCAATTTGTATTTTCCCAATATCAATTCCGATTTCCCAAGTTAAATTTATTTCTCAATATCAATTTGCTTTGCTAAATTTCAATTTTTTTTTTCAATATTAATTTAGATTTTTGAGTCTCAGTTCGTTATTTGTTTTAAATTTGAAATTTCTCAATTTCAACGTGAAAAGGTGTACTCTAGAGATAACACTATTTCCAGCTTCATTACACCCTACACCACCATAGTTTATTGGATTTGTGCCTGAGTCGATTCAAGGATGTCCGTTCATCCATCAGTCAGATTAGCTACCTGGCTAAATGTCCCTGTAAAGCTTGTGTGCAGTGTATAGGTCGCAATTTTAAAAATATTTTCATAAAATTTGGTACATAATATTTTGTCGGTCTAAGAATGGTTGGGATTAAAATTGATTGAAATCGGTCGATTATTTTACTTAGCCCGCATACAAATTGTCTGCCGATGTGGACGATTAAGGGTCATAAATATATGATTTATGTACATATTCAAACAAATTACGCCGCAAATAAGTTGTACATGAAGATCGGTCCATAATTGTACATACTAGCTGCCATATTAGGGCCTGTTGGTAAAACTCACATTGAAGAGCATAAATAAGTCTTAAAAAAAATGTTGGTATCCAAATAATATTCAACACGAATATAATTTAAGAGGGTGCTGTAGCTTAATTGGTTAGCGCATTTGATCATTAAGCATGAGTTGGTGTTTGTAGCCCGGTTTCGAATACCAGCCGCTGCCAGTCAACAAACATCAGTTTCTGAGAATTATTAGTTTTCTTCTATATATGATTACTAATATTTATCACAGCGCCCTCCTTCGGTGGTATAGCATTCAAACGCCACCGAAGTAAAATAATTAAATAAAGGCTATAAAATCAAGCTTTAACATTATTGCGCCTACTCACCACCAGAGGCGCTGCACTGCTGCACTAAAACAAACATAAGGCGCAATTGCAGAGTTGTGATATAAAGATTTCTTTTACTTTCATCACCTTTACTTCTTGACTATCCCCTTTCCAAAGAAAGCAACGCAAGTATTTATAGCCATATTGCCTAAAAAAAAAAAAAAAAAAAAGATCCTCTTTGAAACTGACTTTAACACGTATAAATCTTTTTAAAGTGTTTATATAGAAATAAAATTTAACACAAGAAGTCAGCTCATAGCTGTCATATAGCTGCCCATATCTGAAAATCTATTTTTATACATCTACTGGCTGTAGGATATTATATGGTCGGGCTATACTTTCCAACTTGTTTTAATTATGTACTGCAATATCTGTTTCATATTGTCTTATTGTTTTTGTATTGACTTCAAACTTTAAAATTCAAAGTCCTATAATTAGAATTTTATACGATAATAAATTTGTTAAAGGTTTTTTCTACAGCTACACACTAAAGCTAGATTTACACGTTTGGAATTTTCTTCAAAATTGCTCTTCAAAATGCTTCAAACTCGTGTAAACAGCAACTTTTCTTTAAAATTTATTTATTTAATAACTATTAAAAACTAAATTTAAATAATTTTTGAAGAAATTTTGCTGTTTACACGAGTTTGAAGCATTTTGAAGAGCAATTTTCAAGAAAATTCCAATCGTGTAAATCTAGCTTAACTCCAGCTTTTTGCTGATTTCCATTTTAATTTACAAATTTCGTATTGTAGGTGTATTTGCTTGTTTTATGATTATTTTGGCAAATAATTTCTAAATATGTTTGAAAGAGTTTAGTTTGTAAAAGCAACACACAAAAGGCAGGATGTAACACCTACTAGCCACTGCAACTACTGGGACAAAAACACATTTCTTGCTGTAGCATTTGCAGTAATTGTATTTTCCGGGGCTGCAACAGTCTCTATAGGTTGGTGGTAAACTAATAGTTGGTTTTTTTAAATACTTTTACACACATACTTTTATTTCAACATTTGTAGTGGTTAAGTGCATACAATAGCTGTTATTCACTTAACCATACTTTTATATACATAAGTACACAGAGATAATGTGGTAAGTGTAAAGCTTTAAATAGTGCTTTTTTCCATCTACACATCCTCCACATATTTAGCTGCGCTGTGTGGCTTTATGTGCAGAAGTATGCTTGTGGGTGTTGGTTTGTTTTTTTGTTGTTTCCTCTTCGTAATGCTCAGCTGGTTGTCAGCTATTTTTGTGGTGTAACTAGAGATTTTCAAAGAGATTTTGGTTAAATTAAAAACTACTAAATTTTGCAGTGTTCTTATTTTCTATTTTAATTATCTCTTGTTTTTAATTTCATTGTTGCTGGTTCTTTTTTATACTTTAGACAAACCGGTGTAATGTGATTAGAAAATTTAGTTAGTTTTTGCAGCACATTATCTTTTAAGCTATTAAGAAATTGAAAATTAAAATTTACCCTTCATAAAAGGAGTTTCTAAAATGTGTAAGCATATAGAAAATGTTATAAACAAATTTTCTATTAAAGTGCCAACAAGAGGTGTATTTTAATAAAGCTTTCTTCTCAAGTTATAAACAACAATAAAAGAAAACATATTAAAATTGTGTAACAATTCTGTCATTTTTAAAATTTATTAGTGTCTCTTATTTTCCATACAGCTCCTCACTTCCCCTCAAGCTGCACTCACCTTTAAAACTATGTTAAACACCGGTAAATAATAAAAAAAAGGAACTTTTTTATACAACTTTTCTATACAACTTCATTATCATTCAACAGCATTGACTGTTGCATATACAGAGTAAGTGTTAAATATTACTAACCATTTTTTATTACTGTACAAAAAAAAAAAAGGAAATCTATTCAATAGAAAATAAGTCAACATAGCTGGACTACATGTACAAGTATTAAAACCATGACACTACACATATAAAATTGACTGCCATACAAACTGCCAGCTTTTATATGAAGCATCATTATATACCTCATTTGTTGCATGGCTGGTTGGCTGACCGGCCATCATGAACTACAACATGATGAGCAGACAATAATGCCATCAACAGCAATATTAAATTTCAATGCCAGAAGGCAAGGGATGTGTTTCTTTTTTTTTTCTTTTGGAAAATGTTCTCACTTAAATATTAATACTTTAGAGATACAATCTATATAGTTAATGTGTGGAATAGGTAATGGAGGAGTAATGTGTTTAAACCAGGAAGTAATTTATTGCGATTATAAAAAAAAGTGTTTAGAAGGCCAGTAACTTGCTAGTAGAACTATTATGAGAGAGGTTAAACAAAGTCAATAAACTTTTTATTGTATTAAGTAATATATTTATGTTATTAAAGGTTTCTTTAATCAATTAAATAATAATCTTAATGAGAGATTAGCACTGGCTTGTATTCATAGTCGCACACTAAAGTCGACTCTTACTAAAGTTAATCTTTAAGTTAAAAGCTCTTACTATCTTTTAGGTATTCATAGTCAAAAAAAAAAGGATACTTTAATTTAAGCTGGCTATAAATGGGTGTCAACTCTTATTTGCTTAACTCTGGCATACAATTTATATTTAAAAAATAAAAAGTGGCTACTTGATCAGCTGTTTTTCTTTTGTTTACTTTTGGGTGTCAACTCTTATTTGCTTAACTCTGGCAATTTCTATTTAAAAAACAAAAAGTGGCAACTTGATCAGCTGTTTTTCTTTTGTTTACTTTTTTTGAAACAAGCAATAAAAAAAATATGAATTTGTAAAACTTTTTGCGTCTATGAAATCAAAATTGGAACTAATCGGTTTAAGTGACTGCTCAAAAAAAAAAAAAAAATTATCAAATAGGTTCACGCCTATTTTCGAGGGGGCGGGGCCGTAAAGTTGAAAATATATACGCCTATATATCGGGTACTACTGGGTGTCTGATAATTTGTGATACATTAAATAAAAGGTATTAAAAATACCTTTTCAACGATATATATCATGATTATAAAATATGGACTGAATATGGGTTAAATCCGAAAAGAATATTTTTTGACCCGAATAAATAGCCAAGACATTAAGCTTTAATTTAAGCTATCACATGCGTCTGTAGGTACTATAATCATAGAATTATAATATCTGAAAAATTAAAAAATCACAATTTTTCAAAATTTTGTATGCAGAATAGGATTTTTTCCTGTATGGTTTACAGAACACCGGATTCGCATAGTACAGATACCCTGTAAACTTTTTAATAGTGGTTTGGAAAAAGTCCCTAAAACCGACTTAAGCTTCAAAATTTTGTTAAAAGAACGGAAAAAACAGAAATGGTAAGTTTCAAGAACATTTTTATGTACATACACATGTACATATGTATGTGTGATATATTTTTAGTTTTGCATTTAATAAATATTTTACTTTCAGAAACTGGCGAAACAAAGAGAGGCAAATTGGAGTGCCTCTGAGAAAGAATGCCTGAGGAAATGATATTTCATTAATACAGAAAAAAAAAGAATGCGTGTAATTTTGTCAAATCTGTAGCGTGAATAAAAATCCTCATCGCCTAGGTCGAAGTGATTAAAACTATTTTTGTAATTTTTAGGCTTCCTTACACAAAAAAATCATCCTCACAATCACCAGTTATTGTAAAATCTCTTTCAATATCTTGAAATCTTAACATTATTTTAGCTTTAAAATGAACAGCTGATGTTATTGTAAATTGAATTAACAACAGGTTCAGCTGGTTTTAAATTTAGGGCCGACTCTAATGTCAAAAACCAACTTTAAGTTGTCTATGAATGACTTTGAGTAGACTTTTTTAAGAAATTGACCTAAGTACTGTAAAAGTCGACTTTATTTTTGTCTATGAATATAACCCAATGTCTCTAGCCAGGTCATTAGTCAAGTTTCGTCTCTAGTGTAGTCTAGTCTCTAGTCTCGTCTTTAGTGTAGTATAGTCTCTAGTCTCATCTCTACTGTAGCATAGTCTCTGGTCTAATTTATAGTCTCGTCTCTAGTGAATGCTAGTCTCTAGTCTTGTCTTTAGTGTAGTATAGTCTCTAGTCTTGTCTCTAGTCTAGTTTCTTGTCGAGTCTCTAGTCTACTCTCTAGCCTCCTCTCTAGTGTAGAATAGCCTCTGGTCTAATTTATAGTCTAGTCTCTAATCTCGTCTTTAGTGTAGTATAGTCTCTAGTCTTGTCTCTAGTCTAGTTTCTTGTCTAGTCTCTACTCTCGTCTCTATTCTCATCTCCCGTCTCTAGTATAGTCTAGTCTCCAGTCTGCTTTCTAGTCTCATCTCTACTGTAGCATAGTCTCTGGTCTAATTTATAGTCCCGTCTCTAGTGTAGTCTAGTCTCTAGTCTCGTCTTTAGTGTAGTATAGTCTCTAGTCTTGTCTCTAGTCTAGTTTCTTGTCTAGTCTCTACTCTCGTCTCTATTCTCATCTCTAGTCTCTAGTATAGTCTAGTCTCCAGTCTGCTTTCTAGTCTCATCTCTACTGTAGCATAGTCTCTGGTCTAATTTATAGTCTAGTCTCTAGTGTAGTCTAGTCTCTAGTCTCGTCTTTAGTGTAGTATAGTCTAGTCTCCAGTCTGCTTTCTAGTCTCATCTCTACTGTAGCATAGTCTCTGGTCTAATTTATAGTCCCGTCTCTAGTGTAGTCTAGTCTCTAGTCTCGTCTTTAGTGTAGTATAGTCTCTAGTCTTGTCTCTAGTCTAGTTTCTTGTCGAGTCTCTACTCTCGTCTCTATTCTCATCTCTAGTCTCTAGTATAGTCTAGTCTCCAGTCTGCTTTCTAGTCTCATCTCTACTGTAGCATAGTCTCTGGTCTAATTTATAGTCTAGTCTCTAGTGTAGTCTAGTCTCTAGTCTCGTCTTTAGTGTAGTATAGTCTAGTCTCCAGTCTGCTTTCTAGTCTCATCTCTACTGTAGCATAGTCTCTGGTCTAATTTATAGTCCCGTCTCTAGTGTAGTCTAGTCTCTAGCCTCCTCTCTAGTGTAGTATAGTCCCTGGTTTGGTTTCTAGTCTAGTTACTTGTCTAGTCACTAGCCTTATCTCTAGTCTCGTCATGTCTCTTTTAACGCTTTATATAAAAAGAATATTTCCTAAATATCAAAAAATGTTTAACCAAAAATCATACAACTTTTTAATTGCCGCACTCCTTATTTGTTTAAACTTTTTGTTATAGTCAATTATATGTTTATACTGTTTTTGTTTTGTCTCTATGATAAAACATAAATATTGACATATATAGCCCGCAGCTGTTCATTTTTATTAAAACATTAAGTCATGTATTTTTGTGGGATTATTAACAAACGAAAACTATCACCAGCATAATGAAATATTTCAAACTGGATTTAACTATTATATTTAGTTAGTTATATTAAAACTGGCAAAACATACAAAAAAAAAGTTAAATGTTTCATATATACAACATAGGCCCGGTTTACATGATAATTTTTACGACGTATATTTTTATTAATTCTCTTTTGAAGATGCTACCAAGATTTGTTTGCATTTATACGACGTTGTTTTTTAGACGTCGTTTTTTTTACAAATTTTATTTTTTGCTGTAGTCAGGGTTGATTTTCTTGTTGAATCTTTGTTAGTTTGTTGTTCGTATTAAAAAATTTTCTTTGTCTTTTAACAAATAATTTTTAAATTATGGACACAATGTACGCACTAAAAAAATCACACATATAAATAAATAATTACAGAAATCCAAAAAAAAAAAAATAATTATTTTTCTTGTTTACAAAAATATTCACTTTATTTATTTATTTTATTTTTACATGTTGAATTTCTAAACGAACCTTTCAATTCCAAATAAGAACAAGCATAAAACGGAACAACAGACACCGAAAAGAGTGTAAAGAGAAAGATAAAGAAAAAAACCTGAAAACAGAAATCGCGTCTATTTTTCTACCCCGCTTGCTTCACTACACCGCTTGCCCACAAAACCAAAAGCAACGTCTAAAATATGACGTCGTAAAAATCATCATGTAAACCGGGCCATACACTGCCATGTGTTGGCCATAAGTATGTCAGTGTTGTTACTATTATTATTATTGTCATACTAACTATAAAAATTTTAAATAATGTAGTTAGTTTGTAATTAGTAATGAAAACAATATTTAAACAGTGTATTTTTTTGCAATAATTTTTTTATAATGTTTTTATTAAATACACAAGCTGTGTAATTGTGTTTAAATATTGGCTTTATTATTATTATTTTTTTTTTGATTGTTTAAAAACAAACATAACTATAATGACATAACTTCACATGTGAGTAATTTTTAATTAATAAATATTATGAATACGACAAGTTCGCAAAATCTATGCCACGGAACATGCTTCGCTCTCTATTCATGCTTCACACCCCAATCATGAGCGAAACAACTTGCTTCGCCGTATTGATTCATATTAAATCTACTTGCGAAGCACGAAAAATTTCACTCTTCTCTAATTTTTATCACAACTGTATCTGTACTAGCTGTCAAAATTTAATATTTTTGTAAACAAAGCAAATTATCAAAGCAAATTGGTCGACACAAGGTATGTATGTATGTGTTATTAAAATGAAATGTATGGCTTAATAGATTGGAATATATTTTCTATTATTTATGTAAATTGTTTTATTTATGTAAACTGTGGTAGCCCAGGACGTTGCAACTACCAAGATTCGTCTCTGAAGCCGCAGGTCGATCATATCGCATTGACGAATTTGAAGAAAAATATTTCAGAAGTGAATGTTCCAGTCCATATAAATGGAGATTCAGCATTTCTATTAAGTGCAACAATTATGAAGCCATATCCTTTTCAAGTGTCGCAAGCCTACCAACAAAACTGTTGCAATTATTCATTGTCTAAATCACGTCGAGTGGTTGAACACGCTTTTAGACACTTAAAAAAATTATTTTCCACAAATTGTAAATTCTGTTTGTTAATTAAAGAGAACTGTCAAATCGAAGCTAGTTTATTAGTCATGTAAACAGCATGATTCATTAACATGATTGAGAAAGCAAAGCAGATGATGCAAATCAAATCGGACGGACATCGGTAAATCGACTCAGGAAGTGATTGTGAGTTGATCGGTATAATTTAAGGTAGGTGTTGGACCAATATTTCTGGGCGTTACAAACATCAGCACAAATCCAATATACCCTCCTTACAATGGTGGTGTAGGGTATAAAAACCGCATGTAATTAAAGCATTTAAATCATACATGTAAAAGTTAAGGTTTATACATGGCAGTATTTAGTCGAATTTCAGCTGGTTCATTTTTAACGTTTAGCGGTTTCTGGCGTTTTTTTTTTATCCATTCTGGCTATTTTTTGCTGGCATGTTTTGGCAACACTGCATATGTATAACCTAGTCCCGGATCACTTTTAAGTTTGTTGGTGATAAGGGAAAGAAGAGTGGTCCAATCTCTCTCTCTCTCTTTTTCCCCTCTCACCCAAAAACTCAAAAGTTGAGCAGCAAAAGTTGCATTGTGTGATCCAGGACCTACAGTTTTGGGTCGATTACGGATGGCAATCGAACCTCAGTGGAGTTGACAGTTGCCAAAAACATATTACTGATGGCAACTGCCAACTGTAAGCTGTTAATTTCCGTTGCCGAACATGGCAACTGAGAATTTGTGGTTGCTATGATTTTTATTTCAAGTCGCATATTTTAAATGTTAGTTATTTTGTTGTTAAACTATTTATATTTTTAACATATAAATTCGATAATTCGAAAAACATATTAAAAACGAAAGTTGCATATCAGTTGCGTTGCCTATTGGCAACCCAACACCAATTTGGTTGCTATACATAATCGACCCATTTGTCTCAGTACTACGTTCATTTCAGTGCTCGTTCATTTCAGTTGAAAAAAATGAAATAGGTCGTACTTTTCGTTCAGTTGTTCACTAAACAGCTGATTGTATCATGGTGTAACTATGCAACGTGAGTGCAAATCGGCAACACAGTACAGAAACAACAGGCATTTTTGTTTGTGTAAAATAGTGTACTACTGTCAAAAACACTTGAAAAAGTATTACTTTTGACATAAGTAAATTATAAACAAACTCTGTCAATTGGGCTCTTGCACTCACTTTATAAATTACTACACTTGATTGCAATTATAAAGGTATGTACTTCTATTAGAAAATTTTCGAGTGGCAATATTGAACAAAATTCAATATTCTGTATACCATAGAGGAAAAAATCCTATCCTGCAACAAAATTTTGAAAAAATGTGTTTTTTTTTAAATTTTTCAGATCTTATAATTCTATGATTATAGTACCTACAGACGCATATGATACCTTAAATTAAAGCTTAATGTCTTGTCTATTTATTCGGTCAAAAACTATTCATAATCATGTTTATAACTATAAAAAGGTATTTTTAATACCTTTAATTTAATGTATTACAAATTATGAGTAGTTTCCCGAGATATAGGCCTATATATTTTCAACTTTAAGGGCCCCCTCGAAAATAGGCGTGACCGCCAACAAAATTTTTTTTTGCTCTCATCTTTTCTAAAAGCCGTATTTGATGATTTTTTTTTTTTAGCAAAGTCACTAAAACCGACTTGTTCTCATGTTTGTGTTTTCAATATAACCATATTTTCAAGTTGAAAACTCCTTTAAAAATGTATTCAAAGTTTCATAAAATGCCCTCTTTTGTGTAACTACTTCTAAACATTTTAATTTATTTACTTATTTAATAACTAGAAATATGAAAACATAAACATTTAACTATAATTTATTTGTACAATAATTACACACTCAAATATACTTAAACTTACAGTAAATAACAACATAAACACACACTCCTCCATTAGCAAACACACATTAACTTGTACTCATAATAAAACAACAACAAATTAAGGTAAACATTTAACTGAGCCCTACATACGTTCACAACTCAACCATAGCTGCCAGATTTGACGATTAATCGTCATTTTGACGATTTTTTGTTTTGTTTTAAATTCTCTATTTTTTTTTTTTGAGACAACAACACTGTTACTGTCAGGAGGTGCAAATATTATTTTATCTGAGTTAAAATATTAAAATTTATTTATAATTGTGAAATTAACATCAGAAATATTAATTCTTTGTGTTGAAATCGTTGATAGTAGTACTTGAAAGTATAATACATTGAAGTTTCCCAAGAGAGAAGTGTAAATTAAATCTTTTTACAATTCACACTTATGGTTTGCTTTGTTGGTGCTCGTTGTGATAGCTGGTGTGTCAATGCCAAATTTTCGTAAAGTTAGTGCCGGAAGACCCCAAAATTGGAGTAAAGTATTAGCAGACATATACTGGGAATCAAATCGTTGTTACCTGTTGATATCTTGCAGTGAGAGGTTTGAAATTTAATTCGGTCTTATAGCTCTTTGTTTATGCTGTTTACATTCAGTCCAATCATGAATAAAAATTCCGCGGGAGTTTTCTCCCATTTCCCATTCTTCCTATTCAAATTCAATGTTAAAAAAAATACAAAGGGAAAAAACTCCCGCGGAATTTTTATTCATGATTGGGCCGATTGTAATGCATTTGGTCCTGTTGTAAAAGTAATGCCAAGTTTTTTAATATAT
The DNA here is from genome assembly GCA_950370525.1 of Bellardia bayeri. Taxonomy (NCBI): domain Eukaryota; kingdom Metazoa; phylum Arthropoda; class Insecta; order Diptera; family Calliphoridae; genus Bellardia; species Bellardia bayeri. The sequence continues at coordinate 10,833,815 of OX493266.1, read as the reverse complement.
GTAATTTGTTGTATGCCTTAAGGTATGCTGTAAAAACTGATGAATAATAAGCGAGCAATACACTTTACATCAGCAGAGTACACTGATCAAAATAATTGCAAAAGATATTTGTCAAATCATAATATGGCTGGGAGCAGACGTAATATGGTGTTCACACATGCATTTTTAATTGAGTCAATTATTGGTTAATTAAAAAGTGTTCACATATGCTTAATATTGCTAATTTAATTAGCGTTTGACAGCAGCTGACAAAAAGAATACATTTACAGTGCACTCGGGAAAACGTCAACGCTCGTTTAAGTCAACATCCTAAAAACCTCAACCCTTTTTTTTACATTACCTACTCTAAAATTTTATGAAATAAATAGAGAGAAGTCTCTCTTCCAAGTGTTGGAAAGAAAAAAACTTTAGAAAAAAATAACAGATTTTTTAAAACGTTAACAATTTGTTAAATGTCAACAACCGCGGTTTTATTTGTTGACGTTTTTCCGAGTGCACTGTATTTGGTTCTAATATTATAATTTTCAGCCTTAAAATATTCTTTATTAATTTAAAAGCGAAACAACTGCCATTTTAGTTATTACTAGTCACAGGGTTGTATTTTTAATTTTAACAATTATTAGAACAATTAACTCTTAATGAAGCAATTATCTTAATTGAAATTTTGTATGGATAATTGAATTCAATTAGGCGTTAATTAAAAAATTTCAATTTAAAATGCATGTTTGAACACCATATAAAAGTTTAAATAAAAATTAATTATTTAGTTCTTTTATTTGACCTTTTTAAATATTCTTTAATTTCTTTTTCAAGCAATGAGGTCACTTTTAATATTTATATAAAAACTTTCCATATATTTATATCCAATATTTCGTTATCTGAATGGATAACTTAAATAAATCCCTGAAGAAGTTATTCATTAAGATATATTAGATATAAATATATAGAACGTTGTTATATAAATATTAAAAGTGACCTCATTGCTTGTCAAAGAAATTAAAGAGTTAAAAATAATATTGTTTGTATGCAGTGTAAAACTAAAGTATTAACTGACGAATATGCGTTGCAGTGTGATGCTTGTAATAAAACGCTGCATTCAGTATGTACAAGAAGAGATAAAAAGCAGATTGAAAAATTGCTGGGAACCCAGCTAGCAATTGGAAGTTTGTTTTTAATAATATCAGCAAAATGAGTCTTTTCAGATTGCCTTAGATGACCAAAAACTGATTAATCAGTTTGCCGATAAAAAAAAAGCCTAAGATTCATTTAAATGTTTAGAAAGCAACTAATTTGAAGAACAAAAACAAAATCTGCTGAATGTGCGGAATCATAATTTAATCACACAGATGTTCATAATATGACTGTTTTTAAGAAAGTGACAAAAATGTGTCGCAAGAGTTCAGAAAACCGAGTCATAAAAGGCTCTTTCAGAAGAGTCGCGGCTAGGGTATCTAAAAGTCTTCTTAAGTTTACTTATGCATTTGACAGACTTTTCGTTAATTTTTGACAGTTGCTTAAGCTAGCTTATGCACATTATGGTTGGGCCTTTAGTTGTTTGTGAATATTACTATTTTAAATTATTGTAATTCCAGTGTGTTTATAGTTTTTAAACACCAATTATTTTCTTTATAAATGTTTAAAAGGTAATAAATCTAAAAAATAATATTAGTTTTGTTGTATAATATGTGTTTATAACCTACACCACAATAGTGGGGAGGGTATATTGGATTTGTGCTTATATTTGTAACGCCCATAAATATTGGTCCAACACCCACCTTAAAGTATATCGATCGATTTAGAATCACTCCCTGAGTCAATTTAACGATGTCCGTTCGTCTGGCTGGCTGCCCATGTAAAGCTTGTGTGCAGAGTACAGGTCGCAATTTTGAAGATATTTCAATAAAATTTTGTACGTGATATTTTTTCGGCCCAAGGACGGATGGGATTGGAACTGGTGGAAATTAGTCCATTATTTCAGCGGCCCCCAAACAAATGTCAATAAGAGTTTAACGATCAGGAGTTTTACGATCATAAATGTTTGAATTATAAAAGTATCCAAACAAATTTCATCACCAATGAGTAATAAATGTAGTAACAAATAAGAAAATAATGATTGAATAATTAGTCGTAGCTCCCATATAAGGCCCACTTCCGAAAATCACTTTAAACAGCATAACTCTTTTAAAAATGTCGATATCCAAATTATATTGAACACAATCAACAAGTATCAACAAGTTCCTAATATTAAACCACTACACACACACAACATTTTACATGATTTATCCACACACATTTAAACTACCGTACCGTACACACGAACAAACATTAACCACCATATTTTTTAACAACAACAACTTGCTATTTTTCTATACATGAATTTTCTGCATTTTTATTAATTGGATTTCTCACTTATTTTCTAACTTTAATGCTTGCAATTGCACACAATGATTAACAACACTTCATATTTTAATTATTTACTATTGGATATTTTTTTAAAACTTTAAGATATTTTTAATAAATATTCTAAAATTTCACTGGCAAAACACTTGTAGACGGAACGGTTTAATAAAGCGAACTGAATTAGAAAAGGTATAAGATGAACGAAGGTTAGAATAATGAAAGCTTTAAACTGAACGATACGTTACTTATAAATGGCTTTAAGACTAAAAGTGATATGTAAGAACAGAGCTTACATTTTAAAAGCAAAGACTACAACCATTTTGCAAACCGCATTAAGTAAAGCTTTTATTAAAAAACTTTTATTTAGAAAACAAAAAACTCTGATATATTTATTAACTTTTTGGAATTTCTGCTAAATAAATCAAGAGTAATATTTATGATGGAAATGCAAAAAACGATATTTGTATAAAATTCTTCTTTAAATCTAAAATTAAGTCCTATGTGACCAACAGTTTGGAAAACAAAACTAAGAAAACTTTATAGAATAAACAGGAACTCACAACGTAGAAGGACAGGAGCAAATAATCAACAAACAAGTGAACAAGTTTACATACAATGAACAATTGAAATTAAATTTTTAAAATATTTTAATTTATGTGAATTGAGAATAGCAAAAGTAAGATATTTTTTAAATATTCATTGAAAACAAATGGAATATTATTAAAACAAGATCAAAATATTATTTGCTACATCTTTCCTAACATTTAGTTTTAGCTTGCTCTAAAAATTTTGCCATGAGTACCAGATTATTACCACTGTAAACTTTCTAAGGACAAAAAGTACCAAATATTATGCCTTCGTCCCTAATCATATCAACTCTGCTTATAAAAAAAAAACAACAATAACAACTGCATTTTAATACAAAGCAAATATCATCTGTCAATTTAACCAAATAAACTTACCTTAGCAACTTTCCTAAAATCTCTACACATGCAGACGCAACTGGCAACAGCATCAACAAGTTCCTAATATTAAACCACTACACACACAACATTTTACATGATGTATCCACACACATTTAAACTACCGTACCGTACACACGAACAAACATTAACCACCATATTTTTTAACAACAACAACTTGCTATTTTTCTATACATGAATTTTCTGCATTTTTATTAATTGGATTTCTCACTTATTTTCTAACTTTAATGCTTGCAATTGCACACAATGATTAACAACACTTTATATTTTAATTATTTACTATTGGATATTTAATTAAAACTTTAAGATATTTTTAATAAATATTCTAAAATTTCACTGGCAAAACACTTGTAGACGGAACGGTTTAATAAAGCGAACTAAATTAGAAAAGGTATAAGATGAACGAAGGTTAGAATAATGAAAGCTCTAAACTGAACGATACGTTACGTATAAATGCCTTTAAGACTAAAAGTGATATGTAAGAACAGAGCTTACATTTTAAAAGCAAAGACTACAACCATTTTGCAAACCGCATTAAGTAAAGCTTTTATTAAAAAACTTTTATTTAGAAAACAAAAAACTCTGATATATTTATTAACTTATTGGAATTTCTCCTAATTAATCAAGAGTAATATTTATGATGGAAATGCAAAAAACGATATTTGTATAAAATTCTTCTTTAAATCTAAAATTAAGTCCTATGTGACCAACAGTTTGGAAAACAAAACTAAGAAAACTTTATAAAATAAACAGGAACTCACAACGTAGAAGGACAGGAGCAAATAATCAACAAACAAGTGAACAAGTTTACATACAATGAACAATTGAAATTAAATTTTTAAAATATTTTAATTTATGTGAATTGAGAATAGCAAAAGTAAGATATTTTTTAAATATTCATTGAAAACAAATGGAATATTATTAAAACAAGATCAAAATATTATTTGCTACATCTTTCCTAACATTTAGTTTTAGCTTGCTCTAAAAATTTTGCCATGAGTACCAGATTATTACCACTGTAAACTTTCTAAGGACAAAAAGTACCAAATATTATGCCTTCGTCCCTACTCATATCAACTCTGCTTATAAAAAAAAAAAACAACAATAACAACTGCATTTTAATACAAAGCTAATATCATCCAACCAAATAAACTTACCTTAGCAACTTTCCTAAAATCTCTACAAATGCAGACGCAACTGGCAACAGCATCAACAAGTTCCTAATATTAAACCACTACACACACACAACATTTTACATGATTTATCCACACACATTTAAACTACCGTACCGTACACACGAACAAACATTAACCACCATATTTTTTAACAACAACAACTTGCTATTTTTCTATACATGAATTTTCTGCATTTTTATTAATTGGATTTCTCACTTATTTTCTAACTTTAATGCTTGCAATTGCACACAATGATTAACAACACTTTATATTTTAATTATTTACTATTGGATATTTAATTAAAACTTTAAGATATTTTTCATAAATATTCTAAAATTTCACTGGCAAAACACTTGTAGACGGAACGGTTTAATAAAGCGAACTGAATTAGAAAAGGTATAAGATGAACGAAGGTTAGAATAATGAAAGCTCTAAACTGAACGATACGTTACGTATAAATGGCTTTAAGACTAAAAGTGATATGTAAGAACAGAGCTTACATTTTAAAAGCAAAGACTACAACCATTTTGCAAACCGCATTAAGTAAAGCTTTTATTAAAAAACTTTTATTTAGAAAACAAAAAACTCTGATATATTTATTAACTTATTGGAATTTCTCCTAATTAATCAAGAGTAATATTTATGATGGAAATGCAAAAAACGATATTTGTATAAAATTCTTCTTTAAATCTAAAATTAAGTCCTATGTGACCAACAGTTTGGAAAACAAAACTAAGAAAACTTTATAAAATAAACAGGAACTCACAACGTAGAAGGACAGGAGCAAATAATCAACAAACAAGTGAACAAGTTTACATACAATGAACAATTGAAATTAAATTTTTAAAATATTTTAATTTATGTGAATTGAGAATAGCAAAAGTAAGATATTTTTTAAATATTCATTGAAAACAAATGGAATATTATTAAAACAAGATCAAAATATTATTTGCTACATCTTTCCTAACATTTAGTTTTAGCTTGCTCTAAAAATTTTGCCATGAGTACCAGATTATTACCACTGTAAACTTTCTAAGGACAAAAAGTACCAAATATTATGCCTTCGTCCCTACTCATATCAACTCTGCTTATAAAAAAAAAAAAACAACAATAACAACTGCATTTTAATACAAAGCTAATATCATCCAACCAAATAAACTTACCTTAGCAACTTTCCTAAAATCTCTACAAATGCAGACGCAACTGGCAACAGCATCAACAAGTTCCTAATATTAAACCACTACACACACACAACATTTTACATGATTTATCCACACACATTTAAACTACCGTACCGTACACACGAACAAACATTAACCACCATATTTTTTAACAACAACAACTTGCTATTTTTCTATACATGAATTTTCTGCATTTTTATTAATTGGATTTCTCACTTATTTTCTAACTTTAATGCTTGCAATTGCACACAATGATTAACAACACTTTATATTTTAATTATTTACTATTGGATATTTAATTAAAACTTTAAGATATTTTTAATAAATATTCTAAAATTTCACTGGCAAAACACTTGTAGACGGAACGGTTTAATAAAGCGAACTGAATTAGAAAAGGTATAAGATGAACGAAGGTTAGAATAATGAAAGCTCTAAACTGAACGATACGTTACGTATAAATGGCTTTAAGACTAAAAGTGATATGTAAGAACAGAGCTTACATTTTAAAAGCAAAGACTACAACCATTTTGCAAACCGCATTAAGTAAAGCTTTTATTAAAAAACTTTTATTTAGAAAACAAAAAACTCTGATATATTTATTAACTTATTGGAATTTCTGCTAAATAAATCAAGAGTAATATTTATGATAGAAATGCAAAAAACGATGTTTGTATAAAATTATTCTTTAAAACTAAAATTAAGTCCTATGTGACCAACAGTTTGGAAAACAAAACTAAGAAAACTTTATAAAATAAACAGGAACTCACAACGTAGAAGGACAGGAGCAAATAATCAACAAACAAGTGAACAAGTTTACATACAATGAACAATTGAAATTAAATTTTTAAAATATTTTAATTTATGTGAATTGAGAATAGCAAAAGTAAGATATTTTTTAAATATTCATTGAAAACAAATGGAATATTATTAAAACAAGATCAAAATATTATTTGCTACATCTTTCCTAACATTTAGTTTTAGCTTGCTCTAAAAATTTTGCCATGAGTACCAGATTATTCACCATAATTGAAAATGTAGCCTACTGTTAGAAAACGTTACGGAATTAATTCCAATTACATTTTTTAAACATTTCAAATAAAAGCCTACTTTTTTTTACAAATTTTTTAATAAAAGCTTTACTTAATGCGGTTTGCATAATGGTTGTAGTCTTTGCTTTTATAATGTAAGCTCTGTTCTTACATATCACTTTTAGTCTTAAAGCCATTTATACGTAACGTATCGTTCAGTTTAAAGCTTTCATTATTCTAACCTTCGTTCATCTTATACCTTTTCTAATTCAGTTCGCTATATTAAACCGTTCCGTCTACAAGTGTTTTGCCAGTGAAATTTTAGAATATTTATTAAAAATATCTTAAAGTTTTAATTAAATATCCAATAGTAAATAATTAAAATATAAAGTGTTGTTAATCATTGTGTGCAATTGCAAGCATTAAAGTTAGAAAATAAGTGAGAAATCCAATTAATAAAAATGCAGAAAATTCATGTATAGAAAAATAGCAAGTTGTTGTTGTTAAAAAATATGGTGGTTAATGTTTGTTCGTGTGTACGGTACGGTAGTTTAAATGTGTGTGGATAAATCATGTAAAATGTTGTGTGTGTGTAGTGGTTTAATATTAGGAACTTGTTGATGCTGTTGCCAGTTGCGTCTGCATTTGTAGAGATTTTAGGAAAGTTGCTAAGGTAAGTTTATTTGGTTGGATGATATTTGGTTGATATTTGCTTTGTATTAAAATTCAGTTGTTATTGTTGTTTTTTTTTATAAGCAGAGTTGATATGATTAGGGACGAAGGCATAATATTTGGTACTTTTTGTCCATAGAAAGTTTACAGTGGTAATAATCTGATAATCATGGAATAATTTTTAGAGCAAGCTAAAACTAAAAGTTAGGAAAGATGTAGCAAATAATATTTTGATCTTGTTTTAATAATATACCATTTATTTTCAATGAATATTTAAAAAATATCTTACTTTTGCTATTCTCAATTCACATAAATTAAAATATTTTAAAAATTTAATTTCAATTGTTCATTGTATGTAAACTTGTTCACTTGTTTGTTGATTATTTGCTCCTGTCCTTCTACGTTGTGAGTTCCTGTTTATTTTATAAAGTTTTCTTAGTTTTGTTTTCCAAACTGTTGGTCACATAGGACTTAATTTTAGATTTAAAGAAGAATTTTATACAAATATCGTTTTTTGCATTTCCATCATAAATATTACTCTTGATTTATTTAGCAGAAATTCCAATAAGTTAATAAATATATCAGAGTTTTTTGTTTTCTAAATAAAAGTTTTTTAATAAAAGCTTTACTTAATGCGGTTTGCAAAATGGTTGTAGTCTTTGCTTTTAAAATGTAAGCTCTGTTCTTACATATCACTTTTAGTCTTAAAGCCATTTATACGTAACGTATCGTTCAGTTTAGAGCTTTCATTATTCTAACCTTCGTTCATCTTATACCTTTTCTAATTCAGTTCGCTTTATTAAACCGTTCCGTCTACAAGTGTTTTGCCAGTGAAATTTTAGAATATTTATTAAAAATATCTTAAAGTTATAATTAAATATCCAATAGTAAATAATTAAAATATAAAGTGTTGTTAATCATTGTGTGCAATTGCAAGCATTAAAGTTAGAAAATAAGTGAGAAATCCAATTAATAAAAATGCAGAAAATTCATGTATAGAAAAATAGCAAGTTGTTGTTGTTAAAAAATATGGTGGTTAATGTTTGTTCGTGTGTACGGTACGGTAGTTTAAATGTGTGTGGATAAATCATGTAAAATGTTGTGTGTGTGTAGTGGTTTAATATTAGGAACTTGTTGATGCTGTTGCCAGTTGCGTCTGCATTTGTAGAGATTTTAGGAAAGTTGCTAAGGTAAGTTTATTTGGTTGGATGATATTAGCTTTGTATTAAAATGCAGTTGTTATTGTTGTTTTTTTTTTTTATAAGCAGAGTTGATATGAGTAGGGACGAAGGCATAATATTTGGTACTTTTTGTCCATAGAAAGTTTACAGTGGTAATAATCTGATAATCATGGAATAATTTTTAGAGCAAGCTAAAACTAAAAGTTAGGAAAGATGTAGCAAATAATATTTTGATCTTGTTTTAATAATATACCATTTATTTTCAATGAATATTTAAAAAATATCTTACTTTTGCTATTCTCAATTCACATAAATTAAAATATTTTAAAAATTTAATTTCAATTGTTCATTGTATGTAAACTTGTTCACTTGTTTGTTGATTATTTGCTCCTGTCCTTCTACGTTGTGAGTTCCTGTTTATTTTATAAAGTTTTCTTAGTTTTGTTTTCCAAACTGTTGGTCACATAGGACTTAATTTTAGATTTAAAGAAGAATTTTATACAAATATCGTTTTTTGCATTTCCATCATAAATATTACTCTTGATTAATTAGGAGAAATTCCAATAAGTTAATAAATATATCAGAGTTTTTTGTTTTCTAAATAAAAGTTTTTTAATAAAAGCTTTACTTAATGCGGTTTGCAAAATGGTTGTAGTCTTTGCTTTTAAAATGTAAGCTCTGTTCTTACATATCACTTTTAGTCTTAAAGCCATTTATACGTAACGTATCGTTCAGTTTAAAGCTTTCATTATTCTAACCTTCGTTCATCTTATACCTTTTCTAATTCAGTTCGCTATATTAAACCGTTCCGTCTACAAGTGTTTTGCCAGTGAAATTTTAGAATATTTATTAAAAATATCTTAAAGTTTTAATTAAATATCCAATAGTAAATAATTAAAATATAAAGTGTTGTTAATCATTGTGTGCAATTGCAAGCATTAAAGTTAGAAAATAAGTGAGAAATCCAATTAATAAAAATGCAGAAAATTCATGTATAGAAAAATAGCAAGTTGTTGTTGTTAAAAAATATGGTGGTTAATGTTTGTTCGTGTTTACGGTACGGTAGTTTAAATGTGTGTGGATACATCATGTAAAATGTTGTGTGTGTGTAGTGGTTTAATATTAGGAACTTGTTGATGCTGTTGCCAGTTGCGTCTGCATGTGTAGAGATTTTAGGAAAGTTGCTAAGGTAAGTTTATTTGGTTAAATTGACAGATGATATTTGCTTTGTATTAAAATGCAGTTGTTATTGTTGTTTTTTTTTTTATAAGCAGAGTTGATATGATTAGGGACGAAGGCATAATATTTGGTACTTTTTGTCCTTAGAAAGTTTACAGTGGTAATAATCTGGTACTCATGGCAAAATTTTTAGAGCAAGCTAAAACTAAATGTTAGGAAAGATGTAGCAAATAATATTTTGATCTTGTTTTAATAATATTCCATTTGTTTTCAATGAATATTTAAAAAATATCTTACTTTTGCTATTCTCAATTCACATAAATTAAAATATTTTAAAAATTTAATTTCAATTATTCATTGTATGTAAACTTGTTCACTTGTTTGTTGATTATTTGCTCCTGTCCTTCTACGTTGTGAGTTCCTGTTTATTTTATAAAGTTTTCTTAGTTTTGTTTTCCAAACTGTTGGTCACATAGGACTTAATTTTAGATTTAAAGAAGAATTTTATACAAATATCGTTTTTTGCATTTCCATCATAAATATTACTCTTGATTTATTTAGCAGAAATTCCAATAAGTTAATAAATATATCAGAGTTTTTTGTTTTCTAAATAAAAGTTTTTTAATAAAAGCTTTACTTAATGCGGTTTGCAAAATGGTTGTAGTCTTTGCTTTTAAAATGTAAGCTCTGTTCTTACATATCACTTTTAGTCTTAAAGCCATTTATACGTAACGTATCGTTCAGTTTAGAGCTTTCATTATTCTAACCTTCGTTCATCTTATACCTTTTCTAATTCAGTTCGCTTTATTAAACCGTTCCGTCTACAAGTGTTTTGCCAGTGATATTTTAGAATATTTATTAAAAATATCTTAAAGTTTTAATTAAATATCCAATAGTAAATAATTAAAATATAAAGTGTTGTTAATCATTGTGTGCAATTGCAAGCATTAAAGTTAGAAAATAAGTGAGAAATCCAATTAATAAAAATGCAGAAAATTCATGTATAGAAAAATAGCAAGTTGTTGTTGTTAAAAAATATGGTGGTTAATGTTTGTTCGTGTTTACGGTACGGTAGTTTAAATGTGTGTGGATAAATCATGTAAAATGTTGTGTGTGTGTAGTGGTTTAATATTAGGAACTTGTTGATGCTGTTGCCAGTTGCGTCTGCATGTGTAGAGATTTTAGGAAAGTTGCTAAGGTAAGTTTATTTGGTTAAATTGACAGATGATATTTGCTTTGTATTAAAATGCAGTTGTTATTGTTGTTTTTTTTTTTATAAGCAGAGTTGATATGATTAGGGACGAAGGCATAATATTTGGTACTTTTTGTCCTTAGAAAGTTTACAGTGGTAATAATCTGGTACTCATGGCAAAATTTTTAGAGCAAGCTAAAACTAAATGTTAGGAAAGATGTAGCAAATAATATTTTGATCTTGTTTTAATAATATTCCATTTGTTTTCAATGAATATTTAAAAAATATCTTACTTTTGCTATTCTCAATTCACATAAATTAAAATATTTTAAAAATTTAATTTCAATTGTTCATTGTATGTAAACTTGTTCACTTGTTTGTTGATTATTTGCTCCTGTCCTTCTACGTTGTGAGTTCCTGTTTATTTTATAAAGTTTTCTTAGTTTTGTTTTCCAAACTGTTGGTCACATAGGACTTAATTTTAGATTTAAAGAAGAATTTTATACAAATATCGTTTTTTGCATTTCCATCATAAATATTACTCTTGATTTATTTAGCAGAAATTCCAATAAGTTAATAAATATATCAGTTTTTTGTTTTCTAAATAAAAGTTTTTTAATAAAAGCTTTACTTAATGCGGTTTGCAAAATGGTTGTAGTCTTTGCTTTTAAAATGTAAGCTCTGTTCTTACATATCACTTTTAGTCTTAAAGCCATTTATACGTAACGTATCGTTCAGTTTAGAGCTTTCATTATTCTAACCTTCGTTCATCTTATACCTTTTCTAATTCAGTTCGCTTTATTAAACCGTTCCGTCTACAAGTGTTTTGCCAGTGAAATTTTAGAATATTTATTAAAAATATCTTAAAGTTTTAATTAAATATCCAATAGTAAATAATTAAAATATAAAGTGTTGTTAATCATTGTGTGCAATTGCAAGCATTAAAGTTAGAAAATAAGTGAGAAATCCAATTAATAAAAATGCAGAAAATTCATGTATAGAAAAATAGCAAGTTGTTGTTGTTAAAAAATATGGTGGTTAATGTTTGTTCGTGTGTACGGTACGGTAGTTTAAATGTGTGTGGATAAATCATGTAAAATGTTGTGTGTGTGTAGTGGTTTAATATTAGGAACTTGTTGATGCTGTTGCCAGTTGCGTCTGCATGTGTAGAGATTTTAGGAAAGTTGCTAAGGTAAGTTTATTTGGTTAAATTGACAGATGATATTTGCTTTGTATTAAAATGCAGTTGTTATTGTTGTTTTTTTTTTATAAGCAGAGTTGATATGATTAGGGACGAAGGCATAATATTTGGTACTTTTTGTCCTTAGAAAGTTTACAGTGGTAATAATCTGGTACTCATGGCAAAATTTTTAGAGCAAGCTAAAACTAAATGTTAGGAAAGATGTAGCAAATAATATTTTGATCTTGTTTTAATAATATTCCATTTGTTTTCAATGAATATTTAAAAAATATCTTACTTTTGCTATTCTCAATTCACATAAATTAAAATATTTTAAAAATTTAATTTCAATTATTCATTGTATGTAAACTTGTTCACTTGTTTGTTGATTATTTGCTCCTGTCCTTCTACGTTGTGAGTTCCTGTTTATTTTATAAAGTTTTCTTAGTTTTGTTTTCCAAACTGTTGGTCACATAGGACTTAATTTTAGATTTAAAGAAGAATTTTATACAAATATCGTTTTTTGCATTTCCATCATAAATATTACTCTTGATTTATTTAGCAGAAATTCCAATAAGTTAATAAATATATCAGAGTTTTTTGTTTTCTAAATAAAAGTTTTTTAATAAAAGCTTTACTTAATGCGGTTTGCAAAATGGTTGTAGTCTTTGCTTTTAAAATGTAAGCTCTGTTCTTACATATCACTTTTAGTCTTAAAGCCATTTATACGTAACGTATCGTTCAGTTTAGAGCTTTCATTATTCTAACCTTCGTTCATCTTATACCTTTTCTAATTCAGTTCGCTTTATTAAACCGTTCCGTCTACAAGTGTTTTGCCAGTGATATTTTAGAATATTTATTAAAAATATCTTAAAGTTTTAATTAAATATCCAATAGTAAATAATTAAAATATAAAGTGTTGTTAATCATTGTGTGCAATTGCAAGCATTAAAGTTAGAAAATAAGTGAGAAATCCAATTAATAAAAATGCAGAAAATTCATGTATAGAAAAATAGCAAGTTGTTGTTGTTAAAAAATATGGTGGTTAATGTTTGTTCGTGTTTACGGTACGGTAGTTTAAATGTGTGTGGATAAATCATGTAAAATGTTGTGTGTGTGTAGTGGTTTAATATTAGGAACTTGTTGATGCTGTTGCCAGTTGCGTCTGCATGTGTAGAGATTTTAGGAAAGTTGCTAAGGTAAGTTTATTTGGTTAAATTGACAGATGATATTTGCTTTGTATTAAAATGCAGTTGTTATTGTTGTTTTTTTTTTATAAGCAGAGTTGATATGATTAGGGACGAAGGCATAATATTTGGTACTTTTTGTCCTTAGAAAGTTTACAGTGGTAATAATCTGGTACTCATGGCAAAATTTTTAGAGCAAGCTAAAACTAAATGTTAGGAAAGATGTAGCAAATAATATTTTGATCTTGTTTTAATAATATTCCATTTGTTTTCAATGAATATTTAAAAAATATCTTACTTTTGCTATTCTCAATTCACATAAATTAAAATATTTTAAAAATTTAATTTCAATTGTTCATTGTATGTAAACTTGTTCACTTGTTTGTTGATTATTTGCTCCTGTCCTTCTACGTTGTGAGTTCCTGTTTATTTTATAAAGTTTTCTTAGTTTTGTTTTCCAAACTGTTGGTCACATAGGACTTAATTTTAGATTTAAAGAAGAATTTTATACAAATATCGTTTTTTGCATTTCCATCATAAATATTACTCTTGATTTATTTAGCAGAAATTCCAATAAGTTAATAAATATATCAGTTTTTTGTTTTCTAAATAAAAGTTTTTTAATAAAAGCTTTACTTAATGCGGTTTGCAAAATGGTTGTAGTCTTTGCTTTTAAAATGTAAGCTCTGTTCTTACATATCACTTTTAGTCTTAAAGCCATTTATACGTAACGTATCGTTCAGTTTAGAGCTTTCATTATTCTAACCTTCGTTCATCTTATACCTTTTCTAATTCAGTTCGCTTTATTAAACCGTTCCGTCTACAAGTGTTTTGCCAGTGAAATTTTAGAATATTTATTAAAAATATCTTAAAGTTTTAATTAAATATCCAATAGTAAATAATTAAAATATAAAGTGTTGTTAATCATTGTGTGCAATTGCAAGCATTAAAGTTAGAAAATAAGTGAGAAATCCAATTAATAAAAATGCAGAAAATTCATGTATAGAAAAATAGCAAGTTGTTGTTGTTAAAAAATATGGTGGTTAATGTTTGTTCGTGTTTACGGTACGGTAGTTTAAATGTGTGTGGTTACATCATGTAAAATGTTGTGTGTGTAGTGGTTTAATATTAGGAACTTGTTGATGCTGTTGCCAGTTGCGTCTGCATGTGTAGAGATTTTAGGAAAGTTGCTAAGGTAAGTTTATTTGGTTAAATTGACAGATGATATTTGCTTTATATTAAAATTCAGTTGTTATTGTTGTTTTTTTTTTATCAGCAGAGTTGATATGATTAGGGACGAAGGCATAATATTTGGTACTTTTTGTCCTTAGAAAGTTTACAGTGGTAATAATCTGGTACTCATGGCAAAATTTTTAGAGCAAGCTAAAACTAAATGTTAGGAAAGATGTAGCAAATAATATTTTGATCTTGTTTTAATAATATTCCATTTGTTTTCAATGAATATTTAAAAAATATCTTACTGTTGCTATTAAAATATTTTAAAAATTTAATTTCAATTGTTCATTGTATGTAAACTTGTTCACTTGTTTGTTGATTATTTGCTCCTGTCCTTCTCCGTTGTGAGTTCCTGTTTATTTTATAAAGTTTTCTTAGTTTTATTTTCCAAACTGTTGCGCACATACACGGTTGCCAGATTTGACGATTTATCGTCATTTTGGGTGAGGAAAATGGCATTTTGACGACTGGCCGATTTTTACCTTTAATTTGATGATTTTTTAATATTTCTTAGTTGACATCATTATACCCTTCACCTACATGAGAAGGGTATATTAAGTTTGTCATTCCGTTTGTAATTTCCACAATATAATTTTCCGACCTTATAAAGTATATATATTATGGAATCTTATAGATAGAGGAGACTATTAAGCCATGTCCGTCTTTCTGCCTGTCTGGATGTTGAAATCAATTTTCTGAAGTCACCAGATATCTTCGGGATCCAAATCTTCAATAATTTCGTCAGACATGCTTTCTAGAAGTTTGTTATTTAAAATCAATAAAATCCGTCCATAAATAACGGAAATATGAGCAAAAATCTGAGACAACCTCTAAAAATTTCATCAAAAAAACTGATACTCATCAACAGATGGCGTTGATCACACAAAGTGAATTAATATTGTTACAAACATTTTTTTCATCAACAGTGTTTAACATCAAAGTGTTTGAAAACTTTAAGTGTGTTCTTAAACCGTAATATAAGTGTGTAAAAAGACAGTGTGTTTATATTTTTAATTGTGTTTGTGTACATTTAAATAAATAGAGACTCGT
The DNA here is from genome assembly GCA_950370525.1 of Bellardia bayeri. Lineage (NCBI taxonomy): Eukaryota > Metazoa > Arthropoda > Insecta > Diptera > Calliphoridae > Bellardia > Bellardia bayeri. The sequence goes on along the minus strand of OX493266.1, from coordinate 10,818,171 downwards.
TATATTTTCTTCAAACTACTTGACGCTTTTATTTTGTAATTAAAAAGAATCCGGTTTATTTAAAGGAAATAAACCACCATTTTTAATAGTTAAAAACGTAACAATATAATATATATATGTATGTATGTATGTATGTATGTATATAATATAACTATACATCCACGACAAAGGTGAAGGGTATATAAGATTCGGCTTAGCCGAATATATCACTCTTACTTGTTTTTAAAATAATTTTGAACTTCTTTAAGAGCAAAGTTTAGTATTTTAATGGCCAGTTTTTAACTTGATATTTAAATACGAAATTAGTCAATTTTGCCTTAAACTTAAGTTTTATTTAAATATGTTTTCAGTTTTCAGGCTTAAATTGCGTTTGGCATTTAATTATGATAAAAGTGTGGTTCATTTAACTGCTGATTTACTATTTAGTTTACAACAAAGCTGCTTGATATTAATAACACAATAGCATAATGTTTTTATTTCCGGCGAGTTTATTTATTTTATATTTTTATTAAATGATAAAAAAAAACTTCAATGCGCAATTTTCATAATTTGCAGAACTGTCAATGGTAATATGAACAACTTAAGTTGTATTTAAATGGACGTACACAGAAACATTGTTTTGCCAATTTTCTTTCTATTAAATGGATAATTGTTAAAAAATTCAATTTTGATTAATTTTTTAATTGATTTGATAATTTTTTTTTATTAATATGGTCATTTTTTTCTGACAGTGCTATCAATGTGTTAAAAAATAAAAACCGGAGAAAATCCAAATAAATGCTCTATGTTAAACAAATGTTAATATTTGAGCTTTTTTTTTTTACAAGTGCATAAAGCTCTATCAAACAACACTTATAGGTAAATATTTCCAATAAAAATCGTTATCTATTTTTGGCGATTTCTTGATTCCTTATTAGTATAGCGATTTGGACGATTTTCCGTTCGAAATTAGACGAATTGACACCTATTTCATCTGGCAACTAAATAGGTGTAGCAGTACTTAATAAGTAAGCAACAGCGCTGCCAGAAGTAAGATTTTACCTTATTTTTTAACCGAAAAAAGATTTCAAGATTTTTTCCCCAAAAAAAGATTTTTTGTTTTGTCTAGACGAAGGTTAGGTTCAATTCAAAAAATCTTCTTTGTTCTCATTTGAAAAATTTTAAACTAATCGATCTCAAAAAATGTACAATTTAGTATAAGAACATTAATTTTTGTTGTTATTTTTTTGGTTAGGGTTAAATAAAATATGAATTGTTTTTATTATTTATATTAAAAAAAAACTACTTATTTCCAAAAATAAGATTTTTTCCTCAAAAATAAGACTTTTTTTTTGGCGAAATTAAGATTTTTTGCTGAAAATTTCTGGCAGCTTGTTTCATAGGGTTCTTTTACTCATCTAGTGAGAGCATGTTTTTATTTACACTCTACCGTTAGCATGTGTGTGGCAGTGTTGCCAGAAAATCAATTTCAAAATATGCTAAAACTTGAAGAAAAAAGTGCTAAATTTTTTCAATGTAACAATACAATTTTTATTTCAAATGTTACAAATATAAATTATAGTTTTTTCTAATTTTGTTCATAACAATTGTTGACTTGTTTTAATAGATTACATTTCATATATTAATGCAAAAATTTCCGTATAAAATATTTTTTGGAGTAATAAAATAAAAATTTGTTCGAGAAAAAATTGTTTTTTATCAAGCAAATTATGCTAACAAGCATTTAGCATAATTTTTAAAAATGTCAATACATTTTCGAGAAACAAAATGCTAAATCTAGCACTGAAAGTCCTAAAATGGCAACACTGGTGTGTGGTGTTTATGCTTCTCTTTGTAACAACTACAATAATAACAATAACAAAATATTGTTTTTAATGTTTATGCAAGTGCTGCTGTTGAGTTGTATATTTTTAGATGAATATACATACACACATACTAAAAAGTAAACATGCGTGTAAAAAGTACCAAACACAAAAAAAGAAAAGCTACAATGAAAACAACAAAATCAAAAAGAAACATTACTTGTTAAAAGCAACAAACAGTAACACAACACTTGTTAAGAAATATACATAAACGAGGATATACATATGTACATACATACATATAGTTAATGTATATACCCAGCGGGAAAAAGATGCTGTAAATATGCCTTCCAAAAGGCCCTATTTTGTAGTCACAAGGACTTACAGCCGCATTGGCATAAACGTTTCAATTTTACATGGCGTCTCAATGACAATCAATTCCTTGCCTACTCGATATGGAGTACTAGCTAAACCCGGTATGCTTCGCTCTTTATAAAATAAAATAAAATTTATATATATATTTACAAACATTTATTTATTTAATTTTAATGTATTTATTGCAATGCTTTAGGTTTAGTTTGCCCTTCAGGAGCATACACATATTAACCTTGAGCTTTGTTAACAGTCATCGCAAATGCTAACCAAACAGGAAAAAAAATCGAATGGTAAATCTGTTGGTAGCAAAAGTACATCTGTACCTTTACATTTTCCTGTTATAATGGTCGCTTCTACTAAATTATTTCTCAGTTTTTCTTTTACTGCAAGTCGAGTGCAATTGCAAAGCCGTGGTGATCGATATTACGCAGTAAAATAATTGGCACTCCAATTTTAAGTTGTAGCACATGTGGTGGAATCCCTGGCACATCGAGTGAATTTAAGAACTCAACAGGATAATTAACGGCCTTACGAGTTGCTTGATTGATTTGACGCATTTCAAAGTGATATCCATATTCTCCATACAGAAAAATAATAGGATGCTGAAGCGCGTCATATGAGCGATGCATTTCAGTGGGCGAGGCCATGCCCCTTTGTTCACTTACATAGTCAAGAATTTATTATTTCGTCAGAATATCCTATTGTGAAAATTTAATGACGATCGGTCCAGTAGTTAAGACTATGTTACGATTTTTAATTTTCCTAAAAAGGGGCGTGGTACCACCCACTTTTATCCTGGTACGTATTCTCAATTATGCCAATATCATATGTACCACATATCATTGATGTAGGTCAAAAAATTTCAAAATATGGCGATTTAAATTTTTGGGTTATACCCCCGTTTCTACAATCAAAACTTCATATATAGCCTATTATTCCTTCCAGAGTCACAGTAACATGCTATGAAAAGTTCATCAAAATCGGCTCAGCCGTTTTGGAGTCCATACGTTACATACATACATACATACATACATCATATTTTATATATATAGATATGCCTGATAGAAGGCCCACTTAAGAAGTGAAAGAAGGTCTTTCAAGTAATTCCTCATAGAAAGCGTAGTGAAAGGTCTGCTAAATTTTTATTAAGGAATGTAAAAGAAAGAGTTAAAAGAAGAGTTTTAAATTAATTAAAAAAAGTCATATGTATGTACATTAGGGTGGAACCAAAATAAAGTTTCGGATGTTCCCGACTAATATGAAAATAGTGTTCATTTTAGGACTACGTTTCTCATTTTTTTTTTGTCCTGGGATCAATATTTGGTGAGCTGGATCAAAGGATAAAAAGTCCTTTATAGAGGTTTTTTGATTTTTTTCACATTTCTTCCAAAGGAACTACATATATGTAAATTTGGTATCATATGAAAGGTCTTTGAGAGGCGCATTCAATGGGTTATAAAAAATTAAAAAAAAAATTTTTAAATTCAAATGTTTTTAAAATTTCAGACAAAATTTCAGTTTTTTATTATTTTTTCATAGAATTTACTTAAATAAATAGTTGAAATTTCTTGATTATAAACATCATGCAATTTAACCCAAATGGTTTTTCCTGTATTTTCTATTCAGTCTTAGTGCAAATCTTATTCGTATTTTATATATTGTTTGAAAGACAACAGGTAGCTCGTAATTCACTAATTTCATTTTGAATGTTTTTACATTTTATCTAATTTTGACCATTTATAAATCATGTAATTACCGATTCTTAATGTAATTTACAGAGCTTGTCTGATTTCTAAATATCTAAATATCTTTCATGATAATCCAGAGTGTAATTTAACAATAAATAAATAAAAAGTATAAAATTATTAGAAGAGGCTTCTTTAATTGAATATGATCACAATAACTTTATTTACAAGTGATTTAAAGGTGGCATAGTAGAAGTGGACCAATTATGGACCGATGGCTTCTAAATCCAGTATACACTAATGTGATTTCTATGTATTTTAGAATTATATTGGTTGCATTTCATCTCAATAGCGTTATTTACAAGAGTTGTATGGTTGGTTGTTATGCTCGGCAGTGGACTTAATTCAGGAGCTATTATTGACTGACAGCACCAAAATCCAGTAGCTTAATTGCCGTATAACCGATACTAATATGATTTATGTATTAAAATTTCTGATCTATATAAAAGTTGGTTCGATATCGATATTTATTAGATATTTTTGTGGGTTTATTTGTTTTTCGGAAATGGTTCTTATATGGCAGCTATGACAAATTATGGGCCGATCTTCTTAAATTTTGGAACGGAACATAATAACGGTAAATTTAAGATATATATCAGTATTAACGTTGATTTCGAGAGTGGACCTTATGTGGGGGATATTGACAAATATGTACCGATATTCTCAAAATCCAGCAGTTTGATTTAGGCATGTATGTAAATGATCCCTGTAAAATTTTGGTTTGGTACCCTTAGTTATAAGTATTAAAGTGATTTTCGAATTTTTCGTTAAAAATAGACCGAAATTCACAAAATTTTGTGGGATGATTTTTGTATATATGTAAATGATCTGTGCAAGGTTTTGAGTCGGTACCGATATTAATACAATATATATAGGGATAAATGTCTTTTTCAGATGTGGTCCATGTATGAGAGCTTATGACCAATTCTGGGCCGACTACCATAAAATTTAGTACAACAATTTATTTGCCTATAAAGATTATTCATGTCAAATTTTAGCCGTTTAACATTATTTATATCTGTTTCATACGTATTTAAGTAAATTTTGGAAATGGACTTTATATGGGGTCTATGCGTGTTGCGATTTCTTTTTGCATAAATTTTTTTTGCTGAATTTTGTCCTATTTTATAGGCATTTAGGAATAATTGAGCAATATTTCGGAAAGATTTTTGTATGGGGGCTATGAGAAATCATGGACCGATTCTTATTATTTGCCGCACACTTTCTCTTTTATTATAAAAACAACGTATACAAAATTTCATGGTATTATCTGCAATATATTTCAAAATATTGCAATAAAATGGACAAAAAATATAAAATTTTGTTGTAGGTTGTCTCACCTATTGGTCCATAACTCTGGTTGGCTTAAACCGATTTTGCTGATTTTCAATACCAAAGTTATCTGCAAAATAAGAAATATTTTTCTGGAAATTTCGTTTAGTTAAGTTGTATAGTTTGAACGTGAGAGTGTTTTACACAGACGGACATGGCTCAATCGACTTAGAATTTCATAAGGATCAAGAAAATATATACTTTGTTGGGTCTTGGAGGAATATTAAAAAAGTTTCACATGGAATGATAAACGTAATATACCCTCATTCACCACTATTAGTGGTGGAGGGTATAAAAATGTTAACAGTTATTGGGGGATCAACCAATATGAAATTAAAAATGGGTAACTGAAACGTTTTGCGTTTAAGATACCTTATGTTAGGTATGCCTACTGAAGAATTTGCGTGTCAAATTACAAATCTGGAAGCGGATATTAAAACTAAAACATTTTTTTTCGATCTATAATATTTTTTGAAATAAGAAAACTAAACCAACTCCCTGCGGATGACACAAAAAAACATAAACGAAAACAAACAAAAACAAGTAAGAGTGCTATATTCGGCTATGCCGAATCTTATCTACTCTTCACCTTTGTTGTAGATGTATAATTATATTATATACATACATACATATATATATTATAGTGTTACGTTTTTACAAATTAAAAACGGTGTTTTATTTCCTTTAAATAAACCGGATTCTTTTTAATTACAAAATAAAAGCGTCAAGTAGTTTGAAGAAAATATAACGAGTCTCTATTTATTTAAATGTACACAAACACAATTAAAAATATAAACACACTGTCTTTTTACACACTTATATTACGGTTTAAGAACACACTTAAAGTTTTCGAACACTTTGATGTTAAACACGCCATCTGTTGATGAAAAAAAGTTTGTAACAATATTAATACACTTTGTGTGATCAACGCCATCTGTTGATGAGATCAGTGTTTTTTGATGAAGTTTTCAGAGGTTGTCTCGGATTTTTGATCATATGCATTGATTGTGCGGATGGGTTTCGCTTTAAATATTTTTGCTTCTGTTAACCCTATTTGAAATGGAATGACATATGTACATCGATTGTGCTGATTTTTTTATATTTGCTTCTCTTCTGTTTGATTTAAATTTACTTGAATTATTGCGAAATTCTTCAGTCACATTTCAGTTTTAACAAAATGAGCCGTAGAAGTAAATAAGTGTCTTTAATTAGGAAAGTATTAATCGTTTATTATTATATTAACTAAAAAAAATTATAGATTTTAATATTTTAAATTTTGTTTCATGCAATAAAACTGTGTTTTAGTTAATAATATTAATGAAAATCGACCGAGATGCATCAATTGTGGGTGTCCTGAAAATCCTTGAAGGATATAAAAATGACAAAATCTAATCACTGATTATATTTATTAGATAGATCATAGAGCATATATGCCAAAAATTAAAAAAAAAATCCCTGGTAGTTTTGCGACAGGTGTGAAAGAGATAAGGCCTAGAAATGAAAGCACTTGCAAATTTTTCCCGCTAGGTATTTACATACGGTAAATAATTTTACACATGTAAAAGTTTTGTTTTACATTAACTTGAGCGTTATATTTAAATGTGGCTGATGTATAAAATAAAATTTTGTGTAAATATTCAAAAATTTTCAAAGAACGGGTAGTTGGTTTAAAAAGTCCATAGATCTACAGCTATGTACAACTAATTAAGGACACCTTACTAAAATGTGAGCTTGAAGCAAATTATACGAAAGGTTTTTAAGATATTCTCAAAATTTGTCGTAGTTTAGTCAATTCAACTCTACTCCTGGAAAATGACTGCATTTTGTGTAAATTTAATTATTATTTATGAATCTGTGAGTTATATTTTCAAATAATATTGATATTAGTCGTGCATATAATTAGGATATAACACAAAGGTGTGGAAGTTTGACATCTTCTGAGACCACGCTACTGTGAAGTCGGATTGTGGAATGGTTAAATTATACAAAACAAAAGTATTTATTTATTTAAAAATAATTCAATGTTTGGCTGAAAATCCATTGTTATGGATAACAGCTTGACATTTGTGGGGAATGGAGGTTAACAAATTTTTACATACACTACTTGGAATGACCTCCAAAGTTTTCTTTGTTTCGGAGAAGAAAATAAAAAAAATAACATTGTAATTTTAGCGTTTTGTTTAATAAAAACAAGGTAAATATTAAATACTACTGTCCTTAATTGGTTGCACGCAGCTGTATAAATACAAAACTAATTTAGTTTTATTTTTATAAATAATAAACATTAAAATTATGAAACCATTTCATGTGCAATTATAAAGTAAATAACTAAGTGTCACAGTAATAAGCGCCTTCTAGTTTCAGTAATCATTTAAATTCTAAACTAAAAAACTTTTTATTTTAACCATTAAACTAACCTGTGTATAAATTTTATAAACAAACAACCCCATATTTTAGTTATTTGCTTAATATTCCTGGCACTACATCTATATAAAGTTGTTTAGCGTTGGCGCATCTTTAATTTTCTTTTGTATTAAACATAAACACCTGGCTTTATTTTGACAACCACCTTTCAAAGAAAAACCAATATTTATTTTATCACATACATACGAGTACATACATACATATGTTTGTACCAGTATGTATGTATTTTCTGTTACAAACATTTTATATTTGTTTTGTGGCATAAACTGAAAGTTTTATGAAAACTCGCACATTTTGTGTCATAAATGTGAGTAATGTAGTCGTAAAATTTATCAATAATGCCAACGGTTGTTATTGTTATTAAGACAATAATTTATGGAAATATCTGCTACCAAGGCGGATTCTACATACACATACATATGTATGTATGTATAGGTATAGTATATTTTAGTATATAAATATGCAAGTGTTTGCAGAATTCCTGTGGTTATTTGCAGTTTTTATTTAAACACTTTTAGGACTTTAACATAAATTTTTGTAATGTACATATGTCTCAATTTACACGAAGCAATTCAATTCGAAGCAAAGTTTTTGTTGTAGACATCAGACTGAGAGATAAGACGAGTACACACTTAATTTGACTAGAAATTCATGTTACTCTTTTGTTCGTATTGCATACAACTGTGGTTAAAAAATAGTACTGAAGAGAGGACTCGACTGTACTGTAAAATTCATTTCATCGATTTAGTTCCTTAGTTATTCCCGTGACACATAATATGAAATATGTCAATCATTTATTCAACGTTAAAAAGATTTGTATAACTTTTATTGACTTTTTAGTGAAAAGATTTACTTTTTCAGATGAAGTAACAAAATTTGAACGGTAGAAAAAATAGCACTATTCATTATAGATTAAAAAAAACACTTTTAATTTGTTTTTGAAATCTTAAGAATTTCTAGGTTTCATTCCGTAAAAGTTTTTCGTTTTACTTTTTCTATAGAAGCAAAATACGGAAATAATTTCATTTCCGAACGGCATTTAATTCTGTAACATGGCTGTATATTTCCATTAATATTTTTTTTTTGCATGGCCTTTCAGTTCTTTAGGTATTTTCGCCCACGAATCCTTTACTACAGCCCAAATATGCTCACTGTTAGTCAGTTTTATTTGACACACACTTTTCAAATATTCTATATTGGATGCAAGTCAAGAGATTGCGCTGGCCACTCCATAACCTCAATATTGTTGTCAATGAACCATTGACGTGATTTTCTGCTTGCATGTTTTGAGTCGTTGTCTTGTTGGAAGACCCAAATCAATGGCATTTTGCAGCATAACATTATTTAGTATATCAATGCCAACATGTTGATCCTTTCTACATTTTATGCAATGTATTGGCCCCACTCCGTAATATGAAATGCATCCCCATACCATAATGCTAGAACCACCATGCTTTACTTGATCTTAGATGTGAATTGTGGATTGTATTCTGCATTTGGGGGACGTCTAACATATGAATGAGATTATTTTCCATCAAATAAAATAATTTTACTCTCTTCCGTCCATAAAATATTTTGCAATTTACAGATATGAAGTAAATGATGGAAGTGCTCTTCTTTTTTACTCTCAAATAAAAATACGAGTGATTTAGGTAATAAGAATTGTGCTGTGTGAACACCGCAGAAATTTCAAGGAACAATTTTTTTTTATTAATATTTGCAATAAAAATTGTTTAGTGTTAATTGGGATTATGTTTAAATATTTTCAACTAGGAGTCTAAATGCTTAAATAAATAGTCAATAGTTAGTCGTGTCTATAGTCAGTCTTGTTTGCAGTCAGTCTTGTCTATTGTCAGTCAGTCCGGTCTATTGTTTCGTTAATGTCTCGTCTATATTCTTGTCTAAAGTCATTTCTTGTCTCGTTTATAAGCCCGTCTCTAGTCTCTTTTCGCGTCTATAGTCTCGTGTTTAGTCTCGTCTCTAGTTTTGTCTCCTGTTTCTAGTCTCGTCTAAAGATTTTTCTTTTCTCGTCTCTAGTCTCATCTATAGCTTTTTTTGTCTTGTCTCTAGTCTTGTCTCTAGTCTTGTTTCTAGTCTCGTCTCTAGTCTCATCTATAGCTTTTTTTTTCTCGTATCTAGTCTCTATTCTGGTCTCGTTTTTATTCCATCTGTATTTTTTTCGTCGTGTCGTCTATAGTCTTGCCTCTAGTCGCGTCTCTAGTCTCGTCTCTAGTCTCGTCTCTAGTCTCTACTCTCGTCTTTAGTCTCATCTATAGCTTTTCTTGTCTTGTCTCTAGTCTCATCTATAGCTTTTTCTTTTCTCATTTCTAGACGCGTCTGTAGTCTCGTCTTTAGTATCGTTTTTATTCCATCTGTAGTTTTTTCTCGTGTGGTCTTTTCTTGTTTCGTCTATAGTCTTGCCTCCAGTCGCGTCTCTAATCTCGTCTCTAGAATCTACTCTCGTCTCGAGTCTCATCTATAGCTTTTTGTTTCCTCGTCTCTAGTCTTGTCTCTAGTCTCATCTATAGCTTTTTCTTTTCTCATCTCTAGTCGCGTCTCTAGTCTCGTCTTTAGTATCGTTTTTATTCCATCTGTAGTTTTTTCTCGTGTCTTCTATAGTCTTTTCTTGTTTCGTCTATAGTCTTGCCAATAGTCTTGTCTCTAGTCTCGTGTCTAGTCTCGTCGCTAGTCTCATCTATAGCTTTTTCTTGTCTCGTCTCTAGTCTTATCTCTAGTCGCGTCTCTAGTATTGTCTCTAGTCTCGTCCCTAGTCTCATCTATAGCTTTTTCTTTTCTCATCTCTAGTCTCGTCTATAGCCTTGTACTAATCTCCTCTCTAGTCTCTTTTAGACGAGCCCGTCTCTATTTAGCTAGGATACCTAAACTTCACCACAGCAGACTTCATATGAAAACAACTTCCACGTTTTGTCATAAGCAAACCGTCCCACAAAGTTTCACTAGTCTTTGTCGTTAATTTTATCATATAAAAGCTTTATTATCATTTTATCCCATCTTTGGCTAAACTTTTCTCACAACCATCTTTTTCGTTATTATTTATGGTCGTTATAGAAACATAAAACCTCAAATAATAACCCCATTCTACTTGCTAAACAAATCTAATCAAACCCTCTAAATTGTAATATATAAATCCTTAACTAAACTACTCGTATATCCAATTTCTATGAGAGTTTTCCATACAAAACTATGAAATATTTTTTTATTATAATAATTTGATTGATTTATTAACAACAATTTATTATTAACATTATATTTATGTATTTATTTACATTTGTAATTCATGGCAAAAGTTTTCTAGGCCAATGAGGTGTATGGAAAAATAGTAATATATGCTGAAAATTTATGATTAGAAATAAGAATTTATGTTTATTTGAGGAGTTTTAAAATATCTATGTTAGTTTATTAATACGAAAAATAAATAAGTAAAAGCTTTTAATATTATTGTAATTTTTTGGCAAAATGTTAAAATATTTTTAAAATTATTATGTATTTATACAGTTAAGGAAAGAGTTTTCAGGGGAGAATGGGGGTTTTCAATTATTTCAAGCTCTTAAAAATATGTCTCTAAAGCCAAAAGTGTCTGGCCACTATGTCTATCTAAAGATTGGCTAGAATATCTGTCTGTCTGACCAGAAACTCTGTCTAACTACAGACTGGCCAGAAACTCTGTTTATCTAAGGACTGGTCAGAAACTCAGTCTGTCCAAAGACTGGCCAGAAACTCTGTCTGTCTAAAGATCGGTCAGAAACTCTGGCTGTCTAAATGTCGGCCAGAAACTCTGTCTTCCTAAAGACTGGCCAGAAACTCTTTCTGTCTAAAGATCGGTCAGAAACTCTGTCTTCCTAAAGACTGGCCAGAAACTCTTTTTATCTAAAGACTGGTCAGAAACTCAGTCTGTTCAAAGACTGGCCAGAAACTCTGTGTTCCTAAAGACTGGCCAGAAACCCTGTCTAACTATAGACTGATCAGAAACTGTGTCTATCCAAAGACTGGCCAGAAACTCTGTCTGTCTAAAGACTGACAAAAAACCCTGTCTGTCCAAAGACTGGCCAGAAACTCTGTCTTCCTAAAGACTGGCCAGAAACCCTGTCTAACTATAGACTGATCAGAAACTGTGTCTATCCAAAGACTGGCCAGAAACTCTGTCTTCCTAAAGACTGACCAGAAACTCTGTCTGTCTAAAGATCGGTCAGAAACTCTGGCTGTCTAAATATCGGCCAGAAACTCTGTCTTCCTAAAGACTGGCCAGAAACTCTTTTTATCTAAAGACTGGTCAGAAACTCAGTCTGTCCAAAGACTGACCAGAAACTCTGTCTTCCTAAAGACTGACCAGAAACTCTGTCTATCTAAAGATCGGTCAGAAACTCTGGCTGTCTAAAGATCGGTCAGAAACTCTGTCTTCCTAAAGACTGGCCAGAAACTCTTTTTATCTAAAGACTGGCCAGAAACTCTGTCTTACTAAAGACTGACCAGGCACTGTGTTTATCTAAAGAGTGGCCAGAAACTCTGTTTATCTAAAGACTGGTCAGAAACTCAGTCTGTTCAAAGACTGGTCAGATACTGTGTCTGTCTAAAGACTGACAAAAAACCCTGTCTGTTTTAAGACAGACACTTTCTAACTGGCTAAATACTCGTCAGACACTGTATCTGTCCAAAGATAGACAAATCACTGTCATATAATAATAGTCTCCTTTCTGCAAATCTTTAAACTTCTTGCAATTACTTAAAAAAAAATTTATTAATGAAAAAACTTAAGCAACTTTATTTTGTAAACGACAACTTGACATCCACTTAGTTTCTGCATTGGCAAACGTTATAACTCACACACAATTAGGTGTTAGATTAAACAAACATATATATCCGCTATTTCTAGTCAGTCGACAATTAAATTGTGTTGAGATGGCTAGCTGATGCACACACACACACAAACACACAAGATTAGCTATATTTTGTATTACAAACAAATACCACAACATGTTTTCAAAGATGGTGTAGGGGTAGAATTAGCAAACAAATTGTAGATGTGGCAATACTAAAGACGTCCGGTTGACTACACTGTATAACACAATTCAACAGAGATATACACAGACTTATGCATGACATAAATAATCTGTTACGAATGTAATATAAACAACAATAAACAAGGGTGTGTTTTGTACCAGGAAATACACTGAGAGAAATGGATCAAAACTAAGAAAGATAGTTTAAACAGGACTGTTTTATCAACTAGGAATGAGATCTGTAGCTTTTCTACTTAGCTTTTTCTGCATTATATTAACTTTCACAGAAAAATTTAAGTGTTGTTTGAAAACTCACCTTAGTTTTTTTCACTAACTTTAGTCTTTATAGGTTGCTATATAAAGTTGTAAGACTGTTTATTTGTTCAGTGTCTCAAAAATACCAGTTTATCAGTTGCTAATAAAATACTACAGAATGCTGTTACAAAAAACCTCTACACACATAGTTAAACTATGTAAACAGAAAAATAATTTCAAAAGGACATTTAAAATATATAGCCATAATTATAAAAACTTAGACATTTAACAACAATCTCACTTACTAGCTATTCTTACAACAAACACTTTTTATCATGATAGTTTTTTAGAACAATCTTCTAATGTAAACAATTTCATTATTTAACAATATTGGTTACAAATAATTCTACCACAAACATTCTATACTAAAATTTGAGAAAATAAAAAATTTTTTTTTGGATTACTAAAATTTTTTTGAATTACTAAAATTCTGTTTAAAATAATTACGCAAATACTAAGTAAAACAATTATCTAAAGTGTTTGCTTTATAAACCTAAAATTTTATAGAAATTGCTTAAATATTAACGTTTTTAATAAAGTTTTAAAAATAGGGTGATACTAGGCGTATGAGTATTATTAATTTAAAGGTATTTAAAGAAAATTTGCTGTAAAACATTTAATTATGAAAATATTAAAGAAAAGTTGAATTCTAATCGAACACAGCATATTAAGCTTTGTTTTTGCCTAGCTAACATATTATTTAAAAAGAAACTCTAACACAATGGAGATCGTTTTAGGACAAGACTGAAAAAAATTTCAAAATTCCTGAATTTTTTTTTCCATTATTTTCATTATTTTTAAAAAGTTTATTTAATTTAGCTAAAAACAATTGCTTCTAATTAGAATGAAGAATTAGTTCGTGCTCTTTTTTGCTATAATTTTCCCTTTACTGAATTAATTGTTGTTGTTTTTCTTTTTACAGATTCCTGCACTTACAAGTTGGTTTTGCACAATTGCACTTCATTTTGTAATTTGCTCATGATTTTGCAAAAAATATTATAATTTATAGAATTTTAATTGGTCAGCAACAGCTTACTGTTTGCCATTTAAATTTTTTTGCGGCATCATAAATTTCTTTTAAGCAATAAACATTCAAATAAAGTTCATAACTTAAAGTGGCAGGGAAATATAAAGGGTGATTTTTTAAAAGCTATAGGAAAGTTTTGCAAAAAAAAAAAACCTATAAAATTCAGAAAAATCAGAAAAATGCATGAAATCTTTATTTAAATCGATAGTACGGTCCATATAATTTAATGTTTGAAGATTATTTCATGCAAATGTTGACCTTGACTGCGCCTCAAATGGTTCATTCGCTTAGTCCAATTTTGGCATACTTTTTCCAACATTTCGGCCGGTATCTCACGAATAAATGCTTCAATGTTGTCTTTAAATGCGTCAATTGAAGCGGGCTTGTCTGTATGGATATGAGCTTTAACATAGCCCCACAAAAAATAGTCTAAAGGCGTTAAATCGCACGATCTGGGCGGCCAATTGACCGGTCCCGAACGTGAAATAAAATGTTCACCGAACTCGCCTCTCAATAAGTCCATTGTGGCGCGTACTGTGTGGCATGTTGAAACCACATGTCATGCAAGTCAAGCTCTTGTATTTTGGGCAAAAAAAAGTTGGATATTCGCATCATCTTTGAACAAGTACGGTCCAATGATGCCACCAGCCCATAAACCGCACCAAACTGTGACTTTTTCTAGATGCATTGGTAGCTCTTGCAATGCTTCTGGTTGATATTCACTCCAAAATTTACAATTCTGCTTATTTACGTAAGCCAAAAATGAGCTTAGTCGCTGAACATAATTTTTCGGTAAAAAAGAGCACAATGAACTATCTTAACAGAGCACGCATTTTGATAATAAAATTCAATAATTTGCAAGCGCTGTTCATTTGTAAGATGATGCATGGTTAAATTATAGACCAAACTGAAGATATTTGACAGTGAAACAAAACACGAAACGTGCGTCAGCTGTTTAAGCCAGTGTTGCCAAAAAGATAACATATAGCTAAAAAATCACCCTTTATATTTTTTGAAAGAGAAAATTATAAAAATACAGGAAGCTAGTGTTAAAAATGCAAGAGGGTTGTGATAACAAAAGGCGCTAAGTGGAAAATATTCCGGCTCACTACAGTTTTAAGGTAAGTAATTAAGTTTGTTAATTGAATGGCCAAAAATAAAATCTCTTAAAATGCAAAGGGCAAACATATCCACAATAAACTTATTTAAACAAAAATATTTATGGAATAACTAATCCAATTAAAATTGACTTTTCAAATACTGTATTCGCATATTCGTTTTCTAAGTGACCTTTTTAAGATATTCCTTATACTCTAAATACCCTCTGAATACTTCAAGACGCATAATTATAATTTATTTTACATTATAACGAGCAATTTGACATACATTTTATTTTATTGTAAGCATGATTTTTTCACATTGTTACAAGCAAAAAAAAAAAAAAATACAATATCAAGCACCATTACTAGGAGTGTGAGAACATTACAAATTTTAACAATTTCAGCGTGGTGGAAAAACCAAAATTATTGTTAAAAAAAACACATTTTCTCTAGTGTTATTAAGGCATAGAAATAAGTATTTAAAATAATGCCAAAAAAAAAACAAAGCATTACAAGCAAAAGCTTTTAAAAAATATTTGCTATTTTTTACCAAGACAATATAACTTAAAAATAAGAAGGAAATCATTAATATTAATGAATGGTTTAACATTTTCTGAGATTTTTAAGGGGGAGAAATAAAAAATTTAATCAGCATTAACAAGTTGTACTACGAAATTGAAGACAACAAATAATTTAAAACAGGCAGGTGTTTGTTTTTCTTAGTTTTTTAATTGGTTATTAAAGAAAATGTTTATTAAGAAGTTTAGATTATAAATAAGATTCTTTTTTACCTAATTGAAAACGTGATGTATTCCCCCTATTTGTATCAGTAGTAACTGACCACACAAGCGTATGATTATTATGAAACAAAAAAAAATAATAAAAATAAATAAATAACACTCATACGCCTTCAGTGTGCAAGACAGAGAGTTTGTAAGTATATTAGACAGGGGGTCATAAGAGTCAAACAATTCGTTACGAATATTGACTAGTTAAATCGATATTTGTAGAACATACTCCAATAATTATTTAGACTTAAGGTATTTTTCAAATATCGGGTTTTTCAATAAGAGCGCTACAAAAGTTTTTTTAAATAAAACAAAAACTTGAAATTCTTTATTCCTGTTAAAGTACGTTCGATGCCATTATGTATGGAACTCGATTTCTTTTGCATGGCCACCACAGGCACGCTTGCAGTAGTTCAGACGCTGAACCGAATTTTTGATAGTTTTCAACATAAATCGACCGATACTGCTGCAATTTCACGTTCGATATTCGTCCGAAGTTCATAAATCGTCGCTGGCTTGTTGGCATAGACCATAGACTTCACGTAGCCCCACAGGAAATAGTCTAACGGCGTCAAATCGCACGACCGAGGCGGCCAATCGACTGGACCATTTCGTGAGATAACACGTTCTCCAAACTTGGTGGCTTGTGGTGCCGTCCTGTTGGAACCACATGTCCTCCAAGTTCATATCATCCAATTAAGGCCAAAAATATTCTGTTATCATTGAAGGGTAGCGATTCCCATTCACAGTAACGTGCCGGTCTTGATCATCACGGAAGAAGTGCAGAAGTGTGGATTGCTGTCTGACCAATAACGCATATTTTGCTTATTGACGAAGCCATTCAGCCAGAAATGAGCCTCATCACTAAAGATGATTTTTCGATGAAAATCCGAATCATTTTTAAGTTGTTGCTCAGCCCAATTCACGAACATATGACGCTTCTGGTGGTCAAGCGGTTTCAGTTCTTGCGTTAATTTTATCTTGTAAGGATGTAGGCCAAGATCTTTTGAGAGACACATTTGGGCTTTCTTCAACTGAAGCATCAGCGGCAGCAATATTCTCGACACTACGGCTACTTCTTCGTTTCACTGGCACGGGAACTTTTTGTACGGTGCCGGTGGATTCAATTGTTGATCTGGTAGGACGATTATGACAACCATAAATATGACGTAGTGCTCTTAACGTTGTGGCCACTGACTCCGAATTTCGGTAGTAAATTATAATAATTTCGTCTCGTTGTTGGCTCTTACATCTTTCCATCATTAAATGGCAAACCTTACTGAAGAGACTTGTCAAAAGAGCGGGAATAAATATGGTGTCGTTTGCTGTCCCTATCGGTCTACACCATGTGCACTTCCACTCGGAGACCCTGTGGTCCATTGTGATTCCCTTCAGTAGAAAAAGAGTAGAAAGATAGATAGATTTAAAATGAAAGAAGAACAAAAACCGAAATATCCCCTTACGGATTTGGAGTCGCCGTAGAATGTCCCTTAAATAGCCACCCTATTCCCCTAATGAAACCCAGAATGTTACTCGGTTTGCAGCCAGCAACATTACTGAGTTCGTCCAGGAATCTATTTCCTGGCCACTTAAGCCTATGACCCTGTAACCCATGATGTGCTCTATTGTCTCTGGCTCCTTTGCGTCCCCATACACCCTACAGAAGTCCTGTGTGTTATTATCCCATTTGCCTCTGAAGGCCCAAATCGAACAATGACCGGTTATCACTCCTACCAGAATCCTGAAACTATACCTGTCCAATTCCATCAGCGTTTCGGTGGCGTTTGCATTTAGTTTTGGCCATAAGGCCCTGGACACTATGCAATCCGATCTACTGCCCCAGGATTGGTCTGCACAGTCACGGAATCTTTCATAAATCAGCCTGTAGAAGTGATATAGGCGAAATTAACCCAATAAAGTCTCCAGTATATGATCAAATAATCATCATACATGATAAAAAAAAATGTTGCTGTTGGTGTTTTTCCAAAAGTTTGGAAAAATATTCAAATTATAATGATACCAAAGCCAAGAAATGAATTGATCGTAGCATTCTTTTATAGACCAATTAGCTTACTAACCTGTTTGCCAAAACTATTTAAGAAAGTATTTCAAAAGAAAGTTTCCAGTTTCTAGTCTTGACTCTAGTCTCGTCTTTAGGCTCGTCTGTAGTTTTGTCTTTAGTCTCGTCTCTAGTCTTGTCTGTAGTCTTGCCTCTAATCTCCTCTCTAGTCTCGTCTCTAATCTAGTCTGTAGTCTCGTCTCTAGTCTCTCCTCTAGCCTCGACTATTGTCTAATCTATTATTTAAAAATATTTATAGTTTTTTTAAATTAATTTAATAAATCTAATTATTCCTACACTTCCCCTTAACCTTACTTTCTTAATAAACTCAGTTTCTGTTCTTCCACTTGCAACCACTCCCTAATTTAAATCTCATTTGCACTCAATGTTTTTCCCTTACCTTCAAATAATGCCATGTGCTACTTATAGCTCATGCAAGTGCTGCTGATACGGGTTGAAGGATTTAATTAACACACAAAACAACATTGTATATTCATTAAGTCCTAGAACAAGTGTGTGTTTAACAATGCGTGTTTAAAGAGCAAATTGCTCCAAACTACCAGCTACTTGTCACTAAAGTTTTATACACTTTTCTTGTGTTATTACTTTTTTGTTATTGTTCAGCATGTTGTTCATTTTATTTAGCTGTATTGCCATGTTATCATGATTAAGAACTATACAACTCTTGCACAGTTATTGCACACTTGATGATCGGTGTGGGTATATTGAATGATGTTAATATGAGTTGTTGAGTAGAGGGTTTCATTAACATAAAAGCGAGCATAATTCTCAATTAAGTTTATTTTGTTTGTAGAGCAAAAGTATAAATTATGTTGGTATACTTTGTACTTTTGTGCAATAAGTTTAATTGCAATTAAAAGTTTTTTTTTTATTGAATAAAAATTTTTGTAATGGAAATAAAATAATTTGTTTGAAGTTGTAAAAAATTAAGTTTTAAAGTAAATTTGGCTAAAAGTTGTATTTATGTTAAGAGATGTATGTTTTGTTTATATTTTATAGTTTAATTTGTAACTTTAGCTGTTATATTTTCAAAGTTATTTAATATTTGCTACATATACCTTTCAATATATATTAATCATACGCTTAGTATGACAGCATTTTTAAATTCAAATAAAATCCAAACGGCAACAAGGATTTCAAAAGAAAATGGACATTTGAAAGGTTTTAAAATGGTCTGTTGTTTTCTATAAAGACAATTGTATTATTTTCTTTTAAACTTTAAAGTCTTTTAAAGTTTTAAACATTTTCTCAACTTCAGTTTACACTGCCAAGAATAAACAGTTTTTGTTAACAAAATTTGTTTAAAAAATGGAAAATATTTTAAATTTGAATAATTGTTTTTGTTTTCTAAAAAAAACTCCCCGTAATTTATTTATATTTTCACACTCAAAATTTAATTTTATTTTTCCTAGTTCTTACTACAACCTCTACAATAATGGTCTCATTATCATACTGATTTCAAATAGCATTTTCAGTTATTTAACTCTCATTATGCATACAACAGGCTACAAAACAAAAATTTTACACAGCAGAGCCACTATCCCTACACATACAGCTAGCAAACCCAGCCATGATAGCAACCACCACCTTGCAATCATCAGCCCAGTCAACGTTTGTATTATTGTTACCTGTCATTAAGTCTAGCAACGAACAATTTTGCTGTTTGCTTTGCCAGAGTTTAAGGGAACAAAAAGAACCCAGAAACTGACAATCGGTTTAAATATTATTGTTTATAGTTGTTACGTTGCACAGTAGAAGAATTATCCTGGTGTTTTTAAGGTTTATTTTCTGTTGTTCTTTTTGTGCTGCTTTTAGTAAAGCAATAATTGCAGTAGTCGTAATGTTGTAAAGTAGTATTTGCATTTTTGTTTTTGTGCTGCAGATATTTTAGCTTGTTGTTGTTGACGATGACATTAATTGCTTTGTAATTAGCTAAATGCTGGAATAGATGATGTGGCAACATTCCGTGGCGGGCTGATAAAAACGAGTAAGAGGGAACATTTCTAGTTAAGTTAGCATTTGGCTTATTAGCGATAATGTGTTTGTTAAGCTGGTGAAGGTAAAAATAAATCAAACGTAATATTGTTTGTTGAACAAAACAAAAACATGAAATGTTGGAGGACTTGGCAAAGCGATGATAGAGGAATTTAAAGCTTGAGTTAGCAAAGTACAAAATGGCAATAAAAAATTGCAATGACATCAGTTTAAATCAAAGGCTATAAAAGACAACAAAAGGAAAAACATACTTTTGTAGCCTTAAGTAAGACAAACACTTTTTATGTACTGTTAATAACTTTATTTTTCATTAAAAAATTTAGTTAAACAAAAAAATTAAATTTTTAATTTAAATATTTTAAGGTTTTGTTGCAAAGTCTGCTTAAACAGTTAAATACTTAGTAACCCTAGAGTGTTAGCTTTATTTACCATAAGAATTTTTAGCAATCACTTTTAAAACAACTTAGTTTTTTAATAGTTTCCATAAATATGCAAAAATAAATATTACTCATACGTCTAGTAGTTTAAAATTTTAAAATTGTAATATAATTCAAACTATTAAACTATTTTAAATAAAAATTTCTTTATTTAAAGAACAACAGTAAAGCTACAAAAATAAGTTTGAGAAATTAAAAAACATCTTAATTGGTTTAACTTTTTGTTATTGTTTCCAAGAAATTAATTTATAGCAAAATTTTTTGCAAAAATTTACACTTTTAATAAGCAGTAAATATTTTAAGTAAAACAAAGTTAAAAGTTTAACTAATGCTTTTATTTTCACATTATAAAACAATTTAAAAGAAAAAATTATAATTTTTTTTGAAAATATTTTAAAATTTTTTTTTGATATCGGAAAATTTTTAATTTTTTTGCTACAACAGCTGCTTTAATTGTTAAATTTTTACAAAGTCTATAGTGTTGGCTTTAATTAATAAAATTTGTTTTAGCAAATCCACTAAAACAAACTAAGATTTTTAATATTTTCCATAAAAAACTAAAACTTAATAATACTCATACGTTTAGTGGGTTAGAATTTTCAAACTTCAATCAAAAGCAAACTATTAAAGGTTTTTAAATAAAATTCAGAAAATTTAAACAACATTACTGCAGCTACAAAAGAGAGAGATCTTAAAGAGATCTAAAATGGTTTTTGTCGATGGTATTGTTTCTATTGAATCTACATATGGAACATTATTAATAAAATTCATATTTTCAATGAACACTGATACTTTTAAATATAAGTAAGTGCTATATTGATTTTGACAACTTCTTATATGTTTAATTTCTTAAGAAAAATATGTTAGCAAGAATTTTTTTTTTTTGAAAATATTTTTCGAAATTTTCTTTTTCATTTTGAAAATTTTAAATTTTTTCTCAAAATCTGTTTTAATTGTTACAAGTTTGGCAGGCCTAAAGTGTTAGCTTTCACTTCTATAATAATCTTTAGCAATTGCTTCAAAAACACTTGAGTTTTTTAATATTTTCTATAAATATCTAGAAATTAATAATACTCATACGTCTAGTGGGTTAAAATTTTCAAACTTTAATAACAGCCAAGCTATTAAAGGGTTTTAAATAAAATTCAGGAAATTTAAACAGCTTTTATTTCACAATACAAATGTCTTGAAATTAAGTTTGGCAAATTAAAAAAATGTTTTTAAAAATTTTTATTCAAAGTCTACTTCATTTTAATACTCGCAAGAGGAAAAATTCTCATTTAGAAATTAAAAAAAACAATATTTTTACTGCAAAAGCAACTTTATTTTTCAACTCTTTTCTATTGTTGCTAGAATGTCTTTAGTTATGCTTGTATTTAATTAATTTCTACTAATTATAGCCTCCTGCTAAAGAAATGCCTGTTTCATTATTTTCTCTTGTGTATAGTTTTATATCATTGATTGCTTTGTCAAAAGGCTTGCAATGTTTTTAAGCCTATTCATAGGGACTTTTTTGTATTTAATGTCAGATACAGATAATGTCTTTGTTAAATATCAGTTGAACGTAAAACTTATTAAAACAACCAATAAGATAATTAGAAGAAAAATACTTACTTAAGCTATAAATAGCAACAAAATTAATTATTGTTAAATTTGGTATAAATTAGAAAATTTACATATTAAAGTTGCAAAAGTCTAAACAAATTAAGAATTTAACAGTTTAAATGTTAAACATGTTTACATGCTCTTTTTTGTATTTTATTAACTTTAATATAGAGCAGATTGCTTGTTCTGTCTTTTTATACCCTTCACGTTCATGCGAAGGGTATACATAAGTTTGTCATTTCGTTTGTAATTTCCACAATATAATTTTCCGACCCTATAAAGTATATATATTCTGGATACTTATAAATAGCGGATTCTATTAAGCCATGTCCGTCTGTCTGTCTATTGAAAT
This sequence comes from Bellardia bayeri, assembly GCA_950370525.1. NCBI lineage: Eukaryota > Metazoa > Arthropoda > Insecta > Diptera > Calliphoridae > Bellardia > Bellardia bayeri. The sequence goes on along the minus strand of OX493266.1, from coordinate 10,795,776 downwards.
CAATTTTCTGAAGTCCCCACACATCTTCGGGATCCAAATCTTCAATAATTCTGTCAGACATGCTTTCGAGAACTTTGCTATTTAAAATCAGCAAAATCCGTTCCCAGATATCTTCGGGATCCAAATCTTTAAGAATTCTATCAGACATGCTTTCAAGAACTTTGCTATTTAAAATCAGCAAAATCCGTTCCCAGATATCTTCGGGATCCAAATCTTTAAGAATTCTATCAGACATGCTTTCGAGAACTTTGCTATTTAAAATTAGCAAAATTCGTCCATAAATAACGGAGATATGAGCACAAATCCGAGACAACCTATGAAAATTTCATCAAAAAAACTATCAAACAAAGTGTATTAATATTGTTACGAAAAACTTTATCAACAGATGGCGTGTTTATCGATATACAACTTGTTTAGCATTTGTAGTAGTTTTGATTTATAAACATTATTGTTATAAACTGTTATAAACATAGCAATATGGCAACATTGAGTTTTAACAACTTTGGCTGCATATTCTAGACACGCACATTCTAGACTTGCATTCACGAACATTCTAGTATCTTAGTTTCGAACCTTCCACAAATTATGATTGGTGTATAAATAGACTAACGCGGCCAATCAAATGAATCAGTTTATTGTGAGTGTTCGAAGACTTTCAGTGTGTTCTTAAACCGTAATATAAGTGTCTGTTCATTTTTAATTATGTTTGTGTACATTTAAATAAATAAAGACTCGTTACATTTTCTTCAAATTACTTGACGCTTTTATTTTGCAATTAAAAAAAATCCGGTTTAGTTAAAGGAAATAAACCACCGTTTTTAAAATGTAAAAACGTAACAATATAATATATATATATATATATATATGTATGTATGTATATATTGTAAGTATGCATCCACAACAAAGGTGAATGGCACAGCCCAATATAAACACTTGCTTGTTTTTCTTATCGTTTTTTGAAAATGGATTTCATATAATGTACATTTGGTTACTTAATATTTTATATGATAAATGTTCTGCTTTATTTCTAAATAATTTCTAAATATTAACATTTAGCTGTCTTTTTACAGCCGGCCACCCTTTAAATGTCTGCTGACTGTCACCTTTTTGTTTATCTCTGGAAATTTTAAATCACTGCATTTAAATTATTCATTTTTGTCAGAGTTCTCTTGTTTAAAAAAAAACCTGTGTCTAACTTTAGTTGTTTATCTGACTGTCTCCCCAATTATTTAGTTTATTTTTTTACTTTATCAAACAACAAATCCTTTTAAATATAACCAAATCCATTTGACTAGCCATGGAAGTGCCCTCTATATAAAAACATGTAAAATTTAAATGTATTTTTAATTAACTCTAGAGTAAATTTGCATTGTTTTGAAATATGTGTGTAGTAAGCAGCCTGTCAAATGTTTAATTTATAGTGTTTATTACGCTGTCATGGAGTTTGATTTTAATGTTTATAAAAGCCAGTAATGTGGCAGTCAATAACTGCTTGAGTGCTGGGTGTTTTGATTTAAATATTTAAGCCTTTTTGTTTTTGTGTTTGGAATTTCTACAGAAGTTTGGTGGACAGAGCCAAACAATGAATTACTCAATAATAACAAGGCTAATTTTGGTGGGTTGTTAAGTTTAGTTTGCAAAAAATAATTAAAATCGCACAGCGACAAAGTGTTAAATAACAAGTAAGAGTGATATATTCGGCTATGCCGAATCTTATATACCCTTCACCTTTGTTGTGGATGTATAATTATATTATATACATACATACATACATACATACATACATACATACATACATATATATATATATATATTATATTGTTACGTTTTTAACTTTTAAAAATGGTGGTTTATTTCCTTTAAATAAACCGGATTTTTTTTAATTGCAAAATAAAAGCATCAAGTAGTTTGAAGAAAATATAACGAGTCTCTATTTATTTAAATGTACACAAACACAATTAAAAATATAAACACACTGTCTTTTTACACACTTATATTACGGTTTAAGAACACACTTAAAGTCTTCGAACACTCACAATAAACTGATTCATTTGGGTGGCTGTGTTAGTCTATTTATACAGCAATCATAATTTCTGGAAGGTTCGAAACTAAGATACTAGAATGTTCGTGAATGCAAGTCTAGAATGTGCGTGTCTAGAATATGCAGCCAAAGTCGTTAAAACTCAATGTTGCCATATTGCTATGTTTATAACAGTTTATAACAATAATGTTTATAAATCAAAACTACTGCAAATGCTAAACAAGTTGTATGTCGATAAACACGCCATCTGTTGATAAAGTTTTTCGTAACAATATTAATACACTTTGTTTGATAGTTTTTTTGATGAAATTTCCAGAGGTTGTCTCGGATTTGTATTCATATCTCCGTTATTTATGGACGGACTTTGCTGATTTTAAATAGCAAAGTTCTCGAGAGCATGCCTGACAGAATTATTGAAGATTTGGATCCCGAAGATATCTGGGGACTTCAGAAAATTGATTTCAACAGACAGACAGACATACAGACGGACATGGCTTAATAGACTCCGCTATTTATAAGGATCCAGAATATATTTACTTTATAGGGTCAAAAAATTATATTGTGGAAATTACAGACGATGCAAACAAAATGCACCGTTTTGAGATTTCACTTTGCCTGAAACTTATTATTGCAGAATTTTGTATAGATACGGGTTTTCTATAGATATTTATGTACCATAAAACCATATTTCGCGAAGACATTTGTATGGGGGCTATGAGAAATCGTAGACCGATTCATACCATTTTGTACAGCACTTGTCGTTTTATAATAAAAATAAAGTGTGCAGAATTTCATGGCATTATCTGCATTATATTTAAAGAAAATAGCAAAAATTATTTGCAAAATATCGAGGTAGTCTGAAACTTTGATCTATAACTCGTATTCTATTGCATCGATTTTGCCCATTTTCAATACCAAGCATTTCGTTAGACCAAAGAATGCTTGGTAAAAATTTAATTGTTCTATGTCTTTTTTTCGAAGCTCTATTGTGATTTTAACAGACGAACGGACATGGCTAGATCGTCTTAGAATCTTATAAGGACCTTCATATTTAGTTTAGGACTACTATTTTGATATGTAACCGTAATATATCCCCCATTTTTTTGGTGGTGGGTATAAAAACTTTAATGATGTTAAAAATTGAATTGCTTATTAGAGAAATTTTATTTGGCTTGAGTTAATTTTTAATTAATAATTCCAAAAATAACATTACAAAGTAAATTTTTTTAAACAATTGGCTTATTGGAATGCATTTACTACCCTGTTACTTTTAATTTCTTTTCAAATTTAAGCCTTAAAGGAGCAATCATTAATAATTTTTCAAAAATATACTATTTTACTAGTTTACAAATTTCTATAAACTTCTTCAAGTATATTCTTTCAGTTTCTTACTCTCATTTATCTTCATTGAAATTTATACTTAATATGAATTACTTTTCATATTATTAAATATTATTAAATATTATTATTAAAATTTTTCTAGAAAAACATGAATTTTAAGACTTTTTCAAAAACTACTACCCCAGCTGAAATTCTTCTTTGTAAATATAAATTTTATCCTATTTCCTGTTAATATTACTACAACCCACAGTGCATTAATGCTGTTTCAGCCTTTGGCGGCATTTTTGTTAATTTGTTTTACTGTGTGCTATTTTTTCGTAGCACATTTTAAGGCGATTATTGCAGGAGTGTGCCTGCAGTAAGCAGGAAGTTTCCCAGCATACCATTCTAGGGGCGCTCCGAAAAAGGAGTCAGCAAAGAGCCCAACAAAAGAGCATTTTCGGAGCGCTCCGAAAAAAGGAGTCAGAAAAGAGTCCAACTAAAGAGCATTTTCGGAGCGAAAGAAAAATTTGCTTTTTACTGTCCTGAGTCGGCACGCAGTATGACTCAGAAATTCCACTTAATTATGTGTGTACCAAAGCGTTGTTGCTCTGTTATTTGTGCTTTGAACAAAAAAAATATAGCTGTACCACACAAGAATGATAAAAACAAGATTACACAAAGCCCAAAAAAAACCTCATAAAAGACTTTTTACTGATATTATCTAAGAGCTTTTTCAGAGCCCAAAAAAACCCTCATAAAAAACTCTTTTCTGACATTATCTAAGAGCTCTTTAAGAGCCCAAAAAAATCCTCATAAAAGATTATTTTCTGACATTCCTGACGGACCATTTTCGAATGTAACGACCCTCTTTTCTGAAGGTTTTCGGAGCAATTATGATTGTTTTTTGGCCTCATAAAGAGCGTTAACGCTCCGAAAAAGATGTCAGAAAAGACTCTTTTCAGACTCATATGGCTTGCTGGGTTATTTTTCGTCTTTGGGGGAGGGTAATTATTTTAAGAATTAATACATCAATATGGTATATTTATGTGTATGTTCACTTTGTAGGCTTTCAGGTAAAGTGTACACATTGAAACATTTCCATTTTGGCAGGTTGTCATTAAGTTTGATAAAGATTAAGAGAAAATAAAGGGATGAAAACATTAATAATTGACAAATGAGACAACTAATGAAAATAAATAAAATTAAAAGCTTCAATTAGTCATTTTTTCTGCAGAATACGGAAAATTAAGAAGTTTGTCCAATTATTTAATGGCAACTGCAATCAACACCTTACAATATAGTTATAATTTGGCTTAGTTTGTTCATACAAAATATCTAAGCAATTGATTTATTTCGAGATTGAATACTCATATAAACCGCATATAAATCAACAGTTGAATACCATAAGAGTTTATACAGCCATAATTCAAGACTATAATGAGACTAGAATGGGGTCTGTCTAAATTAATTATTGAATACTTAAATGAGGAATGTACACAGCCATCATTCAGGACTGAAATGAGCCCTTCGTACAGCCATCATGGAAGACTGAAATGAGGAATTTATAAAACAATGATTGAAGATTAAAATGAGTCCTGTATACAGCCATCATTCAGTACTAAAATTAGGCCTTTACATGGCCATTGTGGAAAACTGAAATAAGGCTTTTATACAGCCATCATGGAAAATTAAAATGAGGCCTTTATTAATCAATGATTGAATACTGAAATGAGGCCTTTATACAGCCTGAATGACTGAAATTAGGAATTTATAAAACAATGATTGAAGATTAAAATGAGTCCTGTATACAGCCAACCTTCAGTACTAAAATGAGGCCTTTATACATCCATGATGGTAGACTATAATGAGACCTTCAGAAATTAATGATTGAAGACTAAAATAAAGTCTTTATAAAACAATGATTGAAGACTAATATAAAGCCTGTATACAGCCATCATTCAGTACTGAAATGAGGCCTTCGTACAGCCATCAGGGAAGACTGAAATGGCGAATTTATAAAACAATGATTGAAGATTGAAATGAGTCCTGTATACAGCCATCATTCACTACTAAAATTAGGCCTCTACACGGCCATTATGGAAAACTGAAATGAGGCCTTTATAAAACAATGATTGAAGGCTGAAATGAGGCCTTTATGCAGCCATAATGGAAGACTGAAATGAGGAATTTATAAAACAATGATTGAAGGTTGAAATGAGTCCTGTTTTAGCAATCATTTAGTACTGGAATAAGGCCTTTATACGGCCATAATGGAAAACTGAAATGAGACCTTTATAAATTAATGATTGAAGACTGAAATAAAGCCTGTATTAACCCACGATGGAATACAGACTTTATTCCTGTATAAATCCACGATTGATGACTGATATGAAGCCTGTAAAAATCAACGATTGAAGACTAAAATAAGGCATGTAAAAATCCACCATTGAATACCGAAATGACGCCTTTATATAGCTATAATTTAAGACAACAATTATTCCAGCATACAGCCTGTAATATTCCAAGATTGGCGCCTGAAATGAGGCCAGTATAAATCTTTGTAAAGACAACAATAAGGCCTATATAAATCTATGAGTGAAGACTGAAACGAGACCTGTATATACGATTGAAGACCGAAATAAGACCTTTAGATAGCCTGCATATAGCCATGAAATAAGGCCAGTATAAATCTGCAATTGAAGACTGAAATGAGGCCTGTAGACGCCATTATTAATGACTGAAATAAGCTCTATATAAATACATGATTAAAGGCTCAAACCAAGAGGGCTTAGTTTCTCAGTACAGATGTCAGCAACTGTCAAACAGCTAGAAATCCTGCTTATTTTCTTTATTTATTTCTAATTAATTTTCCATTTAAAATCTATTGCATGTTTTTGGTGAATAGTTTTGTAATCAGTGTTTTTTTTTTCTGTGCCAAACACATGCAAACAACATTTTCCACTTTTAGCATTTAAGCCAGTGTGTTTTAAAACTGCAGCCGTTTTTCGTGGTTGTTTTCATTATATGCAGCTAAATCTATGCCACCTGTATACCAAATAGCCTTAATCCCAGTTGATGTTTATTGATTTTATTGTTGAAAATGACAAAATATAATCATCACAACTATACAACGTTTAGTGGTCAACACATTTAGATGGCAGAGAATGAATATAGTTTTAAAATTAAAAGTGGTTTGTACAACAAATGATTGTTTTAAAATTAATTGATTTGCTAGTATTTTTTTAGTTTAGTTTCATTTGCTAACAAAATATTTATTTTATTTAACTTTTTCCTGTTTTGTTTAGGAAATTTTTTAAGAATTTAGTTTAAATTATGTTTGCTTAATAGTTAAAATGTTTTTGCTTTATTTGCTTTAACGGCCAGAAATGTCAATATGTTTTTGTTCTTTGCTTTGGCAATTTAGCTTCTAGTTAATACTGCTTTTTTGACCAACACAGTCACAGAGTTTTCGTATTGGTATTGTGGTGTAATTCAACATTGGTTTGTTTAGGTTGGTTTGAGGTGATCAAGACATTTGCTTGACTTAGTTGAGTTAACAAAGACAATTATTTTAAACAAGAAATTTACAGAAAAGGAAAATAAAGAAACCATGGTTGCAGATTGCAATGAAAACTATATAAATTCTTGAAACGAAAGCTATTCAAAACTAGGATTACTGCTTGAAACGAAACCTTAATAAAACCATGAATACAGCTTGAACTGAAAGCTTTATGAAAACGATATTGAAGCTTGAAATTAAAGCTTTAAATAACCGTGAATACAGCTCAAAATGAAGGCTTTATAAAACCATGACTACATTTTGAAATTAAGGCTTTATAAAACCATGAATACAGCTTAAAATTAAAACTTTAGAAAACCAAGATTACAGCTTGAAACGAAAGCTTAATAAAACCATAAATACAGGTTGAACTGAAAGCTTTATAAAATATAGATTAAAGCTTGAAATTAAAGCTTAATAAAACTGTGAATACAGCATGAAATAAAAGCTTTATGGAATCATAATTACAGCTTGAAATGAAAGCTTTGTAAAGCTATAAATACAGATTAAAATGAAAGTTTTATAAAATCATGATTACAGCTTAAACTGAAAGCTTTATAAAATCATGATTATAGCTTCAAATGAAAGCTTTTTAAAGCTACAAATACAGATTGAATGACAGTTCTATAAAATCACGATTACAGCTTCAAATGAAAGCTTTATAAAGCCATGACTACAGCTTGAAATTAAAATGTAATAAAACTATCCATATAGTTTGAAATGAAAGTTTTGTAAAACCACGATTACAGCTTAAACTGTAATCTGTAATCGTGGTTTTATATTGTGTACAATTTGTTCAATATTGCGTATTTTATTTAACCCCTTTTGCCATATCAAAAAACCTCATTAAGCATCCCTTAGGTGATAAAAACATTTTGTCGGTTGAGTGCAATTAAGTTTTGATTTTGCTTTCCTAAGGGAAACACTAGCAACTAAATTGCTAGTTACAACAAATGCAACTCAAATACAAAACACAAATTCTATAACGAAACCCAAACAACAAAGTAGCAAAATGTTAACTACAACTATGCATTGTTGCTATTGTTAAAATTGTGTTGCACTAACGAACTAAATATTGCAAAATTGTTTCCTAAGAGGTTGGTTTTTGTTCGTTTCTAAATAAGAATTCATTCATAGTACATATGTGAGAGAAACTTGTAAGAGTTTTGACTAAAAGTTGAAAAAAAAAATGAGCAAAAATTGTAAATTAACTGCACTTTAACAGGCAACAGTAAATGCCACAAAATAACACATAAAATGCAAACATTTCTTGTTCGAGTAAGTAAACAGGAAACGGAAGTTTTATTCAGAAATTACTTTTGGCAAGCTGCAGACAAAAAAATGGCAGACAAAAATTGTGATTGAAATCTTGGTAAGGCAATTTTAAAATACATAAATGAAAGGTTTGTTTTAGTTAATATTTGTTTTGAGGGGAATATTAATCGGAATAATTAATGCAAGAAGTGTATTTTAAGAAAGGTTTAAAGCTGTTATGATTGCTGTTTGAAACGAGGTCAGTTTACAGCTGCGATTGGAGAATGAAGTGAGACCTACTTAAAGTCAAGATTAAAGTTTGAAATGATGTACATTTAAAGCCAGGATTGAAGTTTGTAATTAAAATTATTTAAAGTCAAGATTAAAGTATAAAATGGGGTCTATTTAAAGCCAGGCTTAACGCTTGAAAGGGAGGCCAATTTATAGTCATGAGGAGATTGAATTGAGGCCTATTAAAAGTCAGGGTTGGAGATTGAAATGAGGCCTATTTAAAGCCAGGATTGAAGTTTGATATGAGGACTATTTTAACTCATGAATTATAGATTGAAATGAGTGCTATTTAAAGTCACAATTGGAGATTGAAATGAGATTTATTTAAAGTCACAATTGGGTATTGAAATGAGGCCTTTTTGAAGCCAGGATTGCAGTATGAAATGCGGCCCATTTCAAATAATGATTGGAGAGCAAAATGAGGCCTATTTAAAAGCACAAGTGGGGATTAAAATGAGGCCGATTTGAAGCCAAGATTGCAGTATGAAATGCGGCCCATTTCAAGTAATGATTGGAGAGCAAAATGAGGCCTATTTAAAAGCACAAGTGGGGATTAAAATGAGGCCTATTTGAAGCCAGGATTGCAGTATGAGATACGGCCTATTTAAAATCTTAATTGGAGTATGAATAAGGTCAATTTGAAGCCAGAATTAAAGCTTAAAAGGAGGCCTTTAAATAGGATGGAAGTTTGACATGAGGCCTATTTTAATTATTGAATTAGAAATTGAAATGAGGGCTATTTAAAGTCACAATTCGAGATGGAAATGGAAGGTTAAAATATGAAATGGGGTATATTTAAAGCCAGGATTAAAGGTTGAAAGGAGGCCAATTTAAAATCACAATTAGATATTGAAATGAGACTTATTTAAAAGCACAAGTGGGGATTAAAATCAGGCCTATTTGAAGCCAGGATTGCATTGTGAAATACGGCCTATTTAAAATCTTAATTTGAAGCCAGGATTAAAGCTTAAAAGAAGGCCTTTAAATAGAATTGCAGTATGAAATGCGGCCTATTTAAAATAATGATCGAAGATTACAATGAGGCCTACTTAAAGTCACAATTGAGGAATTGATTGGAGTTTGAAATGAGGTGTATTTAAAGCCAGAATATAAGTATGAAATAAGGTCTATTTAGAGTCAGGATGAGAGTATGAAATGAGGTCTATATAAAGCCAGCACTGAAGTACGAATTGAAGCCTGCTTAAAGTCCAAAATATAATTTGTAATGATGCCTATTTAAAGGCATTTTTGGAGTTTGAAAGGAGGCTTAATTAAAGCCACTATTGGATATCTAAATTAGACCTATATTGGAGACATAAATCATGATAATTTTAAGTCTTATATAAAACCTATTTGAAACAGATATTTTTGCAAGTATTTTAATTTCATGTAATTAAGTAAAAATGCATTAGTGCATTAAATCCTAATCTTCTTAAAATATTTGCAATATTTTCTAAGCATTTGTGTACTAAATAAATTCTTTATAATAAATATTTTCTGTTTATTTCATTTATAACCTGCATTTCCAAACACTCCTACAACTATGCCGTCAATTACAATTTTCGTTACTATTTTATTAAGCTGTCTTAATTGCATCCTGTCTATATTTTATAAAACTCTTGTATTCATTTATACCATGAACACAGAAAACAGCTGCAGCATAAGCAGTTTACTAAAGTTTTAGACAGTTGTCGTCTAAAACAATTAAAACTTAATTTAGTTGATGTAGAGGGCAAAAAAATGAAATAAATATATATAATAAAGCAAGCAGCAAAAGGAAACGGAAACTACAACGTAACTAGAAATCGTAATAAAGCACGTTGTGTAATATTTAGAAAAAAAAAAAAAAATAAACAACTTTAGAATAAAACGAAAAAGGGTTAAAACAGCTAAACGATAATCAAAACCAAATACATAACCAAGATTAAAGACTAAATGTTTAGTACAGAAAAATCCAGGCAAGCAGGCATTTGTTAAAGAATTTATCAAACAGATTTAACAAAGTTAATGTAATTTGATTTTGTTTTACAGCAGGGTTAGATAAGGAAATATAAAATACAAAAAAAAAAAGTAAAAAATCAAACTGTCATTTAAATAGAAATAAAAAGGATTGCTAGCTGCTGGCAATGACTGCATAGTTAACACAGCATACTTTTTGTGTGTTCTCTGCCAGAAAACATAATGAAATTTTAACAAGTAAAAAAGTATAGTCGGTCAAGCCCGACCATATAATACCCTACACTCAGTATATTAATAAAACAGTTTTTCAGATATGGGCGCTATATGGGAGATATTACCTATTATTGACTGATCATTCAAACATTTAGTGCCATGACTTCCGTCAATGTATAATGATGTGTGTTAAACTTTATCTCGATATAAATACGTTTAAAAGATTTATGGAGGTTAAAGTGATTTACGAAGAGGGTCTTATATGGGAGTTTTGACTAATTACGGACCGACTATTATAAAATTAGGTGTCATCCTATTTGTACAGAAGAAACTCATTTTTGTTAAATTTTATCCGGAATAACAAAATTTTTAAGAGAGTTATGGTCCTTAAAGTGATTTTCGGAAGTGGGCCTTATATGGAAACTACGACTAATTATGGATCGATCGTCATAAAATTCTGCCATATTATATGTATATGTACGAAACATATTTGTGTTCAATATTATTTGGATACCAACATTTTTAAGAGCGTTATGCTCTTTTAAGTGATTTTCGGAAGTGGGCCTTATATGGGAGCTACGACTAATTATGGACCGATCTGCACAAAATTTGCAGATGTGATTTACCTTCATTTATTACTTATTTGTCGTGAAATTTGTTTGCATAATTCAAAGATTTATGACCAGTAAACCCCAATTTCGGGAGGACATTTGTATGAGTTTCAATATCCATCCCATCCATCCCTGGGCAGTTTGGTATACCAAACTATATCGAATTATTTTCAAAATTGCGACCTGTACTCTGCGCACAAACATGGACAGCCTGCCAGACGGACGGACATCGTTAAATGGACCCAGAAAGTGATTCTGTGCCGATCGGTGTACATTAAGGTGGGTGTTGGACCAATATTTCTGGGCGTTACAAACATCAGCACAAATCCAATATACCCTCCCCACTATTGTGGTGTAGGGTATAAAAATGTGGTGCTATATTATTTTTCATTAATTTATTGATGTTGAATTGAAAAAAGCTGGAAAAGAGAATGAAATTTTTTATGTTGCTTGCAAAATGTTAATGAACAGTTTTAACTACAAAAAAAAAAAGAAAAATAATTATAGAGAAATTCAGAACAATTTATAGAAAAATGTAACTGATTTAAAGAAATTGTAACAAAAATTCGTAAAAATAAAATTAGGTAATAAAAAACTTTTGGAATTTCCGAAAAATCTCTTAACACGCAGCTCGGCTTTATTAAATACGAATTCTAAGCAAAATAAATGCAATTTTACGGCACATTTCTTTTTATGATTTTTAAAAAACAAAACAAATTTTCAAAAAGTCACTGCAAATAAATCTGATTGCTTAAATCTACTGCACTAAAAAAAGTCTCACAACATTAAACTAAAAAAAAATTTTAATTTAAAACTTTTGCTGCCTACCTTACAGGCTCATATTCTATAGCATATACATACGTAAGTATAGGTAAATTTATTTAAATGTTACCTTATAGGCGCATAAAATTTTATGTTTTATATTTATATTAGTATTAAACGCTTAACCAGAAAAAGTAAGAAAACAACGAAAGAAAAAACGAAAGCAATATTGTTAACTTGTTTGCGAAAATTTGTCACGTCTTTTTTCGTTAGTGGAAAGTTTTTGTTTCATTACAATGACACGTTTGTTTGTTTGTTCATACTTTACCAGTGATTTTCTGTTTCACTTTGTTATTGCATACTTGTGTAAAATTGTTACTTTGTGCTTGACTGAACATTGTATTTTTAGGGTTTTCTAATGTATTGGCCAAATATTTATTGTTATTACCCCTAAACAAAACATTTTGGTAAAATTAGAAAAATTGGTTAAGAAAAAAAAAACAGCAATGAAAGGAAACAAATATTTACATTGAGGCAACTTGTTATTAAAAAATTAAAGTAACGTAAAGGACTGTAAGGTAATGTAAATGCGTATGGAAAACTTAATTTGTTAAAGGAGGCAGTAAGAGAAACATTTGGAAAGGTAAGCTGGAAAATAAGATTTTAAAATAAAATAAACTGTAGAAAATAATAAAATATATAGAAATATATATAAAATATAAACAGGACTAAAGACTAGATAAGATAATGAAGTTTAAACAAGAGATAAGACTACAGAGGAGAATAGAGATGGGATAAAACTGGAGACTAAAGACTAGAAACGAGACTGGAAACTATTCAAATCTTATTGGGGTCAATATTTGTTCTATTTCTTTTAGTATGTCCGAGTAAGTGACCTCAGTATTAGTTTTTATTATTAGTGCTTCCCCTTGTTTATAATTTATTGTGATTTTGTTTTTTTTGTTCGCTTCTTTCTTACTTTCTTTTCTCTTTCTGATGTTTCAACGTTTTCCATCCACTTTTTTCATCACTTTGTCGCCAATTTGGGGCTGTGTTGATCCAGGAGTCTCTGTCTTTATTATTATTTTTTTGGTTGCCGTTCACAGTTAGGTGAATTTGACCTCGATCCTGTGTGCCTTCATTATGGCGTATCGATGCATCGCTAGCTTTGTTAACTTGTGTCGTTTTTGTTTGTGATGTGATTTTCGTTGGCCTAATACAGCCGATTTCAAGGTTCTTCAAACGTCTATGTTCATGTTCACTTCTTTTAATTTCATTTACACAAGCAATGCACAGGTAACGTCATCACATACTGACTTGTGAATATTTTTTTTTGCAACCTGCCCGACTTTAAAATCAGAGATTATTTTACTCCCGAGTTTATTGAAGGTTTCAATAAACAAATTTTTCTCCTCCCTCCTCTGTACTTCTAGCAGATTATCTTCCATATGTATATCTTCAACTGTATCACTGCGAAAATGATTTCTAACTCGTTGTTTTCTTCTACCGCTCTATTCCGCCTATTTGTTGTTTGATTGTTGGTGCTAAATTTGTTTTTGTTTTCAGGTCCAAACTCAAAACCGCTATCATTAAAACGTTGTGTAGTCACGTCAAAGATCCCATGCAAGGAAGCCATGCATGGGTTGACTTAATGTCATGAGACCTTATGCCGGAGTTAGATACGTATAAGTTGGAAAGTTGCATCCGAGCCTACACCGCCAACTCAATGGCGACGATTATTGAGCGCTTCTAAAGACTTGCTAGGTTTTTGTAGGACGAAGCTAAATATGACATTAACCCAGAAGCCATTTCTGTGCAATTCCACTTCCACATTTTGAGATTCCAAAATACCTCATTTGTCAGTCCGGGTGTATCATCATTTTCTATCCCATGTTCATAATTAAGACCGGCTTAATCTTAATGCCTTTTGGCTGCTGGGTAGAGATTGGGGAAACCATGACGTCATCCTACAACTATTTTTCTAGAGGGCAACCCTGTGGCTTGGATACTTATTATAGCCCTGTCACTGCAACTTCATTTCAACAATGTTCATGCTAAACTTTAGTACTACTTTCATTTCTTCCAAAACTAGGGTTCGCGGGGTCGTTATTTTACTTGTTGTCTCCCGAGCACACCCATGCGGGATGACTAGAGCTGAGACTGAGACTAGAGACTATACTAGAGAAGAGACCGAGACTAAAGACGAGTAAGAAAACTGGCATTTGTATATGGGGTTGTCAGATTTTTTCCATTTACGTCGCCAAAAATAAAAAAAAGAGAGCCAAAAAAATGTCGCCAGAGTCAAGTTTTTAAAATTAACATTTTATTTTCCATTTCTGAAGACTATAAATAAACTTTCTTTTAATTTTTTATCAATTTATTACTCTTTAATAAACATAAATTTGAGATCAATATAGATATGATATCGACCTCTTTTTCACAGACTTCAACTGTATCATTTCTATCATTGAACATTATATTATTAAAAACTTTTTAACATTCATATTTTGTGCAGGTACAAATGAGTTGCACCAAATTTGATTAAATAAAATCACAGATACAAATTTTGTCAAGATCGGTGCATAATTAGTCGTAGCCTGCATATAAGGGCCACTTCCGAAAATCACTTTAAAGAGCATAACTCTTTTAATGCAGTTGGTATGCAAATAATATTGAACATAAATATATTTCATATGTATATATGTATAGGGTACAATTTTATTATGATCGGTCCATTAGTCGTAGCTCCCATATAAGGTCCACTTCCGAAATTCACTTTAACGACCATAAATTTCTTAAAAATGTTGGTATCCAAATAAAATTCAACACAAATAAGTTTCATATATACAGAAATGATGACACCTAATTTTATAATGGTGGGTCCATAATTAGACGAAACTGCCATATAAGACTCTCTCCGTAATTCAATTTAAGCACCATAAATAAATCTTTAAAAAGTATTTATATCGAGATAAAGTTTAACACATATAATATTTATATTCACAGACATCATGACACTAAATTTTTGGATGATCGGTCCATAAGAGGTAATATCTCCCATATAGTGCTCGTTTTTGAAAAATTGTTTTATACATATAGTGGGTGTAGGGCCTTGTTCGACTATACTTTCTTACTTGTTTTAATTAACAAATACAAACTGCGAAGCTTTTAGCTTATAAGCCGAAAACACCCAGAGTCCCAGAGTCTCTGACTGATAGTCCAGCACACTAGCGCCTAGTCTATCGGGGCACGAGACTGTGATAGATAAAAATATTGATTGATTACAATATAAATAGCAGAGAATGTTATGAAAGATACTGTAGATAGAAGAGACTGTTTATGTGATAATATTTTAGATATATAAGAAAGTTGATACTAGATACTAGGAATAGACGAGACTATAGATAAATATACTAGACTAGAGACAAGAATATATAACTACCAGACTTCAGAAGAGACTATCGAAATTAAAGACAAGTCCTTGTTCAGCAAAATGCTGGAATATATAATTTTATAAACTAAATTTTCAAATATTTAAAATATGTTTAAAATAATTATTCTATCATTTTACCCATAACTATGTACCTTTACAAATTGTGTGCTACAAAAATTGTATTGAAGCTGCCAATTAAAATGGCTGCTGTATCACATACTTGTACTATGACAACTCTGACAGTATTAAAGTATTGATGGTATTGGTTACTGTAGCAGAAATAATTTGTATGCTAAAATGAGCACATAAATTCATCAAATATTTGCAATTGATGCGTACTATTATGTTTGTGTACAATAAGTGATGCATAGTTATGTAAATTACCTTGAAATAGCACAGCAATTCAATATACTCGTATTGAAAGTAAGTAAAACAGAAATATAATAAATGAACAGTTTGGGAGTTGCTATATTTTTTGTTTATAATTTGCTAATAATTATGTTTTTAAAATAATTTTCACTTAAAATAAGTTAGAGTTCCAAATACTGCCACTCTAAAGGCCATATGACAGGATACAATAACTAAGCCAATATATTGTGTTTGAGAGGAGTTTGAGGAAAGTTTAAATTAATTGAGTTCCAGCTTTGTAAAATCATAAATACTTATTAGTAACTTGCATTAAAGCAATACCTTTGATATACATTTTATATGCAGGCAAACTTACGCAAACATTTGCCACTACAACATGTCTGATTAAAAGTAAAAGTAAAACTATCGATCCGTTGTCTGTTACAACGAACATACAAGATTTGTTTTGCTTTGTACTGAAAGAGGAAATAAAAATATATATAAAGTTTTTTCTTATTGATTTATTTATTATTATTTGATTGATTTATTGCAAACAATTTGTTAAATAACTTTTCCGTAATTCATTATAAAAGTTTTCCACTTAAATGTTACTCAAAAGTAATGTGGAGAAAATGGTGTAGGATTCAGTTGTAAGTAGAACGTGGCAATAGGAGAATAGAAATCAATATAATATTTCCAGTTTATTGAAACTCATTTATTGAATCCTTCAATGTTCTATAGGTATAATAATAAATATTCAAAAATTGCGGTTAAATGTTTGTATTTCTAAAAATCAATTATTCCTCAAGTTTCTAGAAAGCATTTTTATTTCTTTTTTGTGTTTCCCAGCCAAAACTTCATTAGCACTAGCAAGCCATATAATAAAACACTACATTCTTTACACTTACAGACAATTTCTTTATGCTGAAATTTCTCAGTTGTTATTTTAGTAAAACAATTACAACTTCTTGGCAACACATTGCCGGCTTGTTGCAAGTTTCCTGTTGTATTTCTTTACAAACTATGTTATATTTGATTTTGCAACAATTGCAAATTAACTGCACTTAAACATGCAACGAAATTATTTGGAAAAAACAGAAAATACAAAAAAAAAAAAATATTCCATATTAAAATGTAAATAAACCGGAAACGGAACTTACAATTGCAGGGATATTTTTATCCTTTCTTGTTTATTTTAGAAATACTTACACCGCAAATTACACACAATTAAAAGTTTGAGGTGGAGTTTTTTTGTTTGTTATATAAAGTATAATTAAAGCTTTTGTAACTAAGATAGATTCATCTAAAATGTCGTCCTCATTTTAGTCTTTAATAGCGGATATGTATACACCTCCTTTTAGTACTCAGTCCTTAATTTATTTAGCCTTAATTTTAATTTTATCCTTTAATCTGCGTTTTCCTTAGGCTTAATAATATTCTTAAATATTTCCTTTATATACACCATATTTCGCTTCTCAAGCGTGATTTTATTTACGCCACATTTCATTCTTCAAAAGTGGATTTATTTCTTTATTTCTACTCATTTCAATATTTGATTTATAAGAATTCATTTCAATATTCAACCATGTCTATATTTAGGCCACATTTCAGTCTTTAATTGTGTTTTAATTTTGGCTTCATTTCACTTTACAATCTTAGATTTATATAGAACTCATTAAAGTCCTTAATCATAAACTAGGATTTATAAAGGCCTGATTTCTAACTTCAAATCAGGATTTATAAGGACCTCCTTTATTTCTGCAATCTTTAGGTTAGGTTAGATAAGCAGGCGGCCGTAAACTATACAGTTCACTTAGATGCATATAACCGGTTTTTTGTGTTGACTGAATAAATAAGAAAGATAAGAAAAGACCAAGAGATCCATAGAGATAGACAGTAAGTAGATGTAGGTATAGGGTCTAGAGATTTTTATAGAAAAGATAAAGCTATCACTCCGACTCATTTAACGACCAATAGATTTAACCAAAAAAGGCTTTAGGCATTAAATCGACTTCTTCTAATGAAGGCATTAATGCTCTTTAACTTCATAACTGATATTTCAAATAGACTATTAAAGGATGGTTGTCCCAGAAATATCCATTACTGGTAAATAACACAAAAGATGAGAGACGTTTTCCTAATCTTCTTTATTACTACAACTTCTGCGCAAGTCGTTGTAGGGTTGCCGAATTGACAGTGTCCTGTGATCACTGACTACAAGTTAGTTAATTATGATCGCTGTAGTAATCTGCAGTTTTTGGTTTATATAGACCTCATTTCTGTCTAAAATTGTAAATTTATTTAGGTTTAATTTTGGTCTTAAATCTTTGGGTTCATTTCACTATAGTCTCTAATCTAGTCCAGTCTTATGTTTTCTATATATCTAAAGTTCGATCGTCTCTAGTGTCGTCTCGTTTCGTCACTAGCCTTTTCTTTAATTCCGACTCGTGTCTCATTTATAGTCTCGTCTCTAATCTCGTCTTTAGTCTCGCTTCTAGTCTGGTCTCATCTATAGTTAGGTCTCTAGTCTGGTTTCAAATCTGGTCACAAGAATTATCTCTAGTCTCGTCTCAAGTCTGGTCTCAAGTATTGTCTTTAGTCTCGTCTCAAGTCTTGTCTCTAGTCTGGTTTCTAGTTTCGTATCTAGTCTTAATTTCTAGTCCCGTCTTGTCTTTGTTCTTGGCTCAAGTTTCGTCACTAGTATCGTTTTATGTCTCATTTATAGTCTCGTCTATAGTTTCGTCTTTTGTTACGTCTCTAGTCTAGTCCAGTCTTGTCTCTAGTCTCGTCTTGAGTTTTCTCTCTGTCTGGTCTCATGTCTCATTTATAGTCTATTCTCTAGTTTCATCTTTGTTTTCGTCTCTAGTCTTGTCTCTAGTCTAGTCACTAGTCTGGTCTCAAGTCTTGTCTCTAGTCTGATTTCTAGTCCCGTCTTGTCTTTGTTCTTGGCTCAAGTTTCGTCACTAGTATCGTTTTATGTCTCATTTATAGTCTCGTCTATAGTTTCGTCTTTTGTTACGTCTTTTATCTAGTCCAGTCTAGTCTCGTCTTGAGTTTCCTCTCTGTCTGGTCTCATGTCTCATTTATAGTCTATTCTCTAGTTTCATCTTGTTTTCGTCTTTAGTCTTGTCTCTAGTCTAGTCACAAGTCTGGTCTCAAGTCTTGTCTCTAGTCTAATTTCTAGTCCCGTCTTGTCTTTGTTCTTGTCTCAAGTTTCGTCAGTAGACTCGTTTTATGTCTCATTTATAGTCTCGTCTATAGTTTCGTCTTTTGTTACGTTCTAGTCTAGTCCAGTCTTGTCTCTAGACTCATCTTGAGTTTCATTTCTGTCCTGTCTCATGACTCATTTATAGTCATGTCTCTAGTCTCGTATTTAGTTTCATCTGTTGTCTCGTCGCATGTCTCAATTATAGTCTGGTCTCTAAGTAGTCTCGCCTCTACTTTCGTCTTTAATCTCGTCTTATGTCTCATTTATAGTCTAATCTCCAGCTTTATCTCTAATCTCGTCTCCATTATCGTTTCTAATCGTGTTTCTATTTTCGTTTCTTTTCTTATCTCTAGAGAATCTACCAAACTTTGCATAATCGATTTTAAGAGATCTCCAAAAATAAGAAGTAAGTCGAAAAGAAGTTAGTGATACATAGTAGTTCACGAGGGACTGGAGATTAGTATCAGTAAAATTTAAGCGAATTAAAATCAGACATAATGGGCCTTACTTCTACATTTTCTTAAAATAGTCATTATTCATGCCTTGAATCTTCTAATGTGTCATCTCCTTATTTCACACTTTGTCTTAGTTTTACTTTTTTAAGAGATTTTCTTTGTTTTTTTTTACAGATATTGTTACTGCTTTTTCTTAAAGTTTTCCCTTGCTCTCCATTAGCTTTTCTTTGCTGTGCTTCAAGATTTTTATAAAAAACCAATTATTAATTACTAAAATATGCGCTTACTTTTTCATATCAAACACTTCTATTAAGTTTTACCAGCAACATTATGCTGGTCTCCAGTTGAGTTGTTAATAACATGTATTTATGTTTGCACTTCGTGTTGTTGTTGGTGTTGTTGTTGTTGTTGCATATTTGTTTTTTGTACTTTTCTGTATAAGCTGTTAACAAAAAGCTGCTGTGTTGTTGGTAGTTAACAGCTACAGTGCTGGGATTTATAAGCAACTAAAGTGCTTTAGAGTGGGCTAAAAGAGCTTTTGTGAAAGACCAGTTAACAAGACTATAAAGTTATTTAGAGGGAGTAACTGAGACATAAAATTACGTTCAATTGGGGGATAGATTCATTTGCCAAGTATATCCAAAGTTATTTACAAAATCTGTGTGTCTTTTAAATATTGTTTTCATTTTTGCTGTTTATTTCTATTAATATGTTTGTTGGGTTTTCTGTTTTTTTTTTGCATTTATTATGTTGTCTTTGTTTATTAGTTTTTGCCCGTTTTACTTGTTTTAGCCATTTTGTTGTAACACTATTTGTTTTGTTATTATGTTAAACATAAATTTACATAAAAATGTTACCGCTATAAGCTCTTACTTAGATTATGAAGCAAACACTGGTATCTAGAGTATTTTACATTCACTTCCGTTTGCCATTTTGTATGATATTCGAAAGTATTATGTTGGTAGTTTTGCTCTTTGCAATTTACTATCTTTATATAAATTTTCTGTTGTTCTATTGTAAATTATAGTTATGTAGCTGTGTGTTTTTGTATAAATGTTTGTGTAGTATTGTTTAAAATTTTGTTGTTGTGACCATTTTATTATTTGTACAATAATATTTAGCAGAAAATCACGTATTTTAATTAAAACCTCATGTAAGTTCATAATGAAACACAGGCGTGACTTAGGCTAAAAATAAATAAATTAAATTATATGTTTATAATGAAGTGTAATTCAAAACTTAAATGTTTTAATTTTTTTTCATAATTTAAACAATTTAATTTAAATTTTTTTACAGTCATAACAAGTTGATTATAAATAAATATTTTTTTCAGTGATTTTTTTGTTTAAAAACTCTTAAAATTTTTGTACTTTTTGTTGTCATTTACTTAGATTTGATATGTTTATTTATATCTATATATTCTCTGTTTCTATACAAAGATTATTTTCCAATTTACTTTTTAAATCGTCTTTTCATTTTAAGTCACAAAATATTGTTGTTAGTAAATAAGGTTTTTTGCAAAATTCATTTAATACATGCAACCTTAGTTGGTTTTTCTTAAACACCCAGCCGCCCAGCTTTATAACTGAATATAATTTGAAATTTATATTATAGAAAAAGTATTTGCTGTAATTCTGTACTTAAGTCCTAAATCTAGGTTTTTGTAACAACAACTTACTGCTGGTTTTTGTTTGCATTGTACAATTTGAAAACAAAAAATTAAAAAAAAAATGAAACCATTTTTGCACCAAAAAAAGAAACATTATTTTTTTGTTTTACCACAGTTAAGGCAGTTTACTTTTCCGTTTGCTGGTTATAATTTCTAAGCTTTTAAATAAAATTGAATTAAAATGTAATAGGTGGTATGTGCAAATGGGGAATTATTCCTAAAAGAAGATTTTAAAATACAAATATTTATATCGCTACTACATTTCAAAATGCTTAACTTTAAAAAGTTTCCTAGACCTATAACGTTTTTATTAGTGTCTATTATTTACTAAACTCTTTACTATACAAATTTGCAATTAGTTTTAAAAAATTTTAAAAACTGTTTCAGTTATGTTAAATTTTGTAAAAATTGTCAATAATTAATATTAATCATACGCCTACATAATAAAAATTCATTTATTTTAAAATAAACGTTAAAAAACTAAGTTTTTGGAAAATTTATGCAGTAAATATAAAGCTTAGAAGATTTATTACAAAAATTAAGGCGTTTTTTGGAAATTCATCAAAAAAAACTTTATAAATAATTAAAATTAAAAATTTTGAAAATTTTGAATTTTTTTTTTTAAATTTGTAATTTTAAATTTATTTTAAACTTACTACTTACTTTTATATATAATTTTTTTTATATTTTTTTTTGCCTCTTTCTGGTTAACCTTCCCTTTACTTTATGTAACAACATTATTTTCATGTTCCTATCTTTTAAAACAGTGTATAATTGCGGTATTAGAACTTCCTGCTGTAAATAAGTAAACGAGTAAACCAAAATAAGCACAACGTACCACAATCTGCAGCAGTAAAAATTATGCTCTTAACAATTGCGTTTACTTGCTATCTTCTATTTAAGCCACAGTACAAAAAGTACAAAAAAAAAAACGTAAAGTTATAAATGCGTGGTGGCTCTTTTTCTGATGTGTGGTCAATTTTTGTTTTTTTTTCTAGCATTTTCTCAATGAGTAAACATTTGCAGTTATTAGATGAATGTTATACTAAGACCATATTATGTAGCTAAAGCAAGTAGAAGGCAGACAAATAAAAAAAAAACATACATTGATTTTTTTAAATGCTAATTTTTATGTATCTGTTTAAAGGAGATAAGTATGAAAAGGGAAGTTAACTGGAGATTTAGATAACACAATTGTTAAATCATGATCATTAAACGAAGTATGGCAAGTAACGTTTACTATTTGTTGTTAGTAAACAGTGAAAGAAAGAAAAAAAAACAATGCAACAAATAAGTGTTAAAAAAATAAAAATTTTAATTTGGAAAATTAAATTTAAACAGATTTTGTGAAGATTTTTCTCTTTATTTTGTTAAACAAATTAAGCTTTAAGGTGTTCTTTATTAAATACTGAAAATTTCATTAAATTAATACAACCTTTGCTTAAATTATAGCTAAATTTGTAAAAGTATACCATAATAAATATTAATCATACGCAACCCTGGCATAAAAATATAAATTCAATAAAACTTAAATTTTTGCTTAAATTTTTCTGATAATTTCGCTATTTTATCACACACTGTTTAAGTAAGTTTGTATATAAATGCACTAGCTGTATGTTGGCAAACATTTAATGCCTGTTTGTTGATGTTTTTGGAATTGGAATTTAGTTTAGTAAAAATGTAAAGTGCTGGATATGTAAACATTTTGCTTGTTTGTTAGCTGGTATTTTTATTCGTTGTCTATGTGTACAAATATGTATTTTTGTGGATTTAATAGTTGTACATGATTTTTATAATACTGACTTAAAGAAAAATTTTTAAAAACTTTATTTTCAAACTAAATTTTCTTTAACAATTGTAAAAATTCTGTCTTATTTCTAAAAAATTCTTGTTTTCTTCAAATAAACCTTTAAATATTTTTAAATGATAGAATGATTATCCGGCTAACTTACGATCGGTTTATCTCTGTGGGGTGTGTCAATCTAGCCCAGGAACTGTAAACAAATAAAAAAGGAAACAGAAAAAAACCGATAAATAAAAAATCTATAACTAACACATAACCCCCGACCGCCCCACCCATCCTTGATCACCAACACATCCGTGCAGATTTATCTGATGATCCCTAAAAACCGCATTTCAACTGCACTTACTTTTCTCCAATTCAATTGAATTAATATTAAGCATACGTTCCCTTTACAAAATAATTAAATTTTCCAAAATCCCAATTTAAACTTAAATCAACAATTTGTATTATTGTAGCAACCTTTGCTTGAGTGGCTTTGTATATATGAATTCTAAATCAATTTTTGCCAACATTTAATGCCTTTTTGGTGGCCTCTTGTATTTTGTATTAGTTGGTAATAATGTGAATTGTTGGAAATGTAAACATGTTAATTGTCTTTTGGTTGGCATTATTTTATGTGTGTAGTTACTGGCATTAGTAGTGTTTGTATGCGTGTTGTCATAACAATGTTTTTTTTTAATTATTATAACACTTACGTTTCAAAACGTAATAAAACAAAAAAAATTGAGAAAAATATTAAACAAAAATTTTAGAAATTTTATTTTCACAGGAATATTTTTCTAAACAATTTTTACTTTTTTTTTAAATTTTGCTTTATATGTAAAATATAGAAGATTTCTTTAAATAAATCTTAAAGAATTTTTAGAATATTTAGCTAAACAAAAAACTTATAAACAATTTAGCTGAAATTTACTTGAATTAATATTAATCTACGCACTCTATAAAAAATTATTAAAATATAAAAAAATACCTATTTATGCTTTAATTTCTCCACTTTTTATGCTTAATGGTCATTCACTGTTTAATTATGCATGAGTTTATTATTTCTATTAGAGTTTTTGTTAACTTTGAATGTTAACAAATGAATTGTTATTCGTAAAATTTTTGTAACATTTAACAATCTGTAACTCGTTTTAAATATAATATTTTTTTTTTTTTTGGAAAATTTTTATTTTCAAAACTAGTTCTAATAAAAATATTTATGGCCATGCGATAAACTTTTTTATTTTTTTAAAGTACTTTATTGGATTTTAAACAAATTTTCAGAGATTTTTAAAATATTGAAAATCAAATGTTATAATTCAAACCTATTTAATCATATGCAGCATTGTAAAATAATTCTAAGCCGTTAGCCTGCAGTAGCTAGTGGTTTTGTATATTATTTATTGTAATTCAAATTATTATAAATTTGAAATAAATAAATAAATAAAATGAAAAATAATTCATTTTCATTAAAAGCTTAGTTCATGCTTATAATTATTCATCATACACTTTGTTATATCACTTACTGTTTGTTTTCGTAAATGAAATGAATTTTCTATAACTGGTTGGTTATAATGTGGGCTAGTGTAAATATACATATATGGTTCGCCTGTTGGCATTGGCTGACATTTATAGTATAAAATGTGTAACAACAATAGGTGTCATTGCACTTTTGTAGTGTTGTCCGGCTTTATTAAGGGCATACAAATATTTAAAAAATAAAATTAAAAAAAAGCTTAAACATTTTTTTTAGAAATTTCATTTTCAAATCAAAATTTTTTCATAAAATTGTTAGACTGTGGGAAAATTTTGTAACATTTTTAAATTGTTAACATGTTCTTTGAAAAAAGTTTCAAAAATTTTTGAAATCCAAATTTAAACAAAAAAGTTATAGCCATTTTTTCACTATGACAGACAAATTAATATTAATCATACGCCCTCTATATAAAATAATTAAATATTCATTAATTCTGTATTTAGGCTTTAATTTGTTTAACATTGATATTGTTTTCTTCTACACTGTTCAACCGTATATAAATAAATGTGGTCAGTCTGTGTTTTGTAAATATTTAATGCCTGTATTGTTGCTTCTTGTATATAGTTGGTAATAATGTGAACTGTTGTTAAGGTAAACATTTTGTTTGTTTGTTTGCTGTTATATATGTATATGTAGTTAAATATTTGTTGGTCTGTTATCACAACCATGTTTTAATGCTGTACATGACCTACTTACCTTTTGATCTGTTCAATGTTTGAGTATTTTAACTTTTGTAAGGATGTTTTTATGTAAACGGTTACAATTGCCAATTGTAGTTGATTTAAATGTTTAAATAAATACAACTATAAAAACAAATAATAATCTTTATAAAAAAATGTTTAACATTTCCTTTTTACTATTTATAAATGTTAAATATAAACTTAAAAAAAAACATTTCATTATAAATATTAAACACCAAATGCATGTAATTTAAACCAAATCTTAACATTATTTAACTTTACAAAATAGTGGTACTATTTACTCATGCAAACGGTTTAAAGTAGAAACAATTATTTACATTAATAAATATCATGTATATACGTTTAAGATTTTCTCTAAGATTTTCTTCAACTCTAAAACATTTTGAAATTATGACAAACCACTTATAAATTATTTGTTATTAAAAACACAAAACCCAACAATCTAACACACACAACATCTTTTATTATATTACTTCCATCTACAATAACTACAACAATTTCTCAGGAAAATATTTTTCTAAACAATATTTTTTATTTGCTCTCCTTATACAACTTTGATCATTTATAATATAACTACAACAGTTTGTTGAGATTTATTTCTATATTAAAGATTTGCGGTCCAACTCCTACATAACTAACAAAAACAAAAAGAACTACTTTCCCTGGAAAACTTTAAACACAATACAATTATAAGAAAACTATACAGAAACTTGTAAAACTTGCACTGCAAGACAGCGTCCACATATAAGATATATTAAAGTAATCTAACATGCTCAGCCACATACATTTCTATGCATGGGGCTGAACAAAGAACTTTTCTATTATACAACAGCCGTTGAAAATCATACACAGTTTTAGTTGTTGTATTGTGTATCTATCATGCTGTGTTTTTATACCCTATACCATCATAGTGTCACGCCCAGAAATATTGGTCCACCGATCGACTTACAATCACTTCCTGAGTCGAGTTAACGATGTTCGTGCTTTCGTCTGGCTGGCTGTCCACGTGAAGCTTGTGCGCAGAGTACAGGTCGTAATTTTAAAGATATTGCGATAAAATTTGTTATGTGATATTTTTGCGGCCCAAGGATGGATGGAATTGAAACTGGTAGAAATGGGTTCATTATTTCACCTGTCCCCCATACAAATGTCCCGAATTTGAGGTTTACCAATCATAAATGTTTCAATTATACAAGTATTCAAACAAATTTCATCACAAATCAGTGATAAATGAATGAAGCTCCCATATAAGGCCCACTTCTGAAAATCATAAAGAGCATAACTCTCTCAAAATTGTTAGTATCGAAATAAGATTTAATGCAAATATATTTCATATGTATACAAATAATTCGGTACAATTTTATTATGGTCGGTCCATAATTATTCGTAGCTCCCATATAAGGCCCACTTCAGATATTCACTTTAACGATCATAAACTTCTTAAAAATTTTGTTATCCAAATAATATTTGACACAGATAAGTTTCATATATACAGAAATGATGACACCTGATTTTATAATGGTCGGTTCATAATTAGTCGAAACTCCTATATAAGATTTTCTCCGTAATTCACTTTAAGCTCCATCTTTTAAAAGTATTTATATCGAGATAAAGTTTAACACATATAATATTTATATTCACAGACATCATGACACTAAATTTTTGGATGATCGGTCCATAATAGGTAATATCTCCCATATAGCGCTCGTTTTTGAAAAATTGTTTTATACATATACTGGGTGTAGGGTATTATATGGTCGGGCTTGATAGAATATACTTTCTTACTTATTTTTTGTTAGATTTGAAGCATACAAAAGATTAATGTTTTTCAATTTATTCCCGCAAAGCATAATCCCAACCATATTGTTTAAACTGGCTATGTGTTCGTTTATTTTTTATATATATATTTGTTTTAAATTAGATAAGTGTGCTTGTTAAAAATTGCTTTTTAAAACTGTATATAAGGTATTGAGGTCAACCGCAAGCGCTAGAGGTAATATGACGTATATAGACAAGCAATGAATGAATGAATGAATTGTGTTAAACACTAGGAAGCAATTTTCATTATATTGAATTTTGTATATATATATTTTTAATCGATTAAAATATACTGCATTCTAGAGAAATTTAACTTAAATTTAAAAGAAATTTTTGTAAAATTTCTAGACATTTTTTTATACGCTTAAAATTTTCAACTCATAATTTTTATTAAATTAAAATTTCTTAGGAAATTTTTTTATTCGTTTGAAATTTCTTTATTTTTTTAATAGATTTAAATTTCTTTCAAACATTTTTATTGCATTAAAATTTCTTGATAAATCTTTTATTCGATTAAAATTTCTTTCGAAATTTTTTTTATTCGATAAAATTTTTTTCTTTAGAATTTTTTT
Source organism: Bellardia bayeri (assembly GCA_950370525.1). Lineage (NCBI taxonomy): Eukaryota > Metazoa > Arthropoda > Insecta > Diptera > Calliphoridae > Bellardia > Bellardia bayeri. The sequence continues at coordinate 10,768,236 of OX493266.1, read as the reverse complement.
TTAGAATAAAATTTTTTTATTTTTTTTATTCGATTAAAATTTCTATACAGTTTTTGTTATTCGTTTAAAATTTTTATAGAAATATTTTATTCAACTATTATTTTTTTGAAAATATTTTTATTCGATTTTTTTATACGCTTAAAATTTTCAACACGAAATTTTTATAAAATTAAAATTTCTTAGGAAATTTTTTTATTCGTTTGAAATTTCTTTATTTTTTTAATAGATTTAAATTTCTTTCAAACATTTTTATTGCATTAAAATTTCTTGATAAATCTTTTATTCGATTAAAATTTCTTTCGAAATTTTTTTTATTCGATAAAATTTTTTTCTTTAGAATTTTTTTTTAGAATAAAAGTTTTTTATTTTTTTATTCGATTAAAATTTCTATACAGTTTTTGTTATTCGTTTAAAATTTTTATAGAAATATTTTATTCAATTATTATTTTTTTGAAAATATTTTTATTCGATTTTTTTATACGCTTAAAATTTTCAACACGAAATTTTTATAAAATTAAAATTTCTTAGGAAATTTTTTTATTCGATTAAATTTCTTTATTTTTTTAATAGATTGAAATTTCTTTCAAAAATTTTTATAGAATTAAAATTTTTTGATAAATCTTTTATTCGATTAAAATTTCTTTCGAAATTTTTTTTATTCGATAAAATTTTTTTCTTTAGAATTTTTTTTCGAATAAAATTTTTTTATTTTTTTTTATTCGATTAAAATTTCTATACAATTTTTGTTATTCGTTTAAAATTTTTATAGAAATATTTTATTCAATTATTATTTTTTTGAAAATATTTTTATTCGATTTTTTTATACGCTTAAAATTTTCAACACGAAATTTTTATAAAATTAAAATTTCTTAGGAAATTTTTTTATTCGATTGAAATTTCTTTATTTTTTTCATAGAATTAAATTTCTTTCAAACATTTTTATTGCATTAAAATTTCTTGATAAATCTTTTATTCGATTAAAATTTCTTTCGAAATTTTTTTTATTCGATAAAATTTTTTTTTTTAGAATTTTTTTTCGAATAAAATTTTTTTATTTTTTTTTATTCGATTAAAATTTATATTAAAATATTTTACTCAGTTATTATTTTTTTGAAAATATTTTTATTCGATTTTTTTATACGCTTAAAATTTTCAACACGAAATTTTTATAAAATTAAAATTTCTTAGGAAATTTTTTTATTCGATTAAAATTTCTTTATTTTTTTAATAGATTTAAATTTCCTTAAAAGAATTTTATTGGACTAAAATTTCTTGATAAATCTTTTATTCGATTAAAATTTCTTTATAAATTTTTGTTACTCGATTGAAATTTGTTGGAAATCTTTTTAATCGATCATAGTTTCTGTTGACATTTTTTTCGATTAATCTATCTTTGGAAATATTTTTATTCGATTAAAATTTCTGTCGAAAGATTTTTATTCGATTAAATTTCTATAAAATTCATTTGGAAATTTTAATTCGGTTAAATTTTGTTGGTAATCTTTTTCTTTAATCAAAATTTCTTTAGAACTCTTTTTATTCGATTAAAGTTTATTTGTACATTTTTTATTTAGTTAAAGTTAATTTAAAAATTAGTTTATTCGATTAACATTTTTTAGAAATTTTTTTATTCGATTAAAAATTCGATTAAAATCCTATAGAAATTTTATTATTCGAATAAAATTTAAGTTTTTTATGCGATTAAAATTTTTTTATTGTATTAAAATTTCTTAAATTTAAATAATTCGATTAAAATTTCTATTAAAATCTTTTTATTCGTATTAATTAATTCAATTTTCTAGCAAAATACTCATTATCAATTAATATTAAAAGTTCCTGAGGACGTATACTTAATATTGTCATGAACTATAATCAAAATATAACTCATACGTCTGGTTGCTTTAGTACCTACTAGCTCACACATTATTAATTAAGATGTGTGTTTGTTTTCATCGCCACTATGAAAGTTTAGCAAACAAATACTGTGCAAAATTCTAATTTACATATTATTTCTGAACTGCAAAGAGCATTTGCATTGAATTGCACAAAAGTCGCACTCTAGCAGCAGGAGATTTCATTAGTTAGTTATTTACTACATGAATTAACAAATATCTCTAGAGCACACATTTCCAAACTACATATATTCACATTTCTAATGCAAACACATACAAAATCCAACTGTCTTATATAGTGGCTGGACAACTGATTACATACAACCAAAGTTACATTGTTAGTAGAAGTTGCTTCCCAAAAATGTTGATACTTAAATCAGGGGTTAACAAAACACTACCAGGAATGCAAAAGTACATTTACATATGTTTTAGTTAGGTTTCGAAAATAATTTGCTGTTAGTTATTTAAATTACAATTTAAGATTTTCAAGGCATATTGCTAAAGAATTATATTTCCAATTAAATTTGGTCACTGCAATTTGCTCGTAAGAAAACTCACCTACGATCAAGCCTGGCATTAAGTACGATCGTCATAGATTTCAAGGAAGGTAAACAAACATGTTTATATATAAATACCAACACCCAGCTTATAATGTCTGTTTATTAACTCATAAAAACAAACAGCAGGAAATCTAAATATGTATATGTGAAAATAATTACATGATTTAAAGAAATTGTCAAATTAATTATAAATAGAAACATAATAAATTCAAATCCTTAAACATAAGAAATTTTCACCAAATAAAAAAATTTCAGAAAAATATTAATCAATTAAAAAAATGCCCAAAGAAGTTTTAATCGAAATTCGAATAAAGAAATTTCTATAGGAATTTTAATAGAATAAAAAACTTTCTAAAGAAGTTTTAATCGGTAAAAAAAAATTTCCAAAAAAAAAATTTAATCGAATAAAAAATTTCTGATGATATTTTAACCGAATAACTAAATTTCTACAGAAATTTCAATAGAATAAAATTTTTCAGAAGACATTTTAATCGAATAAATAAATTTCAACAGACATTTCATTCGAATAATAATTTTCTAAAGAAGTTTTAATCGAAGAAAAAAACTTTCTATAGGAATTTTAATTGACTAGAAAAAATCAACAGAAATTTTAATCGCATAAAAAAATTCCAAAGAAATTTTTATCGCATAAAAAAATTCCCAAGTAATTTTAATCGAATAAAAAAACTTAAATATTATTCGAATAAAAAACTTTCTAAAGAAATGTTAATCGAATAAAAAAATTCCAAACAAAATTTTAGTTGAATAAAAAAATTTTTGAAAAAAATTTAATCGAATATAAATACTTAAATTTTATTCGAACAAAAAAAATGTATAGGATTTTTAATTGAGTAAAAAACTTTCTAAAGAAATTTTAATCGAATAAAAAAATTTCCAAAGAAATTTTAATCGATTAAAAAAACTTAAATTTTATTCGAGTAAAAAAATTTAAATCGCATTAAAAAAAATTTCCAGAAAAATTTTAATCGAATAAAGAAATTTCCCAAGAAATTATAAATTTAAATTCAATTTTAATTAATTGAATAAAAAAAATTTCGAATAAATTTTAATCGAATAAAAGAAAGTTTTATGGAAATTTTAATCGAATAATATAATTTCTATAGCAAATATGGCCGAATAATAATATGTAAAAAGAAATAAAAAACTTTCTAGACATTTTAATCGAATAAAAAAATTTCCAGAAAAATTTTAATCGAATTAACAAAATTTCCAAAGAAATTATAAATTTAATTTGAGAAAGTTAAAGAAATTTTAATCGAATAAAAGAAAGTTTTAGGGAAATTTTAATCGAATAAAATAATTTCTATAGCAATTATGGCCGAATAATAAAATGTAAAAAAATAAAAAAATATTTTTTTTTGAGACATTTTATAGAAAAAAATTTTTTAGGGAAATTTTAAAAGAATAAAATAATTTACACATAATTTTTTAATCACATAAAAAGATTGTATAGAAATTTCATTGAAATAAAATTTTTTTAATAGAAGTTTTATTTTTTTAGTAGAAATTTTAATTAAACAAAATAATTTCCAATGAAATTTTAAACGAATAAAACAATTTCTAAAGAGATATTAATCGAATAAGATAGTCATTTAATTCGAAAGAAATTATAGAATAAAAATTCTGTAAAGTCTTTAATCGAATGAAAACATTTCTAAAGAAATTTCAAACGAACAAAAAAAATTTCCAAAAAATATTAATCGATGAAAAAAAATGTTCAAAAAAATTTTAATCGAATAAAAAAACTTAAATTTTATTTAAATAAACATTTTTTATAGGAGTTTTAATCGAATAAAAGCTTTCTAAAGATATTTAAATTGAATAAAAATATTTCCAAAAAAATTTAAATCGCTTAAAAAAAATTTCCAGAAAAATTTTAATCGAATAAAGAAATTTCCAAAGAAATTATAAATTTAAATTCAATTTTAATTAATTTTCGAATAAATTTTAATCGAATAAAAGAAAGTTTTATGGAAATTTTAATCGAATAATATAATTTCTATAGCAATTATGGCCGAATAATAAAATGTAAAAAGAAATAAAAAACTTTCTAGACATTTTAATCGAATAAAAAAATTTCCAGAAAAATTTTAATCGAATTAAAAAAATTTCCAAAGAAATTATAAATTTAATTTTAGAAAGTTAAAAAAATTTTAATCGAATAAAAGACAGTTTTAGGGAAATTGTAATCGAATAAAATAATTTCTATAGCAATTATGGCCGAATAATAAAATGTAAAAAAATAAAAAAACATTCTAGAGACATTTTATGAAAAAAATTTTTTAGGGAAATTTTAAAAGAATAAAAAAATTTACACATAATTTTTTAATCACATAAAAAGATTGTATAGAAATTTCAATGAAATAAAATTTTTTTAATAGAAGTTTTATTTTTTTAATAGAAATTTTAATTGAACAAAACAATTTCCAATGAAATTTTAAACGAATAAAACAATTTCTAAAGAGATATTATTCGAATAAGATAGTCATTTAATTCGAAAGAAATTATAGAATACAAATTCTGTAGTCTTTAATCGAATGAAAAAATTTCTAAAGAAATTTCAAACGAACAAAAAAATTTCCAAAAAATATTAATCGATTAAAAATATTTCCAAAAAAATTTTAATCGAATAAAAAAACTTAAATTTTATTTAAATAAACATTTTTTATAGGAGTTTTAATCGAATAAAAGCTTTCTAAAGATATTTAAATTGAATAAAAATATTTCCAAAAAAAATTTTAATCGAATAAAAAATTTCTGAATATATTTTAATCGAATAAAAAAAATTCTGAAGAAATTTTGATCGCATAAAAAAATTTTAACGAATAAAAAATTCTAGATTAAAATTTTTATAAAAAATTTATTCGACTAAAATAATTCTAAAGAAATAAAAAAAAAATTGCCAAAACAATTTTAATCCAATAAAAAATCTGCTAACATATGAAAGAACGAAACATCACTCTAGAATTAAACTTTTCTCAACACTGCTCCTTGAAATATTTAAGAACTTAGTTGTGTCAACACTTTGGAAAAATAATAAAACAAATATTTACTTTTTATAAAACACAAACAAGGACTTTCTTCTACCCAAATCCGGACATAGATTTAAACAAGCTTAAAAGCCAAACAACACAAGAAAAATCCTTACAACCAAGTGGAGGTGTTGATTTTATAGTAGCAGAAAGCTGGTTAAAGCCAATAAAGTGTATCGAATGCAAAGGATTATTAAAAAGTCTTTTCGGTGTTTGTTTGCTTTTTTGAAGTGTTTTTCTTGCTACTTTTTTTAGTGAAGCATGTTTCCAGGCTAAACAAATGTTAAATATAAAAAGTTTAAGTTTAAAAAGTTTAGTTTTTAGTAGCCAGGACATTCTTTTCACCTTGAATGGTTGCAAATAAAGATAATATTATTAGTTTGATTTGTTAGAAAAGCCTTAGCTAAACTATTTACAATTAAGGACATAATACAGAATACAAGTGATAAATAAGATAATTTTTTTAATTAGTTTGAAAAAGTAATTAAAAGTATTTTTAGTCTTTCAATCTATCTTTGTTATCAAAAAATTTTATTTCAATAATTTGTTATTTCCTTCCTTGTGATAATATTCCCTTAAGTAATAAGTGAACAAACCTGCTTATAAGCTATTTTTGTGGATAAACTGCCTTCAAGTATAATTCTTTATTTTACCCACTTTATACATAATCTCAAAATGATTGATTTATTCGTATTTTAACATTAATCTGAAAAGAAAGAAAAAAAAAACAAATAATATTTTGTAGAAATACCCTGAAGACATTTTCGAACATCAATAAGATAAAATATATTATTATTTTTAAGGATAAGCATTAACAATATAATATGCGATACAGTGCAAAAGAAAAAGTAGGACAGCAAAACAGAGTTAGCTGAACTAAAGATTGCTCAATTCTGTTTTACTGTCCCCCTCCCCAAAATAATTATATTCAAAACAATAGTAACGGGTATTTGATTCCACTTGGAATGAAAGAAAATCACACCGATTTGCTTAAAATCTTAATAAAGTGTTAATGAGTGGCCTGCTGTAATTAAATTTAAACAATAATATACAAAATAATATAAATATGTAAGTGTAAAAAATTTATTTTTAAACTTTTTTGTTCCTTGTCTCCTTTCTATCCTTTGCCTTGCTCCTAAAACTATGCACTTAAAACAATTAAATGACTTTTGGCTCTACAATAGCCACACAACCAGCCCATCTAAGTTGTCCTCAGCACAAATATTGTATATAGTGGAGTGTTTTTCTTTTTGTCTGTAGTTTTCAACGATTTTGTTTCCCAACTTTGTTTTTCTTAGATTTCACTTTATTTAGGATGACAGATAGCAGAGACATTGTTAACAGCTGTCACCAGCAATAAGTTAACTAAATGCAAAGCATACAAAACGGCTTATTTGCACCAGTCATGACAGGCTAGCAGGGTTAAATAAAAAGAAGGCAATCTAAAATATTCTACTCAGTTTATTAAAAGAAGAAATAGGAGCACAGTAAGAAATGCTTTAGATACTTAAGAAAAAAGAGAATTAATTTTTAAATTAAAGCAAAACTTTTCTAAAGTTTTTTTGGTAACAACTTTTAGTTTATGTTGCAAAAAGTATAAAGAAAAAATTTTATTCGATTTAAATTTCCACATATTAATATAGATTAATTATGGTTAATTTTTCTATAGAAGTTTTTTATTCAATTAAAATTTCTTTAGACATACATATTTTTATTCGATTTAAATTTCTTTTAAAATTTTTTATTCAATTAAAATTTTTCTGGAATTTTTTTATTCGATTAAAATTTTGCTGGAAATTAATTAAAAATTTGTTTATTCGATTCAAATTTCATTGGAAATTTTTTTATTCGATTAAAATTTCATTAAAAATGTGTTTATTTAACCAACAGTATTCTGGAAATTATTTTATTCGATTAAAATGTTTCTGGAATTTTTTTTACTTGATTAAAATTTCTTTAAAATTTTGTTTATTCGATTAACATTATTTTGGAAATTTTTTTTATTTGATTAAAATTAATTAAAAACTTGTTTATTCGATTCAAATTTTTCTAGAAATATTCTTATTCAATTAAAATTATTTTTAGAAAGATTTTTATTCGATTAAAATTTCCACAGATTAATATAGATTAATAATAGTTAATTTTTCTATAGACATTTTATTATTCAATTATTTCGATTTAAGTTTTTTTTTGAAATTTTTTATTCGCTAAAAATTTTTATGGAATTTTTTTTATTCGATTAAAATTTCTTTAAAAATTTGCTTATTAGATTAAAATTTCTTAAAAAATTTGTTTAGTCGAGTAAAATTTCTCTGGAAATTTATTCATTCGCTGAAAATTTCTCTGACATTTTTTTATTCAATTAAAATTAATTAAAAATTCCTTTATTCGATTCAAATTTCATTGGAAATTTGTTTATTTGATGAAAATTTATTAAAAATTTGATTATTTAACTAACTGTATTCTGGAAGGTATTTTGTTCGATTAAAATTTCTATGGAATTAATTTTAATCGATTAAAGTTTTTGTGTAAATTTTTTTATTCGATTAAAATTTCTTTAAAATTTTGTTTATTCGATTTATATTGTTTTTGGAAATTTTTTTATTCGATTCAAATTTTTTTTAAACACTTGTTAATTCGATTAAAATTTCTTTGAACATTTGTTTATTCGATTAAAATTTCTCTGGAAATTTTTTTATTCGATAAAAATTTGGCTGAAAATTTCTTCAAAAATTTGTTTAGTCGAGTAAAATGTCTCTGCAAATTTGTTCATTCAATTAAAATTTCTCTGAAAATTATTTTATTCAATTAAAATTAATTAAAAATTTGTTTAATCGAATCAAATTTCATTGGAAATTTTTTTATTCGATTAAAATTTCATTAAAAATGTGTTTACTTAACTAACAGTATTCTGGAAATTATTTTATTCGATTAAAATTTCTCTGGAAATTTTTTATTCGATTAAAATTTTTCTGAAAATTTTTTATTTGATTAAAATTTCTTTAAAAATTTGTTTATTCGATTAATATTTGTTTTTTTTGGAACTTTGTGTATTCGATTAAATTTGTCTGGAAACTTTTTTATTCAATTAAAATTTTTTTAAAAACTTGTTAATTCGATTGAAATTTCTTTGAACATTTGTTTATTCGATTAAAATTTCGCCGGATATTATTTTATTCGATTGACATTTTTTTAAAAACTTGTTAATTCTATTAAGATTACTTTAAACCTTTGTTTATTCGATTAAAATTTCTCTGGTAATATTTCTATTCGATTAAAATTTCTAAAAAAAGTTTTTCAACGATTAAAATTTATTTCGAATTTTTTTAGTCGATTGAAATTTCTGGAAAAATTATTTAATTCGATTAAAATTTCTTTAGACATTTTTTTTGTGATTAATTTTCCTTGGAAAAATTTTTTTATTCTATTAAAATTTCCTTGCAAATTTTTTTTCGTTCAAAATTTCTTTACAAATTTATTATTCGTTTAAAATTTCTATAGAAATTGTTTAATTCGATTAATTATTCTACAGAAAAAGAATTTAAATTTAGTGGATTAAGAAATTTTATGTGATTTAGAGCCTTAAATTTACCAGGAATCATTGAGCTAGTGTTTCCTCTACATTTGAAATAGAGCGTGTACGCCTTAGCATATGCTAAAGGTAATTTATGCTTGTTTTTATGAACACCTTATTAAATTAAAGGTCATATTTATATTTATAAGTTGAAGGCAATTATTGTTATGATACGCACTTGCGTCTTGGAAGTATATAATTTTTAAGGCAAATTTTATTGAAGAATAATTTTAAGAGACAAAAATATATCACCAAGAATTAAAAAAAATATATCAAAAGAATTAAAACTGTTTTAATAAAATTTATGGGTTTTGAGACAACAGCAGTAAAATTTATACTGCTTAGAAGAATTTTAAAATGTATAGCATACTTTAGAGATGATGGAAGGAAAGTCCTTAGCGCTAAGAAGCACTAAAAATATTTTTAAGGTGATGAAAATAAATATTTTATATTTTATGTTGTTTTTAAGTGCAGAAGATTCTTTATTTACAAATGGAGTATACAAGTAAAAATAGGCAGTGATTAAACTCTCTAGAAGACGTTTAAGATTTGGCAATTTCTTAATATTTTGCAAAGCTTAATTTCTATAGAAATTTTTTTCGTTTAATTTATCCTGCCATAAGTGGTAGTGTTTCTTTAGTTTTATTTTTTAGCTCTGTATAATATGGTCAAATTATTGTTACTACAAATTTAGTTCAAAAGGTAACTGGGACATGTAAATATGTTTGTTTGAATTAGCACAACAATGGCATTCTGCAAAGCAATTGAACAAATATTCCCAAATGTGATTACTAGTTTGCAATTTAACCTCAATGAGTAAATTTGAGATTTCAATTTTGTGCAATATTATGAAAAATTAAGGTTGATATAAAATATGGAAAGGTTTAATAAAAAAAGATGCTATTTTAAAATATAGCTGTAAATTACAGCTAGGAAATTTTAAAACATTTTTCTTTAATTTTTAGAAAGAAAGAATCTGGGGATACAAAGTTTGACACTATTTTCATATATATTTGAGTAATTTCCATTAAAGTATAGAATTTTTAAATAATATTTTGTTCATTGGTTTATTTCACGAAATAAATTAATTAGATCGAATTTAATTCGAATTTTATTTTTTGATTCGCGAATTGTATTTATTTTAAAAGGAATTTAAATATAAGAATGCAAAATTTATTTCTTTCGCGAATTGAATTAAAAAGAATTAAACGTGAATTTTATATTTCTACATAAAGCATGTGAAGCAAAATTAAAATTATTTTTTTTTTATTTTTGACACACAATTCGAAAATATGTCTGTACATTCAATGTGAATATATGTGTGAATATGTATGTGTATGTATGTTTATTTGTGCAATTTTACACTGTTTACGTAAAAAAAATTTATGTCTCTTTTGTTTTAATTTTTTTCCAAAAATTTTACATAATTTTATGACTCTTATGTTTCATTGACAAATTTTTATGAATATAAAGATGTTTTAAGCAGTAACCAAAAATACAATGAAAGGTCGAATACAGGAGAGAAGAGAGGGTCTTCTATAGAATTTCGACTAATTATGGACCGATCGTAATACAATTATACTATATTATTTGCATGCATATGAAATATATTTGAGTTCAATATTATTTGGATACCAAGATTTTTGAGAGAGTTATGCTCTTTAAAGTGATTTTCGGAAGTGGGCCTTATATGGGAGCTACGACTAATTATGGACCGATCATAATGAAATTGTACTGTATTATTTGTATTTGTGTTAAATATTATTTGGATACCAAGATTTTTGAGAGAGTTATGCTCTTTAAAGTGATTTTCGGAAGTAGGCCTTATATGGGAGCTACGACTAATTATGGACCGATCACAATAAAATTGTACCGTATTGTTGGTATACATATGAAATATATTTGTATTCAATATTATTTGGATACCAACATTTTTGAGAGAGTTATGCTCTTTAAAGTGATTTTCGGAAGTGGGCCTTATATGGGAGTTCCGACTAGTTATGGACGGATCACAATAAAATTGCACCATATTATTTGTATACATATGAAATATATTTGTATTCAATATTATTTGGATACCAACATTTTTGAGAGAGTTATGCTCTTTAAAGTGATTTTCGGAAGTGGGCCTTATAATGGGAGCTACGACTAATTATGGACCGATCACAATGAAATTGCACCATATTATTTGTATACATATGAAATATATTTGTATTCAATATTATTTGGATACCAACATTTTTGAGAGAGTTATGCTCTTTAAAGTGATTTTCGGAAGTAGGCCTTATATGGGAGCTACGACTAATTATGGACCGATCACAATAAAATTGTACCGTATTGTTGGTATACATATGAAATATATTTGAGTTCAATATTATTTGGATACCAATATTTTTGAGAGAGTTATGCTCTTTAAAGTGATTTTCGGAAGTGGGCCTTATAATGGGAGCTACGACTAATTATGGACCGATCACAATGAAATTGCACCATATTATTTGTATACATATGAAATATATTTGTATTCAATATTATTTGGATACCAACATTTTTGAGAGAGTTATGCTCTTTAAAGTGATTTTCGGAAGTGGGCCTTATATGGGAGCTACGACTAATTATGGACCGATCATAATAAAATTGTACCGTATTGTTGGTATACATATGAAATATATTTGAGTTCAATATTATTTGGATACCAAGATTTTTGAGAGAGTTATGCTCTTTAAAGTGATTTTCGGAAGTGGGCCTTATATGGGAGCTACGACTAATTATGGACCGATCATAATAAAATTGTACCGTATTATTTGTATTTGTGTTAAATATTAATTTGATACCAAAATTTTTGTGTGAGTTATGCTCTTTAAATTGATTTTCGGTAGTGGGTCTTATATGGGAGCTACGACTAATTATGGACCGATCTGCACAAAATTTGCAGATGTGATTTGCCTTTACTTACCACTCATTTGTGATGAAATTTGTTTGGATACTTACATAATTCAAGCATTTATGATCAGTAAACCCCAATTTCGGGAGGACATTTGTATGGGGGTTAGGTGAAATAATGGACCGATTTACACCAGTTTCAATTCCATCCATCCTTGGGCCGAAAAAATATCACGTACCAAATTTTATCGAAATATTTTCAAAATTGCGACCTGTACTCTGCGCACAAGTTTTACATAGACAGCCAGCCAGACGGACGGATGGACGGACATCGTTAAAGCGACTCAGAAAGTGATTCTAAGTCGATCGGTATAGTTTAAGGGGGGTGTTGGACCAATATTTCTGGGCGTTACAAACATCAGCACAAATCCAATAAATACTATGGTGGTGTAGGGTATAAAAATACATAACACATACCAACCAATAAATTCCAAGTATAATTAATAATAAAAAATATCAAAAAGATGGAACTGGCGTGTAGCAAGAAAAACACTTTACTACGGTTACCTAAATATTGTAATGCTAATCAATTGAATGTAATAACAACTACATGAGAATTAATATTGTTAAAATTTTTTTTATAGGTTTCTCATTTTACACAATGCAATTTTTAATGAATTGCAGTAGGTATAAATAAATTCTAAACAAAATCCAAAAATTAATTAATATAAAAAGAAAAGCTGCAATTTAATTGCTAAATTCTTCATGGCTTAAATATTTTCTTATCCAATAAATTAAAATATATTCGAAATACAAATATCATATTTAATTAGGCCTGTACTATAAGAAATACCTCATGGTATTTTGATTAGGTATCAATCAAATAATTGTATGACGCACCAATGGCTAATGGCATTTTTTAAAGATTTTGATATTTACATGCGTATTTAGGTAGACATTTTTTTCTACACTTGTTTTTTATGACCGCAATAAAAAATTATACTCGGTTGCACAACCTTTTCATATATGTTTTTTTTTTGCTGCCGAGATAGAAAGCAATAAAACAAGGATAAAAATTTACACAATACACACACATATACTCGTACATGCATATGTGCATGTTTGTGTGCAGGATTTTTTCTTTTCATTTCTTTCTTGCTGGCGATAGGCAAAAGAAATAAATAAAACAAAAAATAGACATAAAAATGGTTTTCACGAATTTAAAAATAAAAATCGCAAAAACAATTTTTATAAGAAAGAAATAAATGAAATTTCGTTCGCGAGCGCGAATTAAACCTACTCTGCTTTAGATGGTTCTAATGGTATTTCTTTGGTATTTCAAAAATTTTCTGTTGTTACTTATATAGCAATAATTTAAGCTAACTGTTGCAAATTTCAACAAGTATTTGTTTTTTATATTTTTATATATTATCTATAAGATAAAATATGCTTGAACAAGTGTGATTTTTACGATTTTTTGGCGTTAGAAAATCACAACTTTTTATGGTTTAATATATATTTGTTTTTAGGCCAAGTCACAATATAAAAAAAAAAAATAAAGAAAACTCTCTACGAATTAAGAAACTGAAAACAAATATCATATACATACATACATATATAATGTGTAGAAAAATGTTAATTTGTTGTCATAAATTTTCAACAGCTTTTCTTTCAGAGTCTTCTGGCATTTGCAACTAATATTATTTATGCAAACTTTTCAAAAGAAATGTTTTTCAATAAGCTTCACAATAAGTAATATTTATTGGTATATACATTTTTTATTAGAACTTTCTGTCATAAACTATTTAATTTACTTCCAAGAAGTTAAATTTGTTTAGTTTTTATTGTTTCAAGAAATTCGCAATACAAAAGACATATTTTTTGAAGATGTCACTCACTTTCTTTTCCTATAATACCAACAAATCAGCAATTTTCTCTGTGCTTTTAGATACAATTTGCATAATGTGAAAAATAATATATCTGTACATACATATGTATGTATAAGAAATTGTTTCAGAAGTGTTTTTAAAAACTTAAAATTTCAGATACTATTATGTTTGACAACAAAGTGTGGCATAAGATTAACAATTCGTTTAGATTTTTTTTTAACTTTTTTCTAGTGGCAAATGACTGTATAAAGGTATAAAGTGATACATATTTCTAATACTTTTAAATAATATTAATAAAAATCTGCTTGTACAATATTGACATTTAAAATATATTATATAAGTAGTTTTAGCGTTGCAGGACTCTTTGTCTTTATGTGTGTGTAAAACACCTTCATAACTAAAATATGTAACCGAAACTAATGAAATTCACCCAGCAGGTTTATTGATGTCCTAACCAGTTTGGTATTAAACAACAGCAATATTGCTTAAACGAAAACCAAATTAGGTTTAAAAATGTGAGAACATCTACAAGAAATCTAAAGATTTACCAAAATCATTTTCAATATTAATTTTGTTTAGTTTATTGTTGCCATGTGTCTTTAATGAATAAAACCAACATAATGTTATAATTTTAGTTGTTGTCGTAGTTTGTTTATTAAACCAAAAAAACAAAACTGTAGCATTACTGTGTGCAGCTGTTGAGGGAAATTCATTTAAAAAAATTATCAAATTGTAAAGCTAACAAAAATGAAACAGAAAGGAACCTAACCTCTAACTTTAGCTAAAAATTCTTTAAGAAAAGTTTAAGCAAAAAAATAATCTTATTTTGCTAAATTGTCATAGAAAAAGGATACTTTTTATTAAATTAAAAACAATTTACAAAAATTACTTATATTCCTAAAGTTGCTCATATAACCTGTTTTTGAACTCAATGATTTTATAAAAAATTTTTATATATTTTTAAAGCCACTAAACTTTTAAACAATATACATACATTTTTTTTTAGCAAAAATATAATTTTTTTTAAATTATTAAGAAAAAATTTTACTTTTTAAATATTGTTAAAAAAAAAAAATTACTACAAAGGACGTTAAATTTTATAGGTTTTTTTAATATATGTTTTGTTTTGAAAAATTTCTCTATTTTATTATAGCTCTTCATATATCCTTTTTTGAAATTAATAATTTTTTGAAAAATTCTTATATATTTTCAATAATACTAAACTTTAGAACGATATACATAAAATT
The DNA here is from genome assembly GCA_950370525.1 of Bellardia bayeri. Classification (NCBI taxonomy): domain Eukaryota; kingdom Metazoa; phylum Arthropoda; class Insecta; order Diptera; family Calliphoridae; genus Bellardia; species Bellardia bayeri. The sequence goes on along the minus strand of OX493266.1, from coordinate 10,753,141 downwards.
TATAGAAAAAATATAAAGTTTTTTTGAAATTATTAAGAAATATTTTTAGTTTTAATTTACTTTTTGAAAAATTTTATGCTTTTTTAAAATCTATAAAGGTTTTTAAAAAATTTTATATTTTATTATAACTCTGCATATATCCCTTTAAACTAACGATTTTTATTTAAATGTTTATATATTTTTAATACTAATAAAATATCATGTTATAAACAAAAATTGTTGTTAAGAAAATTAAATTTTTAAAAATTTTTATTAACATTTTTAAGCTTTTGTAGACTTTTTAAAAATCTTTTCTTTTATAAAACATGTTAAATTTGCTGCTGCTTGAAAATATTAAACGATTTTTAAAAAATGAACTTATTTTATTACAGCTTGCCATATATCCTTTTTTTGAAACTAATAAATTTTAAAAAAATTCTTGTGTATTTTTAATACTAATAAATACTAATAAACAGGATAGCTTAATGTGTTGGCAAACATGCATACAAAATTTTGGAAATTTTCTTTGAAATTTTTAGATTTTTATACAATTTTTCAAAAAGATTTATGCTACAAAGAACGTTAAAATGTATGCTGTTTTCAAATATATATAGAGTTTTTGAAACTTGCTAATTAAAATAAAGCGCTCCATATATCCTTTTTTTGCACCTAATGATTTTTTTTAATAAGTACTTATATTAAAAGTCAACTTGAACGGAAACCAAGTTCTATCAACTGGAACAAAAGTGATGATTTACCAAAATTATTTTCAATATTAATACTGTTTTGTTTATTGTTAGAAAGTGTATTTAATACCATTATGTTGGTTATAGTTTTGTTTGTGGTTGTAGTTTGTTTATTATTTAAGAAAACGGAAGCAACAACATGTGTGAATAAGCATTAATGTTGAAACGTAGTAAATTTGTGTATTCAGATTAATTTTTGCCGTTTCCATTATACTTTTTACTACTAAACTAACACGTATTATAAGCAACTATTTTTATTTTTCTACTTTAAACAAATGATTTTCATATTTACCAGCAACTAAAGTTAAAGCGTGCGTTAAAGAATTTATGGTACTGTGCAAAAAAAAAAAAAAAAATTTTATTTTTTTAGAATTATACTCGTACACATAACAGCTGAAATAATAGCTGTTGTTGTTGTTAGCATATTTTTGCTTAGAAAAACATTGGATACGTTACACACAATTTCTCTTTATAGAAAAAAATGACTATGTGGAAAAAAGAAAATAATGACAAAGAATCGGATTACGTGATGCCAGTAGATTTAGTGCCGCTACAAAAAGCTGCGTGTAATGGAAGTTATTTCAAAAATAAGTAATATGTAAATAGAAAATATGTGGTAAGGTTTTTACTAGATTAAAGATTATTATTTCGTTTGAAGCTTAAACATTTTTAAATAATCTAGGGAATTACAGAGAAATATCTTGGATATAGCGATAGAAACTAGAGGAAAATTGTAGGACAGGTAAGGAACTTGTGGGATAGAAAAAAGCGCTCATAAGCCATTTATTTCTCCGTTGCCATTGATCATTTCCCATACTCGACTAATTCTTTTTATTAAGTACTTAGAAATAAGCAAAATTTTATGATGTTTAAAATCTCTATTGTTCTGGCATGACGCAACATGTTTTTAAAACTTTTTTTTCTTGTTTGTTGATTGCTGTGCAATTTGTCAATTGCATTTCAAAGTATTGTTAACAACAGCTTCATTACAAATGTCTTTATAGCAAAATCTACTGGTACATGGGCACAACCATAAACTCCTAAAATTGCTATTTACTTAAAAATACAAAATATTTCTCGAAGCAAAACTAGCCAAGCATACAATCAATAAACATACAAACAATCTAAATTTGGTGCTGTATGATTTTAAGAGGAGACTGGTTTGTCACATTACGTGAGATCAGGAGATACAAAGTTCTGCTTGGCTGGACACAAAGAACTTTAAACGTCTGCTTAAACAGTTTAAAACATTCTATTTGTAAATTCCACATCAATATAAAGAATTTTCGGCCGTTAAAAAACATATAAAAAACATCTTTGCAGCTCTTCAAAGGTGTGCTATACATTTCTTTCATACACTTCTGAGTAAAAAACTCAATTTTGCCATAACAATCTTACTGCTGATGTTGCAAAACCAACATAAATTATATTAAAACTGCTTTAAAATTCCAGCTGATATATGTTTAGCTGTTAAAAATATGCTTTAAAAAAACATACATAAAAATGATATACTTTCAAGTTATTTTTTTTTTCAAAACACTTGCCTATCATAACAATAATTGCCATAAAATTTCTAAACATGTCGTTCAATTTATAACCAAAATAATAAGGTTTTCACACAGACAAACATAAATTAACTTTAGCATATGCTAGAACGCACAAAGTTGTTTTAAAAATGTTAAGACACCAGAATTTTTATGTTCTTAAAGGTTAAATGAAACTTATTTACTTCCATTTTTAGTAGCAGGCTACATTGAATGATGTGTTGTGGTTTCAAATATACTCGTATAATAAAGAAAACAAAAAACAAATTAAATTTGTTTGTGATGACTATTTTAAGGCTTAATAGCTGAACATCAATCTTCAAGTTTCAAAAGACAAAAATTTTAATAGACTCTTCAAGTTTTTATGGTTATGAGAAATCTAATGAGTATTTGTTATTTAAACAATTATATGTCTTGATTAAATTTACTTTAGATTTGTTGTAGGAATTGAAATTAACATATTTGTTACACAAACTCGCTAGTGTTGGTCACAGCGAAAATTTAACCAACAAAATTATTTTCTATTAAATTTTTGTTCAAAACTTGTAAATTTTTTTTTCTTTTATTTCGAATGTAATAAACAGCCTGAATATTGTTTTTTTTAAGGGTGTAAAAATATTTCCAAATATTTCTACGTTTGCAGGAGTTATGCAAGATTTTCTTAAATTAATCACAATTAAATATTAATCATACGCCCGGTTAGAGAAAATATTGCTATTATGTAAATTTTCTCTAATTTAAGAAAATCTTGCATAACTCCTGCAAACGTAGAAATATTTGGAAATATTTTTACACCCTTTTAAAGAAAGAATTACATTTTAATAAAGTTTTTCAATACTAAGATTTTGATAATTATTGCAGCTTTAGGTCTTTTTTTTTTTATAAAATATTTAAATTTTTATTTCAATATTTCGCTACTCAAAGAAGCTTCTTCAGAATAAAAATTTTGATAATTTTATAAATTTCAAAAATTATTTGTCATACAAAAAAAGAATATAAAAACTTTAACATAACAAATTATTGAAACAATTTATAACAAGTGGAAAATATTACTAATTATACAATATTTGTAAGTTGTGTTATTTTTTATGTATGAAATGTCTGTAAATCTGTGCTACATTTTCAATATCTGCTTTGTAGTTGATCCTTTTAGTTGTAGTTACATTAATTATCTGTAATATTTCTAACATATAACGAGGTTTGTAGTTATTTTTAGTGTTTGAAAAAAATTTTATCCTGAAGTAGCTACATAATGAAATAAAAATTTAAATATTTTATAAAAAAGACATAAAGCTTTACTGCTGTATTCATAAAAAATAAAGTAGGTTTGAAGTGTGCTTTTAGACAAAATTTTCATACAAAATTTTCTTGAAGTACATTTGAAGTCTACTTTAATTTGTTATAAATAAGGGCATTAATAATTACCAAAATCTTAATAAAAAAAGGCCAAATAAACAATAATAAGTTTTTCAATACTTTTTTGTCATAACTTCGAAAAATTGCGATAAATTTTTGTTCTAAAATTTTGAAACTGTTCTAACTATTTTAGTTTAAATCAAGAAAAGTTTCTCTCCTTTAACGGCTAAAAATGTTATAAAAAGCCTCATTGTAACAAGATTTATTTACTATTTTTTCAAGCAACTCAAAAATAAATATTAATGATACGCCCTGTTGGTCTAAATTTAAAAAATCAAAATTTCACACAAACTCTGCAATTTCCATATATTTTTTTTAGTTATTATTGTTTATTTATAGAGCAACTTAGTAATTAATTAAATAAAAAAGCATTCATTATGAACGAAACTTAGAAAAGACACTTCAAAATTAATAAGCAACAAAAAATTCCCTCAAATTTTAGTTTTAAGAAATTTTTTAATATTGAAAGTAAAATAAATAAAATTTTTAACGGCATAAACTAATAAAAATCCCTTAAGTGTAACAAAATTTATTCTTCAGTTTCTTAAAATACCTAGAAATAAATATTAATCATACGTTCTGTTGGTAGAATTTTTAAAAATTTAAATTTCACACAAACATTGCAATTTCTATAAAATTTCTTTATTCATTATTGTTTATTCATAGAGCAACTTAGTAACTAATTAGATAAAAAATATTTATTATGACAGAATTATTTTGTTGGCACTAGCTTAGAAAATACACTTCAAAACTTATCAACAATCAACAATTTCTTTAAATTTTTGTTCCACAGTTTTAAGAAATTTCTTATTATTTAAAGTTAGATAAGGAAATTAAAACTTCTCTTCTTTCACGGCAGAAAAATATTGAAAATCCCTTAAGTGTAACAAAACTTATTATGCAGTTTCTTAAAATACATAGAAATAAATATTAATCATACGTTCTGTTGGTAGAATTTTTAAAAATTGAAATTTCACACAAACATTGCAATTTCTATAAAATTTCTTTATTCATTATTGTTTATTCATAGAGCAACTTAGTAACTAATTAGATAAAAAATATTTATTATGACAGAATTATTTTGTTGGCACTAGCTTAGAAAATACACTTCAAAACTAATTAACAATCAACAATTTCTTTAAATTTTTTTCCACAGTTTTAAGAAATTTCTTATTATTTAAAGTTAAATAAGGAAATTAAAACTTCTCTTCTTTCACGGCAGAAAACTATTGAAAATCCCTTAAGTGTAACAAAACTTATTATGCAGTTTCTTAAAATACATAGAAATAAATATTAGTCATACGTTCTGTTGGTACAATTATTAAAAATTAAAATTTTACTTAAATTTGTGCAATAGTTTGTGTATTTATTATTGTTTATTTTAAAGCAGTTTATTATAATGTCGCCAATATAAACACTTGTGTAATTTGAATAATTATTAGAATTTTAAGATTCTTACTTGCTCAAAAACTAACTTATTTATCAATTTGTTTATACCGGAAACTTGTAAAACAAAATTGCTGTATATATAAGCTACGTTATTTCGTTTTTTTATGTTTTATTAAAAATTTCATGCATTTGAGCAGAAATAATGTTTCGGAAATAGTCAAATTTCTACTGTAATCGGCACTGAACTATCAAAGGCCATGTACAGCTAATACTTCTGTGGCTGCATTAAATGAAGCGCAGTTAATGTATGTAATAAATTACGTATTAAGTTTGAGCATGTAAGACTAAAGAATTATTTAAGCACTCAAGTCAGACAGTGCAAAGCTCATATATGACTTTGTCATGGTTATTTTAAAATATTTTTTGTATGTTTGTTCTTTATTTGTTTAAATTATTTAAATATATTTGGTTTAAGTTGTTCATTTTTTAGATTTTGTGTTGATCTATGATTTACACAATAAAATAAAGAAAAAATTAAACTAACATAACCATATAGAATCAAACTTAAATATATATTTTATATATATATATATTTAAAACATTGTTAAAGTTAAAGACAATTTTAAACAATTCAAAACATTTATTTTTTATAAATTAAATTTAAAAAAAAAATTGTAGTACAACAGTTTTTAAATTTTTTTAAATAATGCAAATAAAATGAAAAGCTTGAAGTTTCTTTTGTCTTGGGGTGTAAACATCTTAAAAAAAGGATAGTCTTAAAATACTGCTAAATTAATATTAATCATACTCCGTTGGAGAAAATTTAAAACATCAAAATTACACCAGTATTACTAGGTTTTATTTAAGTTTTGATTGATTTTATCATTCGTTCTTAAATATACTTTGCATACATTTATGTTTTATATAAATATTTAAAACTTTATAAGTGTTAAAGAGAATTCTTAAAAATTAAAAGATAAAAATTATTTATAACATAATTTTGTACAACAATTTTAAAATTTGTATTGATATTTAAAATAAACTGCCAAGCTTGAAGTTTCTCTTATCGTAGGGTGTAAAAATCTTTTAACTCGCTCTACTAAAACCTAATTTATAAACGATTTTCTTAAAATACTGCTAAATAAATATTAATCATACGCTCCGTTAAAGAAAATTTAAAATATCAAAATTTTAGCAATATTACTAGTTTTTTTAGTTAGTTTTGTTTGAGTTCATCAATTATTGATAAATATGCAGTCACATATTTATATTTTATGTAAATATTTAATCCTTATTAATGTTAAAGACAATTTTTAAAATTCTATAAATTTTTTTTTTATAAATTAAATTTTGGACAAGTTTTTAGTAAAACAATTTTTAAAATTTTATTGATATTTAAAATCAAATGCAAATCTTGAGGTTGCTTTTATCTTACAAAGTAAAAATCTTTAAAAGCATTCTACTAAAACCTGATTTATAAAAGATTTTCTTGAAATATTGTTAAATAAATATTAATCATACGCACTGTAGGTGACAACTTTACGAAATTAAATTTCACTTAGATTTTGCAATTATTAGATAAATTGTTTTTTATAATTGTATATTTTTAGAGCAGCTATATATTGGACTTGCATTCTTTAGGAAACTTAAGCATAAATTTTAATAATAAAATTTTCACTTCATTTGTTTTTAAACAATTTTTAAATGATTTCTAATATTTAAAATAAAATAAACATCTTGAAGTTTCATTTATCTTTTGATAAAAAAAAATTTAAATCGCTCTACTATAACCTAAGGAAAGATTATCTGGAAATACTGCGAAATAAATATTAGTCATACGCTTTGCTGGTCATAATTTAAAAAACTCAAAAACGTTGCTATTTTTTCCACAATTAACTTATCTATTATTGTTAATGGTTAAAGCAGCTAAAAAATAAAAACATTCACTATGAAACTCTTGTTACATCTTTAAAAAGTTTAGTTTCTCAACAAACTCTTTATATTTAACTCCTTAAAGTATGCCTTACTTTAAAATTTCCCTTAGAAGCTTACGTTTTCCCTTTCTGATCTTTATTTACATATTTCTCTTGTCTAATATTTTAAATTTTCTGCATAAACTACCGCCTCCGGCCAGCATTTGAAAAATGTAAGCTATTTCTGTTAGATTGCACTTTGAAGGTATATTTGATTGCATATTTTTGTGGGGACGCTCAGCATGTTTATGTAAATTCTAATGCATACACGGGGGTGTTATATAATATTTATGTTAATATTTTTCTGTTTACTTGGCAGGTCTCTTAAAAATTTGGTTTTAGAAAAAGCAATGTGATTGAATGTAGCCAAAGGGAAAATAAGATGAAATAGATATACATATTAAATAAAAAAAATAAATATCTGCTAAGATAAACATATTAACAACAATTATTTTGTATATCTATAAACAAATGTCTTTATTTAACGAGTTCTTTTGCGTTTCTCTTTTTTTTATCATGACCGCAAACATGTATTCATTTGCAAAAATTCTATTAAATTTAATTACTTTTATTGTTGAATTTCATTTTGTTGCTTTGCAGTTGCTGCAAAGAAACACCAGCAACATCAAACTCATCAGCATTACAATATTCAGCATTATGGTTCCCATCATAGAAATATATTCGAGCATAACGAGCAGTTAATGTCACTGTAAAAAACAAAGATTGACAAGTAACCAAACTGTATCATTACTGTTTTGGGGAAATGCATTTAAAAAAGTTGTCAAAGTGTCAAGCTAAAAAAATTAAACAAAAAATAACTTATTCAGTAACTTTGTTTAAAGATTATTTCCTCTGTTTGTTTTTTTTGAGTAGTATATAAGAAAGATCATAAAGTTTAAGCAAAAAATAATTTTATTTTGTTAATTTGTTATGGAGAATGTTTTAAAATACATATACAAAAATTTCTAAAAAATGCTCATATATCTCAAAAGCCTTTTTGTAACTAACGATTTTTTTTTTTAAATTTTTAAGAACCATAAACAAAATGTTTAGCAAAAAAAAATTATGTTCAAAAGTTTATATTTGAAAAAAAATTTTAGGTTTTATAAAATATAAAATATTTCAAACAGATTTCTACCGCAAAGGACACTTTCTTTTAAATATAAACCGATTTTAAAAAAAATACTTATATTCTTAGAGCTCTCCATATACTTTTTTTTCAAACTAATGATAATTTTAAGAAAACTTTAATACATTTTCAAAAATTATAAACTTTAAAACAATACGCATAGATTTATTTGCAAACATATTATATTTTTAGAAACTAATTGAGAATTATTCCTCTTGCGAGAATTTGTAACATTTTTTTAAAAATTTTATTCGAAGTTTTACTTCAAGTTAAATATACAAATATACAAATTGTTTGTATATTTAACTTGAAGTAAAACTTCGAATAAAATTTTTAAAAAAATTTTAAGAAACTATTATGGAAATTTTTTAGTTTCCATACACTTTTTTTAAGATCATTTCTAATAAAAGGGACGTTGAATTTTATGTTTTTTTCAAATACTTGAATTTTTTAAAAAAATACTATATTTTTTTTATAGCTTTTCATATATCCTTTTTTTGCAACTAATACTTTTATGAAAAATTCTTATATATTTTTAAAACTAATATACTAACAGTAGACATCAAATTGTTGGAAAAATATTATATTTTTGGATATTATTCTGGAAAAGTTTTATTTTCTATACACTTTTTGAAAAATATTTTTAGTAAAAAGGACGTTAAATTTAATGCTTTTTTAAAATATGTAATTTTTATTATAAAACGTCAATATCTTATTATAGCTTTGCATATATCCTTTTTCCGAAACTAACGATTTTTAATAAAATTTTTATATATTTTTAATATTAATACAATGTGACATAATAAACAAAAATGTCAAGAAAATTTTATTAAAAATATTTTAGTTTTGGTAAACTTTTTCAAATGTTTTTTTTTTTATAAAAGACGTAAGATTTTCAGCTATTTTAAAATGCATAACAATTTTGAAAAAATGTTCTTATTTTACTACAGCTTGCCATATATCCTTTTTTTTTTTTTTTTGAAACAAATGATTTTTAGATAAATTATTATATATTTTCATTACTTATAAATTATAAAGCAATAGATCTAAATTTGTTGGCAAAAATATTAAATTTTTGGAAATTTTCTTTGAAATTTTTTAGTTTTTATAAAAAATTTCTTAAAAATTTATACCACAAAGAACGTATAAATAAAATATATATTAAGTTTTTTAAAATTTAATAGTTTAAATAAAGCTCTTCATATGCTTTTTTTTAGTTAATGATTTTTTAAAAATTGCGTGTATATTTTCAATACTAAAAAAATTTTATTATTATGCCTGAGTTTGTTTGCACAAATATTAAATTTTTATAGAATTTTCTAGTTTTTATACAATTTTTCGAAAAGATTTATACTACAAAGGACGTTAAAATGTATGTTATTTTCATAAACATCTTAAGTTTTTGAAAATTTATTAAATTATGTAAAGCTAGCCATATATCCTTTTTTTGACAATTCCGTTTTTAGTGAACAAAAATTTAATATATAATATATTTTTGTAAATAAGTGTATTTATTAAAGATGTTCATGGAAATTTTTGTTGGCTTATATTTTTTTCAAAAACTTTTTTGCTTTAAAGGATGCTAATATTGTTGTAGTTTCTAAAAAATTAAGGTTTACTTATAGCTTGCCATATATCCTATTTTTTGTTATAATTGATTTGTGCAGAATTAAGCATGTTAAGTGTTTCTTTTTCCAAATCTAGTTTATTCACAAAATATTTTTATATAATTATTATTGTTCACTGCTGTCTTTTGAATAAACTCTTACGTTTTTTTTTTAATTTTGCTGTTGAATTTTGCCGGCATTCTTTATGAGTATATTATTGTTACGTTAGAGTATGTCTTTGCTTAGTTTTCAGTAAATTTGCGCAAGTTTCTCTTGCTTCTAATATCTCTCTTAATTTGTTATTTTGTTATCTCTTTCTTACATTCTTTATTAATTGTGCTGGGGTTTTCTCTTTATATATTATTTTCATGTGTTTAACAGCACGAGTGCTAAAACGTCCTTGTGCAAACTGTGTGTGTCTTGGAAAACAATATGAACTTTCTTGACTAGGTTAAGAACAAAATGCTGAGATTAAGAAAAATGTTTAACAATAAATATTAGCTAGAATATATAAAACAAGCGGCGGGAATAGTGTATTAAAAATTGATTTGCTTTTTTTAAAGGGTGTTTAATAAAAACATTAATTTAAACACATACTAAAAATACATAAAAACTATGATAATTTGCATAAACATTTATTAAAACACTAAAATAACAATATATATATATTAAAACTATGACATTCATAGTATTTGATCGGCTTATATCGCTATAATTGTTCTAATTATAAGACATATTTATTTTTGAATTTCTTTTGAATGCAAAGGTAATCAACATTCAGAGATTTAAAATCCTTGTAATAATTTATTCATTAAAATACATTTTCTACAGGATTATTTCCATATTTTGCAAACTAGTTACAAAAGCAAATTATTTTTTTTAACATTTTACAATGTTATGCCTTATTTTCATATTATTATAAACATTTATACATATGCAGAATACATTCTGAATTCCTTTACATACTTTTACTCGTAAGAGTAAGGATTGCCTTAAAATATGCAATAGTATTTTAATTTTGCATACATTTAAACTGAGTTAATCCCCAATAAAGTTTAGAGTAGATTAAAGGATTTTCTGTTGCAAACAAACATTATTTGTAAGGGATTTGTTAAAGAAATTTATACATTAAAAAAAAAAAACTAAAACAGTAACAGTATAATTTCCTCATAGCCAGAAAAATTAAAAACAGTTTATTTACTTTTTGCCTTTACACATTTCAATCATTTTGTCAGTACATTTGTAGATAAATTAACGTCTTAGACCACAAATTTCATATATAAAACATTTTATACTTCTCGTTTTGTAAAAAAAAACATTTACTTTTTATGTTTTGGTTTTCTTATTTTGTAACCTTCTAAACAACAACAAAAAAATACTTCTAAATGTTTAGGCTTTTAAATTTTACTTTTCCTTTTAGCAGTCACATAAAAAAATGTACCAAATCTTTTTTACACATATTTTTGTTAACGTCATTTCTTCCTTTTCTTTTTGGACCTATAATGTGCTAATAACAACTCTATAAACATATCTGTGCAGTTTATTGCCAAAACCAAAACATGTTTCTACAATTAAATTTGATAAAACCTATAAGTATGCTCTCCAAATATATACAACAAGTAAACACAACATACCAAAAGTTTATATTGACATGCAGCCAAAAAGAAAATAAAATCAAAACGTTATACTAATAAATATGAGACAAAACGATTTATGACACAACCAATAGTGTCATAAAAAGTTAGCAAAAACTAAGTGTGTTAATTTGATTTAATCTGAAACTAACACTTAAACAAGGCCGTAAAAATAATGATAATGTAAAATAAATAGTATTACTCTTCTAGCTTTAATTTTTCTTTGGAAAATTTCTATAAAAAACTTTAGTTAGCGTTAACTTTTCTATTGAAAACTTCAGTTAGCTTTAACTTTTCTAAAGAAAACTTCAGTTAGCTTTAACTTTTCTATAGAAAACTTCAAGAAGCGTTAACTTTTCTATTGAAAACTTCAGTTAGCTTTATCTTTTCTATAGAAAACTTCAGTTAGCTTTAACTTTTCCAAAGAAAGCTTCAGTTAGTGTTAGCCTTTCTATAGAAAATATCAGTTAGCGTTAACTTTTCTATAGAAAACTTCAGTTATCGTTAACTTTTCTATAAAAAACTGCAGTTAGCGTTAACTTTTCTATAGAAAACTTCATTTATCGTTAACTTTTATATAGAGAACTTTGGTTAGTGTTAACTTTTCTATAGAAGACTTCGGTTAGTGTTAACTTTTCTATTGAAAACTTCAGTTAGCTTTAACTTTTCTATAGAAAACTTTAGTTAGCGTTAACTTTTCTAAAGAACACTTCAGTTAGTGTTAGCCTTTCTATCGAAAATATCAGTTAGCGTTAACTTTTCTATAGAAAACTTCAGTTATCGTTAACTTTTCTATAAAAAACTGCAGTTAGCGTTAACTTTTCTATAGAAAACTTCATTTATCGTTAACTTTTCTATAGAAAACTTCATTTAGCGTTAACTTTTCTACAGAAAATTTAGTTAGCATTAACTCTTCTAAAAAAAAACTTCAATAAGCGCTAACTTTTCTATAGAAAACTTCAGTTAGCGTTAACTTTTCTATTGAAAACTTCAGTTAGCGTTAACTTTTCTATAGAAAACTACCTTGGCGTTAACTTTTCTATTGAAAACTTCAGTTAGCGTTAACTTTTCTATAGAAGACTTTAGTTAGCGTTAAGTTTTCTATAGAAAACTACGTTGGCGTTAACTTTTCTATTGAAAACTTCAGTTAGCTTTAACTTTTCTATAGAAAACTTCAGTTAGCGTTAACTTTTCTAAAGCAAATTTCAATAAGCGTTAACTTTTCTATAGAAAACTTCAGTTAGCATTAACTTTTCTAAAAAAAAAAATTCAAAACTTTTCTAAGAAAACTTCATTTAGCATTAAAATTTCTATAGAAAACTAAGTTACCGTTAACTTTTCTATAGAAAATTTCCATTCGGAACTATATTAGATATTGCTCTGAAATATTTTGCGTCTGATCAGAAATTCTATTGTTCAGCTAATCAAGTAAATTTAAGGTAAATCGGTCAAAAATTCTGACCAATATTAAATGAAATCAAATCTGGATAAAGAAAAAATGTTCACATTTCAATTTTAAAATTCATATACATAACTCGAAAACTATAAAAACAAATATTAGGGATTGGATAAAGAACAAAAAAAAAATTATACATATTTAAAAATATTACATGTAAAAGGTTTAAATTTATGTGACGAACCACCCCTAAGCAATATCATTATGTAAAACAGCGCTACTTAAGGGTCCGGTCGTACTCAGGGAAATTGGGCTGGTTCTTGCTGGCAAAACGGTTCGCTACATAAGATTTTTAAAATTTAGGTAGCGAATAATACCAAAGCAGAACAATAAAAACATAAAAAAGAAACGTTGAAATAAATTATTCGGACAGAGAAGGAGTCCCCACAGCTCCGCCAGTGGAACCAGGGTTTGTGGGGTTCATCATAAAAATTTAAACGCAAATACTTCTTGGCTAATCTTATGTAAAATTGTATCTTGATGGGAGCAGCGGTTAAGAACTGATAGCCTAATTCTGTTTTCATACAATTTGCATGCAATATGTATAAAAAAAACATTAAAATGTTTAAAAAAAGGTCAAGGTTATAAATATAAATAAAAATATAAGTATTTGATATTGATGCAAAGCCTAGAACTTTGGGATAAATAATTTAGTGAAATAAATTAATTTTATAAAACTGTAAAATTTGATTTAGTGTAAAATTTGAATGGTTAAAGAAATCATAATAGGATTTAAAACCACTACAGCTCCAATTATTCTTAAATTAATAAGAATTAATTTTCTCCCAAAAAATATATATTGGGAATTTTTCGGCAATAAACGTAACAAATATAGACTTTTTTACATGTTCCAATTTTAGATGCTTGTAACTTTTTATAGGGTAGAGATACTCAATCACAATTTCCTATAATTTTATTTAGAATTTTATCACAAATCTAGATGATATTCTAGAATTTTTTTTAACCCTCCGTAGGCCCGACATATTTAAAAAACCAAAAATAGATGGAGAAAAAAGAAATAAAAATAATAAACCTTGAACAAAAAGAGATAACATAAATATGTAAGCAATTTTCGATCGACAGCACAGTTTCAAGGAGAGTTTATATTTTAAATTTCAACTATTTTTGGGGATTAAAAAAAAAACAAAATGTAAGACACGAAGTGACAAAATTTGAGCGACCACCCACTGACTCCGCTTCCATCTACTATGCCAAAAAACTTTCAATCAACTTAGAAACACTTCAGCTCCAAACATGTTTAATATTTTTATGATATCTGTAATAGCTCCCAATATACTGAAGTATTCCAAAATAAAAGATTTCTAAACCACTGTGTAGCGTTTTACAGCTTGTGTTTTGTTAATTTTGTAAAACAATCTCTAAACTCAAAGAAGACTTTCATTAAACCAATTTATTTGTTCCGAAATAAATTCAATTTCATTAAGTCGCACTGAAATTTTATTTTATAAATTAAACTACTGCATAGAATAAAGCATGGGAAATTGCAGTAGAAAATGTGTGCAAGTATCATTAAAAGAATTTGAATATTTTCACAAGGATATGTGCAAAAGTATGTTTTGTATTATTTATTTGCATACTTTTGTACAAAGTGACAACAACAAAATCATGTTTTTAAACTATTATGCACAGCACGTTTGAACATTTGTTGTTTACAGACCAATCAAGTGACACCATTAACATTGTGGAATATAAAATACATAAACATAAACCGAGAGTGCTGCAGCATTGTTTTTTTTTTTGGGATGAGTTTATCAGTTGTCAGTTTTTGAGAAGTAGCATCAGTTGTTTACCGCTTCCCCCATCGTATGAATTTGCACTAGAAACTGTACTTTTTATACAGCCGATAAGGATCAAACTTTTCTCTCGTACTGTATATGCATTCCGTGGTAATGTGTAGTGTAACTAAGATTCGTTGTAAGCAACTGCAGTACTGTTATTTGTTAGCTTCAGCTTTCGGTAACAAATACTGTTGTATTTCTTTGTACAATATGCTGATTTCATTTGACCCATTAATATACCCACTGTGCTCAACATGAACTCATACTGTGTAGCAATTGTGCTTGAGCAGGCAATGGAAATTTAGCCTCTATTTTATTTATCAAGTGTTAAACTTTAATAAGAATCTTAAATAATATAAAACTTTACTTCTATTTTCTACTGTCCGCCTAGCCAAGTCCTTTAGCATAAGTTGGCTGTGTTTTGTAAATAATAAAACTTTAATATTTCCTGCAAATCTTCTTGTTTTGTTGAAATAAATGTCTGCAAAACTTTTAGCAATTATTTGCAAAGTAATAATGTACATAATATTTAGAGTTCAAATTGTTTCAGATTTTGAAATAAACTTTATAGTCTTAACGAGCTAAATACTGGAAAGTGCCTGGTTTTTGTGAAGAGAATGACAGCAGGAGTTAAGTAATAATTTTCAGCTAACAATAAATTTCGTAAAAATTAAGGCTATGAACAGCTTTTAAGTTTCAGTGTTATTTGCTATTTGATTGCAAAGTATTTGCTCAGATAAAATTTAAAAAAACAATTTCTACTACCAAGAACATTAAGAGCATACCATAAGTTTTCTAGTGCAAAAACTTAAACCAAAAGCAAAGAAGTTTCAAAAAGTTCTGACCCATCATTTGAAACACAAACTTCATATATTTTTTCTTTAGATTTTACACATTTTGTTTTATATCATGTTTCCCCTTTAAATTTCTTTTTGCCCATTTCGACATGCATAAATCCTTTTTGCCAGTGTAACCAATTAAAATTGTATTTGTTTCTTTTTTTTATTTTTTATTTTATGTCCTTCAAACGGAAATCTTTTTACATACTCTAAGGAATTTAATTTTTATGATCTCATATACATTTTGGTTATTTCATTTATTCATACCATCTTTAATTTCATTTTCTGCACTTCCTTTGTATAAGTTTATAAAGTGAATTTGTATTTACAGCCTGATGAAATTCAAAAGGCGCATGAATTTAATGAATTCATTTGGGATATATCAATGTTGTTGTTTATGATTTCAATTTTGAATTGAACATTAAGAATTACTGGAGAAAAAGAAACACATTAAAAGGGCAATGAAATAAACTTGTTCAGTATTATTGGAATTGTGCTTAAAATGTATTATTAAGAGTTTAAGTCTAAAGCCTAGACTACAGAACAGACTACTTACTGATCAGACTAGACCAAGGTGTCAAAATATACTCTAGCATAAACTGTAGAATAGACTCTAGAATAGACTCTAGCAGAGACTCTAGCAGAGATTTAGAATAGACTTTGGAATTGACTCTAGAATTGACCATCAAATAGACCCGACAAGAGGCTCTAAAAGAGACTCTAGAATAGAATATAGAAGAGATTCTTGAATAGAATCTATAAGAGACTCTACAATTGACTATCAAATAGATTTTAGAAGATACTGTAGATGAAACTCTACAAAAGAATCAAAAATAGACTCTAGAATAGACTTTAGAATGGACTCTAGAGTTTACTATAGAATAGATTTTTTCTTGAATAGACTCTGGAAGAGACCCTAGCAAAGACTCTAGAATAGACTTTAAATCAGAGTTCGGCATCCTAAAGCACAATTGTGCAGAGAGCATTCGACACATACACTTAATCTCTTTCATTCAAACGTCTTTGAGACAGCAATGTGTGCACATGCGGCGGATGCTTTTATATTTTTTTCAAACATTTCAAATTAATAATGAACTACGAAAAATATTTTAAAATTGATAATGCATTTGGTAACATGCCGGTAATCAGCTTTTGAAATATTAGAAATATTTGAAGTTGTTAATTTCTTATATGTTACGGAAAATATATTGTGAGTGTATGTGTATTCCTATCTAAGTTGTTTTGTATAATTTATATAATTATGTTTATGTTTGCTGGGTAGTTCGCTCACACATACAACCTCATTTTAGGCTTTGCCTACCTCTGCTCTAAATAGACTCTGGAAGATACTCTAGCAGAGACTGTATTATAGAATTTAAAAAACTCAAGATTTGTCCTTTAGTCTATACTTTAGACCAGACTGTACACTAGACTTTAGACTAGACTTTGGTCTAGACTTTGCACTAGACTTTAAACAAGACTGTAGCCTGGACTAGAGTTTAAACTAGATTTTAGACTAGACTTTAGTACACTTTAAACCAGACTTTAGACTATTTCAATTATACATATTTATTTCATATGTTTTTATTCTCAAAAGTTTTCATATTCAACACTTTAATATCTTTCTGTCATTTCCTATTTTCAGCTTTCTTTTACATTACAATTTTTGTCTTATCTGAGTGCAGTCATGTATGCAATGATTTCGCTTGTCTCTTTGTGTTTTGTCCTTGTTTATCTTAGACAGTGTGAATTTTGAAAACATCAGTTATGATTTTATTACAATTTTCGTTTTATTTTGCTGCCAAACAAACTACAATACCCTCTAACAACCTTGTCGGTTGACATTAAAGACAAAGACAGTCATTAAGGAGATATTGTAACTACGCTTTGAAGTGTCAAATGCAAACGTACGATTGATATAAAGACAATATTGACAAAAACAGTAGAAAGAAATACAAATGAACGCTGAATAGATTTATTGATAATTCTTCTGCAATCAAGTAGATTGTTATCAACACTTATTATGATTGGGCGAATGAACAGGAAATTATAAATATGCATGAAAGACAAGATTAATAGGCGATAAATAACATAAATGTGTATTGAAGTATAAAGATTAGAGCAGTATTGCAGGGGAAAAGAAAAAAACTATTGTGTATTTGAAATGTTTTGGTTTAGTTAAGGAAACAAAGACTATTTTTCGGAGCTTTATAATGCAATTAAAAGTTGCTAATATTTAATTTAGAATAGATTTTTTCCAACAATGTTCGATGTTAAGTTTTTGGCCTGGTATTAGTATTAATTTTATTATCAACAAATAAATATTTACTAAATATCTTCTTAAGATAGTCACGTCTTGCATTTTTAGTCTGACCAAAATACAATATCTATCCCTTATCCTTTTTCTAATGTAATACTCCCTCTTGTACAGACACAAAATGACCATAAATGTCATCCCTTTTTTCCCACCCAAATTAATAAGTCTTTACTAAGGGTATAGACATTTTGTGGAGATCAAGTCAACATTGTAAAAGTCATAATGTTACAAAACATACAGCCTTAAAAATGTGCTAAAAATGTTGTAAAATTTTTGTAATTGAGCAAGAATCTTGAAGAAAATATCATGCCAGAAGATGAATGTTGCTAGCAGTGAGTTAAAGTTCATTAAAAGGGGAGGACAATTGCTGAATACGAATGAAAAAATAGGCGTCTAATGATAGTGTATGATTTGAAGAGTTAAGGCAATGAGTTATATCCCAGTAAAAAAAATTCGTGTTGTTTGAAGCACTTAAGAGCAAAAGCACATAATTAGGCGCTTCAATAAAACCGCTCTTTTGAAGCAGTAAATGCTTATGGATAAAATATACAAAAATATGCTTTTTTTTGTGCTGACAGCGAAGAAGGTTTTAAAGCGAAAAAACAAAAGTGAAATTATAGCCTACAGATTTACGTATGACAACGAAACAAATATCGCGCTTCTCAGTTACTATGAATTTTTCTTAAGCAAAACCATTCAGATTGAATTTGTTCTTTGATTGGTGTGCGCAAAGTGACGTAAAACACTTTAGGAAAGTGCTTTATTTGCATGTTTGATTAGGCTAAAAGAAGCGCTCATTGTCAGCAGAAAGTAGTCCTCCAAATCAGAAACACCACATACAAAAATCATGCATCCCATCAGCAGGTTTGCAGCGATTCCAGGTATGAATTCATACATAAAACCTGCTCCTTTTGGAGCACATTTTTTACTGGGACGTAAGTGGTCTGCTATATGTATGTTTTAAGATAATTTTTAATACTGTTTAATCCTCTGGTATTTTGTTCTCTTAAAGGATTTTTTTTAACTTTTTGGTTACAACGACATAAGTAGTTTGTTAAAAATCCAAAAAATAGAATATTCTTTTGGAAAAAAATTCCCTTAAGGGAAAATGTTTTTTACCAAGGGAAATTATGAAGTTTATTTTAATTTCTAATTTCTCACATTAAACTGTATTTCAAAATGGAAAATTCCTATAAAAATTATTGTCCAAAAATATCCTTTAAAACGAAATTTTTATAACCAAGAGAAATTTTAAAACTTTTGGAAAATTTTCGGTTACCTTAAAAAGTTATGCTCAAAAATATGTAAGTTAAATTATACAAATTCATTTTAAGAAAAAGTTCCTTTAAATAAAAATATTTGTAACTAAAGGAAACTTTGAAATTTATTTTAAATATTCATTTATCATATAATTAAAAATGGAAAAATGTTAGAAAAATTATTTTTCCAAAAAATTTCCTTTAAAGGGAAATTTTAAAAACTATATAAAATTTTTGTTTACTATGAGAAAATATGTGAAAAAATAAAAAAAAATTCAATAAATTTTTTTTAGGGAGAATTTCCCTTAAAGGGAAATTTTGGCAACTAAGGGAAATTTTAAATTTATTTAAATTTTTTTTTTATCATAATAAAAAATATTTGATATTTATTTAGTCGGGCTCGAGTTCATTAAATTTAATTTTCATTAAATTATTTTTACTGAAAGAATTGTTTTACTACATGAAATCTATATTAAAATTAATTTATTGATAATTTTTCTGGGCTGAGCTGGGGTTTGAAGTTTCCCAAAATTTATATATATACAGTAGTCCGTCATTTATATGAACTAATTCAAATATATCCTCTTGACTAAATGGAGTAGTTTACATAATCCAGAGAATTAACATGATTTTTTTTTTGTTTTCAATAAGTTTTTTAAGTACAGACAACATGATAAATTTTGTTTTTACCCAAATTAAACTGCCCTAAGTATACATAAATCGTTTCCCCAAAATTTTATTTCTATTTGCAATTTTACAATTTGAGTCGTACGTATACTTGATATTAATTAAATTTTTTATAATATTACTCATACGCGGTGCTACATTTAAAATAACGTTCTTATTAGCATTTCATAATCACTTTTCTTGGCAGTTTTATCGTTCTTTTAGTATTCTTTCCTACCAAACACCTGCTTAAGCATAATTTCCAGGATTATTAATTGCAACATACATTATCTGTTTGCTTAAGAACCGCACAAAAGAATATCTTTATAATGTATTCAATGGTTAGGAAAAAATGTTAAATTACTTTTTAATTTATTATTTAATAAAAGCCAAACCAAAGGTAGTTAGCTCAAGTAGGGTGGATTAATTGCCGGGAACAATTTAATGAAATTCTGTTAAAAATATTATTAGATTAATTTAAATATAACAATAGAGAGGTGATAACAATCATTTCAATAAAAACAAATAAATTTTACACGAAAATTTGACCTTTTTGATTAAAGACAGTGATTTGATTCTCATTTACTTCTCGTTTCATAAATTTAAATTTTGTGTCAAGTTCGTATTTGTTTTTAAATATAAAATATAAGATCGCAAATAATATTTCTTTTAAGTTTTATAAAAAACAAATTTTAAAATTGTTTAGTAATTGCTCCACAAATCATGTGAGAATATTGTTTAATTTATTCTTAACATATCTGTAGAACATTTTATTAATTATTCTACTCAACTTGGTTCTTAGAGAAAAGTAATTTTATTCAAATTAATCCAAATTAATAACAATCATACGCAACCAGGAATAATTTTACAAAGTTCCCATTTTCTTGAAAATTGTTAAAGATTTCAACAGTAATTCAACAGTAATTATTTATGTTTAGGTATATTTAAAATGTTTTAAGAGATTTAAAATAAAAATTTAAATTAAACGTCATTAAAAATAATATTTCCATAATTTTTAAAAACATTTCATTAATCTATTTGTTTTAGTTCTCAGTGAAAATTGTATTTTTATAAATTAGTCCAAATTAATAACAATCACACGCAACCAGGAACAATTTTACAAATTTCCAATTTTCTTTGAAACTGTTAAAGACTTCAACACTTTTAGTAATGTTTAAGTATATCTCAATTGTCTTAAGAGATTTATAAAGAAAATTGAGATTGCGTTTCATTTAAAATTATATTTTTTAGGGTTTATAAACAAAATTTGAAAAAAAATCTTCCATAAGTTTAAGAAATTGTTTTGTACTTAATATATAGATTTCGTTATAATATTGCTTAATTTGTTGTTAATTTATCTGTATAACATTTCGTTGTTCTATTCGACTTGGTTCTTAGAGAAAATATATTTTTTTTAAATTAGTCAAAATTAATAACAATCATACGCAACCAGGAATAATTTTACAAATTTACCATTTTCTTGAAAATTGTTAAAGATTTCAACAGTAATTAGTAATGTTTAAGTATATTTAAAGTGTTTTAAGAGATTTATGATAACAATTTAAATTTAAAATATTATTTTTTTTAGGTTTTATAAACAAATTTTAAAAAATCTTGCATAATTTTGAAAAACTGTTTTATAATTGTTACAAAAATCTCGTGAAAATACTTCTCAATTTATTCTTAACATATCGGCAGAACATTTCATTAATCTATTTGTTTTAGTTCTCAGTGAAAATTGTATTTTTATAAATTACTCCAAATTAATAACAATCATACGCAACCAGGAACCATTTTATAAATTTAGAATTTGCTTTAAAAGTGTTAAAAATTCTACTATTACTTGTTTATTTAAAGTATTTTAAGACATTTTTAATAAAAATTGAGTTAAAGGTTTATTAAAAAACACATTTTTTTGATTTTTTACAAAAAGTCTTACATTTTTTTTTCAAAGTTTAAAAATTGTTTCGTAATAATAGCACAAATAACTTAATAATAAAACTTACTTTATTCTTACATTACTACAGAATCTTTCAATAACAATAAAATATTAAGAAAAAAGCTTTTTCGCACCTGTTTCTTAATATATTATCATGTACAGTTGTTTACTTACAATTTACATATTAAATGTCTGTGTGTTTTTATTCTAAAAACAATTATTTGTAAAATTGAAAGGCTTAAATATTCACTGAACTATAAGCGCCGACAACAAGTCAGTCATTTTGCATTGTTGTAATCATTTAGTGAAAGAAAGTGTCTACAAATATATAGTATTTTTACATAACAAACAAGAATATAGTTACTTGTCTTATACTTTTCAGTTGTTATTTGTCTCTTTGCTTTTCTGCTACATTAACCCATATCGGACTGAACTAAGATTCCATCGAGTTACAATGAAGAGAGTTTTAGAAAATGTTTATTTATGTCCGACTAAGACAAAAAAGTTTTTTTGGTCCAAATTGAATCACTGGGCGTGGCGCCAGCCCTTGTTGCAAAAACGCAACACCCACATTATCCTGTACCAGGACAATAGGCGTTGTGTTTTTTGGTTCCAAATCTTATATTAATGCATAGATATATGTATAATCTTCATACTATCACAGCTGTCCATCGATATATTAAATATTATTACTATTTTTATAACAATTCATAAAAAATCGAAAAAAGTTGGAAAAATCCTTTTTTTTGTGATCTGATTTCAATATGAAAAAATCATTTCTGAGGAAAATCTCAATTCATGTTGCTTAGATATTTAATCAAATTTACATATTGCATATCGGGTTTAAGAAAAAGGTAGCCAAACTGAGAATCACACATCCCTAAAGTGAGTGTTGCGTTTTCGCAACCATAGTTCGATATGGGTTAACTATATTTAAAGAAAATTTAGTAGAATAAGTTCTCAAATAAAGGAATTGCAAGCTTCTTTTATAGTTTTACCCTTTAATTAAAAGGTCTTTAAGAAGTATTAATAAATGGTTAAAATGCCCTAACTTAGGCGTATACTTAACATTTAATTTAATATAAATTAAATATTCCTCATACGCTTTGTAATAAACAAAATAACTTGGTAATTTCAAAAACAGTTCTTTTCTTTTTTAATAAAATCTTCAAAATATTAATATTTCTTTATTAGAGAAACATTAAGAACACTCGTGGAATTCTCTTACTAAAGCCATGTAATTTCCAATTAAATATTCCTCATACGCCCTGTAATGGTCAAAATAATTTGGTTATTTAAAAAAAATTTTAGTGCAGTTATTGTTGTATATTTTTACTTTCTTAGGTAGAAAGTTTTATAAATAAATCTAACAGAATATTTAAATTTTTTTATTAGCAAAACATTAAGGACACTCATAGAATACTCTTATAAAGACAATGTTAAAAATTGTTTGATTTGCATCATGCCTTCTTCTATAGTCTTTTTAACTTGCCCTTATGTTCCCACTTTAATTGGTTTCCTCTCAAAAGTTTTGTTGTTGAATTGTTTTTCCCACTAAACATTTATCTTTTATAAAATATGTTTTTTTTTGTCTTCTTAGAATATCCACACAAAAGCATCAACAACCAAGTGGCCATTATAAGTGCTGTTACTTTTTCTTTATTATTGTTTTTATTTAAACAAAGGAATCAAAAACTTTTCTTTGGAGTTTTCTTTTCAAACACTCCTAAGTGTGTGGTGTGTTAAGTGTACAGTTGGTTGGTGTATTTAATAAAAAAACATATTCTTATTTTTTTGGTCCAGTTTTCTAAGTGGCCTAGTTGTGGCCGTAAAATAAAAAACAATAATTTCTTTGCCGTTTCCCACATCTACATAAATATTAAAGAAAACCACAAATATTGTTATAAATGCGCAAAGTTTTGTTGGGTATGTTTTTATTTATTAGGGTTTAGCTTAAGGGGGTTATGTGTTGTTTTAGGATAATGATGGCTAATTTTAAAACCAATAACCAACAGCTTAACATATTTATGGGCTCTATAAAGTAATTGTCAGGTTTATTAATGACCTTAATGGTTAAAGAAAACAAAAAACTGTTCAGTTAATACGTAGTCTAAATAATAATATTTACGTTAAGACGTTAACGTATCTATACCTAAGCGAATGATTTGTTGTTAATGTGGGAAGTTTTCACATGTAACTTTTCAAAGAAATACATTAATTTAGCTATTTCAAAAAGATTTTTTTTGCTCAAAATTTTAATTTTAGTTTGGAGGACAGTCAAAAAAGTTTAGTTTTGACTTTAAAACAATTAGTCTCAGAAAAAGGATATATGACAAAATTTGAAACTGAAATAGTTGCAATACTTTCGAGTTTTGCATATGAAAGTACATTAAATTACAGTAGTTGTAGGATACTTAATTTTCCAAATTTAAAGTTAAGTAATAAAATTGAAGCTGAATTAAACTCATTTTAAATTTGCTTTAACCAAATTTATTTGTAAATAATATGAGTAGAATGAGACACTAAATATTTTACATGTCTCTTTTAAATAAGTAAAGTTTTAGAAAAAGCATATATGTATGTATGACAACCTGTGCAGCTGAAATATATAGAAAAATTATGAGCTTTTTTTTAGTAAGGAATATTAAATGTCACAAGTTTCAGACTACTTACACTGTGAACTACTCAATTACTTAGTCAAATGCTTACTAAATGAAATGCTTTTATAAATTTGGTTCAAAAAATTTTATCTCTAAGTAATGTAAATAACATAAAATGCTGAAGATCTTAAATTTTTAATTAAAAATTTTTATATGGGAATAAAGGATATATGCAATACTTTCAAACTAAAATATTTATACAAATTTAGATTGTGGTACATGAATCATTATTAATTGTGGCATATTGCAGGGTAATTATGTTTCAAAATATTTTAATTAAAATTGATAATATAAATAATAATTGATAAATACATCATTTGTTTTTTTAATATGCACAAATATCTTTTTGCATAATAAGAATGTGATAAAATTATAAAAAAAAAATTATTTTTAGTGGAAAAATTTGATGTTGCTAAAAGGAAACTTTTAAACTAAGCAAGTTAAATAAATTTTGAGACCTTTTTATAAAAGATCATTGAATTGTACATGCTGTAGGTTACTTAGCTTTCAAAATATTTACTCAAGTAAAACAATTTTGGCCAACTGAACTGAGTTTTTAAATTTCTTTCCTTCAATTTTACTTTTAGTGGTAACACTGTTATAAAATATTCAAAATTTAATATTTTTGTTTAAAGTTGTAGAAAAAGGATATATGGGAAACTTGTAAACTTAAATCATTAAAGAAATTTTTAAATCGTTATATGAAATATCATTAAATTGTACATGTAGTAGGTTACTTTGCCTTTAAAACATTTACTTAAATAAAAAAATTAAGCCAACTGAATTGAATTTTTAAATTTCTTTCATAAAACTTTAAATTCAATAATAATACTAATATAATATACTCAATATATTGTATATTTGCTTAAAACAGTTATAAAAAAAGGATATATTGGAAACTTTTAAACTAATACAGTTAAAGAAAATTTGATGGCGTTATATGAAATAACATTAAATTATACATACATGTCGTATATACATGCCATTTAATTTCTTTCATTAAACTTTACTTTTAATAGTAATACTGATATAAAATTCTCAACACATATTTAGTATTTTTGGTTAAAAAATTTAAGTTGTAGAAAAAGGATATATGTGAGACTTTTAAACTATAAGAGTTACAATAATTTGGAATACGTTATATTAAAGAGCATTAAAGTGGGCATGTTGTTGGCAATTTTTCTTCCGTATTTTTAACTATTTTAAACTTTTTTCAAAATAAAATAAATTTTGTATGCTTTTTATATATAATTTATGTATATTCTAAATATATGGAATTAAAAAAAAAAATAATTTTGAGTAAGAAATATAAAAGAGCATTAAATGGCAGGTACTGTAGCCTACTTATGTAACTTTCAAAATATTACCTAAACTAATGAAATTTTGATAAATTGAAATTAACATTTTTTCATAATTTTTAAAAAATTTTACTTTAAATTATAATAGTGGTTTACAACGATAAACATTTTGCATTTTTTGGTTCAAAACATAAACATTGTAAAAAAAGGATATATGCGAAATTTTGAAACATAAAAAGATACTACAATTTAGAGGATGGCATATGAAGGAGCTTTAAATTTCACATATTGTAGGGCACTAAGCTTTCAAAATAATAACATCAAAGAAAAAAATATTGGCAAATTGAAACTAATTTTTAAATATTTTTTGCAAAATTTTTACTTCATTTTTGTAGAAAAAAATTAAAGTTGTAAAAAAGGATATTTGGGAAACTGTTCAGCATAAAATATTACAACAATTTAGAGGAGGGTATATTAAACAACGTTCGTTACTCAGCTTTCGAAATATTAACTTGAGTAAAAAAAATATTGGCAAATTGAAATTAATTTTAAAATATTTTTTACAATAGTAATTATAAAAAAGTAAAAATTTGCATTTTTTGTTGAATAAAATTAAAGCCGTAAAAAAGGATATATGAGAAACTTTTAAACATAAAAAGTTACAACAATTTAGAGACTGGTATTAAAAAGAGCTTTAATTTGCACATATTGTAGGTTACTTAGTTTAAAGAATATTAAATTTAGTAAAAAAAAATATTGGGTAAATTTAAATATATCTTTAAATTTTTTCCGTCAAATAGCTAAACATTTACCCCCTTATTCAAAAACGATTATTAAATTTAACAAACGTTAATTAAGCAAAATTTTATATGCAAATCTGTCTTAATAAACGTTTGTTAAATTTAATAATCGTTTATGAACAAGGGGGTTAGCCTTTTAAACATTTTTAGTAAACTAAAACAGTCAAACAGCTTTAAATTTTATATTAATACTGCATAGTATTTCCCAGTAACAAGCTGTACTTTAATCATTATAATTAAATTCACTTTGCATTGCAACTGGCAATGTGTAATGTAATGTTCTTAAACATAAATGTACATAAACAAACATGTGTTGTATGCTGTAACAAAACTTTGTATAAATTTTCGCTTTACATTGCAACCTGTGGTATTAATCTTTAAGTAATAGTAACTAGAAACTACTGGCAATCAAATTACATTAACAAGTACACCTTTGTATACATTTAAACACTAACGTCTTTGTATATGTCTAACCAGTTACATACACTAACATATTTTGTTTTAGTTTCCTGTAACATATAAATGTGTGAAAAGGATTTCTAAAGAGCATTCTTAAACTATTATGACTTAAATGACAAAGGGCAGTTAGAGAAATTCAGAGGAAACTTAAAATTAAATTTGGAAGTAGTTAAATTGGGGTGAACTATAAATAGAATGAGACTAGCATATTATCCTAAGATAGCGTCATTTTAACTGTTCTTACCCATTTGATATAATTTTCTCTGTGTATTTTTTGGTTTTTCGAAACTAATTTATGATTGTTATTACAAATTTCGAACTAATAAGAAAACAAACACTGCTACCCCTTCACACACTTATATTACAGTATATTGTAGCTTTTTTACTTATTAACTGATCCCGTCAGGTCATACTATCATAGTCATATAGACACATATAGCTTTTTGAAAATCTTTTTCATTAAAAATATCAAATATTTTGAAATGTTACCTTACTTTTTAGTCCATAACTTTTTTTCACACTGACGATATGCTGCTAATTTTCAATACCATACTATCTAGGACTAGGATATATAATCTGAAATCACCTCATTGATTTTAGTGTACTAGTTTTGACATGAGAATGTTTTACACAGACACAGAAGAATGCAGGTTTAAATTGTCATACAAATTAACAATATATATTCCTTGTAGGGCCTTACATGAATAAAACATTTTAGAAGTTAATGAAAATCAATATTATATATATATTTTGTATAGTCTTATGTGAATAAATGTTAACTGTTACGCCCATTAAACTTGAGTTATACAGTTGCAGGATATAAATATGTAAAATCACTTTAAGTTGTTCTACTTCCTTACACACACTTTCACATTTAATTATTAACTATAATTCTAAATGTAAGTATTGAGTATCTCATAAATTATGTAAGTGTTATCATGTAAATTATCAAATAGCTATGCGTGTACAATACACAGTGGGCCAGCATGTATTTGTGTTGGAAATAAATTTTGTTATTTCTAACTAACTGATGTGATTGAAATAAAAATTTTAAATAGGCATTTCATAAACAATTTTAAAGCCTTTAAAACTTTGCACTTTCTTTGAGGATCCACAGCGCTAATCCTGCAAAGGATATGAAACGTGAAACTCAAATCAAACTCTCTGTTATGGCTGTGTAAAATTTCATGTCAATAACCAGTCAGACAATTACAACTGACAAATTTATTTCCATTGATTCTTCCCCAGTCTGCAACTTATAACACAATACACAACTACAACTAATTATGTGGAAATTTATACATTGCAGCAGGCTAGATGGAAAGATTTATTATTGAACAACACAGTTTTAAGAAAATCAAATACTCACAAAACTAAATGAAAATCATAGTGATGCTTACAAAGAAATCACTTCCTTTATTAAGCAGAAGTTGAGGCTGGCATTTTTTGAGAAATTTTCGAAAATAATAAACAGATATGAAAAATTTTACACTTAAAAACATGTAGTTTGTAAAAAACAGCATAATGCCAAAAATAAAAGTACTTTAGCTATTTGTTTTTTTAATTTATTTAATATTTTTAAAAGCAAATATCACACAATACGTGCCAATTAATTCATAATGTTAATCTATGAACATAAATCTTGTACATGTTACAATTTTAAAGTTCTACATATATCCTTTTTTTGAACATACAATTTTTTAACCAAAACTTTTATTTTTTAAGTCATATAACATTTATATTATATAATGATAGAAATATATTTTTATGAAACTAATTTTATCTAGTAAGAATATTTTTGAAGAATTAAATATTTTTAACTTTTAATAGACTACGACATGAGGCATTTTATGCTTCCGCTAATACCATAATTCATACTTTTGTACTTTTTCAACTTTAAAAATATCACAAATATCCTTTTTTGTATATGTTTTTTGTAAAATATTTATTATTTTATTATTTGTATTAATACCAAACAAAATTTGTTGAAAACAATTTATAATTTAAGTGTGGTTTAGCAAAAAAAAAAAAAAAAACATTATTGAATTAAGTATTTTGAAATATTAGTACCCTACAGTACGTGCTATTATATGCTTCAACATTTAACATATACTTCATTGCTGCAATTACTTTAGTAACAAAGTTCGCCATATATCCTTTTTCTACAACTTCAGATTTTTAACCAACAAAGCCATGAAATGATTAGCTTGTGACTTATACAATTTATATCAAACGTAACAGTGAGTTTTTACTTTTCCAGCTTTGCTTTTTTAACTTCTTTAACAAATCTTATTATTACTTTCAAATTCTTAAAATTTTGCGGTAGTTTTTAAACTATTTTCCAAAGGATTTTCTAGACTTTTATTTTGATTTGCTAATAAAGCCATATAAAACCACAACATGTTTTTTACGTTCTTCAAACTGAAAGCAATTGTGTTTTTGTTTTCTAAAGCAATATTCATATACTTAATGTTTCAAAAAAAAGTTATAAAGTTGGTAAAATTTTTTAGGGGAACTGTTACCAGCAAAAAGGTTTTTGTTATATTGTATACTTTGTATACTTTGTTTCCCTGTACAAAAAAAGTTATATTTTTAATTGAAATTAACACAAGTTGCGGCTGTAAAGATAATCTGTTGTTTGTGTTTTACTTTTGTTATACATTTTAAGTTTAAACTTTAAAGTTTATTTTTTCAAAAAGAAAAAATTAACACAACTTGTTAATTATAAGTTTTTGCATTTTAATGAAAACTGTTTGCACATAATAGAAACAATTTCTAAAGACAACTAAGTGTTTAAAAAGCACTAAAATAATTGAAATTTAAATAAAAAGGAAATGCCTCAAGAAAAATTATATAATTTTATTTTTAAATACATAAAAAAAAACTTTGCCTTTACAAAAATTAAACAAGCCTTAAGCGGCTTAGCAAAATGTTTACAAAATCTCATTAACAACAACAAAAATTATATTCTTTAAAAGTTCTTGTGCTTGTGTTAAATTTCTTTAGTCTACGGCTTACATCTTATTTAGTTCAATTTAAGTTAATATTATTCTACTTTTTAATTATGCAAAGTATTGAAGATAAAGTTTTTAAACAGGTTTTTACTTTAACTGTAACTTCAACACACGTTCAAGTAGTTACAACTGAATTTACTTACATAAACCATAAGCATATACAACATAGCAAGCATACTTTTAGGCGGTGGGGAAGCAAAATTATGTAGTATAAGCAAAACAGTTTGTAGTGCAAACATACACAAACTTCAACACATTTTACTTATATTCTCATAATGTTTGTGTAACATGGTGTAACATGGGTAACAAAAAAAAAAAAAAGAAAGTAACAAAAAGGAAATATTACATTAGCAAAACCAAGAATGAGTTGCACTACACTTAAAATTTGGGAAAACCTTTTTAAAAAATTTTTTCAAAGACTTTAAATAACTTTAATATATAAAAAATTTTTAAAAACTAAATAGCCTATAATATGAAGCTTTCTTTTTACTATGAGCCGAATTATAGATCAGGATGATTTTCCATTTAGTTTAAAAGTTTGCCATATATCCTTTTTTCGCAACACAAGATTTTGCACTAAAACTCAGCAATATGTATTTTAGGATAAAATAAACTACGACTGAAGGCAAAATTGTACTACAAAGAGATCAACATTTGAAGGTAAAATTTGTGATTAAAAAGAACTATGGTTGAAGGTAAAATTAAAGTATAAAAATAACTACGATTGAAGCTAAAATTAGAGTATAAAAAGCACTACAATTGAAGAAATAATTTGTGATTAAAAAGAACTATGGTTGTAGGTAAAATTGAAGTGTATAAAGGACTACGATTGAAGGCAAAATTGGAATATAAAAAGAACTAAGGTTGAGGGCTAAATTTAAATATACAAAGGACTATTTTGGAGTATAAAGAGAACTCAAATTGAAGATAAAATTTGAATCTAAAGAGATCAACGATTGCAGCTAAAATTGAAATATAAAAAGGATAACGATTGAAGGTAAAATTAATGAATCTTTTCATAATTCCACTAATAAAGTCATGAATCTAACTATCCTCACATTATTTGTAGGGTAACCCGCATAAGCAGAACTTAAGTTGATTTTTCTTGTTTTTAGATTGTTGGCTTTTTGTATTACAAAGTCAATGTCATGTGTGTTATTTTAAGTTTAATATATGCATAGTTTAAATGTAAATATATACCCTTATATAAAAAGAGCAGCAGCACAACAAATATTGTCTTACAGATTATTACAATACAAACATTTTAAAACTCGTAGTCTTTTTTTCTAGTTGGAAAATAAAAATATATTTATTTTCCGTTAGCACACATTCCTCAAATACTTGTCAATGTTTGCTGCACAAACCGTTAACTAAATAATAATAAATTATTAAAACATAACTTGCCGTATTCAGGTAATTGCCCCACTTACTAAGAGATTAACTTAAACTTAAGGAACACAATATAGGAACTTATTGCACAACATAGGAGCTTATTGCACTTATTTTGCAAAACAATTCGAAATATACACAAATTTGCATAAAGAGAGTGTTAAAATTGTTTTTGGAACGTTTTTCAAAAAAAGTGTAGTAAAAATACTACTATTTATTAAATGAGTGAACATTTTCACTATTTTCAATGATTTTCTTTGCTGGAAAATATATTAAAGTAATTTTTAGAACATTTTTAAAAAAGTAGTATAAATACTACTCTTTTTCAAAAAGTTTAAATGTGGTCTTTTTACTAATTTTAATGATGTCCCTGGCATAAAAACCTATTAGAATGCATTTTGGAACAGTTTTCAAATAGTAGTAGAAATACTACTATATTTTAATAAGGTAAAATCTTGTTTTTTTTACTAATTTTAATGATTTCCTTAGCATAAAAATTTTTTAAAATGCATTTTGGAACAGTTTCTTACAAAGTAGTAAAAATACTACTATTTTTCAAAAAGCTAAAAAATTGTCTTTTTTACCAATAATAATGACTTCCTGAGCATATAAAATTATTAAAATGTATTTTGGAACAGTTTTTAACAAAGTAGTAAAAATACTACTATTTTTCAAAAAGTTGAAATGAGGTCTTTTTACTAATTTTAATGATTTCCTTAGCATAAAAAACTATTAGAATGCATTTTGGAACAGTTTTCAAATAGTAGTAGAAATACTACTATTTTTCAATAGGGTAAAATCTTGTCTATTTACTAATTTTAATGATTTCCTTAGCATAAAAACCAATTAAAATGCATTTTGCAACACTTTTAAAAAAGTAGTAAAAATACTAACATTTTTAAAATGCATTTTGGAACAGTTTCTTACAAAGTAGTAAAAATACTACTATTTTTCAAAAAGCTAAAAAATTGTCTTTTTTACCAATTATAATGACTTCCTTAGCATAACAAATTATTAAAATGCATTTTGGAACAGTTTTTAACAAAGTAGTAAAAATACTACTATTTTTCAATAAGCTAAAATCATGTCTATTTACTAATTTTAATGATTTCCTTAGCATAAAAACCAATTAAAATGCAGTTTGCAACGTTTTTAAAAAAGTAGTAAAAATACTACTAATTTTTCAAAACGGTAAAATCTTGTCTATTTACTAATTTTAATAATTTCCTTAGCATAACAAACTATTGAAATGTATTTTGGAACGTTTTTAAAAAAGTAGTAAAAATACTACTATTTTTCAAAATAGCTAAAATCTGGTTTTATACCATTTTCAATGATATTGGTTGCTTAAGCAAATATTAAAACAAGATTTTAAATTTTTTTTCGAAAGTAGTAAAAATACTTCTATTTTAAAATCACATTTTTTTAAAATCATGCAAATCAAAATTTTAATTAATGGATACAGAAACTGTTTCCATGTAGAAAAATAATATAAAAAAAAAAACAAATCTTGAAATGGTTTTCTGCAAAGGTTGATTTTTACACAAATTTGGTAAATATATGATGTACAGATGTTTGTGACATATTTCTGTTTGTTTTGTTTATGTTGCATTTAAACGAAAAGTAAATTTTTACAACATCGCACTTTGGCAAGATTAATAACAAATACCAAAATCGAATTTCGTGATTGTTTAATGCTTATTTTTATAAGGAGTTACTCAACAGCGTGCGTGGTATCATTAATTTGATTTTGTTTGTTTTTTTTTTAAATATATTGCAAGAAAAATAAACCCAAAAACTTTATGATTAGTAGCAACGAACGCATGAGTGATATTTTGGGTATGTTTTATTAATGATAGTCACACAAAATCCATTTTGCTAAAAAAAATTAGAATTTATTGTAACTTAAATCAAGATTAAGCTAAGTGTATCATTAATTTGGAATTTATGAATTTATTATTTTTTATACTAAATACCTTAGACGTATGAATGATATTTATTGCTTGGAAATTAGATATTGAGTAGACGCAGAAAAATAGAAATACATAGTAGTTCTTTTAATATATATAGTACATACTTCAATTTTGGCTTCCATCGTTTATACATTCTTTTTATACACCCATGTTGCCTGCAATCAAGTTCCTTTTATATTTTAAATATTTGTTAAATAATTTTCCAACTTTTATAGTTTATGTTAAGTGAAAATCATTTTTATTTTGTTGTCTTTTTAAATATTTTGCTGTCATACTTATTTTTATTTGCTTTTATTACCAGTTGATTATGGTTGTTGTGTGATGATTATGTTGGCGTTGATAATTTTGCTGGACATAAATATTAATATTTATTCACAATAATGTTTTTGCTCATTTAATGTCCGTTTCCTGTTTTTATATTGCCAGCATTTTCTTTTTTCAAATAATTATTTATATAACCAATCAGTTTGCCTTGGCATATTGATGGCTTTATAAATAAATCAGTCAATAATGTAAATATTTTTGGGGGAAAAAATCCCTTTTTAAGGCTTTTCTGACAAAATCATTTGAGGGTATTAAACTGTGCAAAATATTTATGTTGTTTCATTATTAAATGTGCAGAAAGATAAATTTGAGTTCAAACTATAATTGTTTTATGTATAGTGTTATATTTGGAATGCTGTTTGCTTTATAAACAAATTAAATTTCTATTTTCTTTAATGCTTCTATTTCCCATTAACCTGCAAACAAATAAATTTAGATCTTAATTCCAAACATTACGAATATGTCCTCATTTCTGCTAACATCTATTATGCCAGACTTTTAGGCTTTAATTTTAGCTTTATTCCCTCCCTAGAGAATTCTACATCTGACTTTTTAAACAACAATACCTACTTAAAAACCATCACAAATTAGTCTTATTTAAAATACCTCAACCTGGCTTAACGACAATAACCATATACAGTGACACTTCAATTCCCTGCACTACTTTATGGCACACACAAGTAAAACAAAAACATTATACTTTTTTTTTTAAAGTAAAAAATAAGCATTTGGAAAAAACTGTGCCACCACATTCATTTTAAAAATGGCATTTGTGAACAAGAGGTAAATGGAATTTTTATTTTTGTGAAAACAATTAAAGCATCATGAATATAAGTAAAAGGGCATAAAAACCATTTCGATTATTTTATTATTTTTCTAAGTTAGAGTTTTGCTTTAACCAAAAATTTTTATTTGCAAAAAAAGGATATATGGCCAGCTGCGAAACTAAGAGGCCGACAACAATGAAAATTGTAGGGCCCATACCAGACACAAAACTACAAATTATGTTAAATAAAATTTTACAATTTACTATGTTTTGTTTAACAAAATGATAATTTTTATAGTTGTGTTGCCGAAATTCGTCAATTTTCATATGATAAAATAGAATATTTTAAATTTTGCCTGTATTTATGAAATTATTTTATTCATTTTATAAGTTAGAGTTTTGTCTTAAACAAAAATTTTTATTTTCAAAAAAAGGATATATGGCCAGCTGGGAAACTAAGAGGCCGACAACAATGAAAATTGTAGGGCCCATACCAGATACAAAACTACAAATTATGTTAAATAAAATTTTACAATTTACTATGTTTTGTTTAACAAAATGATAATTTTTATAGTTTTGTTGCCGAAATTCGTCAATTTTCATATGATAGAATAGAATATTTTAAATTTTGCCTGTATTTATGAAATTATTTTATTCATTTTATAAGTTAGAGTTTTGCTTTAAACAAACATTTTTATTTAAAAAAAGGATATATGGCCAGCTGCGAAACTAAGAAGTCCAGTGTAATGAAAACTGTACGGTACATACTAGACACAAAACTACAACTTGTGTTAAACTAAAATTTTAAATTTACTTATTGTTGTTAGACAAAATTGCGATATTTATAATATAGTAATGAAAAATTTGTGTTTCTTATTTTATTTGTTATTTTAGAAACGAATGCTTTAATTGCCTTTTTAAAATATTATCACCCCTATCGCGAATAAAAATTCCACATGAAATTTGTTCCCTTTTCACAATTTTCCTATTCAAATTTAATATTAAAAAAATAAAAGGGAACAAATTTCATGGGGAATTTTTCTTCACGATAGTAGTGTATATGAAATTTTAATTTTCCAAAATTTTTTTAATTATATTAAAAACAATACTCCCACTGTTCATTATAGCTAAAGAAGTCCTTATCATTTTCTTTTCTTTCTTTCTGATCTTTTTTTTTATCAATTTTGTATGCAAATTTAAAATAAATATATTTCGTAGTTGCACAAACAATTCTAGTAAGAAACCTATTCCAATTTCCCACGAGATAGAAGCCGGCGAGTTTTGCATGCTATCCAAGCTTCAAATGCTACTACAGATATAATTATTTTTAGCTATGCAAAACAAAAAATAGTTTGAAAAAACTGGTCTTTGAGCGTTTTTATTTTTACATGCTTCAATTGTCAACCAGAGACTTATGGCACAATTTTATAACTTTTGTTGGTATATTTAATGTGAAACCAACCAACAAACTGAAACAACAAGAAAATTGGAACATACAATATAGATATGTATAAAATAACATACTAGCAGTAACAACTTAATGTGGCAGACATAATATTGTTTTGTAAGGTAATAGTGGCTGGTGAAAGTAATTAACAGGACATCATATTTGGTGACATTTCAAGGCATGAAAAAAAAAATATATAAAAACTTAAAAGAAATAGAAGCTGGGAATATATTGGCAATAATTTGTGTGTAACTTAAATTGGACACAGAATGTTAAGATATTACTTTTGGTCTCTATCAATTGCTTAGTAAATCTGCTACTGAACAGAAAGCTGCTTTAAACCAATGATAAGTGAAAGTAAGTAGTTCTGTAGCACTTCAACTTCAAAGCATTGTCTTGTTAGTATAAGATTTACAAAGCAGTTGATGCAAGTAATATTTAAACATTCTGTATCCAATTTAAGTTACACACCAAATTTCTATATTTTTAAAACCTAATTTTCTAAAAGCTAGAAACCTTGTGAAGGTAGTGTCTGTATAAGTTTCTATTGCTGCCTTAAAATTTTTACACGCAGAGAAAAAATATTGTTATATATAATTAACGAATTTATCTCAAAAATTTTACAAGATATTTGTTGTCACAATACTATGGTCAAAATAATTATTTTATGATTACCGCAATCATAATATGATTCAGCCAAAATTCACAAGAATACTTCTATAGGAAGTGTTGAGTCTATCCATAGACAGTAAATTTGCTTTAGGAATTCTTGATGTCTATCTAAAGACCTTTGGTTTTGTTTGATACATGATTATAGATAATAATGTGTTTAAAAACTTTTGAAATGATTATCGTGATCATGTTAAATATACTTTTTTATCTGTGTGTACTATTTCTTTTTTGTCCTGTCAGTTTAACTTTAACTCTGCTTCAAATTGTTGTTTTCTTCTCATTTGTTTGGTTTGTTTGGTAAGTATTTAAGTAAAACACTGTTTGTTACTTTAGGCTTTTTGTTTTTGTTTTATAGTAACTAATTTTGAAAAGTAAGCATAAATTCCTGCAGTTTTATTATGTCACACTTGCCAGTAGCTGAATTGTAAGCCAACACAATACCCAACTACCCAGTGAGTGTAAGGCGACCTCAATTTTTTTTTTTTTTTTTGTTCAAGCACAAATTGAGACTGTCAATTAGAATTTAAATTAAGAGTGGTTTAATACAAAGCCATTTGTTTAAACAAATTTTCCAATTATTTACAAAAAGAAGCTTTAAACAAAATCAATTTTACAGAAACTCCAGCTAAAACATATAAATTGTCAGCTGCGTATGAGTAATATTATTGAATTAATATTAAGTACACGTAACGTAACATTTAAGAAAACTCTTACAAGACATAATTAAATATTTAAAAGAGCCTCCTACATGTATCAACAAACATTTAAGTTGAATTTCCTTAACTTTATGCTTTTCTCAAAAAACCTAAATACGAGTAACTGTTTTTGTCATGCCTTCTGACCTTGCTTTTATGTTTTAATTATATTTCCAATACAAATTGCTTGGTTTTCGGCTTCTATTGTGTAACATTTGCTTTGACCCCTAGATTAATGTTCTTATTACATAAAAAATATATTTAGCCATCAACATAAAATACAATTTTCCTTGACAAATGTGTAACTGTCAATATGTCATGTACCAAAAACAGCAAAAGGAAACTTCATTAAAATTGAAAAGTAACACACACAACTGGGGGAGAAAGTTGAATGAACTGTTAAATTATAAAGAACGGAGAAACTGTTTGCTAAATTCTAGGAAACAATTAAGTGTTTGGAAAGTATCAAAAAAAAACACAAATAGAGCAGAATGCAGGATTGCTATGGAACAAATTTTCCACCTAAAAATTGTATTGTAGAATTTTTGATATTTTTTTACTTCATTTCTATTTGCTGCCAATATTCTACAGCCTTCTGTTTTACAAACTTTTGGGTATTCAGTTTTATTTGCTATTTAGTTTTAAAACTAATCTAAAATGTCTGAGCATTTGAATGCCATATATTTATGCAAAACCATTTGAAAATTGCAGTAAATGTGAAAACATAAATACATTAAATATAACACAACTACGCGCTTTATATTTCAGCCCTCCCAGAAAAAAAGGACACAATAATAAGGGCCTTTTTCGAGGCCTTCTAAATCAAACCCAAGTAGAGACATACTAACATTGTATTACATTCTGTATTACATTCTTTTAGCAGAAGATATTTGCAAAAGTCTTAACAAATAATGTAATCGCAAAGATAGACTTTAGTATACTTTTGTAAAAAGGACAGCTATGTATTTATGAAATATCGACTCTTTCAATATGTGTACTTAGGCCCCTAAAACTTATTTTCTTTCAAAAATTCCTTGCAGCATATGTTTAACTAACTAGTTTGCGATTCAGCATTTATGCATAATTTTTGTTGCCATAATTCATGCAATATTTAACAAATTATATACTTAATGCTAATGTGAAATGTGTTGAAATTATTATAAATATCTCCGATTTTATTTAGCTGTAGTTTTTATAATATAATGGAGTAGACAGTGAGAAAAATAAGTGAGGTAACAATAGGATTTCCTATAGCAAATCATTCGTCTAGAGATACACGTCAATTCTATCGTCCAAAGACTTAAAGTGTTTAAACTTTTCAAGAAAACATACAAAAGACTATACAAGATACAAGGCCATAGCTAAGACAACACAAGCTAGAAAATAAACTAAACCACATGCTGGACAATAGACTAGACTCTAAACTAAGTAGAAAAGAGACTAGACAAGAGACTATATGAGACTAGAGACGAGACTAGAGACCAAACAAGATACCAGACTAGAGACCAGGCAAGAAACCAGACAAGAGACAAGATTAGAGACGAGACTAGAAACCAGAAAGTGACAACACCAAAGATGACATTAAAGGCCTGACCAGAGACAAGACTATAGATGAAAATAGGGACGAGACTAAAGACGAGACCAGAAACTAGAGACCACACAAAATACCAGACAAACGACGAGTATAGAGTCGAGACTAGAGACGAGAGTAGAGACCAGACAGGAGACGAGACTAAAGGCCAGACTTGAGAGCAGATAAGAGATAAGACTAGCGGCGAGACTAGAACTGAGACTTGGAATGAGATTAGAGACCAGACTTGAGACGAGGGACGAAATTAATGACCAGGTCAGGAACGAAACCAGAGACAAGACTAGAGGCGTGACCAGAGAGGACACTAGAGACAAGACTAGATACGAAACTGGAAAGTATACACATACAGAGCCGACAAAAATAATAGCACTTCGATCATTTATTTAATATCTGTAAATGGCGAAATATTTAATGGATGGACGAGAGTAAAATCATTTTATTTGGTGGAAAGGGATCTCGTTTATATGTTAGGCAGAGTCTCAGAGTTGTTTTTCGGCGGCCAAAAATCTGTAACATTTGAATCGTTGAAGATATTTTAGTAATTTCTTGTGCAGAGAAAATATCTTGAATTTTTCTCCAGTTTTAATTGCATTAAAATCGCTGGATGGGAAATAAAAGGACAAAGGACGACAGTAGGACTAAGGCTATGCTAGAGATGGGAATAGAGACGAGATTATAAAATAAATATTAGACAAAAGACTATAACAGACACTTGAGACGAACGTATAGGCGAGACTGTGGAT
This sequence comes from Bellardia bayeri, assembly GCA_950370525.1. NCBI lineage: Eukaryota > Metazoa > Arthropoda > Insecta > Diptera > Calliphoridae > Bellardia > Bellardia bayeri. The sequence continues at coordinate 10,713,618 of OX493266.1, read as the reverse complement.
GAGTCTATATAAGACTTTAGAATAGACAAGACTATGCACAATATTATAGAGCTGAGAAGACGCGATAATTGAGACGAGATGAAACTATAGGCGAGTCTAGAAACAAAGCTATAGGCTAAACAAGAGACTTTAGTTAAAACTAGGGACGAGAAAACGAGAGACTTTAGAAGAAACTAGAGACGCCCCCATAGAAACAAAGCTATAGGCTAAACAAGAGACTTTAGTTAAAACTAGGGACGAGAAAACGAGAGACTTTAGAAGAAACTAGAGACGCCCCCATAGACTAGGTGATAGTGTGCCGGACTAACGTCAGAGGATTGCGAGTTTGATACCCGCCATAGACTCTGGATATTTTCTGCAGATAAACCAAAAGCTTCGCAGTTTGTGTGTGTTAATTATGTAAAAAAAAAAAATAAAAATTGTTTCATGTAAATTTGAACAAACTATACTAGAGCTGAGACAAGAGACTTCAGATAAGTCTCCATACTAAACTTGAGAATATTGTCTATTGACGAGACAATTTAGTTTTGTATTTATGTTATGTTTCTAGTTAATGTAAAACTATATTATAAGTTAATATGGACCAAGTTTGCTAAATTTTTATAGAATTTATAACTTATCTCAAGTTTGCTTAAGACACTGTAAAAATATTAAATTGCGTCTATTCTTTGACCACTAAGCAGCTGTTTTATACAAATTTTCCCGCCACTAACCAATTCTTACACGCTCTATAACACAAGTATTTGCTTTTTCTGCCAGTTTAGTACCACTGAGTTTTTTTTTTTAATATTGTTAAATAATATTATGCTATTTGTGTTACAGCTTTCTGTAGCTTTGCAAACAACAATCTTTTGCGGACATCTTTTTCTTGAGTTGTTGCTAGCAACTGTTTTTACATTGTTGTACTTGTTTAACATGCTGGCAGTTACATTAAGATTTATTTGTATTTTGTTTTTACTTAAAAAAAGAAAACAAAAAAGCTGCTGGTTTAGACAACATTTAACTTAGTTGTAAAATTGTCAAAGTCCATTTGACAGCTTATGTCAATGGCATGGAAAAACCAAAACTAAAAATTGAACAAACAAATGTAGTTGTCAAGTACAAATAAGTTTTAGTTGTAGGGAAAAATGTAATAAATAAGATAATGCAATTTTTGTGTTTTTTTTCTCTTGATTTTTTTGAAATTTTTTTTACAGGGCGTATAAGTAATATTAATGACATTTTTAAAATACATTAATATCAATCATACGTAGTTTTCATAGGGTTTTAGGAAATGATTAAGAAAATTAAAAATCTGTATAAAAATCATTTAAATCTCTTCAAATTGTTGAGAAGTTCTTGGGTTAGTATTATTAATTATTTTAGGGTGAAAAAACGGCGACATTAAATATAAATTGCGAATAGTGTTTGGTATTTATGTTGCTCTTATGATGATTACAATATACATATATCTATTGCCCTAAAAACTAAAAACACTTTATATAGAAATTAAGACTTTCCTTTAAAACAATGTTAGTGAAACAAAATGCTTTTCCAACTAGAATTTTTACGCACAACATGTAGCAAAAAAGTATTACAGAGTTTTTATAGTTTTAAAACAATTCCTTACTCAACTGCATTCAAACCAAAAATACATAAAACTTAAGATGTAAAAACCACAACTGCAGATAAACAGCAACTTCAGAAATTAGAACTCTCAGTAATTAGAATTTCCAGAAATTAGAATCAGTCATTTCATTGCATTAAGCGCTCTAAAATTAGAACTAAAAATTCTAATTTCCGAGCGTTCTTTTTCTTTTTCGTTGTAAACACTAAAATTTTGGCAGTTCATTTACCCCAAATAGTAAACAAAAAGGGGAATCCCATTTTAGTAAATGTTTTACAAATCTTGTTGATGTTTTTTGTGTTAATTGTTAACTTTAGATGAACTGAATTGTTATTTTTTGTTATGTTTTTCATAGTTTTTATGTTAAATAAACTAAAATGAAAACAAAGACTTAGTTTTTTGTATAGCTTTATTGTAAAATTTACCTAAATTTTAGTATAAAAACCCGTCCAGAAATTAGAATAATTCGAATCGCCCTAAAAACAAAGTGGTTCTAATTTCCGAGCGTCTACTGTATTTAACCAACTTACTTAACACTTACTTTCTTGCACAATTTCTAACAAAGGTTAGTACGACATGTAAATGAAAAGTCATGTGAAAAGCCATTTTAAAACATTCCTTATTACAAAGAATCTTACTACTAAAAACCACGGTTTAATTAAAAATAATATTATGACGACAAAATGTTTTAGTTTCCATGATATTTTATTTAGAATCTAAATTTCAGATAAACTGAATGAATACCTGTTAATCAGCTATAGTATTATTATTATAATGCCACGTATAAGTGTTTTCATGTGTTCAAATTAAATATTAATCATACGTATAGGTACGAGGCGGATTCGGAAACTTGTTGGTCTAGCACAGAAAGAGAATAGTTAGTTTTTCAAAAACATTTTTATTTTTCAATATAATCTCCTGAAACTTTAATACACTTAGTCCAATGCTTGTCTAGCAATGCTATCCCTTGATTAAAATAGTTTTCCTAAAGTACTTCAAAATAGTGCTTTAGAACTGTAATTGTAGCTTTATTTGAGGTAAAACGCTTGCCAGCTAGGAATTTTTTTTTTAGATTTGGAAACAGGTAAAAGTTATTGGGAGCTAAATCAGGAGATCAAGCAACTCGTTCTTGATTTTAGCTATTGTGAAAACACTCTTGTGCGCTGCTGCATTGTCTTGATGATGATTAATTTTTTTTGTGTTGTAAGCCAGTACGTTTTTATCGAATTTTTATATTTAATTGCTACAAAATGTTGCAATAGTACTTTTGATTTCTTGTTTTACCCAATCAATAAAATACCTTTGAAGTCCCAAAAAACCTTTGCCATAGTTTTTGCCTTCTTGGGGGCACTTCTTCCAGTTTCAGTTCATTGCTGGGATTGTATTTTTTTTTGTCTCTGGAGCGGTGCATCCATGGCTTATCCAAATTTGTGAAAAGATGCTTAAAATCGATTTTATTTTTCTTAAAACGATGCAGACAAGTTTGGGAAATTTTCATTCTCATACATTTTAGGTCGACTGTTAACAAATGCGGCATATGTAGTTCTGCAGGCAAAATTAAATGGACTCGATCATTTGAGATGCCCATGCTATTAGCTATTTCACGGACTTTTATTTGTCGATTATTTAATATCATATCATGCATTTTGACTACAATTGCTGTTGTTGTTGCTGTACGTGGTTCATCCTCAATTTAGCAACCCAATTTTTTTACTTTCAGCTAACACATTCACCATCTCATTATGAATTTCTTGTCTCGATAAACCTTTTTTATATAAATATTTAATGACACCACGTATTTCTAATTTTTCCATTGTAAAAAATCTCTGATGTTTTTTTTTTTTTGAACATCTGTTTCTATATGAAGCAGTTGTCAGATCGAAAAGAAATTTATTAATTTAACTTAGCTTTTTTCTGGTTATACCGCACTTTCGGTTCTAGGCTAATAAGTTTCCGAAACCCCCTCGTATATTGAAAAACCAAAATTTCTTATTAAGAAATGTATTTTAAATTTAACACTCTTAGCACGACCTAAGGCTTATTAAAATATTTTACTTTGTTTTCATTCTTATTTGCTTTACACATTTTCTGCTTACGTCTTCATAATGAATGCCAAAATATGTTAATTTGTTAAATTTTTAAAACAACAAAGTTTGAGAGGCAGGCGGCCTTTAAAAAGTTTAAACACGTTATTTTAAATTCTTTAATATGTTTTGCACTAGTGCCAGTATCTTCAAAGTTTATACACAATTGTACTTAACAAATTTGTCAAGTGTTTTTCCAAGAGCAACATATGATGAAACATCTCAAAAACTAAGAAATTTGCATATTTGTATATGAAGACAAGAGATTTTAAATCCTGCAACTAATGTTTGTTTAAGAAAAATGAAAACAAAGTCAATAGGTTAAAACAAGCATAAACAGAGAAATGTAAAAGTTTGTCATACTAATGAAATTTCAAAAGAATCAACATAAGATAATCTAAATAATCTATAGTTTAGACTACGGCCCACACAGTGGCCGTGTAGTGTATTTAATGGCCATAAATCAAGGAGGTGGCGGAGCTGCATGCAATTTTGCACACATTTATTTTAAATTTGTTAAGAATTTTAGTTTTTTTTTTTACAAAAATACGCCCACTTTTACGCCCACCTCCCATACAACTTAAATAGAAAATGTGGCATAGCTGCCATGATTTTAAATATATCAACTCAATTTTCATAAAACATTAATATTAAGAATGAGCTGCTGAAAATATGAACTGAATCCGCGCATTTTTACGCCCACCTCCCATACAAATGATATTTCAAAAATGCAATATCTTCTGCTTATTTTATAACTAAAATGAATATAGCATCTATTAAATGCTGTTTTAAGAATATGAAGAAAATCCACCCCCTGTAACACCCACCCCTCATACAAGTTCAATACAAAAATTTTTGTCAGTTTTACTCTATTTCATTTATTAACAACTTTTTCACATCCTCGTGCTAATCAAATTTTTTAAGCATCAATTTCTTTCTAAATAAATTGATATGTGGGTCGGAGGATATCAACAAATGATGCATTACGTCTTCGTTGGTAGAACAGCGACCAGTCTTGCACGAGTGATTTAGCCTAGAACGTCTATAATCTTTGTTTCTCGCTTCCTGCGCTTCTTCTGATAATATTCCTTTGAAAAATATACCATATGTTAATTTAAAATGTATGAAACAAATTGTATATTTAATCTACCTATAGGTAGAATGGCCTCAGATACAATTTTGCTACCATGTATCAAAACTTTATGCACTGTGATGGGCATGTAGTACCATCCATACAAATCAATGTACAATTTTGCCTGCAACTTATTGTGGTTAATATTATTTTGAACCGATGCATTTAAGTTTTTTCTATATAGCACAAATGCAATGAAATTTTCGTATTTCCCGCTCCCAAATTGGCATCGGCTACGTGTACGAGTAGCAAAGAAAGAAGGAAGGAAGAAAGGAAAGGAAAGAAGGAGGAATGGTTTTTCATTGTTTTTTCGGCGGCGCGCAAATTGGAGCAGGTTTTTTTTAGTCTGTTAGCTGAGACTCTCAGCTTTAATTTGGTATATGACTCCATGTGTCGCACTGCTTCCCACACAACTAAAAGTCTAACGGAAAATCATAAATGTTTATTTTTTTTGGCTCAAAATATATTTTCAAAGGAAATTTTTTTTTAAATTTTTTTTTAATTTACATAATGCTTAAAATGTCTTTTTAACATTTGTTGCGTCAAGGAAAATAATAAATTGTTCTTAAATATGATAATTTTTAAATCGTTGAAAAGGTTCACGCAGGGATCGGCTTGAAGTTTGAAAACAACCATTTTTATCTCACGGAAATTTTTACAAAAATATACACCTGATATTTCTTTGTATTCCTATACATAGCGCTTAAATGCCACTTTGGAATTTATTTGCTGCTTTCGATTTTAAAATTTTCCTACGTTTTAGAATCCATCGTGGTTCATTATACGTTATATGTAAAAACCTGACTAAAATACTTTATGTTTAAAGCCATCTAAAAACATAAGCAATAATCACTAATTTCCTAGATTAGAATATTTGAAACATTAAACTTGAAGTTTACGAAGACATGAATATTGTATAAATTAAAAGGAAATAAATAATAAAAAAAATTTTCTTGAACGTTTTTGGAAATTTGCTTTCCAGCGTGACTTTCTTTACGCAAAATGATGTTTTCATTATTAACATATCCTGGGCCACTCTGTGCTACTATGAAAAAGATTTGTTTATGGCTCTAGTGCCCATATTTGATAATTTAGTCTATACTCTAGTTAATGGTATAATCTACACTTTATATTGTCAATGATATGGTTTACCATCAAATATTCTCGTCTCGAGCATCAGCTCTATTCTAGTTTCTGCTACAGTTTCTAGTCTTTTGTTTAGTTTTGTCTCTAGTCTCATCTAAAGTTTCGTCTCTAGTCTTGTCTCTAGTCTCGTCTTTAGTCTCTCGTCTGTTGTCTCTAGTCTCTTCTCTGGTGTCGTCTCTTTTCCAGACTATTGCCTAGGGTCTTTTCTAGTTTCTGCTCTAGTTTCTTTACCAGTTTCTTATCCAGTCTCTAGTCTACTCTCTTCTTAAGTCTCTTGTCTCATCTCTAGTCTTGTCTCTAGTCTCCTCTCTGGTGTCATCTCTTTTCCAGACTATCGTCTAGGGTCTTGTCTAGTCTCTGGTCTAGTTTCTTTACCAGTCTCTTGTCCAGTCTCTAGTCTACTGTCTTCTCAAGTCTCTTGTCTAGTCTCGTCTTTTATCTCGTCTCTTTTCTTTAGTCTCTTCTCTGGAGTCGTCTCTTTTCTGGACTATTGCCTAGGGTCTTGTCTAGTTTCTTTACCAGTATATTGTCCAGTCTCTAGTCTACTCTCTTCTCAAGTCTCTTGTCTCGTCTCTAGTCTTGTCTCTAATCTCGTTTTTATTACTATATTTTATGTATAGTCTAGTTTATGGCATAGTTAGTTGCCTAATCTACTATCTAGTCTTTTATCTAGTCTCTTGCCTTATCTCGTTTAGTTTATAGCCTGTCGACACCAATGTTCAATACTTTGAAGATTTTTCCAAGTCCTGCCTCTTATCTCGTCTTTTGCCTCGTCTCTCTAGTCTCGTCTCTAGTCTCGTTTTTTATCTCATCTCTTGCCTCGTCTCAAGTCTCTCGTCTCTTGTCTCTAGTCTTTTCTCTGATATTGTGTCTTCTCCAGACTATTGGCTAAGCTCTTGTCTAGTCTGTGGTCTAGTTTCTTTTTCAGTCTCTTGTAAGTCTCCTTCCTTGCCTCGTTTAGTTTATAAGCTGTCGACACCAATGTTCAATGCTTTGAAGATTTTGCCAAGTCCTGCCTCTTATCTCGTCTTTTACCTCGTCTCTCTAGTCTTGTCTCTAGTCTCGTTTTTTATCTCATCTCTTGACTCGTCTGTAGTCTCATTTCTAGTCTCGCCTCCAGTCTCTCGTCTCTTGTCTAGTCTCTGACCTAATTTCTTTTCCAGCCTCTTGTCCAGTCTCTTGTCTAGTCTCGTTTTTATTATTATATTTAGTGTATAGTCTAGTCTATGGTATAGCTAGTTGCTTAATCTACTATCTAGTCTCCTTCCTTGCCTCGTTTAGTTTATAGGCTGTCGACACCAATGTTCAATGCTTTGAAGATTTTGCCAAGTCCTGCCTATTATCCCGTCATTTAATTCGTCTCTCTAGTGTCGTTTTAAGTCTGGTCTCTTGTCTCGTCTCTACTCTTTAGCTTCGCCCCAAGTCTTGTCTCTTGCCTCGTCTCTAGTCTCATTTCTTATCTGGTCTCTTGCCTCGTCTCTATTCTCATCACTTCATACAAATTCCCTTATTTTTTAGTAAAAAAAATGTACAATAATTTTTAATTCCTTTTAGTTTTAATGAGAAAAATTCTTTTCAAGTTTCATAGTTTCAAATTTTGTTAAAAATAATCTTCTTTCTCTTGTTGGTAACTGCAGTTTATTAAAATGCAATTCATTTCTGTCTTCTTAGGTGTCTTTGGAATTTTGTTACAAAGTTCATAACTTTCCAATAGTTGTCTATATTAAGCAGGACTTTATTAGTAATAAATCTTTTGGCAAAAGTTTGCACAATTTATTAAAGATTACAGGACACAGATGTGGCAATAGAAAGCAGGTAACAAAACAGCATTAGGCAAACAAGTTGGTTAAGAAAACTAGCACACAAATTGACATGCTATAAAATCTTGTGAAACTGACTTTAAGGAAATAACTTTGGGAATCAAATGTGGCATAAGAAGTATATCATAATTATTTTAAATAATGAAAACATTTTGTAATATCTCAAAGTGTTTTCAGTTAGCAGACAAAAATTTTTACAACATTTGTTTAATATTTTTTTTATTTTGCATAAATTAAAGAAAAGTTTTATATTTCTTTCTTTTTCCAATATTAAAAATTCAACAAAAACCCATGATCATAAACACCTTGAGGTAACAGTAGGTGAAAGTAATCATGTAACATATTGATTTCAATTTATTTATGCTCTGTTTAATATTCATAACTTGTTTAATAAAATAAAAACTTTCTAGAAAATTTTAAATAAAAAATGCAAAAAAAAGCAAAGAAAAATTTAAACTTTAATAAAGTAAAGCAAAAGGACTAAAGTAAGGGAAGGACTATCTTTTCTACTGAATTATAACTAACATTGGTTGATCCTAAAATTATGGCAAAAATGTCAATATTCATGCAGTATTCAATACTCTACTGAATAAAACTTAATACATATTAAGTAAATTTACGAAATATTTCTGCAACATCCTTAGACTAACACAGTAAAGTTATAGATACACACAAGTACAAAGTATAGTGTAGTATTTCCTTGGAATTTTCTTAGCACACTTGTCTTCATTTTAAAATATAGATTGTGTATTTTTTTCTCTCTCCTCTTTCTAGACCTCAGCTATCAGAGCTAGCAATCATTATTTCAACACACAATAAATCTCTAATCTTAACAAAAATCACCGGAAGAATTTCAATGAAGTGTTGCTGTTTATTAGGCTTCAGGACTTACTTACATTTTGCCATAAAGAAAAGTCACTGAATTATACAAAATACAATGAAAATCAATTTCAGCCTTAAAGTTTACTTTGCTATACATGCTGTCTTTTTCATTTTATATTTCTTTTTTCAAACAGAAGCTGACAAAAAACCCTCAGGGAATTCAAAAGTTGTTATATGGCCAGAACAAAAAAAAAAAAAAAATACTGTCAAAATGATGACTTTGTTATTGAGTAGAAACACGAAATTGTGACCAATTTGTAGGAATACAAGTTGGAAACTTAAAAAAGTGTTTTATTGTCATAAATTTTATAATTTTCTAATATACAGTGGGGATGCTGTATAGGAAAGAAGAAAGAACTGTTAATGAATTTGTATTGATTTTGAAAAGGTTAAGGAACTTTGTGTTAAAGTTTCAAATGGCTTTTGAAGTATTTACTTTTGTGACATTCCTGTGGAGAAATTAATTAATTTTTAATAATTTATAGCTTTTTATAGGAAGGTGTTTTTAGGAATATTTTATGTGTACAAAATTTAAACCTAAATAAAAGCATCAATTATAAGTGGAAAAATCTTCAAAATGCAAGTAAAGCATTCAACATTGGTATGGACAGCCTATAAACTAAATGAGATGAAACAGGAGAGTAGATAAAAGACTAGATTGTAGATTAAGCAACAAACTTTACCATAGACTAGACTGTACACTAGATATGCTAATAAAAACAGGACTGGAGCCGAGACTAGACAAGAGACTATAAAAGAGACTTGACAAAAAACTAACGAATAAATTAGACAAGATACTGGACAGGAGACTAGACCGAATACTAAATAAGAGACTGGACAAGAGACTGGACAAAAGACTAGACCAGAGACCAAACAAGAGACTGGACAAGAGACTGGACAAGAGACTAGGCAAGATACTGGACAAAAGACTAGACCAGAAAATATAGAATAGACTAGACAAGAGACTGGACAAGAGACTAGACCGAATACTAAATAAGAGACTGGACAAGAGACTGGACAAAAGACTAGACCAGAGACCAAACAAGAGACTGGACAAGAGACTGGACAAAAGACTAGACCAGAGACTAAACAAGAGACTGGACAAGAGACTGGACAAGAGACTGAACAAAAGACTAGACCAGAGACTAAACAAGAGACTGGACAAAACACTAGACCAGAGAATATACAAGAGACTTGACAATAAACTGGACAACGGACTGAACAAAATACTATATCAGAGACTAGGCAAGATAATAGACAAGAGACTGAAAAATAGACTGAACAAGAGACTAGATCAGAAATTAGACAAGAGACTGGACAAAAGACTAGACCAGAGAATAAACAAGAGACTAGACAAGAGAGTCGACAAGAGATTAGACAAGAGACTACACGAGATTAGAGACGAGACTAGAGACCAAACAAGAGACTGTACAAGAGACGAAACCAGAGACGAAACCAGAGACGACCCCAGAAACGAGTCCAGAGACGGGACTTGAGAAGAGACTAGAGATAAGAGTAGAGTAGAGTAGAGTAGAGTAGAGTAGAGTAGAGTAGAGTAGAGTAGAGTAGAGTAGAGTAGAGTAGAGTAGAGTAGAGTAGAGTAGAGTAGAGTAGAGTAGAGTAGAGTAGAGTAGAGTAGAGTAGAGTAGAGTAGAGTAGAGTAGAGTAGAGTAGAGTAGAGTAGAGTAGAGTAGAGTAGAGTAGAGTAGAGTAGAGTAGAGTAGAGTAGAGTAGAGTAGAGTAGAGTAGAGTAGAGTAGAGTAGAGTAGAGTAGAGTAGAGTAGAGTAGAGTAGAGTAGAGTAGAGTAGAGTAGAGTAGAGTAGAGTAGAGTAGAGTAGAGTAGAGTAGAGTAGAGTAGAGTAGAGTAGAGTAGAGTAGAGTAGAGTAGAGTAGAGTAGAGTAGAGTAGAGTAGAGTAGAGTAGAGTAGAGTAGAGTAGAGTAGAGACGAGAAACTGTAGACTAGGGACTATATACAAGAGACTTTTTTTTTTTGATACGCTGGTTGTGTAGAATCTTCATAGATGTATTCAGTCCATACTTGAAAAACATGTACGATTCAGCTTATTACTAAACCACCTACGTACTAAACCCTGCTCACCCACCCCGCGGAACTGCCATCTGGTATTACTTCGCGGGGGTGTTAGCTTACGCTGCCCCGGTTATCGGTCTTCTAGTGACCTCCTTTCTAAGGACTTGCGAGTTGCCTCTGCTTTGTGAAGTGCCCGATTTATGCCGCTAACATAAGTGTTTATTGCGGCCCAACATTCTTCCGACTGAAGCATAACTTTAATTCTGTTACCAGGGTACAAAGTTTCTACAAGGTACGTCTGGAGTCTTCTACGTTGTTCTAAAAATCTAGGCCATGTAAATGTGACATGTTCTGCCGGTTCGTTATCTTCGGGACATTGTGGGCATCTGGGGGAATTAGCGTGACCGCGACAGTATAAATAGCTTCTATAGGACCCATGTCCTGAAATTAATTGTGTCAAGTTATAATTGGTTTACCCATGCTGGCGCTTTAACCACATATCAATACTTGGGATTTATTTAAAGGTCCAACGACCTTTAGATGAATTCTACTACCAACGAGACTTCAAATAAGAGCCACTCTATAGTCTACACATAGTCATAGTTGGGTTTATATTCAGAACAATATATTTTTTATAGTTTGCTAGCAGTCTACACTATAAGCTATTCTTTAAGGTATGGTCACACTTTACAAATAATTGCCGAAAAAGACGTAACCACTAAATAAAACAAAAAACTTTGTTTATTTAGGGCAAGACACAACAAATATTTAGTTTATTTTTTTTTTGTTGATGTTGTAAGAATAAACAACGTCAAACAAATTTGTGCTAAAACAAGTGGTTACGCTTTTTTGAGTAAATATTTGCCATGTATGACCATATCTTTAGTTTAATGTTTAGTAACTATAATTTAAAAAAATATTTTAATTTCTCATAACGTGTCTACAATTTATACAGATTATTGATTTTATATCATGTTCAGCGTTTACAAAAACCTATTGCCATTTCCTGGTATTTAAGTTTTATGTGCATCTTGCTGCTTTACTTTTATCATGGGCATTAGCGTCTATTATCCATGAATTTAGTTGTTAAAACTAAAAACTGTTTCGTTACTAGTCTTATCCAACAGGACGTTAGATGATAAAGTTATAGTTACAGTGATGATTCCCACGAGTTATGATTTTCTTTGCTGTAAATTTTTATGTTGCAATTTTATTGCTAGGTACAGGTTATTATGATTAATGACATTAAGTACGTGTTACGTGTTGGAAATAAAATATGTAGCTATAAAATGGAGGAATAGTATTTTAGAAATATGGGTCATAAAAGAAATTGAGACATTTGAGTTATTTTAAAACCAGCTATAAAATAATGCAGCTGTTTATGTTACAGAAATTATTGTAATTATTTTGTATTAACAGGGCATATTTAAATTGTTATCTTTTGTAGGCAGCAGTTTACTTAGATATAATTTTTATTGCAATAAAACCTGTAAATTTATTAAGAAATATAAAAGCCATTTATTAACAATCTAAAAACGAAATCAAATTTCTTATTACAATTTAACATTTCATTATAATTCATTTATTTAACTTTATTGTTATAGCAAAATCTCATAAAGCTTATTATTATTTTGAAAAGTAATAAAAGAGATTTTGTTATTTCATCCCCTATAAATGAATTCAAACATCATTTCGTATGTTGAAAAGTTCAGGTGTTTTATATCAACACATACAAATCTCTATAATATTTGCTGAGTTGACAATAGTATTTAAAAAAATAAAAAACAGAATAAAAAAAAGTGGGTTAGAAGCCACCAACTTTTCCATTATATTATTTCTGCTGGAATTCTTGCTAATTGAATTTAAATAAAACGTTTCTCTTTGCAATACTTTAATGTGAATTAACTTTTGCTTTAGGAAGTTTTCTTTTCAACTATTTATCAATTTTAAGATTATACCAGTTTAAACTTAAACCATTTGCTTGTCATTTGATAAGCCAGCAAAGAAGTACAAAATTTTGTTGCTTAAATTATTAAGAAAATTTCAGCCTAGTTTCAAAACTTAATTATTTAGAAGTTTTCCACAAAAGGCAAAACAGCCTTTAAATATTTATTTAACAAAAGTTCAGTTCAATAGATTGATTAAAAAGTCAGTAGTTATTTGCATATAGCAAACAATATTCAAGCAGAAACAGAAAGAAAATTTAGTTTAATTTAAGTTTATGTAGCATAATTTAAAGTTAAATAAACTTATATTGAATACGTGTTTTTTTAAATCCTTTAAAGTATGGATGTTCTAAAAAGTGTACTGTTATATAATATTTAGCGATTCTGCTTATTTTTCCTAGAATTTGAATTTTCTTAGAGTATATAAATGTAGAAATCTATGTATTGCAGTATACTTTCACTTCTATTAAAGTACTAAATAAAATAGCAAGGTTCTAAAAAACTCATAAATACTTTCTCCTCTACTGGTTAGAAATCCTTTATGCAAATAATAAGGAATTCTAAATCCTTTGTTTCATTCCCTTCTTTTCATATTTATTGGCTAAATTCTTCTGAGTATTAAAATCAAAACGATTTGATTTCGGCTTAGAGAGTTTGATAATCTCTTTCAATTGTCCAGCCAATTTCAAGTGCTTTTCAGCTAAACATTTATAGTTCATAGTTTTCATTTAATTATGAAAATTTAAACATTTTAGTTGCTTTAGATTTATTAAATTTATAATTTATGTTAAATAACATTTTTGTAATATCAATAAACTCTTTAAAATATAGATGTTCTTAAAAGTGTTTTATAGTAATAATTCCTGTATTTATAATTAAAATTTGTAGGTTTGTTTAAATTATAAAACGTTAAACATTTTAATTGTTCAAACTTCATACAGTTTTTAAATTATGTTAACTAAACAGCCTAAATAAATAAAATTTGGCACAAGAGTAACTTATCATCAAGTCCTTTAAAATATAGACGTCTTCAAAAGGGTGCTGTTATAAAAACTCATTTATTTCTATAGAATAATTATTAATTTCATAATCGAACTGTTAATTTTTACTTCTTGATAAATTTTAGTTAGGCTCGAGTTCATTAAATTTAATTTTCATTAAATTATTTTTACTGAAGTTAGGAATTACAACTTGAAAAATTTATTATTAAAAATTTTTGATAATTTTTCTTGACTAGGATTCGAACCTGGGTTATTGAATTTACATATGTTTCGAGAAATCCCACTTTCTCTCATCAGAATTCTTTGCGTTCTACCACCTACACCACTGCGGTGCCGGTCAGCCAACAGACAAACATCAATCCTTTAACCAGTGTTAGTTCTGGTAGTTCGAAGTTTTTGCTGTAATTATCATTTGTTTATTAATTTCTATTCATAGTTGTTTTTTTTCCCTTTTCTTCAGTTTTTTCGTATTCATGTCAAGACTTCGTCTCGAAAACTTGAATACATTTGTTTTTGTTTATGTTTTTGTCCACTTTCGTACAACATGTAAACATTATGGCTTGTGCCCTAGCTATTTTTATAGAATAATTATTAATTTCATAATCGAACTGTTAATTTTTACTTCTTGATAAATTTTAGTTAGGCTCGAGTTCATTAAATTTAATTTTCATTAAATTATTTTTACTGAAGTTAGGAATTACAACTTGAAAAATTTATTATTAAAAATGTATTCAAGTTTTCGAGACGAAGTCTTGACATGAATACAAAAAAACTGAAGAAAAGGGAAAAAAAACAACTATGAATAGAAATTAATAAACAAATGATAATTACAGCAAAAACTTCGAACTACCAGAACTAACACTGGTTAAAGGATTGATGTTTGTCTGTTGGCTGACCGGCACCGCAGTGGTGTAGGTGGTAGAACGCAAAGAATTCTGATGAGAGAAAGTGGGATTTCTCGAAACATATGTAAATTCAATAACCCAGGTTCGAATCCTAGTCAAGAAAAATTATCAAAAATTTTTAATAATAAATTTTTAAAGTTGTAATTCCTAACTTCAGTAAAAATAATTTAATGAAAATTAAATTTAATGAACTCGAGCCTAACTAAAATTTATCAAGAAGTAAAAATTAACAGTTCGATTATGAAATTAATAATTATTCTATAAAAATAGCTAGGGCACAAGCCATAATGTTTACATGTTGTACGAAAGTGGACAAAAACATAATAAACAAAAACAAATGTATTCAAGTTTTCGAGACGAAAAGTATAGACGTTCTTTAAAGTGTGCTGTTACAATAATTCCTTTATTTCTTTTTATAGCTTTAAGTTTTCATTTAATTATCAAAATTAAAACCATTCATAACCTAAACAGCCTAAATAAATAACAGTTTGTAATAGATTATCATAAAAACTTTGGTTTCAAATGCAAATTATACACATTGCAGAAATTTTTATTATAGACAGTGTGGGGGAATATTGTTTCAGAAAGAGTTTTATATTTGCATTACTCAAAATTTGTAGCTACGTTTATTTTATTAGCTAACTAGCCTTTAGAAAAATGCTTTAGTTTTGGCAAAAATTAAAAATTTTATAATATTTTCTCATTCAAAAAACTTTTATTAAAGAAACAATTTTTAAGAGTTTTCGAATTTGATTTCAGAAAAAATACATCATATTTAAAGAACTATGAAATCTTTATTTGAGTCTTTAGAACTCTGCAACATATCGGCCGATATCTCACGAATAAATTCTTTAATATTAGCTTTCAGTTCGCCAGCCCTTGTGGGCTTGTCCCAGCCGCTCGATTTGGGCAGCCAACTGACCGGCCCGAAACATGAAATAAACTGTTCACCGAACTCGCCTCTTAATTGGCTCATTGTTTCGCATGCTGTGTGGAATGTGACATCATCATATTTAAAGCACTTTATTTTCAGGTCAAAACAAAATTTGTTACCATCGCATGACAGTGCTCGCCATTCATAGTAACGTTCCTGCGTGGGTTGTCTTTGAAAAAGTACGGTCCAATGATATAATAATCTACACCAACCTGAACATTTTGCGGGATGTATTGGCAGTTCTGGCTGCTCTTCCCAGCAAATTTGGTAATTTATAACAATTTAGCTTGTTCACGTATCCGTTGAACCTGAAGTGAATTTCGTGGCTGAACAGAATTTTCTGACAAAAACTAAATCTCTACTTTGTTAATCGAACATGTATTTTAATAATAAAATTCAATAATCTGAAAGCATTGGTCGTTGGTAGGTTAATTCGTGGTTAAACCAAACAGAACATGTTACAGGAAAACAGCTAAGCTAAAAAACCAGTCTTGCAAAAAAGAAAGTTGTTAAAAAATTAGCCTTTTTATTTCATTTCTGTTTTACATAAAGTAGTTAGTTTTAATTATTACACAGTAATCTGTAAAATGTTTAAATATTTGTACACTTCCATATTGGGAAAAGGGCATTTACTACTGTATGTAAATAAGCAAAAGTTTAAGTAATGTGTAAAATTTTGTATTTAATGAAAACAAAGTTTGTAATCATTATAGTTAGTTTTTAAAATATAAGTGAATTTGCATATTCAACAATCAAACACAATTTTAAATGGAAATATTTTTGGATTATAAAACTTAAAAGTACACATCAGTAAAATATATTTCATATGAAATACAAAACACAAAAAAAATTATTTAATTACTTAATTACTGGCTTTTAGTAGACGACCATTATGTATCTATAGTAGCTCATATTGAAGAATTAACAAAAAATTTTGCTAAATATTTTTTTGGGTTTTCTTACCTTCAATTCTATTTTCGTTTCTTATGCTTTAAACTAATAGTAATTAATAAATGTTAAGTGCTTGCCTTAAGAAAACACTTAAAGCTTTTAAAATCTTTGCAATATCCATTAATTATTTCCCCAATTAGCTAATTGATTAAGTATCAATATGTATGGTGGTAAGCAAACTGCTGGCAAATTGATATCAAGAAATAGTGGGTGGTATTATTGATTCCGCACGGAAAAGAACACTAAGCGGAAAGAAATATCGATCGATATGTAAAATGTAATTATTTATTCCTGCGGCATGCCGCAATACTGTCTGTGTAGAGATGGTACCGCAAAATGGAAAAATACTACAGCAACGGAATAAATAATTTAAAATTATGCTTCCGCACAAAATATAATTCGACCCACCCAGTATTACAAGAAACATATAACATCTAAATAAACAGCAGTATAGCTATAATTTGTTAAAATTCTTGATCATTATTGTTGATTTAGAGAAAAGGATTGAATTTTATTGAGGACATTATGTAAATTTCACTATTTCACTATTGAAACATCAGAAAAACATAAGAATAGTTGATTTTCTTGATAATTTAATCGAACTGTTTTAATTTATAGCTTTAATTTGTTAAAAATTCTTGATTTATAAAAATGTAGTAAATATACAACTTTTTTAGTAAATCTACTACTCTTTTCATAAACTAAAAACTACAACATTTTTATATTTATATTTAGTTTGATTGAATGATTTAATTTTTTTGATAAAATTTTGTAAATTTCATTATTTAAAAAAGGTAGTAAATCTACTACTTTTTGGAAACATCAGAAAAACATAAGAAAAGTTGGTTTTGTTGATAATTGAATTCAACTGTTTTAATTTATAGCTTTAATTTGTTAAAAATTCTTGATTTATAAAAATGTAATAAATCTACTACTTTTTTGAAACATCAGAAAAACATAAGAATAGTTGATTTTCTTGATAATTTAATTCAACTGTTTTAATTTATAGCTTTTGTTGAAAATTGTTGATAAATAAAACTGTAGTAAATATATTACTTTTTTCGTAAATCTACTACTTTTTTCGTGAACTAAAAACTAAAAAATTTCTATAATCTATATATAGTTTGATTAAATGATTTAATTTTTTTGATAAAATTTGGAAAATTTAATTGTTCAAAAAAAGGTAGTAAATCTACTACTTTTTTGAAACATCAGAAAATCATAAGAAAAGTTGGTTTTCTTGATAATTTAATTCAACTATTTTAATTTATAGTTTTAATTTGTTAAATTTCTTGATTTATAAAAAAAGTAGTAAATCTACTACTTTTTTAATGAATTTTAAACTGCAAAATTGTTATGTTTTTCTTTAGTTTAATTCAATGATTTTATTATATTGTTATAAATTTATAAAATTCGTTAGTTAAAAAAGGTAGTAAATCTACTACTTTTTCGAAACATAAGAAAAGTTGGTTTTCTTGATAACTTAATTAATTTATAGCTTTAATTTGTTGAAATTCTTGATTTATAAAAAAGTAGTAAATATACTACTTTTTCTACTACTTTTTTTGTGAATTTGAAATTGCAAAATTTTTATTATATTATTTAGCTAAATAGAGGATTTAATTTTCTTGAAAAATTCTTGTAAAATTCGTTTGTTAAAAAAGTTAATAAATCTACTACTTTTTTTAAAATCAGAAAAACGTAAGCAAAGTTGACTATGTTAACAATCCACAGTTATTGTTTTTATTTATATAACTGATTTGTTAAAATTCTTGAATTATAAAAAAGTAGTAAATCTACTACTTTTTTCATGAATTATAAACTGCAAAATTTTTAATATTTTTATTTAGATTGATTCAACGATTTTATTATATTGTTTTAAATTTGTAAAATTCGTTAGTTAAAAAAGGTAGTAAATCTACTACTTTTTTAAAACATCAGAAAAACATAAGAAAAGTTGGTTTTCTTGATAATTTAATTCAACTGTTTTAATTTATAGCTTTAATTTGTTAAAATTTATATTTATAAAAAAGTAGTAAATTTACTACTTTTTTTCTACTACTTTTTTTTTTTGGTGAATTTGAAATTACAAAATTTTTATATTATTATTTAGCTAAATAAAGGATTTAATTTACTTGAAAAAATTTTGTAAAATTCGTTTGTTAAAAAAGTTAATAAATCTACTACATTTTTTCATGAAACATAAACTACAAAATTTTTATATTTTTATTTAGTTTGATTCAATGATTTTATTTTATTGTTTTAAATTTGTAAATTTCATTATTTAAAAGAGATAGTAAATCTACTACTTTTTTAAACCTTAGCCAAACGTAAGAAAAATTGCCTATCTCAATAATTGAATTCTCCTGTTTTAATTTATACAGATTTAAACAGATATTTTATTAATAAAACATTTAAAATCTTTCCTTTAAAATTTTTAGTAGATATTGAAAATTGTTTTCAATTTCATAACTTAAGTTGTGGTTCTTACATTTTATAATTGAACCTAAGTCCCTGTATGTATTCAATTATTTAACCAAATGTCTACTGTTCAACAATAAGTGCTTTCTGCTGATTGTAAATTGTGGTTACAATTTCTATTTATGTAATTTTAAAACAGTATTATAAAATTAAACACATGACAGATAAGAGCAGCAAAAGAAAATTGTTTTCCAAATTCGTAGAAATTCTTAGTCAAGTGTTAATCCTGTTGGAAACTCATCAAACAAATTATGTTGTAAAGTTTCACAGCATGTTTTATTTCCCAAATTATGTTGTTTGTAAAGCTCTGCAAATGTTGATTGTATTTTAGATAAATAATAATATTTTAATTATTTAATTTAATAAGATTCATTGGAAAATTGTCTTCATCATTAAGCTCGTTATGTCGTTTAATGTTTAACTATCTAGAGGTTTTTCAAAACAGCCAGTGTATGTATTACAAAATAACTAAAATACAAATCTTGTACATTACAAACAAATACCTTAAGCAATTTACAACAACAGAGGCTTATAGAGGTATATATGTAATTTGAATACGTTATATAGATTAATGGAATTTCTCTTAGTTTATTAACATCCCTTCCATTAAGCTTTTACTGTGTATTTTTGGCAAAATTTATAAACATTGAAATATGTATGTTCTATTTATATTTGAAATTTGTATTTAGTTTTACTGTCTGTTGATTTTGTTATGTGGTAAAATAATACAATTACTGCAAGTTATGTTTTATTATTAACATATTTAATAGTTTCCATAAAATCTTTTAACATTCAGATTTCTATAACATTTATGTTGACATTTTGAGTAATGAACATGTACTACAGGCGACATTTGAATGCATACACGAATGAAAATGAATTATAGCAAAACTGTTTAAAAGATAAGTTGAATAAAATAATGTTATGTAGGATAATTTCTATAAAATAAATAGAATTTCGAATTACATATGTCATGCAGCAGTTATTCAGGACAAATTTTCTTTTTAAAGTGTTAATGAGAATTTGCGAAATTTTGAAAATGAAAAAAAGATATTCAATTCGTATGAAAACATTCAAAATTTGCTAAAGAATCTTTTAATAGAAATTCCTTGTTTTGACAATTATTCGGATAATTAAATAAAGGATTATACGAGTAGTCGTATAAAAATACTTAAAATGCTAAAACTATTTGAATTATATAAATAAAATATTAATTTCATATAAAATTTACACGAATAATCGGTAAACCGAATAATCGATTAAGCGTATATTTTCGATTAATCAAAAAAAAAAAAAACATTAAAAATGCTTAAAATTAATGACTTATATGTATTATATATTAATTTTATATAAAATTTGCAAGTTTAATCGCAAAACCGAATAATCGATTAATCGAATTTTTTTGATCGTTTAAATAAAAAATTTAAAATTTTTTTTTAAAATATGTAAGTGTCTTACATACAAAAATTTTGATTTCATATAAAATTTACACGAATAATCGGAAACCCGAATAATCGCTTAAATGAATACTTTCGATTAATCGAATAAAAAATTTAAAAAATTTTAAAAATAAATGTCTTATACTATAGAAAAATATTGATTTTATATAAAATTTACACGAATAATCGGAAATCCGAATAGGCGAATAGTTTCAATTAATCGAAGAAACAAGTTAAAAGATTTAAAAAATTAATGTCTTATATACAAAAGTATAGATTTCATATAAAATTTAAACGAATAATCGCAAAACCGAATAGGCGAATAGTTTCAATTAATCGAAGAAAAAAGTTAAAAGATTTAAAAAATTAATGTCTTATATACAAAAGTATAGATTTCATATAAAATTTAAACGAATAATCGCAACACCGAGTAATGGATTAAGCGAATATTTCTGATTAATCGAGTAAGAAAGTTTAAAAATTTTAAAAATAACGAATAATCGATTAAGCGAATAGTTTCAACTAATCAAAGAAAAAAGTTAAAAACAATATTAGAAATGAATTATTTATACAAAAATAATAATTTCGTATAAAAATTGCACGATAATCGGAAAAACGAATAATCGATTAAACGAATATTTCTGATTTATCAAAGAAAAAAGTTTTAGAAAATTTAATTAAACAATGACTTGTATACAAAAATATTGATTTCATATAAAATTTACACGAATAATCGAATAATATAATAATTTAAAATAAAATTGTTTAGGAATTTAAAAGAATGCAATATTTTATGAATTTTTTATATAAACTTTTACTGTACTTAATGAATTTTAAGGATTATTCGAAAAACCAATGAAACAATATTACGATTAGTCAAACAAAAACAAAAACTAAAAAAAAATAAAACAAATACTTGTATATTAAAATATTAAAAAAATAAAGATTTTATTTGAAAGGTTCATAAAACCGAATAATCGATAAAAAAATATTTTTTTTTAAAAATTGTTTAGAATTGAGAATTTTGTATAATTTTAGTATTTTTTTTTATATGATTGAACATTTTTATGATTATTCGAATAACCGATTAAACGTATAAAATGTTGCGTAATGCTTAGAATATGTTTTTATATTTACAAAAGTATAGATTTAAATGAATCGTAAACGAATAATCGTAAAACCGAATAATCGTTTCAACGAATAATTTTTTATAAAGTAAGAAAATTTACAAAAATTGTAAAGTATTAAAAATAACTTTTACTACTAAATTTTAACTATAAAAGAAAAACCGTTTTCAAAATTGTTTGATTATTTAATGAAAATTGAACTGATTGAATATTTTTTAAAATTTTTATTAAACAAAAGAACTAGAATTATCATAAAGTTGTAAAATCGAATAATCGATTAGTCGAATAATTAAAAATTTAACAAAAAATCTTAACAAAAATTATTTAAAATTTAAAATTGTTTAGAATTTTAGGAATTTTGTGTATTTGAAGTAATATTTGTTATGAGATTAGTCGAATAAACGATTATTCTATTAGTCAAATAAACAATTAGGCAGATAATCGAATAAACGATTATTCGTTTAATCGAATAAAATTGTAACAAAATGTTAACAATTCAAGAGCATAGGTATGAAAATATAGATTTTTTTTATGAATCTGAGATGAATAATCGGTAATACGATTAATCACTTTAGCGAATAATACGATTAATTAAGTTAGCGAATAGTAACACGTAAAAGAAATACTTATTCGTGTTAATTTAAAGATTTTTCGTTTAATCGAAAAAAAATTATAACAAAATGCTGAAAATATGTAATTGATATATTATTGTTTTCACATGAAACTTAGACGAATAATCGGTGAGCCCAATAATATTTTTTTTAATAATTAAGAAAATTTACAAAAATTGTAAGGAATAGAAAACATCAAGTAATGTTCAATATGTTACTAAATTAAAACAATTATTCGAATAATCGATTATATGATTAAGCGCCTAAAAATAATCTGTATATAATAAAACATCTGTTATTTGTTTTATCTACAAACACTAAAGCTATGTATAGACGGTTGTCAGATCTAGCAATATGCTAGCAATGTACTGACATTGAAAAATTGTTAGCAAAAGGTAAATTGTCAATGCTTTTGCTTACAACGTTGGCAGACAAAATATTTAAGTATACATGGTTGTTAGACAAAATAGCTGAATATTTTTCGGACAACGTTGTAAGAACTGACAACCGTGTGCATAAAGCTTACCAAATACATGACAATGATATAATACAGTTTTCAAGACTATTAAATTACAAGGTATTAAATGAATTGAATAAGGAGACTGGAGGGACTGATGGTAAGTAAATGTTTTTGCTGTTCATATCATGCTTAATAACACTGTGTCTGCACTGTGTGATATATCTGTTTTTTCTTGCCGTTTTTGCTGCAAACAATTTCCCTCAAGTTTGTTAAATATTTACTAACAAACATTTCATAAGTATTTCTTTTGAAATCAAGGCCATGTTTTATGTTAACATTGCAATAATATTTATTTTAATTTTTTAGACTATATTTTTATGTCATCTTTCAACCCCGCTTAGTCCTCAAGTCATTACTCAAAGTATAATTTTTTTTTTGCAACATTAGCAAAAAAAAAAAAAAACCGACATATGTGTGTGTCCTTCCTTGTATGTCCTTTCTTGTATCACTAAGGCCTTATACATAACTATTATGTAGACTGGTTAGTATATCAGATTAAAAGAAAAATCCAAAAAAAAAGCTGAGGGCTTCAAAAAAGTAAAACTTTGAATACAAATGAGTACATTGGCAGAATTTTTCTGTTTTACATTCATCAATCATTCAGTGAAGTGTTGCTGTTTGTCTACAGTTGAGGGTTAGGTTTTATTTACACAAATTTCTATACAAATTGTATAGAAATTTAATGAAGCAACTCAAAGAATTCAAAAACTCTCAACTCAGGGCACTGCCATGCTAATTTAATATTATATTCAGACTTGCTTTAAAAACACAATTTAATAGTTTTTTTTTATGAAATTTTCAATTGAAATATTTCATTTACCCTGCCATTTACACATAATTGCCAGCAAAGTTAAACGAACTTTAAACTAACATTTTTAATTTACCTGCACACAACAACCGTGACTTTCTGTTGAAATTTGTTTATGGAATTTCAATGGCATCAAAATGAAAATAAAATATAAAACAAAATATAATTAAAATTACAATTCCTTTTAGCTTTTCAGTAACAAATACGAGTACAATTGTTTAAAATAGTAATAATAATAAGTTTTATATTTTGGCCAACAAATTTTGTTTAGCAAAATAACACGTAGTTTTGTAAAACTAAATAATTTTTGGGAACATTCATATTACAGGAGCATAAAAAAAAAACAAAAATAATTTAAATTATTGTAATTGAAGCTGAACCAGAATCTAGACTAAAACTTGAAATTGTAGCTAACAAAGAACATGAAATAGCACTGAACTTCTATAGAACTTGATGCTCCCAAATACTCATTTCAATAAAATCCATATGCCAGCCTTAAATCATTGAAAATATTCCAAAACAAATTTTCTAACAAAAATTTAGGATTTCTTAATATAAATGTAATAAAGTATAAGATGCTGCTTATTTTTCGTACTTTGTTTTGAATTACAATTTTCTCATTTCAATATTGTGTAATAAAATTACAAAATAACGCTATATATACTTTGTTTAACAAACACTGTGTTATAACTGGCACTTCCTTGTCATGCCACAAGTGTTATTCAGTGAAATGCTGGCAAACGATAAAAACAATGAAAAGAAAGCCATAACAACAAATGTGGCAATAAAATATTGTGGTGGAAAAAAACTTGTTGACTCAAATGCCTTTGCAAAGAGATAAAAAAAGCAGCAAGTTTACGAAAAGCAATTGTGGCCAGCAAATTGGAGGCCATAAAAACAAACCAAGTCCTTATGTATTTAAGAATGTTTTTAACAATGTAGAGGTGGGAAACATTGAATGTATAATTCTTGCCTGGAAGTTTTTATAAGAGGTATACCAAAGAGCCTGCTTGATAATGGCCCTTTACAATCAAAATTTACCTTCTTTCTTAGATTTTTTTACACAGAAAAAAATAAAAATGAGTTTCAATTAAAATATTTGTGGAATCAATTAAAAATTTAATTGAAATCGGACCTGTCAATAAAATGATAGTATCAATTAAAAAAAAATGTGAGATTTAATTGAAAATATCAGAAAAAGTAATTGAATCAATTAAAATTTTAATTGAAAATTATTTTAAAATCAATTAAAGGTTTAATTGAAAAAAAAACATGATTTTTTTTCTGTGTATACATCAATTTTGTCTTCAATCTTTGATCCATTTACCTTAAATACCTCTAATTTTACCTTCCATCGTACTTTTTTGTAGTTCAATGTTTCCTTCAACCATTGATATTTTTATACTCCAATTTTGTCTTCTATCTGAGTTCTCTTTATACTCCAATTTTACCTTCAGCCATTAATTCCTTTTTACTGCAATTTTACCTTCAATCTTATTTTTGGACATTATTCAACTTAGCACTTGGGTTTTTCTATTTTCATTTTAAGTCATTAACAAAGTTTTTTTCTTTCAACTAGTATTTATTTCGTCAATGGTAACACTTAGCTCATGTCTGATTTGACAGACAATTAGTTTCATCCTTCCGCTGAACGAATATGATTGTGTATACGCTTGAACAGCGCTGGGAAATATTGCGACATTACTTTGAAAATCATGGTAATGTTGCAGAATGTGTGCAAAAATTTCCTACGGATTTTGAAAGAAGACAAACACCCTCAGCTCCGTATGTTCGTTATCTTGTGAAAAAAGTGAAAGAAACTGGCAGCCTCATCGATAAACCAAAGCGTGAAAAGCTAAAAACAGAGCGTACACCCGAGAATATTGCTGCTGTGGCAGAAAGTGTACGTGAAGCGCCATCAACATCAATTCACCGTCCTCGTTCTCAACAATTGTACATTTCGAAGACATCATTGATACGAATTTTGCATAAAGACCTTGGTATGACGCCATACAAAGTCCAATTGGTTCAGGAGTTGAAGCCAACTGACCATCCAATTCGTTTTCGCTGCGCTAAGTTGGCCTGCGATCGACTTACAGAATATGCCGATTTTGCCAAAAAAAAAAATCATCTTTACAAATGAAGCTCATTTTGATCTTGGCGGGTATGTAAACAAGCACAGAAAACCCGCACGCATGCATTGAAAAGCCGGTGCACCCAAAACGAGTCAGTGTTTGGTGCGGCTTTTGGTCCAGAGGCATAATTGGGCCATTTTTCTTCGAAAATGAGCAACGACTGGCCGTTACAGTCAATGGCGATCGTTATCGGGCCATGTTGAACGAATTTTTGTTTGCAAAACATGAAGAGGAGGATATGGGCAACATTTGGTTTCAACAGGACGGAGCTACGTGCCACACAGCCGAAGCTAAACTAGATGTTTTGCCCCCTGTTGTTGAAGATCGCATTATCAGCCGCAGAGCTGATGTCGTTTGGCCACCTTCGAGCTGCGATTTGGCAACGTTGGACTATTATTTGTGGGGTGGCGTCCAAGAGAATTGTTACGCCAACAAGCCAGAGACAATTGACGCTTTAAAGGACAATATTCGTGAAGCCATTGGTGAAATACAGCCGCACACAATCAATAATGTGCTTAAAAATTGGACCGATCGTGTAGGCTACTGCATGCCCAGCCGAGGCAACCATTTGAATGAAATTATCTTCCATTATTAACCGGAAGGATTGTGCTTTCAAATAAAAAAAGAAATTTTAGAAAATATTCAGTAGTTTTTTTTACAGCATTTTCAAGAAAAAAAAGGATTTTGGCGTTTATTACTTTCAATAAGTTTAATATATTGCTCTTGAACAAAGAAACTATAGGGGTTGAGTACCTTGCAATAGCAATAACTTACTACAAAAAATGTTTTGTGCATGTTTTCATTGGGAAATAATAAAAAAATTTTGGCTTTGTCCCCATACTTTTTTTTAATCCATTATTAACATTTCTTTTCTTTAACAAAATTTATGCTTATCTAAATTATTTATTTGAAAACAATATGGAGTCTTTGCATAGTTTATGATATACAAAACAAACAATACAAGCAGTTTAAAAGAGGTTTCTATGAATTTGCCAGAAAGTTGCTGGAAAAATCATCATTTATAATTTAAGTAGGTTAATGTAAATTTAGGATTTATTAAAGTGCTTGTTAAGGGTTTTTTATAATAAGGATTCTGAAGAATCTATGAAAAAAAAGTATTCAACTATTTGTTGTTGGTGCTTAGATTTTTGTCGAATTTGATATACGTTTCAGAATAGCAGTATTTAAAATTAGCATATTTGGTACTAAACTCCAACAATTAAAGTCTATTGTAGGTAACAACCCCTTAGAGCAGGCAATAAAATATAACAGATAATACAATAAGAGGTAAAAAAATCTATAAACTGAACATAAGTCAATGAAACCATTTTATTGGCCGTCAACAAAAGTTAAATACTGGTTTTCGCTTTTAAATTTTCAGCAACCAAACATTTTCTTTGTAAACTTAAAAAGTCCTTTCGAAAGAAACATAAAAACAAGATGCTAATATGAACCCGAAAATAATACAAGTTATTTGGTTTATTTGGTAACTGTTAAGCCTCATTAACAAATATTTTTGAAAAAACAAAAAATGTTGTAAAAAATCAAAATATTCTTTAGAATTTCTTTGTTATGTTATTTTTTCTTTTTTTTTAAATATCTACCAGTTGGTTTTTAAGAAAGAAAAAAAATTGTTCACATACCCTAAGGGTTTAAGTATTTTGTATGCACGTATTTTTGTGTTGTTTTTCTTTTGGTACTTTTTAGGTTTTAATGCTTTTGTGTTATAACGTTTTGTTTTTTAGCAAATGCAAAAGCCATGAGATTTTAATGAGTTACCTAGGGAAACATAAATGTGTTGTTTTATATTTTTTTTCTACTTGAAATTTGTTTTGAATTCTTGTTTTTTATTATTTAAATATTGCACTTTGCAACGAAATGTAAGAAGAACATTTGCAAAAATTCAAAAATTTGAAATGACAATTAAAAAAAAAAATAATTATATCCAAGGAAAGTTGATACTTTTATTAATATAGCTTTAAAATTACGTTTTCTACAATAGTTTATTTTAACAGTGATCATTAATATTATAGTTATTTTTATATCCATTACATCAAACATTATTTTTAGTGCAAAATATTTAGAAATTACACATGTGTGGAATATCACACATTAGGAAAAGTAACGTAACTTTTTAAATATCTTGTTATCAAAAGATATTTTTCAATCAACTAAAGTGTTTTTAAGCTAAATTGATGATGCAAAAAAAGTTTAAAAATATTTATGAGCATAACGCCCCAATGTGACTCAGTTCATTTTCACAGATAATTAATGTAATATAAAGATTTTTTGTCTATAACACTGACAATGTTGTGCCAAGTGCAAAACATCTCAAAATTACATACATATGTGTGGAAAATCACACATTAGTAAAAATAAAATATTTATATTTCAATCAACTAAAGTGTTTTTGAGCTAAATTGATGAGGCAAGAAAAGTTTAAAAAAAATTTATGAGCATAACGCCCCAATGTGACTCAGTTCATTTTCACAGATAATTAATGTAATATAAAGATTTTTTTTGTCTATAACACTGACAATGTTGTGCCAAGTGCAAAACATCTCGAAATTACATACATATGTGTGGAAAATCACACATTAGGAAAAGTAAAGTAATTTTTTAAATATCTTGTTATCGTAAGATATTTATTTTTCAATCAACTAAAGTGTTTTTGAGCTAAATTGATGAGGCAAGAAAAGTCTAAGCATAACGTCCCAATGTGAATCAGTTAATTTTCACAGAAAATTTATTTAACATAAAGTTTTTCTGTCTATAACATTAAAAAAACTATTTAGAAATTACATACATATGTGTGGAAAATCACACAACAGGAAAATTAACGTAACGAAAGTAACTAAAAAATCTTGTTATGAGTCAAAAACATGTTTTTTTTTCACATGCGAGAGCAATTTCATGAACAAAACGCCCCAATGTGCATTAGTTTGATGTCAGCTATAATATTAATATAAAAATTTTCCAATTATAAATCAATTTAATATTTTAGAACAACAAATTTACAAAGTTCATATAAATTACTTTTATTTAATATTTACTTTTTTACATATTTTTTTATGATTTTTCTTTTGCTTCCCATTTCCTTGTCCAAAAAACATTAGTTTAAATTTTGTTTCATAATTATCATAATGTTTGCTATATTTGCTTGTAGTTTTAAACATTTCCTTTATATTTTCTGCTTGCAATCTTTTTGGCTTCCAGTCTGTGTTCTCGATGCTCTAACCAGCTTCATAGCAAATGCAAATTATAACAATTTGTAATACAAAAATTGCTAATGTTATTATCAAACTATGGTCACTGTTATTATTGCTATTTAACGAGTTTGAGGGTAATTTGTAAATATTTGTTTGCTTTTTTTCAATGGAATGTAAGAATTATTTTAATGATTTTGTTTAAAAAAAAACTCTGCAGGCTTTAAAAACATGCTCCAAAAGTGCACAAAAGCTTCTTACAATTTAAAGCTAAAAATTTTATAAAAAACCAAACAATTTTAAAACTTGAATTAGTTCAAAGATCTTAAAAATATGAGGCAATATTAATTTAGATATTTTAAGTCAACATAATGTACAGGCTGTCCTAGAATGGTTCGCCTTCCATACAAAAAAAAAAAAGTTGTGTCAGTCACCCCCTAGGATTAAAGATAATGTAAAAATAATTCCAGAAATAAAAGTCATTAAAAGTAATGACTAGAATTTGACGTGGTAGTACAAAATGATTAAGGACAGAAATGTAGCCCTTTCAGATCGAGCTAAAAATGGCGACACAGTGAACAAAATACTAGAAGGGCGGTATTTGTAGGCGTGGCAAAAAATAAAAATTTATTTCTGGAATTGTTTTTACATTATCTTTAATCCTAGGCGGTGACTGACACAACTTTTTTTTTTCGTACCGCTCTAGGCTTCCCCTTTAAATATGTTACACTTTTATATAATCCAATTATAAATTTTGTCAATTGTAAGAAATTACCAAATAATGCGGTTATAATGCTTAAAGGCTTAAAAACTCTCACCTCTGCTAATGAATTCAATCATTTACCTTGGTTTAAGGTTTAAGGTTAACTTATTAAAATGTATTTTTTTCTAATAATAAAAACAAAAACAAACTTAAATAAAAAATAAAAAAAAATGTATTTCACAAATATGCTGCATGATTTTAGGCAGGGACAAAAAATAATGATTATTATTAAAATTTAAAAAAAAAACGTATACAAGCAACAACTCTATAATAAATAAGCAGATGTATTATTAGAAAACGAAATGAGTTTTATTTCCTAACATTTATTTAAAAACATAATTGTTGAACTTTGTATGAATGGTGTTGGTACTCCCATCTTTGGCTTTTCTTTTTTTGATGCCAGAGGACATCTATAGGAGTATATGTCATCATAAATTACCTTCTAAGTAATTTCTTTGTTAATTTGCATAAAATATAAATTTTGTTGTTGTTTAATTTTGACGAATCGTTGTTTTGCCATACACAGACTTTAAATAATTCTTGAATAATATATTTTTTTTAGAGTTATTAACATCGATTTTGTGTTTTTTTTAATATAAATTCTGAAATTAAATTTTGTAAACTAATTTGAAAAAATTCGTTGAAAATAAAAAGCAAAGTGATATGGATCACTATTTATTTTGAATTAAAATAAAATAAAACTAATTTTCTTTTTCTTTGTGGATCTCGCCATTTTGGTTTGGCCGCATGTGTGGCCCTCATCAATACCATATTGGATAAAGCCATATCGGTGGTTTTTTAAGAATTTGATTGACTATTTTCGAAGATCCTTAGAATAATTAAACTCCATAAAATACATGCTGCGGCTAACTTATGTGCAAATAGAGATCATTTTGGAGGAATTTGGCATCGAAAAGGCGCTGATTTTTTTGCGTTACTACCGACAATGGTAAAAATTTGTTTAAATTTGTAGAGATG
The DNA here is from genome assembly GCA_950370525.1 of Bellardia bayeri. Classification (NCBI taxonomy): domain Eukaryota; kingdom Metazoa; phylum Arthropoda; class Insecta; order Diptera; family Calliphoridae; genus Bellardia; species Bellardia bayeri. Next base: position 10,683,112 of record OX493266.1, on the reverse strand, counting down.
TTAAATGAAACTAACACTAGTGTATTAGCAAATGAGACCAATGAGCACTAAAATAAAATCTACAACTAGATAGTTTTCTATAGAGACGAAATAATTGAAAAATCAAACATAAACAGTAATTTTTATTTATTTAACAAAAAAATAAAACTCAACAATAATTTTTATTTTCTGAGAAAAATAATTTTCCTTGTTTAATTATTAAACATTAACAGCCTTATTTAGAAAAAATTAAAGTAGACTTCAAATGTACTTTAAGAAAATTTTGTATGAACATTTTGCCTAAAAGCACACTTCAAACCTACTTTATTTTTTATGAATACGGCAGTAAGTTTTATAATAAAACTTAAAGTCATTACTGTCTCTGCTTTTAGGCGTTAAAGCAAGTAGTTATCTGTAGCTAAAAAACTTGCAGTTTTTACTAAAAAATTAAAAAAAATACCAACAAAGACTAGAAATAAAATAAGAAAATTGTAAAACTTTACTTTTCTATAGAAAACTTATCGATAACATTACCTTACTATTGATTTATAGAAAACTTATGGATCACTTTGACTTTAAATAAAAAATTAATTTATTTAATACCCTTGAATAGTGTTCTTTAATTGTCTATGCCCAGCTTTAACAACTGTCTATGAATTTTTATTATTATGGCCAGCAAACTCAAGGACTTGTATGTAAATATCATTAACTTCTCCAGTAATCTCTTGTTTTACCTTTCTAAACATATTAATGATAAATGAGAAAACTCAAATAGAAAAATTGGTTGGTTGGTTGGAAAATAAAGCCGGAAGCGTTTTTTTTATATTAATGAAAACATTAAAAGAAAGTAAGATAAAAGTAACATAGAATTTGTTCATGATTATTTCATAAACAGTTAAAGCAGAGATTATTTATTACTTTTATGTTGTTTTTTTTTTTTAACAAACATAAGAATTTAAGTCAATAGACGATTTAGCAGCTAAAAATGTAAAAAGTGTAGTCTACTTTAAGGAAAATGTTTTTTATGTTTGTTTCAGTAAATATTAAATATGTTTTACTCAAAAACCACATATTTTAAATTAATGCATTTTAGTGTTTTCGCTGTCATAGCCAAATTAATAGAGTAGTTGTTTAACTAAGATAAAGAGAGTTTTGTTACATATATTGCTTCAGTTTTAGTCCGCTGTTGAAATTTTGAAAGATTTTAGCTCCTGTCTTGCAAACATTAATAATTCATGTTCTTCATAAAGTTTTCTTGCCTTTTAGTTTTCCTTTAAGCAAAATTAATTCTCGTAAACAAACAAATCATATTATGAATAATGTTGCATATGTTTAGGCGTCTATTAAAAAAATCAACATTTTATTAAACACAAACATTCTACATTTTTGTTGTAACTTTTGAAAAACTTTTGTTTTTAAATAAAAAAAAAACAATATCTTTGCTATCTTTCTATTAATTTTTTATGTTTTTTTAATGAGCTTCAAAACAGTTTGAAGTTAAGCTAAAAATAAGAAAACTTTTTTATAACGATTTTATTGTAAACCTACTTTATACACAGTTTGTAATACCAACAATGTTGCGTTCTAAACACGACAAAAAAAGGGGGAAAACTTAACTTCAAGTGTTAGATTTTATTGATAAAAATGAGGGAAGTGAAAACAACTTTTTTGTTGAATTGAAAACAGTCTTAAAACGTTTAAAAGACAACAGTGTTTTGGCTGCCTAGGCAAAGTGTTAAAGTGTGTAACATATTAAAGCAAGGGAGTGATAAAGTAACTGATATATGCTATAAAGTGTTGATCATAATGACAGTTTTTTGTAAATTTTGGTGTTAATCTCCCCTTTCAGCCAGCAGTTGTTAGTAGTTGTTTTTTTTTTGGCAAAATACAAATATTGTCACTAAAATAAAAACAAAAGAAAAATAATGATTTCCAAACAATTTACAAATTATGTAAATGTGTGGAAATTTATGATATCAAAAGAAAAATCTTTGTTTTGGATTTGTAAAGCGTGATAATAAAAAACATAGACAGATTCATGTTGTACCAAGAGTTATCAAAACTACTTTTAAACGCTTTGTTAAACATAATTCCAGCAGTTTCGCAATGTGTATCTTTTTAATAATGTCTAATTTTACCGCAATTTATATATTTTTGCGACATTTCATACACTTTGTGCTTGTAAGACATTTCCAATTATTGTTTGATATTTTTCCTTGCCTAATTATAGGCTGTCATATTTGTTAAATACATAGTTGCAATTATTTTTAATTTTATTTCTTAACCCCCTTATTCAAAAACGATTATTAAATTTAACAAACGTTTATTAAACAAATTTTTATATGCATATCTGTCTTAATAAACGTTTGTTAAATTTAATAATCGTTTTTGAATAAGGGGTTAAGAAATTTACTTGTTTCATCATGGTCTTAATTTTTAATTTATATAATTTATATACTTTCTCTTGTTAGCTAAATTTATAAAGCCATTTTTGTTCATTTAGCTGACAGTTGCATAAAAATTATGCGCTGTTCTACATTTTATAAATGCAAATTTTTAGCAAGAAAAAATTGTAAATATGATTTGTTTAAACTGAAAATGAATGTGGCAAGCGAATAGCAGAAATGCAAACGTATAACAATTAGTATGAAAATTTAATTGAATAAAAGGAAATGTAATAGAGAAAATCATAAACTAAGGACTAGTAAAAAAATATGCAATATTTTGCTCGGTTATTATTCCTAAAATGTTAAAATGCTCAGTTTATTAATTAACCAGTCTATATTTTATGGATGCTTGTAGGTAGCAAAGTTGATTTGGCGATGACCGATTGCCTGCTGAAATCGACTTGTAAAATATGCTATTTGTATTTAAATGCCAGATATATATTTCTGAATAAAAGAGCATGTCTTAAAAAATTTATAAAAAATTCCAAGCTATAAGCAAACACAACAAATTTGGCAACAGAAATTTTGTAGGTGTGCAAAATACATGAAAAATACACATGTGTGGCAAACCACACCAGGGTAAACAACGCCACTTTTGAAATATATCATTACAAAATCATTTTTTTGACAGAAACAACACTTTTAATAGCAAAAATTATGTCCATGATGAAAAAAAAAACATATGTATGTGTGGAAAACCACACAAAGCTAAGTAAAGGTATATTTAAGTAAATCAATAACAAACAATATTTAAGGCTCTAAACAACACATTTGGCAACAAAAATATTGTCTCTAGTGTAAAATGTATATTAATTACAATGTGTGGAAAACCACATCACACTTCAAATATATCATAATCAAATAATAGCTTTGTCAGAAACATATCTGAGACTTGTGAAAAATTAATAAAAATTACATATGTATGTGTATAAAACCACACCAAAAATATATCGTTATCAATCAATATTTTCAGAAGAAAAAAATACATTCCACAATAAAAATATGCCAAATACGTATAAATAACATATGTGTAGAAAATCACACAGCAGGGTAAATAACATTACTTTCTAAATATATAGCTATCAAATAAAATTTTTGACAGAAACAATATATTAGATAACGAACACAAGGTTAAAAAACTTAATTTTTTATACCAAAATTGATGTCTCTAGTAGAAATTACATATGTGTGAAAAACTACACAAGATTAAGTAACGTTAGATTTGAAATAAATTATTATCATATTTGACAACACAAGTTTACTGTGAAAAGTAGCAAAAGACAATGCATATTTTTAGAGCAAAAGATGATTTTAAAAATAGTTGCATATTTTTAGGGGCAATATAATGAAATTTCCTTAGTTATGAGTAAACGGAATTATATTTTAGTTCTAGACATACAGAAAGACTTTGTAGAATATGTCACAAAAAATATCTAAGAAATCGGTTTAAAAAACCTCACAAGCTTATATTTATAAGCGAAAAACTTAAAACAAAAATTTTCTACAATTTATGAAACTAATTGTTACTCAAAATGAAGGGTATACATGACTCATTAATGCTTGATGAAACAAACAAACTTGTTTAAATACATTGCAAAAAGAACAAAAAAGAAATAATATGAAAAATTCTAGCATATTTTGAGGGGCAGTAGAAAATTAAAATTATATTTTGCTGATGAATGTATAAGTTATGCTCATTAGTTTAATTAAATAAAACCAGGTTGGAAGAATAATAATGATAGGTAATATTTGGTATATAATAAATTAAAATATTCTACTTTAATATTATATACATATACATATACATTAGGGTTGTAAAGAAAAACCTGTGTAATATATTAATTATGATTTATTAGCATAACAAAACAAAGCAAATTAATATGCAACAATAAATATTGATGATAACATAATATTTATGATGGCATAAACAATAATAATATAATTAACATACTTTTAGTATAAAATAGAAATAGTCTCAAACATTTTAATACTTAACAGTTGTACTTTAAATGTAGCATCATTTTTCTTAGTTAATATATAAATATATACACATTGTAGCACACACCTTACAGGAATTCGGTTTGTATGTTATAAGATTTTCTGTTCTATTCTAATACTGAGGGGATGTCCTCTAATTCCACAACTGCTGAAGTTGATTGTTCAACTCTATTGTGTTATAAAATAATAACACTGCCTCCTTATACGGGCTTGCTGGCACCTTTACAGTAATAATCCAGCCGAAAACTGTCCTTTGACCTAGCAGAGATTGCTGTGTGTCTCTTTGTAGACCGTCTTGAATTATTTTTGGTTATACATCCGCCCCGATAAGTAATTCAACTTCAGAGCAATTGTGCTGATAAGTATCAGCCAATTGCAGTTGTGAAAATCGGTCATATGGTAACGCGGATGAGGGGTAATAAGGGAGATGGCCAGTAAGCCTATTTATGACTAAGGCAACCGAAAAAATTTCAAATGACTTGTCAACTAGGGACCCAATTCAGATAGGACAGCTTTGGGTTGAAGTGGCGGTCACGGTGTCACTTAAAATGTAGACTTGGGCTGTAGATCGCCGAGTAGGAAGGCCGAGGTGCCTTTGTAATTTCTTTGAAATAAATGATGACTCTGAGACGGAGTCGATTAGTGGGCGAACAGTGCACTTGAGGTCATTATTGTAAACGTCGACTAACGCGGTACCGAGAATAACTGATTGTGTGGTGGGTTCGAGTTGAGTGTAAAAAGATTGCAGCGTTCTACTTGCTCCTTGTGCCGATATAGAGGAGGTGAAATCTAGATCGCAAGGGGGGTTATTAGTGCTACTGACTGGGGTATGTGCCACCGGAGTAGTATTGTTCAGTATTTAAGGAAATACTGAACAATTTTTATCTTTCTCCATAAAGGATTTTTGGAGAAAGATAAAAAAGACAAATAAGTTATATTGTTGAAGAATATTTACAGAGGCACACAGGAAAGATAAGACAAATTTTATCACATTACTTTTTTATGGAAACATGTTTTGCAAGAAATACAAGTAAAACTAAACTTTAAGCTAAATTTAAATTCTGTTATGTTTCATATACAAAATAGCCCAGCATTTATTTTTACAATTAAGCTAACATTAATTTTCAATTATACTTTCAGGAGCTTAGCAAATTTCAGATTTTGTAGCATACTTTTTATGATATTATATAGCCGATGTCTTAAACATTGATCACATAGAAAGTGCTCAGCAAATGGTTTACAAATTTCTTGAAAATAATTATTGTTTGGTAAATATTTATTTTGAAAGTGCTGTTTTTTTTTCTATCTGGTGTGGTTTTTCACACATATGAAAGTTATATGTATTTTATACTACGAACATAATTTTTGCTGTCAAATGTGTTGTTTCTGGCAAAAATATTGTTTGGTAATAATGTATTTCAAAAGTGACTTGACTTAACCTTGTGTGGTTTTTTATACATACAAATTTTGCACATGTGTGGTCTTTAATGTGTTTTTATCACCAAAACTTATGTTTGCTAACAATTTGTTTAAAAAATGACGTTACTTAACCTTGTGTGGTTTTTCACACATATAAATTTTGGACATTTTTGTTGTCAAATGTGTTGTTTCTGCCATCAATATTTTTTGATAATTATTTAAGATTTTGCATATGTTAGAGTCTGCAGCATATAATTAATTTGAAAGCATTTTACATTATTAGTCGTTTAAACTTTTTTACTATTTGAGTTTAACAGTTTTTTTAGTCCAATTAAAGTGTTTGCTTATTAATTATTTAATATAGATTTATAATATTTGTTTCCTTTTCCTCTTTTTGTTTGGCAAAAGTTAAACCTATAATGATATTTAATATAATGATTTAAATCATTGATGATTATTATTATATCATTGTATGCACACAAATTAGTTATATATTTAATTATAACACATAAATGAGATAATAATTAAATAAGTTGTATTGATTTATATCTGGTTGAAGTATTTAATAAAAATTAAAATAAATCCGATAACGAATAATCTTTAATGACTGTAAAAAATTAAATAAATAAATAAATTAGTTAATATTAAGTATAAATTGGCTTTTATGGTCATTAACCAATATTCGCCCTATTGCTGACTTATCAAATTATTATGCTTTACATCTGTTCCGTTTAATTAGGTTTACGATTTAAGCTGCTTGTATAAGTTGTTAACAATGCTAAGTTGATTAATGGAAAATATTAAAAAAGTTTTATTAGAAGCTAGAAATGTATCAATATTATATAAACACAAGTCGTTCTTGAATTTGTTTTCAAATGCTCAATTTCGTTAAAATAATGAGTCGCACAAATAAGTTTTAGTCTGTAAAAATCTGTGTTTAGTTCTTTAAAATTGTACTTTAAAAAGTAACATATTATTTGCCATAGTTTGCTCTCTTCAACAAGCATTGTTGCATTGTACAGTGGTGGAAAGTAACATAATGTTTGTGAATACGCTTCTCTAATACAACTTTTTGACAGAAACAAGACATTTAACAGCAAAAATTATGTCTCAAGTAGAAAATACATATAAATTACATATGTGTGGAAAACCACACCAAGGCAAACAACATCGCTTTCGAAATAAATCGTTCTCAAACAATATTTTAGATAGAAGCAACACATATGGCAACAAGAATTTGCAAAACACATAGAAATAACATATGTGTGAAAAATCACACAAGGCTAAATAACGTTACTTTTGAAATAAATAGTTAGCAAACTTTTTAATGCGCAGGAAAACACATTTGACAACAAAAATTATGTATGCAAAATACATATGTGTGGAAATCCACACAAGGGTAAGCAATTTCACTTTTGGAACATATCATTAACTAAAGATATTTCTGACAGAAACTACACATTTAACATGCAAATTTATGTCCTAGCGCAAAATTTATATAAATTACATATGTGTGGAAAATCACACAGGGCGAGTTAACTGCAGTTTGGAAATACACATTTGTTAACAAACATTTTTGTCTATAAAGCAAAATACTTATAAATTACATATGGCTAAGCAACGTTGCTTCTGAAATAAATCGTTGCCAAACAATATTTTTGACAGAAAAAACAAATTTGTACAATAAAAATAATGTATCTAGTGTAAAATACATATAAATTACTTATGTGTGGAAAACCACACCAGGGTGTACAAAATTGTTTTTGAAGTATATTTTTTTTAAACCATATTTTTGATTAAATAAATGCATTTTCTGTGTTAGAGAACAAATTTATGAAAAAAATTCACTCTGTTTAGAAGAGGTTTATAATTGTCAATAATTTTGCATGATTTCTTTATTTGAACTAAATATATTTCAAGAATATTTAACTGACTTTAGAGAATACAATTAACAAACATATAAACTTTCAACAATTACTGATATCTATACCAACAATTCCTACTACATCTTATAAACTCCACATAAATGAAAACAAAAATCAAAGGATTTCCGTTAATATACATTTCATATATAACAACTATAAAAATTAGTTATACATAAGAGAACACAACTACAAGACGGCCACAACAACAAAATAAAAAGCTTGTTAATTAATTTTACTTACTCATCCTGAGTATACAGCATGGTGGGTGGCTTTATACAACATTTAAAAATTATTTCACTGCTTATATTTTTAATTTTTTTTACATATCAACACTTCCTTTGCATTTAATTTTATTTAAATAAATAAATGAAGCGATAATTTATTATTTCCAGAGTTCATCTTGGTACAATTTATTGCTATAAAAAGTTTAAACATTCTCTCTCTCTCTCCCTCTCTGTGTCTCTCAGAGTTTTTATTTTTAAACAGTAATTTACATTTATTTATTCAGATACGTTTCTTTTTGTATTTTTTTTTTCTTTGTATCTTGTTATATTTTTTGAGTTAATTAAAACACAAACCAAAAGGTTATATGTTATATACATGTTATATTCAGGGGAATAATTTCATTATTCTTGTTAATGTTTTTGTTGGGGTTTTGTATGAATACAACTTACAATTGCTAACATAATTAAATATGTCAATTCAATTAAAATGTTGAATATACAACATTCAAGTACTCTTGACCATTTTTAACAGTCAGCAAAAATATTTGTTTATTAAGGAGTTTAAAAAAGTGTAGCTTGTAATAAAAAGCCCACAAATTTAGCATTCATTTAACATATTAAGTTTAAAATTCACAAGAAAACTAAACAAGTTATAGGTAAATTGGGATTAATAACAATAATTAAATATTAAGTATACGCACCCTTTATATAAACATACATTTTTTGAAAAAAAAACCTTTAAAACCAACTTAAAAATTTTATAAAATAAGAAGGATTATTTAATATAGTTTTATATTATTGAATAATAAAAGAATGCGTCCTTAAATATATAAAGTTTTTAGCAAGTCTCTTTATAAAAAAATAAAATTTTTTTTTGGTTGCATACTTTGCAACATTTTTTTTAAATAAAACTGTTTGCATACTCAAATTTATTAATTTACTCAAAAGCTAATATTCTTAACTTTAAATAGCCATATTAAGTTTGAAATTAAAATCCAAACTAAAGAAATTATAGGCAAATTTGTAATAATATATATTTAATAATAATTAAATATTAAGTATATGCATCCACCATATGAAAATAAATGTTTCAAAAGAAAAACCTTTAAAACCAATATAAAACTTAAAAATTTTATAATTTTAAAAGCATTATTTAATTCAGTTTTATGTTATTAAATAAAAAAGATGTGGTCTTAAAATTTTGAAGCAATTTTCTGTATAAACAATAAAAAACAATTAGTTGTTTAATTTTCATGAACATTTTTTTTAATAAATTTGTGTATAAGCTGCTTAATATTTTAATAAAAAAAATATTCTTAGCTTTAAATTAACATATTAAGTTTACAATTTACAAAGAAATAAAGATGTTATTAACAAATTTGTTATATAATAATTAAATATTAACGGCCGTATATGTAAAAAACTAAAGTAGACTTCAAGCGTACTTTAAGAAACTTTTGTATGAAAATTTTGTCTTAAAGCCCACTTCAAGCCTACTTTATTTTTTATAAATATGGCAGTAAGTGTACGCATCCTTCATATGAAAATAAATTTTTAGAAAAAAAAATCAATTAAAACTAGTGGAAAACTGAAAATTTTTATAATAAGTATTAGAGGCATTATTTTTCAATTTTTTGCCCTTAAATTATAACATGCAACTATTTTTATGTAAACTGTAAACTTTACTTGAGTACGAGTATGTACTTTATTTTGTAAAAACCTTGTAAACTGTGCTTCATTATATTATTCATAAAATTAAATTTAAAAATTTGTGTCTTTTGGTTTTTTTTTTTTTTTTGGAAATTGCTCATTTTTCTCAACAACCTATTTTTATTTGATGACATATTGAAGCTGTCATAGAATATTAAATTCAGTTATAGTAAATGTTATTTTCTGCAAAAAGTTATTAAAAAAATAATAATGCACAAACATGACATGACAAGAAGTGCTTCCCTTGTTGGCCTTCACATAGATAAGTTTAAATGTTACCCACTTAAAACTTTAACAGCGCGACAGAAAAGTGAAAAAAAATATAAATAAAAAGCACTTAATTAAGCCGCGCATATTCTACATTATTTATGCTAGCAGTTGAAGCAAAGCTTCCAGAATGTTGGGAAAAATGATTTCATAAAGTTCATGTGCTAAACATAGCCACAAAACTGTGACTAAAAGTTGTTAATAATTATGTTGTTTTATATTTTTTCATTCACTCTTTGAACTCAATAGCTCATCCATCATTATGCAACACAAATTGTATTGGAATAATAAGTGTGGTCTTTTTTTTATCTCATTATCATGCAACTTGTTTATGAATATACCAAAAATTCTAGGTTAACACCCTGTTGTATTTTATTTTTTTTTTTCATAAAAACGTGTGGATAATTTAGTTTGAAAACAGAAAAACTTAATAAGATTAAGTGCTCGTAACATACTTTAACCAAAAGTCATGTAATCATGAAACCGCTCTTAATCATGGGGTAAATCTATCAGTATATTCTTGTCAAAACTCTTTTAACTGTTATTAAGTGTTATTTTACCAAAAAGGTTAAAATAAAATGAAGGAAATGGTTAATGGTTGTTATATGAAACTCTTGCATAAACAGATTTCCATAATGAATGATTAAAATTTTAATGATTTTGGATATTTGATTTAAGTATTGAAAGGTAACAAATTGGTTTTATAAATAATGTTTAAACACCTTAACAAATTTTGCTTTTATACAGCATTTTATTGGTTAAACAAACGCATAAAAATTGAATGCTTTTCAAGGAATTTAGTGAAATAAATTAGTTTAAGAAATTTTAAGTACAGGGCGTATACTTAATATCTAATTCATTTGTTTTTAACAATTTCTGTATAACTTTTTTAGTTGTAAGTCAATTTTTGAATTTGATACGCCAGACTAAAGACAAGATTTAAGATTTTTTATTTGATATAGAAGAGTGTCTAATCAGGGCAAATGGGCCAGCAGTCTTTTGACAAAGTTTTCAAAAAAATATAAAACCTAACTCATTATTAAAAATAAAAATAAAGCAAATTTTAAAGTTTTCTTTACAATTAATTTAGCTGATTCCATATAAGAAAAAGCTTAACTTAGTCACTTTATATTTAAAAGTTACCCAACCAAATGTGCTCAACAATTTTATATAAATTTAACAAAACGATTTTCTAATCGTACAGAATTAAACCTATAGTTATTTATGCCTGTATATTAGAACAAACGGAAAGATTTAATAAGAATTGGTTAAACAAACTCACCAAATAAATTTTAAACCATAATATGCTTTGTTCTGCTATTTAGGTTTTTTTTTGCCGGCCTATTTGAAGTTATATTAAATTCTTGCAACATTTTATTTCTATAAACATTTGTCTAGAAAAATGCTGCATTCTTTTATAAATTTTTTGTTACATTGTTAGGCATTGTTTATTTTAAATCTTTATTTATGAATAAATTTAGTCTTTGTTATTTAAAACAGAAAAAGATTTTCCTGTAAAACTGTTTTGTACATGGAAAAATATAAAATACAAAAAAAAAATGTTACAGTTTGCTAAACTTTCCATATATTGTTAGTTAAGGCTTAAGAATTTCCAAGAGTTACAACAAATTTCACATCATTAAAATGTGGATCACAGAATAGCTAAAGGCAACTAAATAAGAAATCATCACTAGGGTATTTTAAATGGTAGGGGATACTACTACTAAAGCAAATCAAGCAAAATTTATTAAAAAACCAACTTTTTTCTCCCCCAGCAGCAGTTAGTACATGAAAAAGTCCATTTTTCTATTAAAAAGAGGTTTATTTTTAAATATAAGTTATTTTATGTGGTTTTAGTATTGAAATGGAACTTGTTAAAATGACACACATTTCAAAAGTTAAACAACTAAAGTAAACCAAGACAACATTAATAATCAAAAGAAAAATTACTTGAAATATTTTATAAAGTAATAGAAATAACAATTGCAGCAATTGCTGCTGCAAACTAAAAGTAACAAGGCATTTAAAAGATGTTATGTTATATTTTTACAAAAGAGACATAAAGTTAAACGTACGATTGTTACTGTCCTCAGCATGCCATGACTAATTAATTATTGTAAATAATTAAGCAATATTTTTAGCTTTAATTTAATATATTAAGTTTAAAATTCTAAAAAAAACTAAGAAAAATATTATAGCCAAGTTTGTCTTAAAAATAATAATTGAATATTAAGTATACGCACCCTTCATTTAAAAATTTATTTTTCGAAAAAAAAACCTTTAAAACCAATAGAAAACTTGAAATTTTTATATTATAAAGGCACTATTTAATACAGTTTTATATTATTGAATAATAAAAGACCGGATTTTAAAATATTTAAAGTTTTCAGCAAGTTTCTTTATGCAAATTTTTAAAGAAAATTTGTATGTTTACTACAAAAATTTATTAATGCAGTAAAAAGCCAATAAATTCAGCTTTCATTTAACATATTAAGTTTAAAATTTAATTAAAAAATAAAAAAGTTATAGCCAAATTAATATTAATAAAAATAATTAAATATTAAGTATACGCAACTTTTACATAAATATACATGTTTTGAAAAAAGAACATTAAAACTACAACAACATTAAAAATTGCTTGCAATGTTATTGCTTATTCAAACAAATTTATATTATTAAATAAATAAAAGAATACTGAGAGCCACGCAGCATATATTTCATCAATTAAAATATACAATTACCTTTACTTTCAATTGCTCTAAATAAAATTGCCAAAGAATGCAAATGTTTTAGAAAGAGCATAACTAAAATACTCAAAATTTTTAATTTTATTGTTAATAAAGATCATACAGAATATCTGTATAAAAATTAGAATAACATTTCATAAGATTTTGATCGTAAAGTTAAGTAAAATAATTAGTTTTCTTTCAAAAACAGATTTTCTTGGCTATATTATAGATTTAAGTAGCTGGCATCAAATCATCATCTTCGGAAACGTTTTATACGATCGTTTCACTATCTTAAGCAATGAACGCCTCTGGTGTTTGCTGTGATAACTAAACCACAAACTCATTGCGTCTCTTCCTGTATATTTATAAAGCAGCAGTCGTGCAATTGCTTGCAAGTTGATAAAAAACCTGCAACAAAAGAGACAAAAAATTAAATTATAAAAGTATGCAATGGAAATTTGTGTTTTTTCTTCTTATGTATAGCCAATAAATCGAGAATTAACATTGGTGCGTATGATTAAAATTTATTAAGAAAGATACATTCTATATTAATCAGAAGCTAGACAAGCTTTCTTCAAGAAAAGTCTATGTAGACTAGACCCGTTTTCTTTAAGAAAAGTCTAAGTAAACTAGACAACTTTTCCTTAAAAAAAATCTAACTAAACAAGACACGTTTTCTTTTAAGAAAACTCTGTCTAAGCTAGCAAACTTTCCCTTAAGAAAGTCTAACTCAACAAGACAAGTTTTCCTGGAGAAAAGTCTAACTAAACTGGACATATTTTCTTTAAGAAAACTCTGCCTTAGCTAGAAAACTTTTCCCTAAGAAACGTCTAACTCAAGAAGACAACTTTTCCTAGAGAAAAGTCTAACTAAACTAGATAATTTTTCCTTAAGAAAAATCCAACTAAACTTTAAGAAAACTCTGTAGTCTAACTAAACTATACAAGTTTTTTTTTTAAATAAAAGTCTGCCTAAACTAGTCATGTTTTCTTTAGAAAAGTCTGTCTAAATTGAACAACGATTTTAATTTAGAGAGAAGCAACAAATTTTGATAGACTAACCACAAATTTGTCTTATTTTCTTACAATGAATCGAACTTTTAATGAAACTTAATTGTTATTTATTGATTTAGTAAAAAAACAACAAACAAAAGTTACTTAAATTTCATGTATAAATTCAAAAATGTGAAAATTTTTAAATAACTTAAACAATACGTATACTTAATATTAATTATTAAATAATTTGGAAAATATTTAATAACTTTTTTGTTATTAAATATATCCTTAAATCTGATATAGCAAATTAGAGCTAACATACTCAGCTTTTTATGAAAAAAAAAACAAACAAATATATTCAGGTGATGGCAATCGAAAATGAAAACGAATGAGTTTTAGAAGTCAATTTTTTTTGTAATATTTCTGTATTGAAAAACTTTTATCACATAAAATTAAAAGATATGGGGCTACTAAAGAGAATCTTAAAATAAAAATTTTAAAAATTAGATTATAAATGCATTAAAATGTATTTTCAAAACTGATTCGTTTTCGATTTCGATTTCCATCACATGCCTGATTATATAATATTAATAGCTTGACTACTAGGAAATACTTTAAAAGTTTTTTAATTTTCCAGAGATTGCTAAAGTTAATACAGCAAATCAAAGCTAAAAGTTACAGATTTCCAAATATATATTAAATTAAAAGCTTGTATAAAACTATGACGGTTAATTACTTAAAATGATTCCACTAAACTTTAGATTATTGCCTTCAATTTTATCAACCTTTAGTGATTTAAACAAAAAACAAATGTAAAAAACTAAAGCTTAGTTTATGAAGAGAAAAGTATTATCTGGGCATTAGTATATTTACCAAAATCGTATGTTTAATGTTGAAATTTTTGTTAATTTTCTACACACCATTTGATTTTACAAGTTTAGTTATAAGTTTTTTAATTTTATGAGTTTCTTATATTTATAAGACAACAGATAATGTTTAACAAAATATTTGACCTTTTAATAAAGAAATAAAAATGGAATACTTTTCAAGGAATTTAGTGAAATAAATTAGTTTAAGAAATTTTAAGTACAGGGCGTATACTTAATATCTAATTCATTTGTTTTTAATAATTTCTGTATAACTTTTTTAGTTGTAGGTCAATTTTTGAATTTGATGCGCCAGACTAAAGACAAGATTTAAGATTTTCTATTTGGTATAGAGGAGTGTCTAATCAGGGCAAATGGGCCAGCAGTCTTTTGACAAAGTTTTCAAAAAGATATAAAACCTAACTCATTATTAAAAATAAAAATAAAGCAAATTTGTAAAGAAATTTTAAGGTATTCTTTAGAATTAATTTAGCTGATTTCATATAAGAAAAAGCTTAACTTAGTCACTTTATATTTAAAAGTTACCCAACCAAATGTGCTCAACAATTTTATATAAATTTAACAAAACGATTTTCTAATCGTACAGAATTAAACCTATAATTATTTATGCCTGTGTATTAGAACAAACGGAAAGATTTAATAAGAACATAAAAAACCATAAATATTAAATGCAGAAATAATTTATTATTTTGAGGTTTTTGAGAAAACACAAATATCCTACAATATTTCGTTGATTATTTATATTAAGAACATGTCTAGTTTAGACAAGTTTTCGTAATGAAAAGTCTATGCATACCCACAAAAGCCATGCAGCTAACAGCAACATGCAAACAGCATTTCCCTAAAAGTAGGCAAAATAACCACAACGAATTACTTCCTTTAAATAAGCATAAAAACAAAACTACAGAGACTACATGTATTGTTGTTTTACAAACATTTTTGTTTGGTATTTATCCATCAGAACTTTAAATTTGGTAGTTTTTTGTTTGTCTTTGCTGCATACACTTAACAGCCATTGGTAATTTTTGACTAGATCTGAAAAATTTTTGTTGCAGCTGTTTGTAGATTTCCGTTAACAGACCAACAATAGCAAACTACTTTTACCAATTCCCTCATATACAGGCTTAGTCGCTATCATTTACAAAAACCAAATGTTGTTAACTTTTAGTAACGTTGAATAATGTTAACTTTTGTTGCTCTGGCTTTCATTGCATCTATTCTATCATTTATTCCATGCGCTTGCTATTCTGTTTCCTTTTTTTGGCTACACCATCAAGTGAACATTGAACTGGCATTAGTTGCGCTACTATAAGTATATAAGTCGAATGTTACTACACTGCAACGAACATGTTGTATAGGCATCAAAGAATTGTTTTTTTTTTTTGCAAAAATGTGTAATTTTTACGAGCATGCAGACGAATTGTAAACGTGGGTTACTTCCTACTTAGCCGGCATACATTTAGATTTTTCATTAGGTACAATTGTAACTCGTGTTATATTTTTAGGCAAGATTCAACTTGAAAATGGTTGCAGGATTTATGTTGAATTTTAAGTGAAAGTGTTGTGGAAACAAAGACTGAGTTAGCTTTAAGAAATAGTCTAGTTTAGACAGAGTTTTCTTGTCTAGTTTAGTTAGACTTTTCTTAAAGAAAGCTTGTCTAGTTTAGATATAGTTTTCCAAATTTACCAAATTCGCACATATCACCATTTATTGTTACTCCATACTCTCGGAGTCTGCTAAAAATTTACCGTAGATGATTCGCATGTTCTTCATCATCTTTTGATGGTACCAGAATATCATCGATATATGAAAAACAGAATTCAAGACCACGTAACACTACGTTGGTGAAACGCTGGAATGTTTGGCCAGCATTACAGACCTCGAATGTCATTCGAGTGATTTCAAATAACCCGAATGGAGTTATGATGGCTATTTTAGGAATATCACTCTCCTCAACAGGTATCTAAAAATACGTCTTAACCAAGTCAATCTTAGAAAATATTTTCCTACCGGCAAGCATATATGCAAAGTCTTGGATATATGGAACGGGGTAACGGTCGGGAACTGTTATTTTGTTATGAGCCCGAACCTGTGGGGAGTTCGCCACATATCGTTTCCTTTCGGCAGCATATGAAGAGGGCTTGATCACGAGCTTTTGGATGGTCGGCAAATACCAACATTGATCATATATTAAAATTCTTGTTTGGCAATTTTTATGCACTTTTGCATACACCTGCAATCCAATTGTTTCAATGTGATGAGTTACTGCATGCTTAAGTGGCGGCAGTTTATCGCTAGGTATTGTGACATCTACGAATTCCATAAGGACTGATTGCAACTTACCAGATTCATACGAAACGCTTTTCAAAGTGTAATCTTGAGGCGTTGAATAGATGCCAGTCGTTTTAAGATTTGTTGACCAATCGACTAACCAGTATTTTTCGACATCAACCAGCAGTCCATAATGTTTCAGAAAATCGGATCCTATTATTGGGCGTGTTACGTCAGCCACAATAAATGAATAGAGGAATCTTTGTCGTAGACCAATATTGCTGTTGGTGAATTTCTTACCATATGTTCTAATTTTTGTGTTGTTGGCAGCATAAAGGACAAATGTATTTGGGGTTTTTCGATTTCTCTTCATCTGTGGCGAGAAATACTGATATGCCAGCACCAGTATCAATAAGATAGCTGCACTTCGAGTCGGTGTCTTGAATGAACAGGCGACTTATTTTTGTTGGCTAACTTCAGCCGTCACCATAGGTGAAATGCCTAGTAGTTTTGCAATGATTTATAGGAACATGGTGAGCGACATTTGGTCACTCGAGACCCAAATTTGTGATGATACCAACAAAATGATTTTTCGGATGGAGAACGTGTTCGATTTCTTGACAAATTCCTTGAAGAACTTTTATTTCGACGGTGATTATCAATTGATAGAGCATCTAATTTGGAAAATATTTCCTGAATTGTATTTTCTAGGTTTGAGATTCTTTCATTATTATTTACAGAAACAGCGTTGATTGTGGGGTCCGACTGGTCATGTATTTTATCAGCTATTAAGAACAATTTATCGATTGTATCATTATCATTATCACCGATAATATTGCCTTTGTTGTATTTGGAAGACATTGAATCCACAATGTCTTGAGAAAATCTTCAGAAACTTTGCCCGAAGCTAATGTTCGTATTTCTCGTAAAAGCCAACACTTACGTTTTCCAAAAGCTGATGAAGTCTTTTCTCATCGGATTCAATAAATTCATTTAATAGGGAACGTTTAAGAGTTTCATATTTATTTTCTGCTGGGAGCCCTTCAACCATATGACTAACATAATTTAGGATGCTGCTCTCTATAGATCCAAACAATGTGTGGTATTTTGTTGTGTCTGACGTAATAAAGGAAGTTACAAAATGAGATTTCAGTTGTCGAAATCAAAGATTAGGTTTTTGATGCCAAACAGGAGGTAAGCGAACAGTAACTCGAGATATTTCGGTTGGAATTAATGATGAGGCAGATCCAAATTCTTCAGAAGTTGACATTTTTCAACAATATAATTAAATTGTTGTCGGGGATCACCCATGTGGATGTGTTTATTTAAAATTTCAAATCCAATTAATTTAATTTTAAAAATCGAAAAACCAAAAGTCAAAACAAACTCAATGAAAACTTAATTATTTTAATACAAAAAATTCAAAGTATTAATATGTAAAGTATCACCACTGGTATAAATAATTGCCTTCATTTTGCTAATTAGACAAAATTGTGGTTTGTCATAAAGGTTTTATTATAAATCTTTTTTGAAATGTTTGTTTTTGTTAGAGTTCAGTCAAAACAAAACAATCAATTATATTTAATATAATGCGTAGTATAACTTATTAATTTAAATCAGCCATAATTAAGTGTCACTGTACTTGTTTTGGTCTATTACAATCAAAACAGATATGTATGAAAATAATAATAAATCCTTGTATGGAAATTAAAATTTTATTAATTATATTTTATTGTGGTTTATTTGTTGTCATATTTAAATAATTATTAATATCAATAATCAACAGCATATTTGCGGATATATTTGTATGGTTTGATAACCTCAAAATTATAAATTCTTTGCTTATTTATTATTTATGGTTGTTATGTTGGCTTTAACTCCCTTTTCGTTTACTTTAATATGAGAACATAAATAATTATCTATTTAATACTGTATGAAATGAAAATATTTTTGTTAACTTTATGTAAAATTGTTCAGCACTGTTGGTTGGGTATCCTTTAAAAATAAAGCCATCAAGTTGACCTGTTAGCTGTTTTTTTTATGGAAAAGGAAATTATATTGAGTTATGTAATGACATTGTTAAGAAATTTTTAAAATTTGTTGTAGAAATTTGCTTAATTTTAAATAATAAGTTAGTTTTTGTATTTTTTAAAAACTTTGCTGAAAGGATGCTGGTCCTTTAATTGTCCTGCTTAGACACTATTTTGTATCAATTGAAAAGTCTTGAAACTTGTCTTTAGTTTGTTGTAGTATCTAATTTAAAAATGTACTGAAAACTAAAAAAAATTATAAAGAACTAGCTGTACCCAGCACGCGTTGCTATGCTACCAATTAAAATAAATTTGAATGAAAGACATTACACAAATATTCAATTCATTTTAAATAATATAATTGATTTTTCTCATTTTGAAAAAAATAGACGGTCGAAATAAGTATTCTTAGTCATGCCGGAATCTTAGTTCAAATTTTTAGTAAGATCGGTCCAGCGGTGTGGGCTTCCCGTCAGGCATTGTCCATCAAGAGATGGGGCGTAAAAAGGGACGTGGAGTATGAATCTTAATTTTTACCTTGCCTCGAGTAACATGTGTATTCGATTTGAAGTAAATATGTTAAAATCTGAGTAGAATCAATTACACATTTAAAAAAAGTAGGAGTGGTCGAAAGAAATAAGAAGCTTTGGCACATTAAATTTTTATGTAAAACTCGCCTTCAGTAAGATGTGGATATAATTTGTATGAAGTAAATCTGTAAAAACCCATGCAAAAGCAATTAATCTATTAAAAAAGTGGGCGTTAGAGTAGGCATGGTCATACCAACTCAGATACCTTCGCGGTCTCATGCACAACAACTTTGCCGAAGACATACATGCAAACATTAATTTATATATATATAGATATAAAACCCTAAATATTTCATTTTGTATATGAGCTAAATATTCACTTTGTATGGGAGCTGCCACGCCCACTGGTATGATCCCGCCCAATTTTCCCATGACTATTCATAATATAATCAACGTGCACAAATTTCTAAGACTCTGCCTGTTATAGAACTTTAGATATATGCTATTAAATATTTACTTTGTATGGGAGCTGACACGCCCACTGCTCCGATCCCGCCCATTTTTTTCCTGATTATTCAAATCAGTAACATATGAGATACTGCAAGGTTTCAAAGCTCTTGCTATTACAATAGTCATATATATATGATGTTATTCAATTTATGTGGGAGGGGCCGCGCCCACTTGAAATATTTTTAGCCGTAAACCTAATTGGGACTATTACCTTTGAAATGAAACCGGTTCGGGCCAAATCGATTGGATAGTGGATACAAACATTGTATTATATATATATAGATATACTGTAAATAAACGAATTAAATATTAAGTATACGCCATGTACTTAATTTTTTTAAATTAATTTATTTCATTATAATTCCTTAAAAGCAATAAAATTATATTTATTAATTAAAAGGCTGAATATATTGTTAATCATTTTCCGTTATCCTATATAAAAAAATCATAAAATTAAAAAAACTTATAAATAAACTTGTGTAATCAAATGTTAGTTATGAAGAAGATTAGTGAAAATTTCAAAATTAGAAATAGGATTTTGATAAATAGTTTCTACTAGTGTTTAGATAATACTTTTATCTATATTAGTTAGCTTTAGTTTTTTCTACATTTGGTTTTTTTATATTCACTAAAGATTGATAAAATTTCACTAAATTATCTAAAATGTAGTGAACAAATTTAGTTCATTTACCTGCATAAATTTAAATTAGCTTTTTAATTAGTATAAATTTGCAAAGATGTAACCTTTAGCTTTAATTTGCTATATTAACTTTAGCAATATCTGGAAAATTAAAAAAACTGAATGCAGTTTTTTCTGGAGAGTCAAGCTATTAATATTAAGTATACGTATGATTAAACCTTAGCTGTAAAAATATTATATATTAAAGCAATATATTTGTTTGTCTTTTATAAGTATAAGTATTAGTATGCTAGCTATAATTTTCTATATAACATTTAAGGATATTTTTAATAACAAAAAAGTTATTAAATATTTTCTACATTATTTAGCAATTAATATTAAGTATACGTAGTTTTTATGTTATTTGAAATTTTTCACATTTTTGAATTTATACTTGAAATTTCTATAACTTTTGTTTGTTATTTTTTTACTAAATCAATTAATATCAATTCAATTTCAATTTATTAGCAAAAAATAACAAATATTTTTAATTTTAATTAATTTTAATTTAAATTATTTAAAAATTCATCTTTAAATTATGAAAAAAAAACAAATTTGAAATAAAATCATTAATTATATAAAATGCTGTGCATGTCAGATTTTCCAAATTTATAAGCAAATACTATTTAATGGAAATTTTATGAACTTGTTCCAAAAACGTGTAATACTTTTAGGTTTTATTATACAAATACGTGTTTGTGATTTAACCATATTGTTTAGTTTAACAATTTATAACAAATGCTTCAAAATATAATCATGAAACAAATACTATAAAATAGAAACCATAATAAAATAGAAATATATGAAATTTATTTAAATAAATTAAGTTTTATGACACATAAATAAAATTATTGAAATAATATTTGAACAAATAAAAACAATTTTTCAATGGTATTAGTGTGAAGACATTTAATTAAAAACAAATATTATGTAGCCTTAGTAATAATCTAAAAGCCTTAAAACTTATCTTTGATTTGTTAAATCACAACTAATACATATTAAACTAAATAGGTTAGAAACAAAACTAAACTAAAAAATATTACTAAGTATACTTTATGCACTGAAGAATGACTTGCAATCCTTAACTTGAAGTCATTAACTTAAACATTAGTTAATTTCTTTAAATATTAAACTATAAATATAATTACATATGTATATAATCTACAAATTGTTAGACTAAACTGAAGATATTTCATATTTCACACACATATATTTAACTAAATATTTTTTTCAAGTATTAGTTTGAAGCCATTTAGTTAAAAAACTCATTATCTGGCTTATATATTTCTTTACATCTTCTAAAAGCCCCTAAAACTTAGCTTTCATTTGCTGTATCATTGTTTCAAAATCAAGAAAGTTACAAAGAAAATTCGGCCAACCAATGAATTAAATATTACGTATACGCCTTGTACTTAAAATTTTAAAAATTTAATTATTTCATTATATTTCTTTAGAAGCATTAACATTTATTTGTATAATTAAAAAGCCACAACTATTCTTTATGATTTTCTGCAATCCTATATACAAATTTGTAAAACTAAAAAAAAAATGGAAAAAAAATTCTGCAAACAGCTTGATTATTTATGGAAAATATTTTTATTCTCTTATGGTCCTTTGAAAGTTTTATTATTTTAGTTAGTTTTTATGAAGCCGCAATTGTTGTTTATCATGCAGCAGTCTTATGAAGATTCTGAAAATAGTTGAATTAAATATTAAGTATACGTCAGGTAGTTTTAATTTATAAAATTAACTTATTTCCTTTTGTTTCTTTGCAAGCCGTAAAATATTATTTATTAATTAAAAAGGCCGTAATTGTTGTTTATGACCTGCTGAAGTCTTATGAAAAAATATATAAAATTAACAAAGTTATGAGCTAAATGCAGAAAATAGCGGAATTAAATATTAAGTATACCCCATGTAGTTTTAATTTTAAAAATATTTTTTTTCTTATGTATCTTTGCAAGCCTTAATTTTTTAATTATTTATTAAGAAGCCGTAAATGTTGTTTATAGCATACTAGAGTCTTATCAAGAAATATATAAAATTAACAAAGCTATTTTGAAAATATTTGATTTAAATATTAAGTATACGCCAGGCACTTTTAAGTTTTAAGATTAATTTATTTCTTTATATTTCTTTGCAAGCCTTAATATTTGCATTATTTATTAAATAGTGTAATCATATAAAAACAAATTCATAAAATTAATAAAGTTGACAAAAAAATTATGAAAATATTTGAATTAAATATTACGTATGGCGTATACTTCAGTTTTAGTTTTAATTTTAAAAAATAATTTATTTCGATTTGTTTCTTTGCAAGCCTTAATATTTAAATTATTTATTAAGAAGCCGTAGTTGTTGTGAATAACATACTGGAATATTATGAAGAAATATATAAAATTAACAAAGTTATAAGCAAAATTTTGAAAATATTTGAGTTACATGTTAAGTATACGCCATGTACTTTTAAGACTCATTTGTTTGCTTATGTTTGTTTAAAAGCCTTGTTATTTTATTTATTTATTAAGCAGTTGTAATTATTGTTTACCATTTAGTGTAATCTTATAAAATAATTCATAATATTTACAAAGTTGTAAAAAAAAATATAAATATAAGAACAATTTATTATTTTTTTATTCGAAAAGGAGGCAACGTGTAAATAAAAATTTAAAAACAAAAATGATAATTACAGCAAATTTCGAACCTCCAGGTAACACTGGTTAAATGATTGATGTTTGACTGTTGGCTAGCAGGCATCGCAGTGGTGCAGGGGTTAGAACGCAAATAATTCTGATGAGAGAATGTGGTGATTCTCGAAACATGTAAATTCAACCCAGGTTCAACCCCAGCTCAGCCAGAAAAATTATCAATACAATTTCATTAGAGATTTCATGTTGTAAAAGAATTCCTTCAGTAAAAATAATGTTATGAAAATTAAATTTATTGAACTCGAGCCCGACTAAATAAATAGCAAAAATTATAAATATATTTGAATTAATATTAAGTATACGCCAAGGAATTTTATTCGAAAATTCAATTTATTTCATTAAATTTCTTAACGATTTAAAAACCAGCTATTATTGTTGAACGATATTTTTAATCTCATATAAAAATTCATAAAATTTAAAAAGTTATCAACAAAATCCAAAAAAATATTGAAATAGTTATTAAGTGTTCTTTCTTAAGCCATAACTTTTTACGAGTATTTACTAGTTACTAGCTAGAAATTAGTATTAACCATTGTGTGCAGCCATATAGAAAAATTCATAAAACTAAAGAAGTTATAAACAGAATTCTGTCAACAGTTGAATTAAATATTAAGTATACGCAGTGTTTTTAAAAAATTGAAAACACAAAATATGCTTCATTAACTGTGTGTAAAAGCAAAAGGAAACCCAGACTGTTGCATTGGTATTTTAAATGTTTATTTTTTCAACTTAAATCCTTACCCTTTATTTATTAGCATTTGGGTTAAAAACCTTTCTACAAGCTGCTAGTAAAGTCAGCAATCTGTCATGGTTTCTTTTTGCAATTTCATTTATACGCTTTGCTAACACAAAGACATTTTAATAGATTTTTTTTCTCTGTTTACTTTTTGATGCAGAAAAAGCGGAAATTTGTTTCCAACCACACATTCATATAGACCACTATGATACATAACAATGATCAAAATCAAATAAATTGCTACTATGACTCTTCTATTAACAGCTAAAGATTAAAATTATATTGCCCAAATGATAGCCAACACTTTTGCATAATTTTTTTTGCCAGCTACTACTCTTAACAGCTGCCACATTTATCTTTATTAAATACTTAATTACAATTTAAGAACTGTTTAATTGAATCAGTTATTTAAAACAATTGAAACACCCTTAATATAAATGCAAATAAATTAGCACTCTTGCACAAACAGCCCAAAATATATGAGCAACTGACTAATTATTTAAGCAGCGGAAACAGCAGCAGCTGCTTATAATGGGCACATTACATTCCTCATTTTAATAATGAAAACCCATGACTGCAGTTTTAAAAACATGTTTAACTAACATGAAGTATAATAAAGCTGCACATTTGTTAAAATAATTTTATATAATAACGAAAGAAAAAACAAGACGAAAGGATTCAAAGAAGCTGTTTTATATAATGACAAGGAAGTCCATTGCAGTTGTTGTAATTGCATGCTTCAACATTTGTCATCTACAATGCTTTATGTCTGGCATTCAGTGATGATGCTAAGGACAATGTATAGGAAGATGAAGAATCTGATGAGCAGGATAATGAAAGACTGTGTATTTTGTTGATGCTAGCAGTAGCGGTTGTTTGCGGTAAATCATTTAACTTTTATGCAAGACCATTAAAGAATATTAAATGCAGTTTATTAATATTTTGCCATTCACCTCAAAAAGAATGTAAAGGAAAATGTAAATTGGTCAGCCATCATATTTTTGTAGGCATGAGTAATTTTTCCCAAGAAATGTGGGTCAATACAAGCAGAGAAGAATAATTAATAGTCAGTTAAACATTTTAACAATATTTTGGGCTTTGTAAATAGTTATATGTTTGCAGCAACCTTAATATGTTAAAATTAAAAATTACATGATTGTAGTCATCATAAATATGATTGTAGTTATTAAGTTCTTAACATTTAACACAAATTTCATGGTTACGAGTTGTACAATAAAAAGCTGGTTGTTAATATTTATAATTTAATAAAAAATATTGATTTATTTGATGTCCTTTTTATATTTAAAAAAAAAAACTCAATTTATTGTTTATTTTTAAACAAAACAATTACTGGTGGTAATAGTTTTATTTCCGTTTTAACACATTAAGCTTTTAATAACCGATTTAGCTTTTATAAATTATGATTTATTTATAAAGCTGTACATTTTTAGAATAAAACAAATATATTTTTAATATTTTAAGTTTGTGAAAAACAACTGGTTTTTTTTTATTCAAATTTGTATTTATTTGCAAATATTACAACATAGCTAAATGATAGCAATGTCTAAAATTGCTTAGTTTTTAACAGATTATGTTAAATTATTATTAAATATCTTTGTACTTTATTAATTCGGCTTAAAGTCTCTTTTATTAAAAATATAAAAACTCTAGTTTGTTTTTAATTTTTGTTGTCTTTTGTTAATTTCCAATATTTCGACCAACATTGTTGATCATCTTCACTGACTCAGTTAAAGAAACTTAAGACATTAACATAGTACAACACTATATTAAATATAAAATTATATTTCTTCCCTGAAGATGATCAACAAAGTTGGTAGAAATATTGGAAATTAATAAAAGGCAACAAAAATTAAAAACAAACAAATTCTACATGAAAATATTAAAATGCAAATGAAAAATGCAAAATGAATAAATTACATGTCAAAAGAATGGCAAATTGACTGAACTTTAAACTAACCTCAACGAAAATTTTTTAATTCATTAGTAAATAAGGTCCTTTTCTCAACTTATTTATAAAATATAAATAAAAAGTTTAAAATGTTAAATAATACGTGGTTCTATGTAGATATTTTAAAACAGTATTTGCTAAAAGTATGTGAAATTAAAAAAATAACATATAAAAACCTTTGTTTACATAACCAAAAAACAGATCCTTTCATATATCCTTTTTAAGAAATTTAAAAATATTCATATTTTTTTTAGCATATTTTGCTAAATTACTACCATGGAATAAATTTCGTGTTTTAAACTTAATTTATAATCAATATAAACTATCAATATCTTAAATAAATTAAAAAATTATTTGCGTTTTTGAAAAAAAAAAAAAAATTTTTTTTGTGGAATTTTTGGTTTTGAAAATTTGAAAATTTTTTATTTAAATATCTTTAAAAGGACGTAGTTTTAGTGGCTTTTTCAATATATATAAATTTTTTTAAATTTTCGTGTGCTTTTATATAGCATACCATATGTCCTTTTTTTGAAATTCTTGTTTTTTTTTTAATATATTAACGTTATTTCTTTCTGGCTGTAGATTTTCTCTAATTTTTAATGTCATAAAAATTATTAATTTTTACGTTTTTACATACAAAACTATGTTTGTTTTAATATGTTATTTAACCGTTTCTAAACATTGACAAGGGCGCTGTTTTGCTTAGTTTTGTTTTGACTTGCATTAACAGATTTTAGATATTGTAAATTTACGCTCTTTAAATGTGCTCTTTAGCTCTCAATTAAGGTATTTTTTTGATAAATATGTATTGAATTGCATCCTATTTTCCTGTTTATATTTATTGTGGTCAAAATATTGCCTGGAAGTATTGGCAACGTGTGCTAAATTATCCTTTTATATTAAATTAAATGTGATTAAAGTTTACTTACGTATTAAACTTATTCTGTACGTCTCGCTGGAGCATTTATACGGCAATACTGTATAGTCTCATTTTGTTTGTCTTTGCTGAGTGCAATTTTTGTTGCATTTTTTTTTGCTTCTCTTATTACAATAGCTCTCTTAAATGCCTACAAATTCACAAGTAAGATTCAAACTGCTGGTTTGTTATGCTTATACATGGATACTACGTCGTAATGGTAAAACTAAGCGGCATTTTGTTTTTGAGAGTAACTGAGAAAGAGAAAGCGAGAATTCGAGAAACATTATAACAAAATATAAAATTAGGGTAAATTGTTAAAAAAAATGAAAGTCAAAAATTCTCTTTGTTTTTTATATGAACAAAAACAGGTTTAAGTTTTTTACAATTCTTAGCATAAAAAAGACACTGAAAAATTTTGTTGTATTTTGATATAATTTTAGTTTTATTTTCTACACGAACCTTCCTTTTTTAGCTTAAACATTGTCTTGCTGGTAGAATGTGCCTTTTTATTATTGAATTTTGTTGCTATTATTTTTCGTTTGTTTTGTTAAATGTTGGTAAATTTTTGTTGGCAGACTTCATTTGTTTGTTTACAAACAATATTTACATAAAGTGTGTTGTAAATTTGGAATGTTCCCAAATTAGCGCAATATTCGAAATGAAAACAAAAATTCTTCTTTAGTTTGTTATAGGTAACAGGATATTGGTTGAATTTTACTGGAAATATAGTTTATTCCTTTAGATTGTTAGAGTTTAATGAATCATAAAATAAACAGTATCAAGTTATGTATGAAATAATACATCACGTAAGTAGCCTCCACGGTTGTGAACATTTTACACAAATATGTCTGAATTACTTTGAAGCTGCTTGGAATTTTCTCTTTCAATGCATGAGTTGTTGTTCGACAGCATTAAGGATTAACAAACTCATCAAGTTGAAAATGTGCTTATTTGTTTAGAATTTCGAATGATCTTGTTCCAACTAAGTTTGACAAAAATCCATTAGTTTTGAAATATGCCTCTCGTTTCTATACCACAGGACAGACTATATAGTAAATTCAAACAAAATATTGTCTTATTGTTATACAAAACTTCTGCAGGTGATTATTTAATTGAAAAGCCAACACACTTAGATTTCATTTAACATATAAAGCTTAACACTACATGAAAAACTTAAAAAGTTATAAGCAAATTTGTTTTGAGAAAGATAATTAATATTAAGTATACGCAGCCTTTAAAGAAAAATAATTTATTTGAAAAAATATCTGAAATAGTCATAAAAAACTTAAAATTTGTATTTATTTTAAAAGCTTATGGAATACTGATTTATATTAATAAATAATAAAAGAGCAAGTCTTTCATTAATTAAAGATTTAAGCTGGTTTCTTTATAAAAAAAAAATAAAAAAAATTTTAAATTAATCATTAGCTTGTCGAAGTCATAAGGAAACCTAACTACATATTAATATTTACATTTTATTATGTAATAAAAAAAGCCAACATATTTAGCTTTCATTTACTATATTATGTTTAAAATTCAGGGAAAAACTTAAAAAGTTATAAACAAATTTGTGTTAATAATAATAATAATTAAATAATAAGTATACTTACATTTCATAGGCACTATTCAAGTCATAGTAAACTTAAAAAACTCATAGTATTTTTCAATATTCTAGCTTAAGTGAGTAATTATTGTTATGTCTGGCAATACTAAATCTTAATTAACCCTAAACTATCATTTGTTGGCTGTTTATGACCACAAATACAAATCACGTGTGATTTTGGGGACATGCTTTAGAACAGGAAGTATTTTTCTCCTATTTCTGTTTAACTTTGCCTAATAGAAGTGCTCTATATTGCCTTTGAACTCTTGTGTATCCTATTTCCTATTCCTTTATTTATTATTCTCATCCTCATTACACAACAATCAAAAATTATTATTGAATATTTCATGATTTGTTCAATGCAATGCATCATTATACCAGACGCAATTATTACAATATTTTTGTATACAACTTTTATTGTTTTCATATAAATATTTTCCCGTTTATGTATGCCAGCATTATTGGCTAAACAGCTTAACTCCACTTTATACTTAAAGTAAAGTACAATGAGACAACAATTACCCCAAATTACCCTATAAAGTTTTGAAAAAATGATAAATAAAAAGAATATGTCAAAAAGTGTAGTTAATTCAATTCCCTTATCAGTCATGTAGTTTATATTTGCATACAGAATTGATGAAATGTTGTTTTGTTGTGGGTTTCAACATTGTTATACTGTCAGTATTGAAAGTTATTGAAAACTAAAAATTCTCATTTGTACACGTACTTCAACATATTGTTCTTGCTTGAAATATTGCATTGTTAGGGGGAGAAAATGCATGTAATTATTTTTACTACACCCATTATTATCCTTGACATGGTTGATAAATAACACACGAATTTTTTGTATAATTTTAAAATATATTTAAAAAAAAGGCTGGTAAAGATTTAAGGTAAAATGAAAACAAATCAAAAAGAAATACATATTTATTTGCTATGAAAAGTATTTGTTCTTTTAGTATATTAACTAAATTTGTTGCAATATCTTATTAAATTTTGTTTTGTTATTTCTATGTTGAAATCTTAGAAACCAAATATTCAAAAGCAACCTTTTCACATGTCCATTTAACTTCCATTTGAACACTTCAGCAACTGGCACATACGAGGTCTGATCAAAAAATAACCCTTATTTTCAAATTTCGTTGGTTACGTATGTTCGATTTTCGAATTTTTTTTTTGACAGCTAAAAAGGTTAGTCCTGTTTTGGAGTTCGTCTCTTCGATTTTTTATTATTCGAAAAAATGGATCAAAGAAACTGTATTTAGTTTTGTGTAAAATATGTAATTAAATGAGCAAGGACATTTGAAATGTTGACTGTGGCTTTTAGCGAGTCTACTAGGAGCAGACGACAAGTTGTGGTATAACCGGTTTAAGAAAGACCGAGAAGATGTCAATGACGATGTTCGTCCTGGTCGCCCGACGAAAAAACATTGAAGCAGTGAAGAAAATGATTTTGGTTAATCATCGAATCACTATCAGAGAGGTGGCAAGCAATTTCTACGGCTGTTTTATTTGATAAATTGCTAAATTTTGAGCAAAAACAACCTCGCATGGACATCGCTCAGGAGCTGTTGCACATCGTCAACGACAATCCAGATTTCCTCGAAAAGGTCATAACTGGTGACGAATCATGGGTGTATGGCTATGACATTGACATCGAAGCCCAATCATCCCAATGGAAACGTTCAGAAGCGCCAAGACCGAAAAAAGCACGTCAAGTTTGGTCGTACGGTCAATATGGAATACTACCTTGAAGTCATGCGCCGTTTGCGCGAAGCAATTCGTCAGAAACGCACAGAATTGTGAAAAAACCAATCATGGATTTTGCACCATGATAACGTACCAGTTCACACAACGATGCTTGGCCAAAAATCAAAACCACCGTATTGACCGGACTTGGCACACGCTGACTTTTTCCGCTACCCAAAACTGAAGACACCGATGAAAGGAAAGCGTTTTGCTACGATTGAGGAGATAAAAAAAATCGAAACAGGAGCTGTTGGCGATAGCAAAATGCGCGTTTCAGAAGTGTTTCGAGGATTGGAAAAAATGCTGGCATAAGTGTATTATATCTGAGGGCGATTACTTTGAAGGGGACAAGATGAATAAATAAATACTTTTTGAAAAAAATTTTAAATAACTGTTATTTTTTGATCAGACCTCGTACTAATCTTAATCAAGTATTGCGGGTATTTTATCAAAATGTCTGACACATTTTTCATAGTCTACCACATTTTCTATATACATTCTTAACAATAAATGACCTTGAGATTACAAACACTTTTCCTTAAGCACATAAATCTGTTTTCAGTAGCCTTTTTATTGTGTTGAATAGCTTTTAGGACAAACGAAAACACGTTTTAACAATTGTATAAGAAAAACCATATAAGTATGCTATATAATATAAATACAATACCATAGATATTGTTTACGAGCCAAATATTTTATGGTGGGTAAGTGTGAATTGTACTGAAACTCTAAAAATTTAGGCAAAAAACCTCATTTATGTTTCTAAAAAAATCCATTTTTTGTATGGAATAATAAAATAGGCACTATTTCCTTTAATAATAGTCTAAATTAAAAAAGTAGGATAATCTGTGATCAGCAAAAATCAATTTTTTATACAGAGTTCCAAACTAAGATCTCTACAAGATTTAATTAAGGCTATTTTAAGTATTCTTGTTGCTTAATTGATATTTTGATAATTTTTTATTGCCACAATACGAAATTATCAATAATTTATGTAAAGCTTTAAGAAATATCAAAAACACAAATCCTTAAACATATATCCTTTACTTATGAAATCTTAATTAAGTGGTTTTTTATACCTTAAACACCTTTCAACAAGTTACTTATTGTATAATTTCAGAAAAATTAAAAATCTCTGAAATTTATCAATTATAATAGGATGCTTTCATTGTCCTTTTTTTAAATATTAAAAATTTTGTGAATTTTTTTACTTTACACCAAGTAGTTGTTTATATAGTTTAAAAATATGTACAAATTTTAATATTTGAATTTAATTTTAAGGTCCTTTCATATATCCTTTTTTGGCTCGATTGAAATTTCAAGAATTTTTTGACTTTACAATACGTATCACTATATGAAGTTCGTAATTTTTAAAAATTTTGAATACATATCAAGAAAATAAAGATCCTTTCATATATCCTTTTTTTTTTGCAATCACAATTTTGTAGTTTTTTATCTATTACAACTTGAACATGTTTAGGTTGATAAAAAATATATAAAAACTTTTCTTATATATCAAATATTTTAAAGGGCCTTTCATATATCCTTTTAAATTGTTTTGATATTTCGAGAATTTTTTTCTTCACAATAAGTAAATTATTGTGTATTGTAGAGATGCATTAAAATAATAAAAATTTTTCAGACAAATTAGGATATTCTTATATATCCTTTTTTGAAAAATTTAAATTTACGAATGTTTTCATGTTACAACACGCAGAGGTTTATATAGTTTAAAAGTATTTAAAAACTGTTGCTATATATCAATTATTTTTAAGGTCCTTTCATATATCCTTTTACATTTTTTTGATATTTCGAGAATTTTTTTTCTTCACAATAAGTAAATTATTGTATATTGGCGAAATGCATTAAAATCCTGAAATTTGTTTAATAAAATTAGCAACTCTTAATGTTACTACAACTAGATGTTTATATGATTTAAAATTAAATGAAAACTTGTGCTGTCTATTAATTATTTTTAAGGTTCTTTTCATATATCGTTTTTAAATTAATTCATATTTCGAGAATTTTTTTCACAATAAGTAAATTATTGTATATTGTAGAAATGCATTAAAATACTACAAATTTTTTAGACAAATTAGTATATTTTCATATATCCTTTTTTGAAAAATTAAAATTTTTAGAATATTTTCATGTTACAACAACTAGAGGTTTATATAGTTTAAAAGTATTTAAAAACGTTTGTTATATATTAATTATTTATAAGGTCCTTTAATGAAGTTGATATTTCTAGAATTGTTTAAAATCCTGGAAATTTTTAATTAAAATCAGGATCTCTTCATATATCCTTTTTTTGACAAATCGAAATTTTCAGAATTTTTTCATGTTACAATAACTAAATGTTTATATAAAATAAAAATATATAAAAACCTTTGATGTATATTAATTATTTTTAAATTCCTTTCATATATCCTTGTTACGGAAAAATTAATTTCCAGAATTTTTTGTCTTAACATCACTTTAATTATTATATAGTTGGAGAATTTATTAAAATCTTTAAAAAATATTAAGTAAATATAGGTCCTTTCGTACATCCTTTTGTTATGAGATCACAATTTTGTTATGTTTTGTTCTTTATAACTTGTAAATGTGTAGGTAGATGAATAATTTATAAAAAGGTTTGATACTTTTCAGTGAGGTTAAGAACTTTTCATATATCCTTTTTTACAGATGTATGTATATTACAATTCTGAAGGTTTTTTTCGTTACAGTATGAAAAATCTCTAATATTCTAGAAATTTATAAAAAAACAAGGTAAGGAAGGACTTATACATGTATTTTTTATGTCTTCAAGCTACTTAATCCATTTGCCTATAAAATTCCTAAAACTATGCTTTAAATTCGAACAACTTTAGATATATACCTCCAAAAAAAAAAAACAATTTCTCAAACCTAATTTAATTTTACATATTTCTACTGCAATGCTGGCACAACAGCTGTGTTGCTTTGACCACAACTGGTTTTATCTAGTTGTCAGTAAATGTCAAATTGTATGTATAAGAAAACCACCTGTATTATACTGTCACCACACACTAAAAGCACAGGTGTTTGTGTTGGGTACAACACACCCACAATACGTGCAGCTTTTTAAAAGTAAAGTAGAAGTTTTTGTGTATATTTTAAGCAGTTTTCGAAAACGTGTGGATTTAAAACTGAAATTTGAATAATGAACAAAGAAATATGAAGGAATAATAGTTACCTAAAATGTGTGATTCTTTTATATTATTCTACATTGTCTTTCAATAATTTACCTTAACCTTTTCTTAGACCACTTCTACTACTTGCTGACATTTAAAGTTTATTCAACTCTTCATTTCCTAGTAATTTATTTAAACTACAAGTAATAGCTTCTCAATTTCCATTCTTAGTTTTTGTATTTCTTTTTTAGATTTTTAAATTTCTTTGGTTTCGTTAAGTTGCCATAACATTATTTATATTATAGTTAGTTTAGTTTGCCTTTTTCTGCTGTATCAGCATTTTCCTTTAGCTATTTTATGCACTCAGCACTATAAGTTAAATAAGTGAAACAAAATGCTGATGGTTATGATGGCATTATTATAATATTGTATATATACAGAGTTTTTGCTTTAACATCGCTAGCATTTAGTTGCAAGTACGAGTATGTAAATGTTGAGGCTTTTGGTTTTGAGGTATTATTTTGCATGTTGAATGGTATTATATTGTCATAAATTTGCATTTAGTTTCAGTCAAATTTAATTTAACAGATTTTGTATAGATTTTGTTGGAAAACTAGAATTGTAAGATGTTATTTAAAAATATTGGAATTTATCATTTTTATTTTCTTGTTCGAATTTACAGCATTACTGCTTGATTTTTCATAAAGAACATTTGTAGATTTATGGTTGAAATATAACTTTTTCTTAGTTCAAAATTGTTTGTTACCTGGAGCGTATGAGTGTTATTAATTATGACTTATGTTCTTTAATTGTTATTATCTAAACTTAGGAAAGACACAGAAAGCTCTAATAAATGGCAAGTAAGACAGAACATTTACTGATTTAATATTCTTAAGACAAGAATACCAAATTTTAATAAATGTTTAATGAAAAGACTATTCAAATTAAATTTTATACGTTTAAAGTAATTTTAAGGAAATTTGTTTCCAAAAAAAATTAATATTTTTTATCAATAGTTTTTTTTTGTAGAAAACTATTTTGTAGATTATACAAATAATAATCACCTTATCTCCGTCTTTCTAATGGTCAGTCGTCAATTACATTTGAAGCCGTAAATAAGGCTATGAATGTATGTCTACTACCAAGCTGAGTGACAGGGTAAACCGTTTGTTGAACATTAATCAGGGATTTAATTCGAACGAAAGCCTTGATATTCCGGAAGCCTAACCCTACATGCTGTTGTAATTTGAAGTACAATTGAGAGAATATATCGCCATTATTAAGTTGCAGCTATGATGGATGCAAGTCTTGATTCTGGGTTTGTTTTTGCGGCAATATCGAATTAAAATAGTTTAGCTTTAAAGACATTTCAGGTAACGGGTAATCTGAGAGCCCAAGTTTAACTTACAGCTAATTTCACTGACTGTCTCGTCAGCTGGTGGACAAAGTTTACAGACTATATCTCTTCTGTTCATTTTCTCTTCTAATTTTATTCTTATCAAAGTTTATTTACTATATAGTCTGCCTAGAGTCCCAACATTGGCTGACTGGTCCGAATATCTGATAGTGGAACCCATGAAACTAGTAACAGCATCGTTCAGAATGAAGACCTGCATATGTTTTAAAAAATGTTACAAATATAAAATTTTCTTTTTATATCCACTATATCGATTTTATAAAATTTTGCTTAAGGCAGTACTTAATATTAAATATACCTTGGCAGTTGAATGGCTTTCTGAGAAAAAATTATCAGCCCAAACATGAACAAAAATTCCATGGGAGTTTTTTCCATTTTTATTTTTTTAACATTAAATTTCAATAGAAAAAATGGAAAAATAATTCCGCGGGAGATTTTTCCCTTTTTATTTTTTTAACATTGAATTTCAGTAGAAGAAATGGAAAAAGGGAAAAAAACTTCCGCGGAATTTTTATTCATGATTGGGCTGTATGAAAAATTTATTTAAATATAAAAAATTTTAAATTTACAAATATATGTTCTCCAGGGCGTATGATTATTTTTAATTCAATATTATTTTGCTAAAATTTGAATAACTTAACTAAAATATTAGGTAACAAGTTGAAAGGGACTACATATCAATTAGAATACTATTGGCTTTAATGTATAAAAAAAGTTAATATTTACATTTTATTAGAAACCGAATTTTAAACATAAACCGTAAACAAAGACTAAAGAAAGTTTTTTGAACATTTTTCTATAATTTATTTGAATTTTTACTCAAGGCAGTATTTATTGTCTTAATTTGAAGAATATGAAGGCTGGGCTACATATTGCTTTGAAAAAAATATGAAAAATTTATTTACCTTAGGTTTTTTTTTCAATATTGCAAAATCTGTCACCTAGAGCAGATGATTATTATAAATTGTGTATTATTTTAGAAAAAATTTCTTTCAGTAAATAGGTGTAATAAATTTCAAATAAAATGCAGTTTACTAAAAAAAACTTTTAGTTTTAATTTATACAGGAAGCTTATAAGCCATTTTTATTTTTTAAGCAATTAAAAAAAAATTTTGAAAAATTTGTTATATATCCTAAAATTATGACTTATTTTCTATAAATTTCTGTAAATACTGGTTTTTTATTTAACTACAAACAGATTTTGTCATTTCTAAGCATTATTTTGAAAAAAAAGTATAAAAAATGAACCTGAAAGCTAGAATTTTTGAGTTTGAAAAAAATGTGTCACCCAGAGCGTATGAATAATATTAATTTGCTACTATTTTATAAAAATTGTAATAACTTAACTAAAATATGTAGTAGCAAGTTAAGGTAAACTACATTTTATTAAGACAACTTCAGGCTGCGGTAAATAATGGTAATTAATAAGTAAATCTTAAGCAGATTTTTAGATTTTAAACACAAAAATAAAAAAAAAATTTTCGCGAATATTTTTTATTTTTTTTAGTTTGAGAAGGCAAAAACTAAAGAAGAATATATATATAATTATAAACATAGATTAGCTTATGGAAAGCGAAATTCCTTAATATTTATATATATACCAAAAATATTCCACAAGTTCTCTAAAATCCTTATTAATGTTATACTTAAAATAATCAAATCTCTTTCATATTACTTTCATATTTTTGTTTTATATGCACATATAACTCTTATTTACTCCTTCCAGGACATATTATTTTTGCCTCCTATTAAATGTCACTGGTATTAAATATGCATAAACTCAAATGGCTGCTAACTAACAAAGTCTTCGGGTGACAACAAACTATGGCACACAATTTTGACTTTAGTTAGCCTTATATAAACATACAAATGTGCAGACTTTGTAAGAAAACCAAAAGGATACGGGAAGGCAACTACAGATACATGTAAAATAGCCATGCAATAAAGTAAAATTATAAAAGTATAGTTAATATAAGACTGTTAAAGATTTTATGATGAGAAGATTTTATACTCCCTCTCTCTCTCTGTTCTATGATTTATATGCATTCATTATAAGGGTTTAAAATAGTGTTTCTTGTTAAACGAAACGTTAACTGTAAAGGAAACCAAATAAGTTTTTCCGTTACACACATTCTCAAAATTATAAAAGTCAATTTTAATCCCTGACATTTTAATTTCAATAAGAAAACATGGAAATTTTAAAAAGATCAGTGTTAGAATAACATGTCTTTATTAAATGTGTATATTATATAGTTATGCTGCATCTTTATGGGTGCAAAGTTTGTTAAGGACAGCATATTTTCTCCTCTTATTTTAGTAGTCTGTTAACATCTTTGGTAAACTGGCAATTGGAAAACAAGTTTAGCCATATCTTTAATACTTTTATTAGCAAACTGACTAAGCAAAAATCTGCTGTAAGATATTGTTAACATGGATTTAGAAAATATCAATTCCAGGCCTGGGAAATGTCTGGTCTTTTTTTGTATTAAAATTTTTCAATTTTAGCATAAAACCAGCACAAGTTTAATAAAAGTTATTTTTTTATATATACAAAATTTGTTTGTTTTAATTTTTCCCCTTTGCAGATTTTGTTTTAGTTTTCTTGCAAAGATCCCAACTTTTATTGCATTTTAAGCTTAACAAAATGTGCATTGAAGGAAAACAGCATTTTAAACTTTGTTTGTGGCTAAGTTTTAATCTTTACATGTAACAAGAATGGGGGTGCCACAAAAAATAAGAAATAGAATGCAAACAAACTTAAATTTCAAATGCACAATATATATTGCTTTCGTGGGGGAGAGCACGAGAAACAGGGTTTTGTTTTATTATATATTTAGCTATACAAACAATAAGTTTTAAAAGATTTTGTTTTTTCAACCACAACACTGTAAAACCACACATCAAGCTGGAGAAAATTATAAAAATTTGTTTCCTCAAAGTATTTTTTTTTTAGATTACGAAGAAGGGTACAATGTTGACTGATGTGGCGATTGATTTCTTCATCGGCATCACCATTAAGAGTCTGAAAATACTTGTTCAAAACAAAATGTTTACCCTGGCTCAGGAAGAGTGGTCGAATGAAATCACTTACTCTAATGCGAAGTCCATCTGGCCCTGACGAATTTACTGCTCCGTTTTCGTCGCAATCCAATAAGGCTTATTTTCTCTTTTTTGACAGATCACTGTACTTTTGGAGCACACGCCAGAAGACTAGGTCTACAGTATGACGAGAAGGTAGATAAAATAATCACCCATTTCCTCTGCCAAATTCCGGCCCTATATTAGGGGCACCCTATCTTTCATGCTTGGTTGAGCTATCAAGGATGAAGCCAAAATGCATTTATACCTTTGCCAAGGAATCTGGATGGGTTGAAAGGGAAATAACCACTGCCGAGTGTCCACTAACGGGGTAACACAATGAGATCAGCATGATGGACCCAAGTGAGCTGTTTTTCTAAGAACGGCTGCCCATGGAACCTAACCGAACCGAAGATATAGTAAATAAACAAAGAAACTGAGTAATTAATATCAATCATACGCTCTCATTTACAATAAATAAATATTAAATTTTCATAGCCTATATTTAGGCAAAAATTTAAATTATCACAATTTTATACAAATATCTAGTTGTTGCTAAACCTTCCGTAACCGGTTGCGAGATTACTTACTAGAACTCAAACAGCAACATGACTTCGTAGAGCTGATTTAACACCCTTCTAAACCATGTGTTCATTATGGCTCTCTCAACTGAGAGCAAATAGTTTTTAAGGTTTAGTTAACAGAGTTGAATACTTTTTTTTCAATATTTTTTTTTTATTTAGTATAAAAATTTGTTTTACATATTTTACTTAGGACTATTCCCGCGAAGCCCTTCGGCTTATAGGTAGGATGCAAAAATAGAAAATGTAATTTTATGAATTTAAGTTTAAACACAAATAATATATGTACGAAGATAAGATGTGTAATTTTAAGAGTGGTTTTCTTTTAGAAATATTTGTTACATTAGACATATAAACTATATATTAACGTCTATGAAGTAAAGAATTTTTCAATAAATAAATAATTAAAAGTTAAACAAATTTACAGCTGCTTCTAATTCTACTTTTGCTTTTGCTTTTAGTTTTACTTCTACTTCTACCTTTAATAATATACAATAAAAAATCTTCTTAAAAAAACGTTTTTCGTTCAGCTGTAATCTTGACAACTGTAGTATTACCAATTTTACCATTTCGTGTTCTTTTTCAAATTCGTGTAAACAAGTAAACATTATTTTCTTTGGAATACATGAGTCGTTGTCGTTTCGCCACAGCAGTGGTAATTGTGGCTACTGTAATTTTTTTATAATTATTTTTATATTGTGGTTGCAATCAACAACAGTTGAAGCGTGCTGCGCATTATTTTGCATACAAATTACTCTTGTACATACAATGTACCCCTATAATATTAAAATAAAACGCCCTCATGTTTACACACACAAAATTATATTATTGTTGCTATTTATACAATTACAAATTGTTGCATATTATGCATGGTTTTCTATAGAAATTATAGTTGTAACATTTTAATTTAGAATTTCTTACATCGATAATAAAAATATCATATGAAAAAGATTGGCTTAACAAATATCTTAGTTGTTGATATGTTTTTTCATGGATTTAAATTACTGTCATAGAAAATTAATGAAGAGGGAATTTTATACTATTTGCATTAAATAATTTGTAGGAAATGACAAATTATTTTTAATTTTACATTTATATTTAATGGTAAAGTTTTATATAGCTTTTTATTATTTATTTTATACAGAAATTGCTCTTTCTCATTCTTTTATTTTCCTTTTAAAATACTTCTTTATTTCAACTCTGCAGTTCAAGCCAATTATACAAAAACCATTTTCCTTTAACTCAACACAATCTGTAGTCATTTCCTGGTAACAATTATCTTCATTTTCCTTATTATAGTTGTGGCAAAATTGTTATTATGCAAATAATTAAATATTTGAAACAAAAAAGTCTTAATAAAGAAATGTCTTTATTACAGTACAAATACAACTAGCACAGAAAAGTTTTTCTTTATAAAAGCCAGCCAGAAAATAATAAAAATTAAGCAAACAAACGAATATAAGAAAAGGCTTTAATATACAAGCAGTCTTTAAAGACAGATTGAAGTGATATTAAAATGTAATTTTTATGAATTCTGTTACTTAATTTTAAAGAAGAGTTTGATAAAAGAAAAACATATATGAAATAAAATAAAATAATTTTTCAATAGAACTTGAGATATCTGTACAGTTCAAAATGATTTCATAAGAGTTTGGTAAAAGAATTTAAAGGAAGAATAAAAAACCAGCTGTTTAATAATTTTTAAAAAATTCTTAAAAATTAATTTTTTTTGTTTATTATCTATTTTCTATATGAAAATTTAAATGCGTGGTCAATTATCTTATATTATAAACTCTTTAGTTTACAACTGCAGTTACAGATGTAAAATATTCCTTACAGTTAGAAAACTATTAGAGTTTTAGTAAAGTGATCTGCAATTAATATTAATCATACGCCACAGTGCACCAATTTTTAAAATGTTGATAAATCACTGAAAATCTGTAAAATTCAAAAGTTTTCCATAGAATGTCATAGAAACAAATAAGTTAGAAATTGGATTAAAAGTACTAATCTTAATTAATTAAAATTTAAGAATATCTATGCTCAGTTTAACTAAATAAAAAAATTGGCATGAATTTCATATTATTTATTTAGAACGTTTTTTGTTTGGTTTCCAATAAAGTTATTAATATAATTTCTTTTTTTTTAATGCAGTTTACTTTGCACAACTTCTTTTAAGTATTTCTTTATAATTACATTAACAAAAACAGTAGTCTCTAAAAAATTAACTTATAAAAACTTTAGTTTTCTTAATTTTCTATTATAATATGAATTTAAACTGTTGCATTAAGTTTAATATAAGAAAGAGTAGTTCATAATTTAAAGCTGTAAACTCTTGACTTTAAAGTATTACACAAAACTTAATAGTTTTTTTAAGCAGGAGCAAACTTGCGTTTCCTAGAATATTGTAAAAAAAATTTAAAATATTTTTAAACTTAATTTATATTTATCACAAAAATTCTTAATAAATTTCGAAGAAATTTATTATATCATTTCAATGATTTTATTTCCTGTGGAAAATATCAGTAACGAGCAACTGCTACCGTAGTTTACTAAAATTTGCTGCATGGATTTCCTTGAAATCTATCATTTAAATCAACAAAGTGCATTAAAATAATTAAAATTTACAGAAGATTATATGAAAAAAAGCCACAATAAAAAAGCCCAAGTAATGTTTTTTTCTTTGTAACTTAAAATGTCAGCTATACAACGATAAAATGAGCATGAAATGTTTCTACACCTGTGCACAGACTCCAAGGTAAAAAAATTATAATAAAATATAAATTTAAATATAGAGCAGTGAAATCTGGCAATAAATGTCAACAGAAAATATAAAAAATTTTGTATTTCAGCCACTATAAAAAAGCAACAGCAACAATATTATCAGCTTTGCATAGAATATCAGCAGCATTATTTTGCAGCAAAAATAGTCTTTTTTGTTTGCAGTACATTTATTTACCACTCTGTTACATAAATAAATGATAAGAAATTTCGTTTCAACATGTTACAAAAACTACAAACAAAAACTTATTTAAATTACATAATGTTTATACAATAAACTAATAATTATGAATAATATAAACAAATTTAATACTATTTTTTTTTTGTAAATTCTTAACAAAAACTAAACTTTTGTAGCACAACAATTTGTTCAGAGTATATGTGTGAGGAAACAGGCTGCTTTTATCATTATTTCAGTTAGTTTTCTTAGTTGAAACAAGTCTCACTACTTTTAATTTTTCTAGAAACTTATGGACGTCATAATGATTTGAGGTTAAATTTTAAAGCAGACACACGTCATTATTTATCCAAAAGAAATTATGATAAAACTGAAAACACTATTGCATATATATAATGATTGCTTTTCTTCACAACTTCCATTAGGTACCTACTTGGTTTTAGAAAATATTAAAGGAGTTTTTTTTATCACTCCTGGGGACATAATAAGTTTTCTGGTGGTTTATCTATAAGCAATTTTGTACACAGACTATGTGTTTAGCTTCCGTGGTCCATAAAACCCCAAAAGACAAAATACTTTTGTTTTCTGAAAGCTGTTAAAAACATATTGAAACTGTAAAACTTTATTTAACTACATTCGTTTATATTCATTGAAATTTTTAGAAATGTTTCCAATAAATTTTTTCCTGAAGATGCTACCCAACGAAGTAGCGAAATATCGTGAATAAAGATTTTGTTTTAAAAAGACTTTAAACTTAAATAATTATTGGAATATTTATAAAAAAAATTCAAATAAATGATCATAAGAAGTTTTTCAAAAATCTCTCTTATTAAAAAAAACTTATTTTCTTCAATATTATTTCAAATAATATAAAATTGTTTAAGTTTAAAATGCCACAAGATAAAACAAATTTTATTTTTTCATTACTTTTTTTCAGTTTTTTTAAGAATTTTATAATTTTGTATACGGTGACGTATGATTATTATTTAATTCAAAATAATTTACTAAAAGTTTTGTTATTTCCGAGGGAATTGTTAAATTTTTGTGCTGCAAGTGCAGTTTTAAAAACAACAAATTAAAGCCTAAACGGTTTAATTCAAGCTTTTAATTAAGACACAGGAAATCCAAATAAATTTGTTAAATAAAACATTTTTTTGAAGCAAATATTTTAATAAATTGTACAAATAGTAACAAAAACAAAAGTTTTTCAGCAAAATAATGGCAGTGTTATATTAAAAACCTGATCAAGTAATAATTGGGTTTGCCTAGCAAGACAAACATTTAATATTATATTGACTTTTAACGGGTTTTTAAGAATTTACAAATTTTGTTTACGGTGGCGTATGATTATTATTTAATTCAGGCTAGATTACAAAAAGTGTTGTAGTTTCCGGCAGAAAAGCTTAATTTTTAAGCTGTAAATGTA
Source organism: Bellardia bayeri (assembly GCA_950370525.1). Lineage (NCBI taxonomy): Eukaryota > Metazoa > Arthropoda > Insecta > Diptera > Calliphoridae > Bellardia > Bellardia bayeri. The sequence goes on along the minus strand of OX493266.1, from coordinate 10,640,211 downwards.
GTTTTAAGGCCAAGAGTTTAAAGCTTCAATTGTATAATAAAACCTAATGTTATGACATTGATTTGCCATTGTAATAAGTAAAATATAAAAAAAACTAAGATGTATTTCAATTTTTTTTTTTTAAATATTAAGGATAATTTTAAATATATTGATATCATGCTATTACGAAATTGCACTTCAATTTAAATTAAAAGGGCCAGTATCAACATAGAGCATGTTTATCAACATACAACTTGTTTAGCAACATTTGCATTTGTAGAAGTTTCTATTTATAAACATTGTTGATAACACCCTGCTGAGCAATTGGGCAACATTAAGTTTTAACGGCTTTGGCTGAATATTCAAGACTTGCAAACATTAACATTCTAGTGTTTTAGCTTCGAATCATCCAGAAATTATGATTGGTGTATAAATAGACTCATAGAGCCAATCAAAAGAGTTTAGTTTATTTATTGTGAGTCATCGTTGTGTAAACATCAAGTGTTCTTAAACCGTAAAAGTGAGAGCGTTGTTTTAAAATTGTTCTTGTGTACATCTAAATTAATAAAGACTCGTTATATTTCAAACTAGTTGACGCTTTTATTTTGAAATTAAGAGGAATCCGTTTTATTCAAATGAAATAAACCAACGTTTTTTAAAAGACAAAAACGTAACAATACTGAATTTAAACATATTTTAATATTCAGTATAGAATCAATAAGGCCTATTTATGTATATGGCGTTTTGAGCCTGGTCTAACCCACATTGTTTTATGTTATATGGCTCATATTTTTGTCTTCCACACATACATTAGTTTTGAATTTTTTAAGTAGATTTTGATTAAAAATATTCATACGCCACCGTCTATGACATTTTTGAAATGTTTGCAAATTAACCCTTTCGGCAGCACTTGAATTTAGCTGTGACTACCAAGAGCATCACATAGGTTTTCATGACTTTTTACTGTGGATCAAATGACGGGAATTCCCAATGAAAATGCGTTGAAATGAGTTTTGTTTGTTAGAGCAAGTATTTTACCATAATAACAACTCTCACTGTGTACAAAGAGTAACACAAAATTAGCTGTAATAGTTAAAAACTTGTTTGAATATCAGCGGGAATTAGTTTAATTCGACACAAGTGAATGGCGGGAGTTCCCGTCATTAGTTTAATTAAAGACAAGTGAATGACGCGAGTTCCCGTCATTAGTTTAATTAGACAACAGGGCACAAAAGGCGAAAGGGTTAAAAATAAACCTATAAATTCGTTATTTATTTTATGTTTGCTCGATTTGTTATGATTTAGTTGAACTAGATTCAAAATGATTCTAAAAAGAATTTTTTTTTGTTGTTGTTTTCTTCTTTGACGTTTGGGTGTCTCAATTGATTTGACATATTATTAATAAATATTTTTAATGAATGGTGCCTTTTAAGGCTGATTTGAATATTCTTATCTTATGCATTTTATTATTAGTTATTAACAGATTCGATAAACTGTAAAATTTGGTTAAACAACCATTTACTTTTTACCATTTTTTATACTAAAACTTTATAAGAAAAATGTTTCTTTTTAAATTAATGTACGATTTCCGTCTCTAGCTTAATTATCGAATTTTGCGGTTGAGCCTCCAATTGTAAAATTTGACTACTCTGTACTTTACTCTTGTCGTCTGTTTCAAAATAAAATTCAGGAATTTCAATCCACGTTAAATTGAAACTATCAGCCATTCTATAGAAAACGAAAAACGAAAAATGTTTTCGGAATTAAATCACTTTTAATTTGCGATGTGGAATTGTAATTTTAAGAATTTCAAAGTTTCATTCCGAAACAAATTGTGCGTTTTACTTTTTCTATAGCAGCAAAATACGGAATCAATTCCACTTCCGAAGGGAATTAAATTCTGTATCACATTTAGTTACAAGAAGAATATTTAACTTATTAAACACAAAATAATTCAAACTGATACGAGCAATATGGAACAACACAACTCAACGTCCATAAAATTAATGTTTTTCTGTCAGTCTGTTACCAGTCTTATGTACAATCATTCCAATACCGACAATTGCACGTCAGTGGCCCATTCCCATTCTGTACACTGTCGCTGTCCTTTCACCTCTTACCCATTTCATATATCGTATGCTGTCCCGTTCCTGCACTAAGGACTGTTTTTTTATTGTAAAGCCAGTTTCTTGAGCTATTATGTGCTCGATCTGGTTTGTATATGATGCTGGCAGGCTGAGTTACCTTTGCTGGATTACATGGCGATAATAGTATTAACTATTTTAGAGAATTGTTTAATATAAAAAGGGTTTTACTGTTCAAACCTCTCTGTCATAACAGAAAATAGTGATAATCTGTTTCACTTCTATTCTATTAATTTGATTAGGGAATCTGGTTAATCAGCTCCTGTTAATTGAAGGACCTGCTGTTTCTGTTTAACATATCATGAAGGGGTTAAGTTGATTATAAACTATTGTTTAAATTAATTGCTCTATTCAATTTCGTATTGTGTAAATTAAAGTTTGTAATAAATTAAATAATTTTTTACTATAAAATACTGAATATTCCCTATAACTTTTTTTATATTTGCATATATTTTGTTTTGCAATAACAAGGGTTTTTCTTGTTTATTCAAATATATCTGTTTTTTTATTGGGTTACATAAACTATTGCAAACATTTTGCCAATTTTTTCCTCATAAAGAGTTATTTTAGTTGCTGGTATTTATACAACTTTTTTTTATGTAATATTACTACAACTAAATATTTGTTTTTAAAATATAGAAAACATCAATATATATAAAAAAAAACAAAAAAAAAAGGGAATTTTTATATAAAAGAAACATATCAATCTCGCTGGAACAAAGTTTATATTACAAACCTTTTATGAAACATATAGTTTGTAACAAGAATGTAATAAAAAAAAAATAGAAAAAAATCATGTGGAAAAATACAGGAATAATAGAAATAGAAAAGAATTGAAAACCAACCAACCAACCTGAAAAACCCAGTAAAAATGGGTTAATTTTGATTTTGCTTAATTAAATATCATTTGTCTTGAACAATTCTCTTAACATACAAATAAAATGACTAGAATTTAATTAAAAGTTTCTTGGAACTTCAACTTAAAACTGAGAAATTACAATTGTTAAGTTCTAAATAACCTAGAGCGTATGATTGTTATTAAGTCATGCCAATTGCTTTTATTTGAAAAAAGTTATTAAGGTTTATTTAAAATACTCTCTAATTAATATTACTTAAACGCAGCCTGCTAAAAAAAAGAAAATCTTAGAAATTGTTAGGAAAATTGGAAAAAAAGAAAATCTTAAAAATTGTTAGGAAAATTGGAAAATTCGTTAAAGTTCGTTTCTCTAACTAACAGCTAAAGCGGCTTTGGTTGTTATACTCACTTCGATTTAATTCAGCTTAAAGTTTTCAAGAAATGAAATGAATATTTTATAAATTATTAAATAAATACATGAAGAGTAAACTAAAGAAATCCAAAAGTAAAAACTAAGTTTTTTTAAAAAGAAACAAAAAGAAGTTTTTTTTGTAGAAAAAAGAGTTTTTAATGCAAAAAACTTTAGTTAACAGTTGAATAATTAAGTTATATACATACATATAAATTAAATTAAAAAAAAATTATAAATTTAAAACTTTGGTTTTCTATATTTTTTTAAAGTTTCCTCTATCTAAATATGCTTTATAACTTAAGAGAATTATAGCCTTAGTTATTGTTAAAGAAAGGCTGTTTAAACCACTGCCATTTCTTCTATTCACAAAAAGTTATTTAAATTTCTTTAAAATCTAAACTAATTAATATTACTCATACGCGCCCTACAAAAATAACCTGAAATCTTAAAATTCTTTAAGAAAATAGAAAAATCTATTAAATAGTTTTTGCTTTTCTGACATTTATTTTGAATAATATTTATAGCTCATCTAACAGTTACTTAATTAATATGCAAACATTCAAAAGCTGTCTTTTAATTTTAAGAAAGCAAAACTAATATTTAAGTAGCACGTCTAAACATTACAAACTACTATCTCATGCTGCAGTATTAACTGCTTTAATATTTTGTTATTTATATTCCTTAGAATATTTAAGCTATTTTATTTTATTTTCTTAGACATTTACATAGTTTAACATAAACAGATAATAAAGTTTTATGTTGAAACTAAAAATGGCAGATTAAAATTAATTCATCATTTCATTCATTCATTCATACTTTTCTTTAAAATGAATATAATTAAGACAAGTTCTATTAGTATAAAATGTATATGAACTATTGTGAAAGAAAAATATAAATTTCAAAGACACCCTATTATAATGTTGTTTGTTTTTACTGTAATAATATAAATAATACAATTGTTAAAAACCCGAGACAATTGTTAATTTGGCATACATGATCTAACCAGCCCAGAGTTTCACAAACAATCGTACTTGTTTAAAAGCTATTATAAACATCACATAATCAATATTATCATTAAATTCACATTATTTAGAAATAGAATTCGAAACCATGTTCAAATAATTGCAAAAATACTGAAATATAATAGATTAAGAACAATATATACCTTGAAGAGCTTTTCAGGCAATTAAAGCAAATACTCTCAAGATAATATTTGTTTATAAGTATTTATTATAAAAGTGAAAAAAATTTAACATTTTTGAAAATTAAAAAAAAATATAAAATTTTTCTTGACCAGTTGCTAATTGAATGTATAAATTTTTCCTTATATACTGGAAACTACTTTGCCATATTTAGTAGCATAAGCTAGCTTAAGCTGTTGTTTATTTAATATTTTTTATAGAATATAAAAATCTAGTCTGTAAAAATAGTTATTAAAGTTTAAGTAAAATTATAACTCAATTAATATTAATCATACGCTATAGGAGTAAAAAAATAAAAATTTAATTTTCTAAAGAAATCATTAAAATTTAAGAAAATCCAAGTAATACATTTTAAAGATAATAACTCTGTTTATATAAATGACTACAAAATTTATTAATGCACATAACAGAAAAGTTTTAGCTAGAAATTTTTTTATAAAGTTTGAAGAAAATTTGCTATAAGAAGTATTTTTTTTATAATTAGCATGTCTGCATATTTTAATTATTCTCTCTTCTCTAGTATTGTGTAAATTCTATGTTTACTTATCTTAAGCTACGGTTACATTTGGTAAATATATTTGCCGAAAAAGACGTAACCACTAAATAACATATAATTTAAATTGCTTATTTATTTAAAAACAAAACTTTTTTTATTTAGGCCAAAGCATAACAAATATTTAGTTTTAATTTATTTGAAGCTGTTTGATTTTGCAAAACTCTTGTAAGAGTAAACAACGTCAAACAAATTGGTGCTAAAACAAGTGGTTATGGTTTTCTGATTAAATATAGGCCAAAAGTGACAGTACCTTTAGTTATATTTTAAATTATTATGGTAAATATGAACAGAAATCCCAAAATCTTTAAAAAGTAGTTTACAAAAATTTCTCTTTATTCATAAATTTTTACAAATCTAGTATAAATTTGATATTGTGATAAATAATAATTTGATTTTAAATTTCATTTATTGTTATTTGTTTTATCAAAAGTCAACAAAAATTTATTTATTTTTTAAATTTTGTAATATTCCTCCTCCTAGCTGCTATTTGAAATTAATAATTGCCTTCTACATACTGCTAAGCAAAGTCTTCAGAAATCTTGCTTAAGATGTTGTTTATTAAATGTATTAGCTAAAAAATCTGTTCTCTAAAAGAAATTGTTGAATTTTCAGTAAAACAATTAAATTCAGATTTTTTAGGAACTGCTAGAGTTTTTTTCTAAACCAAATTATGGATTTGTTAAATATTGACTACATTTGTTTAAACATTTGCTGACGTTATTGATATGGGAAACAAAAATGCTGTAGAATTGAATTTAAAAAAAAATCCGAAAAATAGTTTTAAAGAAAATTAAATTACAAAACTACATTTGTAGGTCACAAAACTACTTTGTAATAAAAATACATTTCTTTTTGATGTAAAGCTTTTCAAATACTCTTGTATTTATGGTTGTATGGTTATTATTCTTGTTTTTTTTACTGAAGCTCATTGCAAACTTTTCTTAATTTTTCATTAATATTTAACACTATTGACTGGAAACATTAGATAATTAATGAAACTGTTCTAAGTCTGGTAAATAGTGAAAACCATTAAATAAATTATTATATTTATCTTGGAAAGTCTAGATTTTAATAACCTTTTACCGCTTTATTAAAATTGTTTTGCCTTTAGTGCTATTTGAGCATAATAAATTAATTAAAATTAAATAAATTTACAAATAAAATACTTCCTAACAAAATACACAATTCAACAATTAAATCTAGGAAATTATCTAAATATAAATATCAAAATTCAATTAAAATAAACATATAAATAAGTAGTTACACTGCATTTAAATTTACAAAAACCTTGATGCAAACGACATAAAAGTCTTGAAATTTAATGATAAGAAAAGCAATTTTTAAGTTTTTTTATGTTGTAAATAACACCCTCCAATCAAATATTTTTAATTACTACAAAAAGTCAAACAATATCAGCTTCAAAAACATGTAGCTACACGCAGAGAAAAAACATGGTTGTGGTAAACATAATCTAAGAGCAACATATTATGATAAGATTTATGATTGTAGTCAAAACATATTATGATGAATATAAGTGCCATGAAATATCATATAATGATCATTTATCATCGTAATATTACATCATAATATTTTCCTGTTAATCATAATTTGATATTATAACATCATATTATAACCTAATATAATCATAAAATTGTCATAAATAATCATATTATGACCCAATGTAGCCATATTATAGTTTAATATAATCATATTATGATAAATAATAATCATATTATGATCTAGAATGATCATATTATGATCTAAATTAACCATATTATGATCTTATGCAATCATATTATGATATATAATAATCATGTTATGATCTATAGTAATCATATTATTATATTTTTGTAGATAGAAATAAATATTTATGCACTTTCGACGTATAGAAAAAAATTTACATATATTTTGAGTTATGTTTAATAGAATTTTATTTTGTGACATTTAAGATCATTTATTTAGGTCTTTACACTTTTTTTAAATTTTTGTATTTTGTAGTAATATGTTAAATACGAATTATTTTTTTCCATTATTGAAACATTTAAATCCAACTGAACTGATGCAAGAGCAATCTACAAATGATAAAAACAAAATACTATTAAAATTAAACATATTTTGTTTGCATTTTAAACATAATATGGGTACAAATATAGAAACTTATCATTTAATGTTTATTTGTAAGTTTAATAAGTTGTAAATAATATAATATGTTTGAATAGTTATCATTCAATAATTGTGGTAAACATTTTTTAAAAATAATTATGTTTCAGTGAACCATATTCAATTTTATAATTACGATAAACATAAAAATGTTTATAGTAACTAAATTATCGTTAAAATCAAATTAAAATAACAATTTTTTGTGTACCACAACAATACATTGTTACCAAAAACACAGTGTAGTTGGTGTAACCATGTCCAATCATGTTTTTTCTCTTCGTGTACAAATTATATTCAGCTAGACAAATTAAATTCCAAAAACAGTTATCGATACAGTTTAATTGCCTTTAAAGAAAGCAATAAAAATTTAAAATTAAATTAAATTTACAGACATATTAATAAGAAAATACATAAATAATATCACTAATATTATAATAATGATAAATTAAGTAACAAATCAGCACATACTTTTAGGGGCTATTTAAGTAAATAAATAATATTTGCCATGAATTGCGCAGTGTTCAAATTAATTCAATTAATATTAGCTTAAGGCAGCAATTTACTGTTTTCAAACAAATCTCTTAATAAAACTCCTTTTCATGTAGAAAACAAATTTATAAATAATAAAATTTAACAAAGGTTCTGATGTCGGTTTTATTTCAAACAGCAGCATAATTACTAAAGCAATTAAATGGTGTTGGCTTTAATATAAAGTCAATTTGAAAGCCTATTTTTAGCTCAATTTTATGGCAAATAGTCTGTAAAGTGTCATGCTGACATTTACGAATGTGTGGCAAATTTTTTAACTAATTAAATGGCTTTTAAAGCCATTTTTATAAGCCACTATACCATGTAATAACAAATAACAAAAAACTATTTTTAGCTATTATTTAGAAGGTATAGAATTAAATCCTTTATCGAAATGATTAGAAAAATCCAATCAAATAAATAACCACAGTAAAATAACTGAAAAAGTGACAAACGATTTTTAAAAGAAAGTAAATTGCACACAGAAAAGTTTTGCTAAAACAAACGTCCACGTTCAAGCTAAAGTTTTGTAAAAAGAAAGATTCACAATTAAGCTAAAGGTTTGTTAACCGAAAGACTCACGATTAAACTAAAGTTTTGTTAAATGAAACGTCCACGTGTAAACTAAGGTTTTGTTAAACGAAAGATTCACGATTAAGCTAAAGTATTTTCAACGAAAACTCACGATTAAACTAAAGTTTTATTAAAAGAAACATTTACGATTGAGCTAAAGTTTTGTTAAACGAAAGAAAGATTCGAATGATTCTTTTTTAAATAAACTTCCACGTTTAAGCTAAAGTTTTTTTAAAAGAGAGACTCAAGATTAAGCTAAAGTTTTGTTAAAAGAAACATTTACGATTGAGCTAAAGTTTTGTTAAACGAAAGAAAGATTCGAAAGATTCTTGTTTTTTAAATAAACTTCCACGTTTAAGCTAAAGCTTTTTTAAAAGAAAGACTTACGATAAAGCTAAAAGAAACTTCCACGTTTAAGCTAAAGTTTTATTAAAAGAATGATTCACGATTAAACTGAAGTTTTGTTAAACGAAAGATTCACGATGAAGTTAAAGTTTTGTTCAACGAAAGACTCATGATTAGGCTAAAATTTATTAAAAGAACAATTTATGATCGAGCTAAAGTTTTCTTAAAAAAATGATTCACGATTAAACTACAATTTTGTTAAATGAAAGTTTCACGATTAAGTAAAAGTTTTGTTCAACGAAAGACTTACGATTAAACTAAAGTTTTGTTAAAAGAAACGTCCACGTTTAAACTAAAGTTTTGTTAAACGAAAGATTCACGATTAAACTAAAGTTTTGTTAAACGAAAGATTCACGATTAATTTGAAGTTTTGTTCAACGAAAGACTTACGATTAAACTAAAGTTTTGTTAAAAGAAACTTCCACGTTTAAACTAAAGTTTTCTTAAAAGCATGATTCACGATTAAACGAAAGGAAAGATTCACGATTAAGTTGAAGTTTTGTTCAACGAATGACTCATGATTAAGCTAAATATTATTAAAAGAAAGATTTACGATTAACCTGAAGTTTTCTTAAAAGAAAGATTCACGATTAATTTGAAGTTTTGTTCAACGAAAGACTTACGATTAAACTAAAGTTTTGTTAAAAGAAACTTCCACGTTTAAACTAAAGCTTTTTTATAAGAAAGACTCACGATTAAGCTAAAATTTTGTTAAAATAAACTTCCACGTTTAAGCTAAAGTTTTCTTAAAAGAATGATTCACGATTAAACGAAACGAAAGATTCACGATTAAGTTGAAGTTTTGTTCAACGAAAGGCTCATGATTAAGCTAAATATTATTAAAAGAAAGATTTAGGATTAACCTAAAGTTTTCTTAAAAGAAAGATTCACGATTAATTTGAAGTTTTGTTCAACGAAAGACTTACGATTAAACTAAAGTTTTGTTAAAAGAAACTTCCACGTTTAAACTAATGCTTTTTTATAAGAAAGACTCACGATTAAGCTAAAATTTTGTTAAAATAAACTTCCACGTTTAAGCTAAAGTTTTCTTAAAAGAATGATTCACGATTAAACGAAAGGAAAGATTCACGATTAAGTTGAAGTTTTGTTCAACGAATGACTCATGATTAAGCTAAATATTATTAAAAGAAAGATTTACGATTAACCTGAAGTTTTCTTAAAAGAATGATTCACTATTAAAATGAAGTTTTGTTAACCGAAAAATTTACGATTAAACTGAAGTTTTGTTAAACGAAAGATTTACGATTAAGTTAAAGTTTTGTTAAACGAAAGACTCATGTTTAAGCTAAAGTTTTTTAAAAGAAACGTACACGTTTCAGCTAATCTTTTGTTAAAAGATACATCCCCAATTAAGCTAAAATTTTGTTACACAACAGATCCAAAATTATGTTAAAGTTTTGTTAAAAGAAAGATCCACGTTTGAGCTAATTTTTTGTTAAAAGAAATATCTATGAATAAACTAAAGTTTTGCTAATTAATATGCACGACTAAGCTAAATTTTTGTTAAACAAAAGATCTACAATGTAGCTAAAGTTTTTTTTTATAAGAAAGATCGAAGATTAAGCCAGAGTTCTGTTAAAAAAACAAAACTTAAGTTTTCCCAAAAGAAACTTCCACGATTACATTAAAATTGCGTTTAAATAAACATTACGATTAAGTACAGTTTCCTGAAAAAGAAACATCTAGATTAAACTAGTTTTCTTAATAACCCTTCACCTTTTATTTTATATCGGTTTGGTTTAGCTTATACTGTTTCATTTAAATTGTTGTAACCCAAATTCATTTTCGTTTGTTTGTATAGATCAACCATTCACTAAATGATAATATTGTAATACATAAAATCAATACATTTCCCGCACTAAAACAATATAAACAAACACCTAAATAACAATTGAATTACAATAAGAATTCTATTTCAATATACACTTACTTGACAACCCGCTGGTTCTATGCAGCCGGTTTTTCGTGTACTCTTTACAAGAGACTTGAGTGAACCAAAGTCATTCTTTATGGGATGACTTCTATTTCTATGATTTTTTTTAATATGTTTCTGGGTATTTCCTGGCAACCACACGAAGTAGTTGAGAACATATTTAGGCCAGAATTTATACCACTAACTAGTAGAGTCATCTTCTATTTATTCCTGCAATCAGTTCACTTTTATTACCCGGAACTGCTGGGAAACCATGCAATTTGGAGTCATTCATTTATTTTGTTAAAGTGTTTGTGTTTTGTCGCTCTATTAAATAAACACTAATGACTAAAATTTTGGTCAATAAATTTTGTATTGTCCGTAGGTGTTTATGTGCAAGTGTATTTCCACGTGTTTCTGTGTAAATTTGACAGCATAAACTGGTAGCTTAAACCTATTGTTTTATTACCTAGGGTAATGATTTGAAAGCAATCAAATGTGAGTTAAGGTGAAAATAATAAAAGGGAATGCTATTATTTTCATTGTAAAATTAATTTTGAAAAAATTACAATATCGAATTTTTTACAATTATTTGTAGTAAAATTGACCTTAATACCAGGCGTATGATTGTTATTATTTAGAGTGTAATTTTAGAATGTTTTCAATAATTTTTAAATTAGAATCGAGTTTCAAAAAATTCAAACAAAGTACTTAACTAAACATTTTAGGCTATTTATGGTTCTAAGGTGGGGTTTTTAAAGAATTGTTTTATTTAACAAATTTTACAGAGAAAACTAGAAAATTAAATTTATGAAATTTTTTCTTTAATTTTTCGTAAATTAGGTTTTTAATTTTATTACGATACATTAAATTATTACTTTCGGTTTAAAATGTACTTTTAAAATGGCCATATGTGGCATTTTTAACAAATTATTTATTTTTTAATACAAAGCGTATGATTAATATTAACTACGATGTAAATTTAGAATTTCTTCAAGAACCATTGAATTAGAAAAGGTACTAAGTACATTTAAACAGCATACTTTAGTACATTTTTTATATTATTTTTTCTTGTAAGGTGGAATTTTTAAAGAATTTTTTATTTAACAAAATTTTACATAGAAAACTAGAAAATTAAATTTATGAAAATTTTTGTTTTATAATTTTCACAAATTTTGTTTTTAATTTTATTAACGAAATTTTTTTGTAGATTACGTTTTATTGTTTTGTTACTTTCATTTTGAAATATAGTTTCGAAATGGTCATATGTAGCATTTTTAACAATTTTTTTTACTTTTTAATACAAAGCGTATGATTAATATCAATTACGATATAATTTTAGAATTTCTTAAAGAACCACTGAATTAGAAAAGATACTAAGAAAATTTAAACAGCATACTTTAGTAAACATTTTATATTATTTTTTCTTGTAAGGTGGGATTTTTAAAGAATTTTTTATTTAACAAATTTTAAAGAGAAATAGAAAACTTGGTTTACGAAATTTTTTTTTACAATTTTTTTCAATAACTTCTAATTTTTTTATATGAAGCTTTTATGCTAACAAAGCCTAAAAATATACTACAAATTTTATATTATGTTTCTTAATTTTAAGTGGCAAATGGAGACGGTCTTCCTGCTGGTAATAATTATACCCTTCACCTTCATGAGAAAAGTATATATAGGTTTGTCATTCCGTTTGTAATTTCCACAATATAATTTTCCGACCTTATAATAAAAAATATATATTCTGCATCCTTATAGATAGCGAAGTATATTTAGCCATGTCCGTCTGTCTGTCTGTTGAAATCATTTTTCTGAAGTCCCCAGATATCTTCGGGATCCAAATCTTCAATAATTCTGTTAGACATACTTTCGAGAAGTTTGTTAGTTAAAATTAGCAAAATCCGTCTATAAATAACGGAGATATGAACAAAAATCCGAGAATCTGAAAATTTCATCAAAAAACTGTTTTCTAGCTCAATTTTTCAAAGTGAAATTCAAATAATTCTAATATTATTTTATTTTGGCAATAATTCCAAAATCTACATCAAGTTATACTTATTTATATTCAATGTATGAATGTATAATTGTCTATTGAGAGTTTCTAGTGTATTTTTTTGTAAAATATTCAATACAGTTTTGGATCCAATTAACTCTGTCCGGTGACAGGTAACTGTTGACTGCATGCATAAACTAAAATAAGAAAAAATCTTAGTTTAAAACAAGTAACACAGCAATATTCATAGGCAAAAAATGGAATATTTCTCACATAACTTATTTGTAACCCAGCAATTTTTTTTATGGTTCCTACATATAGGATTTTTGAAAACTTAATTTATTTATGAGCATTTGTCCAGAGCTCAAAGAATTTGTTATAAAATTTTCCAAATGTATTTAGTACTCTTCCCGCTAGTATAAATGTTACGGCAATATATTGCAATAAATGAAATTTTAAGTAAATTCTCTAAGGGTTTTATTTGCTAGTTCATTGGAATACAAATAAACAATATGAACTATATTCACACTTAAATGATATTAAATGATATAAAACTTGAGTAAAAGAATTATAGTTATATTATTGGTTTAAAAAAATACAGCAATATCTGTCTACTTTTACAAAAATCGCTTTAAATAAAAATATTGCTATTGAAATCCAAACAAATTTTAATGTTTAAGAAATTAAGAAATTTAAATTTTTTTGTTCAAATTTCAAGTGGTTTCAGTTTGCCTCTGCCTAACTCATTTTATATAAAAACTAAGCAGTTAAGCTTGTTATAACTATATATGTCTCTAATTTAGTTTTCTTTTTGTCGTATTAAGTTTTTAAATCGCGCTAGTAGTTTAAAAGTTATAGCTTTATTCACATTATCATAAAATTGTTGCACTAAAAGGCGTATGATTAATATTTATTATGGTATAAAAAGAAAATTTGCTTTATATTTGCCAAACTATAAAAGCCAACGGGGAAATTTAAAAAGCCAAATAAAGTAAACAGTTTAGACTAGTAACAAGCTTAGTTTGTTACTTTCTAAAAGCAATTTGTTGACAAAAAATATACAGCTGTAAATTATGAAAATTAAAAAAAAATTTTGATTTCTTTAAGCAAAACTATTTGTTTTGAAAAACAAAATACTTTAATTTGCTTATAACTTAAAACAACTGCTTTAACTTTAAAATAGCTAGAAATAAGCTTCACATATGAATTTATTATATTTTTGTACAACAAAACGTACAAGTAATTTTTATTAAAGGATAATAATTTTAGGACTTACCTCGAAATCTTGGGATTTATAATATTAATCCAGAAACTTGAAATAAGGCTTTATTTATTTTCTTTACGAATATCTTTAAATGATTTTGCTGCAATTTTCTTGGCTTTTAAATCCTACAACTTTACTGTATTTAAAGTTGAATTCTTCAGCTTGACAAATTGAATTAAATTGTCACACAAGTGCTGATAAGGTAAAAGGATATAAAAGAGAATAAAAATTGTAAACTGTTAGAAAAAACCTAACAACTTGCTAGTAAAAGAAAATCTTAAAAGAAAAGACGGAAAGAAATAAAAAGTAGTATGTATATATTGTTGTCATTTATAGCTTAAGTCTCATTGTCAGTAAAGATAAAACCCATTTCTTTATTGTTGTTTGCACAATTTTTATTTTCATTTTGGCTCCTATTACTTTGTGCATTTGTTTACCTGTAGAAACTTGTCTATTGTATTTGTTTTCAGTTTGTTTGTAATTTTGTAGTAAAGAAAAAAAAAAGCTTTTATAATAAACAGATTGTTCTTTATGTGAGATAATACTTTTAGCATTGTTGTTTAAACACAGCACACACATTCTTTTTCCGACACAGTCATAAACACACAGCTACGCAGACACTTTCAGTCAAACAAAGACTTCCTGTGTTGAGTATTTCCAGCCAAACACTTTCTTGAGTGCTGTATAAAGAAAATAAATCGATTAGTAAAATGAACAAATAATAGCATGGAAAGTGATAAAATTGAAGTAAAAAAATATATAAAAGCAAATACAGAAAAAGTTCTTCTAAAGGAGACAAATGGTGGTGGCTAAAGTTTATGGTTAGCCATATTGATTGATTGCTTTAATGTCTTCAGAAGTGATTGATAGAGAAATTCTATTAACTTAATTACAATCAGAAAGGGTTTTTTATTATTAAAGTTTACTTAAAATTAAAATAATCCTGTAGTACAAGAACAACTTAGAAAGTAAAGTATTTATTATTTACAGACATATTTATTTATTTAACTATTTCTTTACTTATCTTTTCTCAAATAAGACACAACAGTTTCTTAAACTCTTCATATATCTTTTTGCACTTAACCACATCAAAAAATTCATTTAATTCATTTGTTGGTTTAGTGTT
This sequence comes from Bellardia bayeri, assembly GCA_950370525.1. Taxonomy (NCBI): domain Eukaryota; kingdom Metazoa; phylum Arthropoda; class Insecta; order Diptera; family Calliphoridae; genus Bellardia; species Bellardia bayeri. The sequence goes on along the minus strand of OX493266.1, from coordinate 10,625,077 downwards.
ACTAAGTTTTGATTTTGGTTTTCCTTAAGAAAACACCAACAACTAAATTACTATATTGCAATCACAAATTCTGCAACTACGTACAAACAATCAAAGCAACTAATACAAATGTTATTGTTGAAATTTTATTGCTCATAGGATCTAAAAGCTGCTTGCTAGAGCCTCCAGTGTCAGACAATATTTATAAGCTAGTAAAAGTGGGAGTATGAGTGGGAGTTTATTGTTATAAATTAATTGCAGTTTAACATACAACTAGTAACTAGTTACCACACATACATATTATCAAATGGCAAACTAAGAGCAACTGTTTGTAAGTAAACCGTAAACCAGAAGTTTTTGTTTTGCCACAATTACAGAAAAAATTGCACCCTTAAAACAAGAAGAAAATATTTGAAAAATAATAATTGAAATTTGGCAAGCCATTGCTAGACAAATGAAAAGAGGTTTGGTTATTATATTTGTTGGTATATTATTTAAATTGTGGGTAACTGCACAGCAATAAATTGAATAATTATGATAATATAAACAAGAGTACAGCCAAAACTAGAGACGAAATTAGAGATGAGACGAGCCCAAAGACCACACTATAACCAGGACTATTGAGGAGACTACAGACGAGACTATAGACGGGACTAAATACTAGACGAAAGCAGAGTTCAGAAACGAGACTATAGATGAGACAAGAGAAGAGTTTAGAAACGAGCTTAGAGATAAGTCTAGTGACGAATATGGAAAACCGTCCAAATACTAGACTATATACGACTCTATCGATTAGACTATTCGTTGGACTATTGACGATACTATTAACTAGTTTAAAAACCAGTCTAGAAACCAGTTATAGACGAGACTATTGACAAAACTATAGAAAGGACTTTAATGGGACTATTGACGAGTCTAGTGACGAGTCTAAAAACTAGTCTACAGACGAGACTATAGATGAGACTTTAATGGGACTATTGACGAGTCTAAAAACTAGTCTACAGACGAGACTATTAAGGAGACTATAGATGAGACTTTAATGGGACTATTGGCGATTCTGGTGATGAGTCTAAAAACTAGTCTACAGACGAGAATATTAAGGAGACTATAGAAGAGACTTTAATGGAACTGTTGACGAGTCTACTGACGAGTCTATAAACTAGTCTACAGACGAGACTATTAAGGAGACTATAGATGAGACTTTAATGGGACTATTGGCGATTCTGGTGATGAGTCTAAAAACTAGTCTACAGACGAGAATATTAAGGAGACTATAGAAGAGACTTTAATGGAACTGTTGACGAGTCTACTGACGAGTCTATAAACTAGTCTACAGACGCGACTATTAAGGAGACTATAGATGAGACTTTAATGGGACTATTGACGATTCTGGTGATGAGTCTAAAAACTAGTCTACAGACGAGACTATTAAGGAGACTATAGATGAGATTTTAATGGGACTATTGACGAGTCTAGTGACGAGTCTAAAAACTAGTCTACAGACGAGACTATTAAGGAGACTATAGATGAGACTTTAATGGGACTATTGACGAGTCTAGTGACGACTCTAAAAAAACTAGTCTACAGACGAGACTATTGAGAAGACTATAGAAGAGACGTTAATGAGACTACTGACGAGTCTAGTGACGAGTCTAAAAACTAGGCTATAGACAAGACTATTGAGGAGACTATAGAAGAGACTTTAATGGGACTATTGACGAGTCTAGTGATGACTCTAAAAACTAGTCTACAGACGCAAATATTAAGCAAACTATAGAAGAGACTTTAATGGGACTATTGACGAGTCTAAAAACTAGTCTACAGACAAGACTATGGAGGATTCTATTGACGAGTTTATAGAAGTGAGTATAGATGAGACTAGACTCGAGATGAGTCTAGATACGGGACTAGGTCTAAATGTGACATGAGACGAGACTAGAGACAATACTTTAGATGGGACTATGGCTGAGACTATCTATAGAGACGAGACTAGAGGCAGAACTAAAACTGAGATAATGGACTAGAAAGAAAACTGCAAACTAGACTAGATTATATGAGATTATGAGATTATAGATGTCATTCAAAGCCTTCAACGTCACCTGACTGTCAACATAGAGTATAATAGTTTTGCGATTACTATCATTTTATACCTACATTATCAATTTAGAGGCTTTAAAGATCATTAATATCTCAAATGATAAATTTTTTAAAAAATCAGCCTGAATTTGTCTTGCTATTCAAAACAACTTGCTATTCAAAACTCGTGTGAGCTTTAGTATTTACGCAAATAGCTATTAATATTAAAATGAGTGAAATTTGTTTATTATGTGATCCTTTTTTTTTTTGTTATTTTCTTTCAATCTCATTAGTTTTCTTGTCATCATTTCGTTACGCCTTTCAAATCTTTCATCACCCACATAAACTTGAAATGAATATAAAAGCAGTTTTGCTATTATATATGTATGTACATATGTATGAATATATTACATTATACACAAATTCATTGAAAAATGCCTAGTCTAGCAACTTGTTGGCAAAAGGTTTTCCAACATCTAGTAGCAGGGGAAAAATCATTTAATAGTAAAAGAGAATTTAGTCTATTTAGATTACGAAATGAAGTATAAAAAAACAAGTGTAGGTGATTAAGTAGAAAAACATTTTGTAGAGAACTGCTAAAGTACTCAATATTTATATTAAATAGAGGCTGATAGTTATAGAAAATTGCTAAAAGTAAAGGAGTAGGCTAGACTACACAGTAGTTAGGCTGACAAAAGTACCTGTTGAGTGTAAAGAGCGGCAAGAAGTTTTAGCAATTAAGAATAGTCTACTTTAAGGCAGTAATATAAGTAGTTCATTAAATAGTTATGCACATAACTATGTTGAAATTTATTCGTAATCAAAAAAAATAATATAATAATATATTAATTCTTAAAAAAATAATTGATATTTAAGACTTTTGGTAGTTTTCAATCAAAACCATTAAATGCAAACAATTTTTATATAAAGGCCTTAAAGTATGTGACAAAAGAACAACTAAAAATAAAGGGACAATTTCGTGTCAAGTGACCCAACCTTTAAAATCAATATATTCCGATTTGTATGAAATTTACACCAAGGTTAGTACTATTGGATAGTAAGCCAGACTTTCAGCTCTATCAGTCAAGAACTGCCGGAGTTAGAGGGGGTCAAAATTGGACATTGTGGTCATACAGGGGTTTTTTTTTTAAATGAGTGTGACGAGTCTAGTGACGAGTCTAAAAAGTAGTCTACAGACGAGAATATTAAGCAGACTATAGAAAAAACTTTAATGGGACTATTGACGAGTCTAAAAACTAGTCTACAGATAAGACTATTGAGGATTCTATTGTCCAAAGGACTTTAGATAGCTATTTCTTCAGTCATTCCAAAAATATTTTTTTTTAATTTTTTTTTTTTTTTTTAATTATTTTTTTTTTAATTTTTTTTCAAAATGGGCTCTTTTTTCCTCAAAAGAAAACTTATACAATTCCATTTCCGGCCTTTATAATCGCTTAATGGCATGCGAGTGGGATTTTATTATTTTTTAACTCAAGAATAAGATTTTTCAATATTTGGCACATGTATCATTTTAATTTTCCCCCATTTTTTTTCATAATGGAGTTTTTTTTTATTTTGCCTCAAAAGAAACTTTCGACCATTTCCATTAAGAGCTTTGTGGTCACTTAGCAGCAAGAGGCATATCTAACAAAAAAAATTTTTTGTCTCAAAAAACAAAGTTTTTGAATTTTACCATAAACCGCGATCAAGTAGCTTTATTGAATACCTATGTCAAGAAAAGTTTCTGTACAAAAGTGACATTCTTTTTTGCTGTTTATTTTAAGAGATTTTCCCTCAAGTAGCAAAACACTATGGGTAGGAGTAGCAGCAAAAACTTCACAAAAAGGTAGAAAAATGAACATTTATGTGACAACAATAACTGAACACAAAACGAAGTTGTATCGTAGTATCATTGTAAAGTATATTTGGACATAATACATACAGTTAAAAAAAATTAACGTGCTTTTGTTTATTTCGAAAAAAGTTTAATCCTTGGGAGTTGAAAAAACTACCTTTTCAAGTAACTCTTTAGTTAGAAATCAAATCTACGTTCTGCTGAATTATGAAATAAAGCGACAATTGTTGACACTGCTGGACCCTGGATTCTACTCAGTATAATTGTGCTTGTGTGATTGTTTGAAACCTCCATTGAGGTGTGAGAGAGAGAGTCAATGAATAATTTAAACTGTTTAATAGTATTTGTTATTCTTCCAAACTTTTGAAATGAAAACTAAACATAACTTGTTTTTACACTTACAAAAATGTAGCAACGAGTAAGAGAGAGAGAGAGAGAGAGAGAGTAACTGGCAGCTAAATATGTGTGTGTTTAGTGTGCAACAAGAGAGTGTTAGTATCGGTTAGCTTAACAAACAGTTTCTCAATAACAAACAGGCTTGTATTTATTGGTTGGTTGTTTGTTTGGTTTCCTGTGTGTTCCGTTTGCTGTTTGTGAGAATTTAATTAATTTCTTAATACAACGGAATTGACTCTAGTGGTTAATTAGTTAAATACAAAGAACAGGAGGAAGCCAAGCACAAAGAAAGGGGAAATGTGGCAAGAAAAGCCAAGGCAGCTAAACAAGGTGGTCTAGACTTTAGCAATGAAAGGGTAAACAATGACAAGGTTGTTGGCATTATTAAAGTGTGCAAATGTTTAGGAATAATGGTTAAGATGGTTAATGGTTTAGATGATACAAATATTAATATTAGTATGGGGTTTTATAACATGTTTTATTTTTAAGGATATATATCCTTTTTGCCTTTTGTTAACCAAATTCTAAGCAATGTTGTTTTATAATTAAAATGTTTAGCTTAAGGGTAGACAGGTTATTTTCCTGTTCCCTTTTTGTGTTTTTTTACCATAGTTTTTGTTTTGTTTTCTAGCTGATTTTGAGCAACAAAGACAAAATCATTAGCTGGCACTAAGTAAAACTATACATATACAAAACAAACTTTAAATGACTTAAGGCTTGTTAAAGCAGCTGCAGAATAAACGCCACAAAAAAAGCTTCAAAAAAAATGTCATTGCAAGCTAAGTTATACAATTTATTTCAATTAAATACTTGCTTTACTAAAGATCTCGTAGAGACACTACAAAAAAATTAAAGGAACTAAAGCAATTTTAATTATTTTAATTAAATTTCGAATTTTTTTCAAACAAAATTTTTTGAAATGCAGCTATTTTATATTGTTGTATTATGCAGTTTTAAAGTATTTTAGAGAATTAAGCAAAAAAAAAAAATTCTGATTATTCTGAGAAATTTGTTTTTTAGTAAGGTTTTATATATTTTGACATACTAGACGTATGAGTGTTATTAATGTCGAGTTGTTGACAGAAGAAATGTCATAACTCTAAACATATACAAGCTAGCTCAGAAGATTAAAGCAATAATCGAATAAAAGACTTTAGGTTCTCTCTTTATGCTTTTTGTATAGAAGAAAAATACGGAATTAATTTATTTTCGAACGAAATTAAATTCAGTGACATGGCTGTATACTCGTATAAGGAAAATCACTTTGCTGCTCACTAATTTCAATGCTTGTTTTATATATGTATATACATATATATATATAGGTTTTTTAATAATAATAAAAGCTTTAACTATTTGCATTCCATATTTATACAACACAAATTGGATTTAAAATTTTAACTTTTTAAATAAACATAAATATTTATTTAATAAACTTTATGACCATTGGGCTATAATGAATGAGAAAAATACACAAGTTGGCTAATAAATTGTTTAATATAAATCAATCAAATTATAATAAATAAATAAATATTTGGGGATTTAGTGATGGCCAAATAGAAATAAAATTTATTTCCTTGAATTTGAAGGGGTTAATAAAGTTTGTTCATAAAAAGCAAACTTCTACACGCAGAGGAAAAATGTACACATACGTGTACGATTTGATACACTTGTAACACCGCATGTTGTTGAACGATGTAGATTGTGGAACAAAAAATTGACAAAGGATATTGTGAATTTGATACCACGCCACACCGCATCATTGTCAATTTGTAAAGCGCTGTTTTCGATTTACCACCGCATCGTTGTCGATTTGACACCGTTTGTTTTCTATTTACTTTCTAAAGTACAAAAATTTAAATATGTCTAATTCTAACAGACACTTTTCCAAACTATAGCTGCCGTATTCACAAAAAATAAAGTAGGGTTGAATTGTGCTTTTAGACAAAATTTTCATACAAAATTTTCTTAAAGTACATTTGAAGTCTACTTTAATTTGTTATGAATAAGGACATAAATGTGCATAAACTTTTCTATAGTTACGTTTTTAAAATTTCAAAAGAATATTGACTCTTTTTGTTTTCCAAGCAAAGAGTTTTTCTCTAAATTCTACCCGCAGCCTTTCTTTAAATATTGCCAGCTCTTCAATGCTACTTGAGCTTTTATAAAAATAAACAAAAACTTATTGCTTTCTACTGCGATATTTAATATATAGATTTACTTACCTGTTAAAGTGACAAAATGGCAGACATATTTCTTGTTTCCAGAAATGTTTGTAGTTGAATGTTGTACTAGATTCGACGAACTTTGTATTTGTCTCATTTGCCGTTGTTACACTGCCAGCATCTGCATCTAATACAAATTCACTATCGAAAACAATTAAACTTTCTTTACGAAATTGTTCTTTATATCAATTATTTTCTTAATTTTTTTTCCATTTTGTTTGCACTAAAAAAGCAAGTAAGAAAGTATAGTCGGTCAAGCCGGACCATATAATACCCTACACTCAGTATATGTATGAAACAGTTTTTCAGATTTGTGCGTCATATGGGAGATATGCCCTATTATAGACCGATCATCCAACAATTTAGTGTCATGATGTCTGTGAATATAAATATATGTGCTAAACTTTATCTCGATATAAATACTTTTAACAGATTTATAGAGGTTAAAGTTGATTATGGGGAAGGTCTTATATGGGAGTTTCGACTAATTACGCACCGACCATTATAAAATTAGGTGTCATCATTTCTGTATATTATTTGTGTCGTATTTTATTTCATTAGCAATATTCTTAAGAAATTTATGATCATGAAAGTGATTTTCGGAAGTGGGCCTTATATGGGAGCTACGAGTAATTATAGACCGATCTGAACAAAATTTGTAGATGTGATTTCGCTTCATTTACCACTCATTTGTGATGAAATTTGTTTGCTTCCTTGCACAATTGAAACATTTATGAGCGGTAAACTACAATTTCGGGAGGACTTTTGTATGGGGGCCAGGTAAAATAATGGACCGATTGCCACCAGTTTCAATACCGTCTGTCCTTGGGCCTAAAAAATATCACTAACCAAATTTTATCAAAATATCTTCAAAATTGCGACCTGTACTCTGCGCACAAGCATTACATGAACAGCCAGCCAGCCAGACGGACGGACGGACATCGTCAAATCGACTCAGAAAGTGGTTCTGAGTACGGCGCCAAAAAAAAGTTAGAGCACATGGTGTCAAAATGGCTTCTCCTCTGTATATGAGGTTGGGTAAAAATTTGTCGAAATAAGAAAGGGTAGATTATAGAAATTGATTTGAACTTAAACAAATTGCTTATAATTGTTGACACTGATAATGGAAATGAAATAGGAAAGGTTTAATTATGCAAATTGTTTTAAAGTTAAACAAATTACTAGCGGCGTTCAGTGTTCAGTGGAAATGGCATTACAAAACATGGTAGCTTTTTATTGCAATCCAACAACAAAATACACACAATTGCATACGTCAAAACATTGCGTTCATGCAATACTAAAATGATATAATTTTTTCGTTACGTGTATTGCGTTTGCAACTCTGACATTTAAACAGCTGACAGATGTAAGCACTAATAAAATAAATAAAATTAAAACAATGGAGCAAACAATTCCACAGAAGAAAATTAAAAGGGAAAAACCAAACATAAATTGCATTAGTATTGCGAAGTACGAAATAAATGGAGTGCTCACAATCAATGTCAAAACATTTGCAAGTGCAATCTTTGGCAATACAAAATGCATCGAACGTCGAATACCACTAATTATATTTTTTGACACCTAACAAATTTTCTTTGTTGGAAGTAAAAGCAAAACTAAGTAGAAGACTAGTTTATTATAATTTATTAAACACCCTACGTATGAGTAATATTAATTATGTAGTAAAAACAAAAAAAAAATGTTATAACCAGAGAAGTCTTTAAGTCAGCCGAAAACTTAGTACAGATTTTGAAAGACAAATTTCTAGCACTACTTTTTAATAAATAACAAACAATTATGTATATGCAACTTTCAAATAAATCTGTTTTAATACATTTAATTTATTATAAAAACGTATGACGATTTTTTACATTTCTACATTTATATAACACAAGCCAAAAATAGCGCAATTATTTGCTCTAAAAATCATATTAGATTTAGTTTTTAATGCAATTACTTAAATGTTATTAAAACGGCTGTTTTAAAACCCACAAAATTTGTGTTTATTAAACTACTTTCTAAATAAAACCAAAATACAAGAAAACCATTAACTGATATGATGAAAAAAATTTTTTTTTCAAAAATTTGTTTGTTTGTTTTTTGCAACATAAAACAGCAAAGCCAACAGCAATCTACTTAATAACTATTTATTTGCTATTTTATTTTAAAGGCTTTTAAATAATTTACTTCAGTTTTTAATCCCATGGAAAAGTGGTTTAAATGTAGAAATTTTCTTATTAAAAACACAATTTTAATTTAATTAAATTGTAACTTAATAAACAAACTTATAGCATATTTTAAGTCAAGTTTCCCACCTTTCTCTTTTATTCCTTTTTTTCACCTTAATTTTTATTAATGGATTTCCTTTTTTTTTTGCCAAACACTGCTTAATTTTAACTCATTCCAACTTAGCTGTTCTTTTTTTAATTCTTCAATTCCTATGCATTTGCAAGTGCTACATATTGGTCTTAAAAGTGTTCTTGCTACGGGTTGAAGTATTTAATTAACAGAACACAATATTGTATGTTCATTAAGGCCCCTAACTAGTATGTTTAACCATTCATGTTTAACCAGCAAGTTGCTGCAACTACCTGCTGCTACTTGTCGCCAAAGTTTTATGTAATTTTCATTTTATTTTCATAGCAGTTTTCTGCTCGTTGCTCTTTTTTTTATTTTTTTAATAAAGTGTGTTGCCATTTGAGCATGAATAAGGACTAGTACTTAATACTTTTACATATTAACACATTCATGGCATATTGCTCACTAGATGTACTAGTTGGTTATTGAATGATGTCAATAACAGTTAATAGTTAAATGGGTTATATTAAGTTACAGAAATTTCCCAATTAATATTATATTTATACCTGTAAATAATAATAATTAATTTTTACATATGTGGAGTCAGAAAATACTTACTTTTGCTTAAACTAAGCAGTTATTACACTTAAAAGTGTTAAGGAAAAATTAATTTCTATACCTTACAGACTTTATTTAAAGTTGTGCTGATTTTGTAGCATCAAATTTTTAATAATTTAATAATTTGAAAATTCCTAATTTTTAAAATATTTTTTTAAAAACAATTTTTTAATTACTAAGAATAAAATTGTTATTAGAGTTGCAGTTTTGTTGAAAGCCTTAAATTATATCTTTAACTATCTCTTTAAATGTTTTTAATTTAGCTTAAATTACCGGAGTTATTTAAATTTTCCTGCAACTATCTCTTAATTAATAATACTCATACGTCGAGTAGGACAATTTTTTCTAAACTTGAATAAAATCCAAAGTTTTAAAGTGAACTAGACAAAAATTAGTATTATTATATTTAACACACTAAGCTATAATAACATATATCTACAGTTAAAATTTCGGACTATTAGAGACCCAATTTTGGTCTTAATTTTAAACATATTTTCTTTCACAGAATTTTTTTACTTGAAAACCAAAAAATCCTCTTTCACTTTATTTTTTTTTTTTTTGCTAAATGACGGAAGGCTTTACATCTTACATTTAACTATTTCTTTTAATTTTTGTAATAATCCTTGAATTTACTGAGTTATTTTAATTTCCCTATAACTAGCCCTAAATTAATAACGCGCATACGTGTAGTAGGAGACAAAAGTTAAGATTATTAAAGTAGACTTACTAATGTTAAATAGCAGAGGCCAACACGAAAAATGCTGCCTTAAATTTTTTAGTCAATTTGTCTTACATCTTGTATAGGGCTCCAATTCCTATAATTCACTTTTTTGGATCAGCTCTAGTTTTCAAGATATAAATTTGTTTAAAAAAATACGTTGTTGCATATTTAGAAATAAGAAAAATATTGAGCTAAAATAGAAAACAGCCAACTGAAATTAAAATTAATAATTAAACAATTTGTACTTTTTAAGTAGTTTTTTGAACTTCAAACTCTTTACCATTTTCTCAATTCCTAAACTCTTTTCAAACAATTTATTTCAATTACCTTTAATATATAAAACATTTTTTAATCACATCCTCTTCTGCATTAAGTTTATTTTCCTTTTGAATTATTTATTATTAGTATTTATCAACTTTATTTTCCAATCGACTAAAACTTAGTGACTAGTTTAAATAATGCAGCAGCAAATGGTAGTAAAGTTACATACAATTAGGTGTTAGTTTATACAACCCATATAACTAGCAATACTACAATTAAATTGTTTTGCTAACAATCTAAAAACTACACATACGAGTACATGTGTTTTCTATACAACAGCATCTTGTTTACAAAGATGGCGTAGTAGTAAGTGTAGTAGAATTCAGTTGTGCAAATGCTACAGGCGACTTCCGTTTCACTACTTACACATGCATATACATATACACTGCATACAAACAAACAAAGACTTACAACTGACACACGCATGTCATAAATAATATGGTTTAAACATTATTTATAGACTTACTATTGACCAGACAAAGACACTGAGAGAAATGTAAAAGCAAATCTTTGAAAATCTAAAATATGTATTAAAATCCTGTTGTGTATTTATGTTGATTCAAATGTTTTCTTATATACTTTTTTGCGCTCTAAGCTTCTTTGATTTTTGTCAACTTTTCTTAAGGGCTTTCTTTATTTAATTTTCTTTCAGTGTATTTCCTCGTTTTATGTCCAAAGCTCAAGTTCGTCTTTTTGCTTGCCAAAGTAGCAGTTGTAAACCAAAATACTAACGGATGCTATTACAAAATCCTTTTCACACATAGTTTGGAAAGTACACAAATGAAGACATTCAACTAGTTATATATACATATATAAAGAACTCTTAAACATAAGTATCTTAACAGACTAAGAAATAAACTAAAACTTAAATATGTAGAGAATCACATATTGAAGTACATACTCGTATATGGTTAACTGAAATTAAAATGGCTAAAATTAACAGAATATTTGCAAGCGGTGTGAGTGTCTCTCTATGTTTCGATTAATCCTGGTTGTTTGTTTTAACGAAATTTTAGCTTTATCATTGATTTTCCTTTTAACAAAATTTCGAGTTTAATTATGGGCCTTTCTTTTAATAAAACTTTAACTTAATTCCGGATCTTTCATTAAACAAAATTTTAGCTAAATCGTCGTGGTTTCTTCAACAAAACTTTAGCCTAAGCTTTTTTCTTCCTTTAAATAAAACTTTGGCTATTTCGTGTTTGTTTCTTTTAACAAAACTTTGGCTTAAAATTAATTGATTCTTTTAACAAGATCTTTCTTTTAACAATAACTTATATGAATTGTATATGATTCTTTTAAGAAGACTTTAGCGTGGTTGTTTCTTTAAACAAAACTATATGTTAATTAAAGATCTTTCTTTGAACAACGTTTTATGTTAATCGAGGATCTTGCATTCAGCTTAACTTTACCGAAATCGTGGAGGTTTGTCCTAACAAAATATTAGCTTTAAATTGTTTGATTCTTTTAACAAAACCTTATGTAAATCGTGGATGTGTCTTTTAACAAAATTTTAAATTTAAGATTGTCTGGTTTGTATTTGACTTGATATTATTTACACTCATATTATTAAACTTACATTACAGTTTATATATTTTTAAGTAATTTCAATTTACCCTAAAATCTTTAAAAATCAAGCAACGCAAATTCTATTTGTTTAAAAGACCATGAAACTATCTTTATAATTCTAAAATCTTATTAAAATGTCTTGACTGGGGACGATTTTTTGTTGGTTTAAATATTGCTGGCCTACTGAACGTATGAGTAATATTAATTTTGGAATTTTGAAAGAAAATGCTTCACAGCTCAATTGTTTTTAAAGATATGAAGGAAATTTAAACTAATAATTGCAGACAGACTGTTTTTTAGCTATGGGAAATAAACATACGGATTGATATAAAAGTTCAGGTCAAGTAATTTCTATGTAACAAAAAATTTCTTTACAGCTAAAATATTTAAAGCCTGTGGATTAAAAATCAAATGAGCTAACAGCACAAATTCTATAGAATAATTATTATTTCATAATCGAACTGTTAATTTTTACTTTTTTTTTAATTTTAGTTCCCCAGTCAAGAAAAATTATCAAAATTTTTAAGAATAAAATTTTTCAAGTTGTAATTCGTAACTTCAGTAAAAATAATTTAATGAAAATTAAATTTAATGAACTCGAGCCTAACTAAAATTATCAAAAAAGCACAAATTCTATTTATATAAAAGACCATGTAAATCTCTTTATATTTCTCATTAAAATATCTTGACTGGGAATGATTTTATGTTAATTTACATATTATTGATATACTAAGCGTATGAGTAATATTAATTTTGAAGTTTATTACGAAAATCATGCATAACTCAGTTGTTTTTACAGATATCAAGTTTAAACTGATATTTACACATAGTTTATTATGTATAAGAAATAAATATATAATATTTAACACAATATTTAACACAATATTTAAAAGTGAATACGCTATAAGAACAGGTTACAAAGTTAGAGGTGGGTAGAAAACAATTTAAAAACTCTCAAATTTGATTAAATAATTGAAGTAATCATAGTTTTGGTATATCAAATTTCTTTTAAGTAGTCGCCTAAGTTCTATATACCAACTCGAAGTGAAACTGAAATCATTGTCTATGTGGAATTGAAGATTTTCACGGCGTTCTAAAAAACGAGTGAAACTTTAAACCAAACTGGTAATAGTAATTTACTTTGCAAATCGCAAACTTAATGAAATTTTACTTCCACTTCATTTTACAAATGCAGAAGCCAGCTGAGTAATCAGAATTTTTATTTTTATTTTTATTTTGAATAATGCTTTATTTCACTTGCGTATGATTAATATTGTGACCTTTTCTCTAAATTGAAAACAATCATACGCTTGTTTGTTTTCAAATATTCTCTATTTTATTGTTGCCACATACCATTGGTTATTAATAGAATCTTACTTTTCTGTTGCTCTCTATTATCAACTATTTTTCTGGCTGTTAAAAATTAATACGTTTCATATGTGTTTTTTTTTTGGTTCAATGCTAACAAAATAGTTTCTATATTTTAAAATCATTTTTATTTATTCACAACATTTAAATAAATTGTATAAAAACTCAATTGCGCAGTAAATATAGCTGCTAAACAAAAATCATTTTTCATTTGTCTTTCAACTGTCTGTATGCAGTTTGATGCTGTAAAATAAATTTCATAGCTAAGGGTCAGAGACAGAAAATAAAATTTGAAAAATAGAACAACTCTATTGTGAGAGTGTGACAGATTTTGGTGTCAATTCAAAACTGAAGTATAAAATTGTTATTGGTATATTTATAAAAATTCTAAAACATTTCCATAATTTAACTTAAATCTAGTTAATTTTATACAGTAATTGTTGGGAATCTTTGAATATTGTGTAATAAAATTACCAGGATTTATTTTAACAGTCAGATTTTACCGCTCAAGTTTTTTTCCTTTATAAATAACATTTAAAACTTTCTCTTAGACTTTTGAAATATGTTGTTATTTACCTATTGCAAAAACATAAAAGAGTTTGCCTAACTTAACATTCTTTACTTCCAACTTCGTTATAAACTTTTGCATAACAAACAATAAAAGTTTGTTAACAATATTTCGTGTTCCTTTGTTTGTTTGGCCACTTCAAAACAAAAACACAAACTAAAGCCTGCAACAAAACAAAAATGTCTTGGCAAGTCAATGATGGCAAAATGTTATTTTAATTATTTAAAATGTGCCAAAAACATAAGGAAATGTTTTCTTTTGCAAGAAATTAAAAGTGTCTGGAACATAGTTTTTAAACACATTAGGAAGTAGGAACTGTATAACTTTAAAATAAGTTAAACTTAAAAACTAAGAAACAAAAAGTCAATATATTTATATGTAAATATATGTATGTAACGTATGGACTTTAAAACGGCTGAACCGCTTTTGATGAAATTTACACAGCATATTACTGTGACTGTGGAAGGAATAATAGGCTATATAAAGTTTTGATTGTACAAACGGGGGTGGCACCGCCCATATAACCCAAAAATTTAAATCGCCATATTTTGGGCATTTTCGAGCTACGCCAATGATATGTGGTACATATGGTATTGGCACAATACGTATCAGGAGAAAAGTGGGTGGGACCATGCCCCTTTTTAGGAAAATTAAAAATCGTAATATAGTCTTAACTACTGGACCGATAGTCATTAAATTTTCACTATGGATATTCTTACGAAATAATAAATTCTTGATTATGTAAGTGGACAAAGGGGTATGGCCTCGCCCACTGCAATGCATCGCTCATATAAAGTGCTTCAGTATCCTATTATTTTTCTTTGAAATGCGTCAAACCAATCAAGCAACCCCTAAGGCCGTTAATTATCCTGTTGAGTTCTTAAATTCACTCGATGTGCCAGGCTTGCCACCACATGTGCTACAACTTAAAATTGGAGTGCCAATTATTTTACGGCGTAATATCGATCACCACGGCTTGGCAATGGCACTCGACTTGCAGTAAAAAAGAACTGAGAAATAATTTAGTAGAATCGACCATTATAACAAGAAAATATAAAGGTACAGATGTGCTTTTGCTACGCATTCCAATGGAGATTTATCATTCGATTTTAAACAATTTTTCCTGTCCAGTTAGAGTTGGCGATGACTGTTAACAAAGTTTAAGGTTAATATAATATATGAGCAAACTAAACCTAAAGCATTGCAATAAATACATTAAAATAAATAAATAAATGTTTGTAAATAGGGGGGTAGCGAAGCACACCGGGTTCAGCTAGTAAGAAATATATAAAAATATTTAAGAAACAAACTGAGTAGGACTTGTTTTAAATTATAAAGTATAACATTTCTGTTTCAAACGAATTGTTTTCTTCTAAATCGAATATGCCCAATTGCTAACGCTCAAGAGTTAAAAAGAAAATCTTGACAGGCAGCTTACACAAACAAATATTATAATTAGATATTATATTAACCAACTAAAGATCAATTAAGTTTTCATTCTTATAAAGATCAAGAACAATGAAGATAATGAAGAACTCTAGAAATGCTCAGTAAAGCAAAAAAAAAAAGGCATTAAGTGTTATTAAAGGGAAGTACATTATAATTTAAATAACTTATGGCTGAATTCACAGTCTTCAGTTAGCTAATGACTTAAATAATGATTCTTTATTCGCAATGCTTAGTTTGCAATAAGAATAACAAGTAATAGTCAAACAATAGTTAGTATTTTAGTTTACCAATGGTTAACTAATGACCGAGAATTCGGCCATTAGTCACTTAAAAAATCAGCTACTTTACAAGTATAAATGCACAAAGATTACTTTCTTTTGACACTAGAATTTATAACGAGCAAAAGCTTTGTCAACAATTGTTGTAAAAAGAAAAATATTTACATAGAATTTTTGGTTTATGGTAAAGGAGACTCAAAATCAGTAAGGAACCTAGTAAAGTAAATGCAAAATTTAGATTTTTTTAAGCCAGTCCTATTAAGGGGAAAACTATTTAAAATGGCTTTTGGAACTTTATTGGGATTTCTTTACTAAACTATTTAATGAAAAACTCAACTTTCTTATATTTTGTCATACTTGTGTTAAATTCCAGCACTCGCAGCTAAAGTGTAAAATTAACTACGATTGAAGTTATATATTGGAGTTTAAAAAGAACTGAGTTTTGAAGGTAAAATTGACGACTAAGAAGAACTGAGTTTGTAGGTAAAGTTACAGTATAAAGAGAACTGAGATTGAAGGTAAATTTGCAGGATAAAAAAAAAACTAAGCAAATGAGCTACGATTCAGGGTAAAATAAGAGTATAAAAAGAATTACGATGACAGGTAAATTTGGGGTAAAAAAGAACTCTAATTGAAGATAAAATTGAATTATAATAAGAATTACGATGCAAGGTAAAACTGGAGTATAAAAAGAACTAAAATTGAGGTTATAATTGGAGCATAAAAGGAACTATGATTAATTGAAAAATTGGAGTATACAGCGATTAGCAGTTCAACATAAAATTGGAACATAAAAAGAACTAAGATTGATGGTAAAATTACAAGATAAATGGCAACTACGATACAAGTTAGAATTGGAGTATAAAAAGAACTAAAATTAAAGTTAAAATTTGAATATAAAAAGAACTATAATTAATGAGAAAATTGAAGTATACAGAGATCAACTAGTGAAGGTCAAATTGGTGTAAGAAAAGAACTACGATTAAGCCGAAATTAAAGTAAACAGAGAACAATAAATGAAAATAAAAGGAAGTACGATTCAAGGTAATATTAAGGTATAAAAAGAACTGCACATGAAGGTATAATTGGGATATAAAAAGAACTGCAATTGGAGTATGAAAAAGACTATGAACTAAAGGTGAAATTTTTGTATAAAAAGGATTATGACTGAAGGCGTAATCGAGTATAAAAAGAACTAAGAACAAGGATAAAATTCCAATATAAAAAGAACTACGATTGAAGGTAAAAAAGGCTGGATAAAAGGAACTATAATTCAAGTTAAAATTGGGGTAAGAAAGAACTGCAAATAAAGGTATGATTGAATTATAAAACAAGGTAACTTATCAAACTACACGTACAGACATTGCCACATATGAATATACCTGTATAGAAATACAAACGCACACCTACACAAAAATACAAGTAAGAAAGTATAGTCGGTCAAGCCCTACCATATAATACCCCACACCCAGTATATGTATAAAACAGTTTTTCAGAAGTGTGCGCTATATGGGAAATATTACCTATTATAGACCGATCATCTAAAAATTTAGTGTCATGATTTCTGTGAATATAAATATTATATGTGCTAAACTTTATCTCGATATAAATACTTTTAACAGATTTATGGAGGTTAAAGTTGATTACGTGGAGGGTCTTATATGGGAGTTTCGACCAATTACGGACCGACCATTATAAAATTAAGTGTCATCATTTCTGTATATTATTTGTGTCAAATTTTATTTGATTATCAATATTCTTAAGAAATTTATGATCATTAAAGGGATTTTCGGAAGTGGTCCTTATATGGGAGCTACGACTAATTATGGACCGATCACAATAAAATTGTACTGTATTGTTTGTATACATATGGGATATATTTGCGTTAAATATTAATTGGATACCAACATTTTTGTGTGAGTTATGCTCTTTAAAGTGATTTTCGGAAGTGGTCCTTATATGGGAGCTACGACTCCTATATGGACCAATGGACCGATCACAATAAAATTGTACTGTATTGTTTGTATACATATGAGATATATTTGTGTTAAATATTAATTGGATACCAACATTTTTGTGTGAGTTATGCTCGTTAAAGTGATTTTCGGAAGTGGTCCTTATATGGGAGCTACGAGTAATTATAGACCGATCTACACAAAATTTGTAGATGTGATTTGGCTTCATTTACCACTCATTTGTGATGAAATTTAGTTTGGTTCCTTGCATAAGTCAAACATTTATAAGCGGTAAAATCCAATTTCGGGAGGACTTTTGTATGGGGGCCAAGTGAAATAATGCATCGATTACCACCAGTTTCAATCCCATCCGTCCTTGGTCCTAAAAAATATCACTTACCAAATTTTATAAAAATATCTTCAAAATTGCGACCAGTACTCTGCGCACAAACTTTACATGGACAGCCAGCCAGCCAGACGGACGGAAGGACGGACATCGTTAGATCGACTCAGAAAGTGATTCAGAGATGATCTGTATACCTTAAGGTGGGTGTTGGACCAATATTTGTGGGCGTTATAAACATATGCACAAATCTAATATACACTCCTCACTATGGTAGTGTAGGTTATAAAGAACTAAAATTGTTGGTAATATTAGAGAACTAAAACTACTAAGATTGAAGCTATAATCAGTGTATACATATATATATATATATAAACAATGGCTAAACAAATTTACAATAAGCTAAAATATTTAAAATTTTTAACTTTAAAACAAACAAAAATTTACAATTTATGGTAATAAGAATGTAATCAATAAATACATCCAGTGCAGTTGTTTGTCCTCCCCTTGAATTTTGTTAAATTTTTTTGTTTTCCACTCGACCAAAAATTAGCTAGAAAGTAACGCGTTACAGTCATAAATTTTAAATAATGTATTGATTTTATAAATTTTGCTTAATAAGCTGTAAAGTATGCAATAGAATTTTTTTTTTTAACCCACCAATGGCAATGGGCACTAAAACAGCTGTAGCACATGGTTAGGGTAGCTATAATAATTTAAAGTAGATTGAATTAAATAATAAAGAAATGTAGATAAAATTTCAAATTATTGCTAACTAAAAATTGTTAGTTTTTAAATGAAAACAAATTAAAGCAAATATTATCATTTAAAACAAACAAATAAGGGAATTTAAAATAGTTTTTAAACGAAATAAAAATGCAACAAATATAAATAATTTCATATTATATAAAAAATAGAATTTTAAATTTTATGGTAAATATAATTAAACTTTATAATAATAGCATTTACTTAAATTGTCTGTTGCATTTTCCACTTTATATTTTTAAAATACATTTCCAAACAAATGTACTGTAAGTAATGTAATATAAAAACATCATTAATCATACACCTTATTTTCTAATATAAAATTGAAAGGCACATTAACACTTTATTTGCAGCGAAATAATAATATTACCTTTGCTGCATTGCTGCTGTTTAGCCAAGCATTAAGTGCAACATAAATTTCTTTTTAAATTAAGTTCTTGCTACAACTTAGATAATGAATAAATGATAATACATTTAGACAGTTGGCCAAAGGAGATTAGAAGTAATATTTATTGCCAGGAATTCAAAGAAATAAGAAGGGAAATTATAAAGAAATAATTACAAAATAGAGCTAGAAGAACATAAAAAAAATGAATTAAAAACTAGAAGTATAAGTAACCATTTAAACTAATGATATAATACTGCCAACAAGAATATATTGCAATTTCTAATAACTGACAATGTAACAATATTGAACATATTTTGCAAAATAAACTAAAATTTTGTATTTTTTTAATTCGGCTTGAGATGTGTTTTTATAACAAAAAACAGAAAAACTCTTGTTCGTTTTTAATTTTTTATGGTTTATGGTTTATTTCTAATATTTCGACTAACTTTGTTTGTGTTGCAGTGACTGTGAAAACCACTTAAGACATAAACATCAGACGAAACTGCTTTAAACCTAAAATTATATTAGTCTCCTTTTACCATCAATCAATCAAAGTTCTTTTTATACTGCAATTTTACATTCACTCTTAGTTGTGTTTAGTCTCATTTTTTACCACCAATCAAAGTTATTTTATACTCCAATTTTACCTTCAATCTTAGTTCTTTTTATACTCCAATTTTACATTCAATCTAAGTTGTTTTTACCTTCAGTCTTAGTTCTTTGTATCCAGAAATTTTACCTTCATTCTTAGTTCTGTGTAATCTCCTTTTACATACTCCAATTTTAACTTTCTTTGTAGTTCTTTTCATTCGCCAATTTTAACTTCAATCGTAGTTCTTTTCATTCGCCAATTTAAGCTTCAACCGTAGTTCGTTTTATACGACAGTTTCAGTTCTTTTTATGGTCTTATTTTACATTCACTCTTAGTTGTGTTTAGTCTCCTTTTTTACCATCAATCAAAGTTCTTTTATACTCCAATTTTACCTTCAATCTTAGTTCTTTTTATACTCCAATTTTACCCTCAATCTAAGTTGTGTTTATTTACCAATTTTACTTCCAATCATACTTCGTTTTACATTTCAATTTTACCTTAAATTTTACCTTCAAACTTAGTTCTGTGTAGTCTCCTTTTATATACTCAAATTTTTACTGTATTTGTAGTTCTTTTCATTCGCCAATCTTGACTTCAATCGTAGTTCGTTGTATACACCAATTTTACTTTAAATCTCACGCAGAGATTAAATATAGTTGTACATGTTTACCACAACAATGTCAACATTTTTACAGACTTTTTAACAATGTTATGTTAACCATAATATGGTTAACTTACAATGCATATGATTACTATAACCATATATATTATTGTTGTAACCATGTATATATTTGTGGCAATCATATTTATGATAAATCTATTTATCATAATTTGTTGCTCTTTGATTATGATACAGAACAATATAATATGGTATAAACTTTTATCATACAACTGATCACTATTATTTACTATAACCATACGTATAATTATTATAATTATTTGAATCGGAACATAAACATATTATGGTTGCCGCGATCATGTAAATAATTACAGTGACCATAATATATTAAAAAAAAATTATTAAAATGTTGAAATAGTTGTGGTAAACATGCACAACTATATTTTTTCTCTCGTTGCTAAGTTCTTTTTAGTTTAACTTTATACACTCCAAATTTATATTTATTTGTAGTTCTGTTTAGTCTCTTGTTTTACCATCAATCAAAGTTTTTTTTTATACTCGAATTTTGCCTGCAATCATAGTTCTTTTTTAGTTTATGTTTTCCATCACATTTTACTAAAACCCCAAATAACCCTTTAAAGCCACACATTAAAATTTTATACCACTAAATTACTCCAAAATTTGTACATAAAATTACTTTGGTTTTTGCTAAAAATTTCCATTTTAATTTACAAAATATTTATTGTACAAAATACATTACATGCAAGTTTGGTTTAGAAAAGTGTACATTATACACTTATTTAAACAAAAGTGAATTGTTTTATGGCAAACACCTACACGAAAGAAAAATATATGAAAATACTACTACATTTACTACTACATCTACTACTACTACAGCATTAAACTAGAAATTTATAAAACATTTGCGAACATTTTATTTGTCATAGCTAAACTATTCTCTATGTTTGGTTATGTGGTGAACTACAACATGTTATATATTTTAAAATGCACATGACCCGGCAGTGCTGTATAAGTGCTCAGAAGCAGCAAACTTGCAATTTACACGAAGCAATGTTTTCCTTGAAATTTATTCGTTGTTCACACAGCACAATTTTATTGCTCAAATCGCTTGTATTTTTTTTTGAGAGTAAACACGCATTTTTATACATATAATACATGTAATATGAATAAGAAGGTAAAACGAATTGCTGGTAAAATTAACTGTGTACTCTTATTATCTTCCCCTCACCACGGTGTCTAAAAGGTAAACAGCTTAGCTCAAAGAATTGCTTCGTGTAAATTGGCACTTAGTGAGCTGTGTGTCCTCTAATTTTAAGATTACCCACATTACTAAGAGACACTAAAGTGACAATTGACTGATTTTGGGCTGGATTAATTAAGTAGTAAAAGCTACAAATTGACTTCTCTCTGCTCTATATACAATCTTAAAATCTTAAAATTTTAAAAATTGTAATCTTATTTATTTATTTTTGGCCAATATGCTGTAATTTGTTGTATTTGGTAGTTGACCAATTTTAATAATTAGTAATATGTAAAAATTTGTGTATAAAAATGATACATTGCCTTCTCTAGCAGTTAATTTAGAACTGTTGGTATCCTTATATAGATATTTTTAGCCGCATTCCATCTACAGAGCTTACAGAGCTAATGTGTAAAATATAAGCTTTATTTTCTATTTTTAATACATTTTTGCTAAGTAGCCATAAACTCTGGCTGTTAATGGGTGTTTTGTTGCTTCTTTTCGTTTTATAACACCGCCATGCTTTTTTCCAGCTATTTTTGTTGCACACGAAGAGATTTTTAATAAGATTTCTGCTGCTGTTTATAAATAAAATCTACTTAATTTTGCCATGTTCTTACGTTTTTATTTTAATTATTATTTAATTTTTTATTAATTAATATTTCAATTCTCTCAAAAATGTAATAAAACCCGGAGTTTAGTAATTAAGAAATCGTTAAAGTCTTTTCTAAACTTATCTGTTTAGAAATCTAGCAGCACTGGAAAATAGTTGTAAAATACATGACCACAAATGAAAACAGTTTATGGGCAATTTTTAACAAAAACTTTGTTTATCAAAGGCGGCATATTGAACTAACATGAAAGCCTTAACAAAAAGAACAGCTATTAAAAGTAAAATTTGGTGTCTAAAAAGAGCCACGATTAAAGGTATGATTTCAGGAAAAAGCAACTACGATTGAAAACGAAAAAGAAAGATAAAAATAACTACGATTGAAGATAAAATTTCCGGATAAAGGAATTACGATAGAAGGTAAAATTGGAGTATGCAGAGAACTGCGATTAAAGGTAAAAGTGGAGTCTAAAAAGAACCATGATTAAAGGTAAAAGTGGATTCTAAAACGAACCATGATTGGGGTGAAATTTGAGTCTAAAAATAACCATGATTGGGCGTAAAATTGGAGTCAAAAAAGAACCACGATTGAAGGTAAAATTGGGGTCTAAAAGAACCATGATTGAAGGTAAAATTGGAGTCTAAAAAGAACCATGATTGAAGGTAAAAGTGGATTCTAAAAAGAACCATGATTGGGGGTGAAATTTGAGTCTAAAAATAACCATGATTGGGCGTAAAATTGGAGTCAAAAAAGAATCATGATTGAAGCTAAAATTGGAGTCTAAAAAGAACCACGATTGAAGGTAAAATTGGGGTCTAAAAAGAACCATGATTGAAGGTATAATTGGAGTCTAAAAAGAAACATGATTGAAGGTAAAATTTGAGTCTAAAAATAACCATGATTGGGCGTAAAATTGGAGTCAAAAAAGAATCATTATTGAAGCTAAAATTGGAGTCTAAAAAGAACCACGCTTGAAGGTAAAATTGGGGTCTAAAAAGAACCATGATTGAAGGTAAAAGTGGATTTTAAAAAGAACCATGATTGGGGGTGAAATTTGAGTCTAAAAATAACCACGATTGAAGGTAAAATTGGGGTCTAAAAGAACCATGATTGAAGGTAAAATTGGAGTCTAAAAAGACCCATGATTGAAGGTAAAAGTGGATTTTAAAAAGAACCATGATTGGGGGTGAAATTTGAGTCTAAAAATAACCATGATTGGGCGTAAAATTGGAGTCAAAAAAGAAACATGATTGAAGGTAAAATTTGAGTCTAAAAATAACCATGATTGGGCGTAAAATTGGAGTCAAAAAAGAATCATGATTGAAGGTAAAATTTGAGTCTAAAAAGAACCAATGATTGAAGGTAAAATTGGAGTCTAAAAAGAATCATGATTGAAGGTATATTTTGAGTATAAAAATAGCCACGATTGATGGTAAAATTTGAGTCTAAAAATAACCATGATTGAGAGTAAAATTGGAGTAAAAAAAGAAGCATGATTGAAGGTAAAATTGGAGTCTAAAAAGAATCATGATTGAAGGTAAAATTTGAGTATAAAAAGAGCCACGATTTATGGTAAAATTGGAGTCTAAAAAGAATCATGATTGAGGGTGAAATTTGAGTATAAAAACAGCCACGATTTATGGTAGAATTGGAGTCTAAAAAGAATATTGTTTAAAGGTAAAATTGGAGTCTAAAAAGAATCATGATTGAAGGTAAAATTCGAGTCTAAAAAGAACCATGATTGAAGGTAAAATTGGAATCTAAAAAGAACAATGATTGAAGGTAAAACTGGAGTCTAAAAAGAACCATGATTGAAGGTAAAAGTGGAGTCTAAAAAGAACCACGATTTATGGTAAAATTGGAGTCTAAAAAGAACCATGATTGAAAGTAAAATGTGAGTCTAAAATATATCATGACTGAAGGTAAAATTAGAGTATAAAAAGAACCATGATTGAGGGTAAAATTGGAGTATAAAATAGACTCTAAGTTTAGTTAAAATTGAAGGTAAATTTTTAGGATAAAAGCAAATACGATTGAAGGTGAAAATACATTATTAAAAGAACTATGATTGAAGACAAAATTACAGGATAAAGGAACTACGTTTGTAGGTAAAATTGGAGTATAAAAACAACTGGGATTAAAGATAAAATTGGAGTATAACTAGAACTATGATTGAGGGTAAAAGTTCAAAATAAAACTCAGGAATTTCAATCCACGTTATAATAAATCTATGTACACATTTATTAAAAAATACAAACAATGTGGAATAATACAACTCAACGTCCATGAAATGAATGTTCTTCTGTCAATCTGTTACCTGCCTTATAAACACCCATTCCAAGAAAAGAAACAATTTTTATTCTATTTACTATTTTTTTTAATACTACAGCCTAAAGAAAAGCCAAAGGCTTCTCGAGATTAGCATTAAATTTTAAATTTAAAAAAAAAAATAATTTCTGGTAAGATTGGAATACAAAAATAACTAAAATTAAATAACTAAAAAAGTTAAATTTATAGCACAAAAGGAAGAAAATAAAACATACCTATGCATAGCAAAGTAAATCTTAAACTAATATTGCTTATGGCCAGCCATAGATGCCATGAATTTATTATCCACTAATAACGTGTCGAATTAAATTCCTTAAAATTTCCATTTTTAAAAAGTTTTTTTCCCAGCAAAAAACAAGACAGATAAAAACCTGCTTAGATAAATTTAAATACTAATAAGGAACTCTGAAACATCCTAACACTTAGCTAAGTATTTATAAATTATTCATAAGTACCATAACTTATGCTGATTACGTAAATATTATGTTGATTTTTTTTTAGCTTTCCCCTCATGGTCAGGAAATATGATTACGCTAACAATGTTTAAAGTGTGTGAAATAGAAATATTTTGCACTTATAAATTTCTTTTTCGTTTTGCTTTAAAATACATTATAAAAATACATAAATATGGTTAATTTAAACGGAAATGTTATTCTTAGCACAACAAGACTTTTCTTGTTTTTTAAAACATAATTTCAAAAGTTTTCCTGAATAAGCCCCTGTTTACACTTTACAACTTTTGGAAGGGAAACATCTGGAATTCTCTTTTGTATTTTCCTTCGCGGTCATACAGGGAAACATTGTTGTCGTAAATATTCCAGTTTATTATTATTTATTTGTTTTTTTTTTGCATTTGTCTAATTGTAGTGTTGTTTTTTTAATTTCTACTGTATTTGATATGCTAATGTACACAACTAGAATAAAAGCACACAGCGTGTATCCGAAAACGGGAAACAAATTTCATATCCTCTTCCCTAAACGTCCCTCTCTGGCAAACAAAATGTTTCCCTTCCAAATATTTCCCTGTGTAAACGGGAACTAAGTAACAGTAATTGTATAATTCATACTAATATTTGCTTTGAATTGATTAACAGCAATTGTTTCTATTTAATTTTTTAATATTTCATAACTCTGGCGTATGATATATATTAATTCTTATATTATTTAAAAGAAATTCGAAAAACTTTTATTCAAACAAAAAGCAATTTAAAGCCAATACTTCCATGTTTTAAAAGAAATAGAAAAATCTTTTGTACTATACACAATACAAAATTAAATTGTGAAGCACAAGCAGATATTGAGTTAAAAAAAATACTAAAAGAAACTGCTTTTATATCGTTTTAATATTTCATAACTCAGGCGTATGATTATTATTAATTTTTACATTATTTAAAAGAAAATAAAATTATTATAGAACCAAAATTCAAATTTTAGTAAAACAAAAATCAACCTAAAGCAAAGACTTCCATGTTTTAAACTAAATAGTAAAATCTTTTGTACTATAACAAACTAATTGTGTAGTAGAAGCAAATATTGAGGTAAGCAAATATTTAAAGAAACGGTTTTTATTTCACTTTTTAATATTTCATAATAATAGTCACACATATAAGAATTAATAATTATTATTAATAATTATTATTAATTCTTATATTATTTAAAATAAATTAAAATTATTGTAGAACTAAAATTCAAATTTTAGTAAAACAAAAATCAATTTAAAGCTAAGATACCATTTTTTAAAAGAAAAAGTTAAATATATTTTAGTGTCTAAAATAAAGCTTGAAATTGTAAAGTATAAGCAGATATTGAGGTAAGAATATACTAATGGGAACTGTTTTTATTTATATTTTTAATATATCACAACACTAGGCGTATGAGTATTATTAATTCCTACATTATTTAAAAGAAATTCAAATAACTTGGAAACTATTACACAAATTTTAGTAAAGAAAAAAGCTATTTAAAGCTAATACTTTCATATTTAAAAAAAAATAATAAATGTTTTTGTAGTTTATTTAGAAATATCTTAAATTGTTTAAAACAAAAAGATATAGACAAAAAAAAACAATTCTATTAAACCAGTAGTTTGTTTAAATCCCTATACAGTGAACGGCTAATATTTGCAATAATTATTTAAAATTCGAATTATTATGCCGGTCTTAAAATGAAATGTTTCACAGTCCGTTTTGCACTTTTTCTTAAAAAGTTATGATTCCATAACTTTTTAAATAGTATTAATACATGACCTAACATTTCTTTTGCCAGTCATGCACTGCTCCAAACACATTTAATTTTATAATATTTTTGTAAAAATATTTACTCCAGCTCGTCTACCTCCTCCTGTCTCATTTGATTTACTTAACTCAGCTGTCTGCTCAAATAAACTATTTAAGTTTAATAATTCCCTGCTCTACTGCCCCCAAACATAATGGCATAAAAAAATCTCTTCATGAATTCAGTGCATACCAATGGCCACTTTCAATACAGTCATTGGCATCATGCTTTTAGTTTTTACTCATAATCTATTACTTCCTTTCATACAAACTGCCATCATGATTATGGTATTCAACAGTTGTACGTTATGTATTTATCAGCACATTTGGATTTTCTGGGAATTTTTTTTCGCAGAGTAAAAATAACCCAAAAATCGTTTATATTTTAATAAACTTACTCCATTGTTATCTGGTCTATGGTAGTTTAACATAAGATTTTGAAAGCTATTTGCGAAAAATACGAGGATTGAGACAATTAAATGATAAGTTAAATTTTCTAAGAAAATTTATTGCTAAATTGAATTTTATGTAAAAAATATAGTTTTGGCAATTTAGAATTGAATTTTTGCGTTATACTTTTATGAATGAATCCTGTTGCATGATATTCTAGAAAAATCAGCTGGATGCTATTTCATGCTATTCTATTGAAACCAGACATATGAAAGAAATTACGAACTGATGCTAAACCAGCTGGTTTCTAAAGAATAGCATGACATTTTAGTTTGGTATTCTTTTGTAAAAAATTTAGTTGGCATTTTGTATCTTCCCTCCTGCTTTTTCTGATTCTGTTCATTTGCCTTTTCTATTATAAATATCAGTAAAATTTTAATGCTGCATTTGCCATTAGATAATAAAACAGTGATTTGATGCAATGCATATTAATGTAGAGAATTAAACAGAAATGCCTTCTATTTTTTTTTTTGCCATACTTAAAATTAAGTCAGGCAGAGAGTTGGTCATTTGAAAAGATAATTTTACATATTTAACATAAATGAAAATAACATATTTGGCATACTTAAACAGTTTGTGCTATAAATGATGTTGGAAAAGTTTAACAATAAAATTACAGAAAGTATTAAACTTAATTTAAAAGTGGTTTAATAATGGACAAATTCTAATTAAATTATTTTAATTAATTTTTGTATAAAAAATTAAAGCAGAAATCAATTAAAATACCTTTAATATGTTACAGAAATTACTGTTATTTTACTGACATATTTTATTGTAACTTATTTTCAATCATATACTCGTATGTATGTCCATATGTAAAGCAATTTTATATAAACGTGTCAAGGCTTAACACATTTGTTAAACAAGCTCTCACTTACTGGCACTTATGTTTACGTGCTGCTCTGAGGCTTTTAGGTTTTATGCAAGTGCTTTTCAAATTATACACATAAATATTAACTACTACTATTATGTTGAAACCACAAATATTTTCGTTATTGTATAAAATTGAATAACATTTTATTTCATTTCCCTTTATTCTCATATAATTTAACAAATTTTTGTTTAATTTTTCTATTGTAAGGGTAATATGATGTTATTATATGCATATGTATATTTATCTGGATGACTTAAATAATGTGGAAAAATAACAATTGACAATTAAGCCATAATGATGAAAATTTAACACAAGCATGTAGAGAGTTGTCTATAAAAATTAAAAAAAAAAAGAACTCAAGCCTGACTAAAATTATCAAGAAGTAAAATTAACAGTTCAATTATGAAATAGTAATTATTCTATTAAAAAAAAATTTTAATGGTTAAATGAAATTTTAAAGGCAAGATGTTTGCAATTGTTTATTGGAATTAAGCTAAAAGTTTTGATATTATAGAAATGTAACCAATTTAGTTTTAAAGCATTTGGCCATCTAGACGTATGACTATTATTTATTTTCAGTTGGTGGCAAGAAAATATTTACAACTCACTAAGTTAGAAACATTTTAAACAACAAAAGTTATTTAAAATAGGCCAATATTATTACATAATTATGTAAGGAACATCTTTTATTTGTCTACCTGTAAGGAGCGGTATAAATAAAGTTTATATAAAAATTGGAATAATTTATTTTACAGTTGCCTTCAAATATAGTTTTTTAAAAACATTTTGTTATGAATTTTTGTTGTTCTTATTGTCTTTTGCTTTGTTATGATTAAACTTTTTTTTTAAGTTTTGCTTAACATTTGTAAAGTTAATGTTATTTCAAATATTTTGCCCCCCTTAACGTATGAGTAATATTTATTTTATTTAGTCAAACAAACTGTGATTAAAAGCGAAAACCTTATAGTTAATAATAAAAATAAAATCGTTTATATTCATGCCAACAACTTCAATATATTTGAGGTGTACTTAAAAATTTATAATAATTTATTTTTCATTAATTGCGAAATATAGTTTTATTATAATATTTTTTTAGGTTGTTCTGTCAGTTTTATTGCTTAAACATTTGCTTTTGATACTGATTTATTTTCTTAAAGTTATTTTTTACTTTTGTAAAGTTATTAAAATGTTTAATGTTTTGACCCCCTCAACGTATGAGTAATAATATTTTTAGAGGATGCTTGAGAAAATATGTTATAACTCAAAGAGTGTTTTATATTTGAAAGTCAAACAAACTGTAATTAAAAGCGAAAACCTTATAGTTAATAATAAAAATAAAATCGTTTATTTTCATACCAA
Source organism: Bellardia bayeri (assembly GCA_950370525.1). Taxonomy (NCBI): domain Eukaryota; kingdom Metazoa; phylum Arthropoda; class Insecta; order Diptera; family Calliphoridae; genus Bellardia; species Bellardia bayeri. Next base: position 10,595,541 of record OX493266.1, on the reverse strand, counting down.
TAACTGCCAATATATTTGAGGTTTACATAAAAATTTATAATAATTTATTTTTCATTTATTGCGAATAACAAACTATTGTATAGTTTGTTAGGTTGTTCTGTCAATTTTATTGCTTAAACATTTGCTTTTGATACTGATTTATTTTCTTAAAGTTATTTTTTACTTTTGTAAAGTTATTAAAATTTTTAATGTTTTGACCCCCTGAAGGTATGAGTAATATTTATTTAGAGGTTACTTGGTATAAAAAGGTATAACTTGGAAAGTAATACATATATTGAAAAGAAAGAAATTGTGATTGACACACAAGTCTTAAGGCTTTATAAGCTTTAAATATTTGAAAAAAAACTAGAACTATTTATACTTATAAATTTAAGATTACTTTGAATTAATTTTTTTTTTAAGAAACATATTTTTTTAATAAATTTTATGTAGACAAAGTTTTAAGCATTATTCTACACTATCAATCTAAAAACATATAAAGCTAAATGATTGAAGATAAAACTGGAGTATAAAAATAACTATGAATGCAGTTAAAATTAGACTATGAAAAGAACTAAGATGCAAGAGAACAGCACAGAGTGTAGAGAATAAACTGACTAATTTTAAGTCAGAAAATATTCAACCAAACCATCCTGATGCACATATAAAGGCATTTAGCCTTCTTATGTCTATTTAATATAAATTCGTCTAGTCGTGCAGGTAACACCATCTTCGATTCGCAACGGCTGGACAGTGGCAGATAAAATAGCGCTCAGTGTCGTCCTCTGTCTCATAATTCTACAGAACTTATTGTTGGAGAGATTTAGTCTACTGGTATTCGACCACGTGGAATGTTTATCAGTGTTCCAGTCTTGTGATAGGTCATAGTTGGACAAAATAAAGTTAATTTATATTTCATGTAAAAAAAATGCATAAGAAATATAAGTTTTCAACATCTTCTATTTATGTTGGATTTTTTTATACTTTTCTTTTTTTCCTTTTTCACTTTTTCATTAAAGCTACATCAATGTTTAAAGCTAGAGCTGTTACTTTTACAGAAACACTAAAATAAAGCATTAAATTTTAGTAACTTTTGACTAAGGCAAATGTTCTCTGTCACAAATATCAGGTTACAAAAGAAAAACTCTATTTTTAGAGAGAAAAAAGCCATAGAACTTTATTAATTTAAAAACCAATGTCCAATATTTATGAAATATAGGGATAGATATCAGAGTAAAATTAATTGAATCACAACAAATTAAAAAAAATTAGTTAAAGTTTAGAAATATTGCACGAAGGTCAGAAATTTAACACATACACAACTAGAAATACCACAAATACTCAAGAAGTCCCTGAAGTCTTTCATGAGTATTTCTGGATTTTTGTGGACTTTGTGAGACATTTCTTGAGCAGCAGCAAGATTTACTTATTGTCGAAGAAAAAATTTTAATGAATATTTTTATAATATTTTCTTACATATTTGTTCAAATATTACTTGATTATATTTCTAGTTATTATTTTTAATTTTGTTCTTTAGTCCTTGAAAATCCTGCTAGTCTATTAAAACATAAGCCAAATATTATACAGAGAGCAACAAATTTACAAAAGCATAAAATCTCTTAAAATCTTCCATAAAATCAAGTAATTTTAACCACCATGCAAAAGACAATTGAAAATATACAACTAGAACAGCTAACTAAAGAAGAGACAATTGCATAGAAAAAACACCAAAACACAACACAAAACTGTAATTGTCTAAAACCTCAAATTTAGCTCATAAAAACCAGCCAACAAAACGACATACTATACATACATATAACACTTATGAAAAGCAGCTAAATTTTTCTATATATTAAATAAAGCAAAAATAGCAAATATTAAAAGAAAAAGAAAAACAGAAGTAGTGGGCAAAATAAACACAATAAAAAGGAAACATAAAACAAGCAAGAAACAATAGGAAAAGACTGTAAAAAATATTAAAGAAATAAAACAGGGTTTTATAGAAGCATAAATCGTAAACTAGTTACTATAGAATAGCATGAAATAGGAACATGAAATAGCTTAAATAGCTAGTTTATAGAGAATAGCCAGAAAAAGAAACCAGCTGGTTTCCATAGAATATCCTGAAACAGGATCCGTTTGATAAGGACACTATCCAAAGTATAATGAAAAAATTCAATTCTAAATTGTCAAAACTACATTTTTTACATAAAATTCAATTTGGCAATAAATTTTCTTGCAAAAATGTAACTTTTCATTTAATTGTCTCAATCCTCGTATTTTTCGCAAATAGCTTTTAAAATCTTATGTTAAACTACCATAGACCAGATAACAATGGAGTAAGTTTATTAAAATATAAACGATTTTTGGGTTATTTTTACTCTGCGACAAAAAATTCCCAGAAAATCCAAATGTGCTGATAAATACATAACGTACAACTGTTGAATACCATAATCATGATGGCAGTTTGTATGAAAGGAAGTAATAGATTATGAGTAAAAACTAAAAGCATGATGCCAATGACTGTATTGAAAGTGGCCATTGGTATGCACTGAATTCATGAAGAGATTTTTTATGCCATTATGTTTGGGGGCAGTAGAGCAGGGAATTATTAAACTTAGAGAGTTTATTTGAGCAGACAGCTGAATTAAGTAAATCAAATGAGACAGGAGGAGGTAGACGAGCTGGAGTAAATATTTTTGCAAAAATATTATAAAATTAAATATGTTTGGAGCAGTGCATGACTGGCAAAAGAAATGTTAGGTCTTGTATTAATACTATTTAAAAAGTTATGGAATCATAACTTTTTAAGAAAAAGTGCAAAACGGACTGTGAAACATTTCATTTTAAGACCGGCATAATAATTCGAATTTTAAATAATTATTGCAAATATTAGCCGTTCACTGTATAGGGATTTAAACAAACTACTGGTTTAAGAGAATTGTTTTTTTTTGTCTATATCTTTTTGTTTTAAACAATTTAAGATATTTCTAAATAAACTACAAAAACATTTATTATTTTTTTTTAAATATGAAAGTATTAGCTTTAAATAGCTTTTTTCTTTACTAAAATTTGTGTGATAGTTTCCAAGTTATTTGAATTTCTTTTAAATATTGTAGGAATTAATAATACTCATACGCCTAGTGTTGTGATATATTAAAAATATAAATAAAAACAGTTCCCATTAGTATATTCTTACCTCAATAGCTGCTTATACTTTACAATTTCAAGCTTTATTTTAGACACTAAAATATATTTAACTTTTTCTTTTAAAAAATGGCATCTTAGCTTTAAATTGATTTTTGTTTTACTAAAATTTGCATTTTGGTTCTACAATAATTTTAGTTTTCTTTTAAATAATGTCAGAATTAATAACACTCATACGCCTAGTGTGATTATTATTCTGAAATATTAAAAAGTGAAATAAAAACAGTTTCTTTAAGTATTTTCTTACCGCAATATTTGCTTCTACTACACAATTAGTTTGTTATAGTACAAAAGATTTTACTATTTATTTTAAAATATGTAAGTCTTGGCTTTAAATTGCTTTTTGTTTTACTAAAATATGTTTGTTTGATTCCAAGTTTTTCGAATTTATTTCAAATAATGTAAAAATTAATATTAATCATACGCCTGAGTTATGAAATATTAAAAAGTTAAATGAAACTGTTGCTCTTAATGTATTGAAAGTAAATTTTATAGCTTTATATATTGTTTGTAGTCTATAATATGTATTTTAAGGCATATACACAGAAGTTCACCTTTTAGTTTGCTTTATTTTTGCAAACAAATTTTTATTATATACTTGAAAAAAAAAATATGTTAAAAAGTCAAAAGTTAATTTAAATATTGAGAGACAAGAATTTTTTCTATATTTTTTCCCAACATACCAGTATATTGGAATTGTAAACACAAGGAATGTGATATAAACACAAAGATATTTCAAACATTAAAATCATGTTTACAGATATTACTACGTATGTATGTGAACTTGAAGTTAAGGCACGATGAAATAAACTAAAAAGTTTTTGATATTGAGTTTTGAAAGAATTTTTGTAGATTTCTTTGGCATTTGCATACTCGTATGTGTGATAGAATATAGAAAGAGATATTATAAAATAAGTTTTTATTTTGCTTATAAGTTTTTGAGCACATGACTTCACAACATTTACTGCCAGATAAAGTTATCAATACCAATTACCAGAGTTAAAGTAATTTATATGTTAAAAAACAACACAAAATTTTAGGTAAAAATTGATGTGTTATTGGCAATCTAAGTTCACATATACTTTATGAAGTGTATAGTCTATGCCCTAAAAACAAAACGAAAGATTTCAATTTATATTGCAAGAAGCAATATTTATTTAATAGCATTAAAAAACAAAACAGTTTATTTAATAGTGAACTAGAAATTGAAATTTCTATGTTTGTCAACAATTAAATATAAAAATTTAACCAGTATAAAAGTATAAAAGTATAAAAGTATAAAAGTATAAAAGTATAAAAGTATAAAAGTATAAACGTATAAAAGTATAAAAGTATAAAAGTATAAAAGTATAAAAGTATTAAAGTATAAAAGTATAAAAGTATAAAAGTATAAAAGTATAAAAGTATAAAAGTATAAAAGTATAAAAGTATAAAAGTATAAAAGTATAAAAGTATAAAAGTATAAAAGTATAAAAGTATAAAAGTATAAAAGTATAAAAGTATAAAAGTATAAAAGTATAAAAGTATAAAAGTATAAAAGTATAAAAGTATAAAAGTATAAAAGTATAAAAGTATAAAAGTATAAAAGTATAAAAGTATAAAAGTATAAAAGTATAAAAGTATAAAAGTATAAAAGTATAAAAGTATAAAAGTATAAAAGTATAAAAGTATAAAAGTATAAAAGTATAAAAGTATAAAAGTATAAAAGTATAAAAGTATAAAAGTATAAAAGTATAAAAGTATAAAAGTATAAAAGTATAAACGAGTACAAACATAAAATTATAAGGGTATAAAAATATAAAAGTATATTCTATTCTTAAGAAAAGATCGCAAATTTTGTTAAAAGAAACCAGTAACTCACAAAGTAAATACTGCGTTTAGTACAGCAAAATCCGGGTGTCTGTGACAATGATGGCTAAAATATATCACCAGAGTAAATACTTCCACAAGAATACATCTAGCTATTGCAAATTAAATTTTTTAAAACTTTTCAATTTTCTTTTTTAAAAACTATGCTGGGTTACTTTTAATCTTGTATGGCTTTATTTTGCCAATAATTATTATTGTTTTTTCTATTGTTATTTTATTTGTTTAACAGCTATTATATTTTAATTATAAAGTAAATAATGGAAGTTTTTATGCAACATTAGTATAATGCTATTTGTAGCTATTAAATCATTAGTTAATAACAATATAAATTGAGTAAATTTAAATATTTAAAACCTTAACATGTAATTACAGCAGAACATTTAAACTTCTGTTAATAACATAATTTCATATTTAAATCTTCTTTGATTTTCAACAAGTTTAAAGGCATTTTTTTTAAACAACAAATCAATTGTTTTATGATATAACAGTTTGGATTATAAGAAATTTTAATTATAAATTAAATATTCTAAATAGTTTTTTTTGAACTGTAAATGACAGTCTATAATTCAAAAAAAAAATAATAATAATAATTGTGTCAGTAATTATTATTTATAAATAGCTGTCAAACTTTTCAATTAGTATTTGAAAAAGTTTATACAATAGTTTAAAACAAAACATTATCAACAGAATTATAAGAGATTTTATTTAACAAAATCATAATAATTGACTTACTTTTTGCCATTTAAACATATATAAGTGATTTAATTTATTTATATATTTGCCTTTTTTCTTTCAGTGCTTCTACTTTATTCCTGATGCCAGCACATGTAAAGGTAGGACAAATTTTTAATCATGATAACAAATCTTTGTGTTAAATATGAACTTCCTGTACTAGATTTACCTATCACTTTCAGAGCAGTAATTTTCATAGAATTTATATTTAATACTATTTGCTAACTGAACAGCTTATAAAAGTAATACAACAAGGGCTGATCTAAGTTTTTAGTAATTATTTAAGCTTTAGGTGTTTTTTATAAAAAAATCCAATTTGATTTCATTATTTCGCTACTTTTTCTTCAGGAAAAAAATTTTAATTATACAAATTTCAGAAAATTATATGTCGTTGGGAAAAAAGGATATGAAAACTTTTAACATAACAAAATATTAAAACAATTTATAACAAGTAGAAAATATTACTAATTATAAAATATTTGTAAGTTGTGTAATTTGTTATGTATGAAATGTCTGTAAATATTTGCTACATTTTCAGTATCTGCTTTGTGGTTAATCGTTTTAGTTGTAGTTACACTAATTATCTGTAACATTTCTAATATGGTGTTCACACATGCATTTTTAATTGACATTTTTTAATTAACGCCATACAAAATTTCATTAAGATAATTGCTTCATTAAGAGTTAATTGTTCTCATAATTGTTAAAATTGAAAATACAACCCTGTAACTAAAATGGCAGTTGTTTCGCTTTTAAGTTAATAAAGAATATTTTTAGGCTGAAAATTATAATATTAGAACCAAATACAGTGCACTCGGAAAAACGTCAACTAATTAAAACCGCGGGTGTTGACGTTTAACAAATTGTTGACGTTTTAAAAAAAATCTGTTATTTTCTTGCTGTTTTTTCTTTCCAACACTTGGAAGAGTGACTTCTCTCTATTTATTTCATAAAATTTTAGAGTAGGTAATGTAAAAAAAAGGGTTGAGGTTTTGGGATGTTGACGTAAACGAGCGTTGACGTTTTCCCGAGTGCACTGTAAAAGTATTATTTTTTGTCAGCTGCTGTCAAACGCTAATTAAATTAGCAATATTGAGCATATGTGAACACTTTTTAATTAACCAATAATTGACTCAATTAAAAATGCATGTGTGAACACCGTATAACATATAACAAGTTAGTTTCAGTGTTTAATACCGATACATTTTGAAAGTTTGGATGGCGATTTAATTTACTATAATGAGAATATAACGCAGTTTTTTGTAAAGTAATATTGTCTCTAAGTATATGTTTGGTGTGATTTATGTCCAGCAATTCTGGTTTTTAGTTTATGTTTCGTGGTACCTATTTAGACTTTATTGCAGTTTTCCTTATCATTTCCATTTTCCTATTTGATCTTTTGTTTTACTAAATAATTTATCTAATGTTTTATAAGACTTGCAAGCCATTCTATATTTATCATTTATCCTCAATCGTTCTGGTATTTCTGGAATATAAGTTATTGATTTGTAAATTTTCGGTTCTATCGTTTTTTTTTGTTCTAATATTGTCTTATTAATTTATAAATTAGCTGAACTGGAAAATTATTGTCTTGTTCTTCCGATGAAGGTACATTGCTTTCTTGCACTAGGACAAAACACCGCAATACCAGTTATGAAAGAAGAGTTTCCAATTTTTTAAAATTGATAACGTACGGAGAAGATTTTATACAGACACTGAATAGCTAGAACTAAATTAAAAAATAAAATAAGCTTGGTCTCTAGTCTTAACTCCAATCTCGTATATAGTCTCTAATCTCGTCTCAAACATCGTGTCTAGTATCGCCTCTAATCTCATTTCTAGTCTCGCCTCAAACTTTATTTCTAGACCCGTCTCAAGTCTCTTCACCAGTCCCACCTTCTAATCTTGTCTCTAGCCTCGCCTCTAATCTCGTCTCTAGTCTCGCCTCTAATCTCGTTTCTAGTCTCGTCTCTGGTCTCTTCTCCAGTCTTGCCTCTAATCTTGTTTCTAGTCTCGTCTCTAGTCTCTTCTCTAGCTTCGCTTCTAACCTCGTTTCTAGTGTTTTCACCAGTCTCGCCTTTAAACTAAACCCTAGTATCGTCTCCAATTTCGTCTTCAGTCTCGCCTTTAAACTCGTCTCCAGTCTCATCTGTAGTTTGGTCTGCATTTTCGTCCCTAGCCTCGCCTCTAATCTAGATGCTGGTCTCATTTCTAGATCAGTCTCTAGTCTCTTCTCCAGTCTCGTCTCTAGTCTCTTCTTCAGTCTCGCCTCTAATCTTGTTTCTAGTCTCGTCTCCAGTCTCGTCTTTAGTCTTGTCTCTAATCTTGTTTTTAGTCTCGTCTCTAGTTTCTTCTCCAGTCTTGCCTCTAATCTTGTTTCTAGTCTCATCTCTAGTCTCTTCTCCAGTCCTACCTCCTAATCTTGTTTCTAGTCTCGTCTCCAATCTCGTCTCCAATCTCGTCTCTAGCGTCGCCTTTAAACTCGTCTCCAGTCTCATCTGTAGTTTGGTCTGCATTTTCGTCCCTAGCCTCGCCTCTAATCTAGATGCTGGTCTCATTTCTAGATCAGTCTCTAGTCTCTTCTCCAGTCTCGTCTCTAGTCTCTTCTTCAGTCACGCCTTTAATCTTGTTTCTAGTCTCGTCTCTAGTCTCTTCTCTAGCTTCGTCTCTAATCTCGTTTCTAGTATTTTCTCCAGTCCCGCCTTTAAACTAATTTCTAGTCTCGTCTCCAATTTCGTCTCCAGTCTCACCTTTAAACTCGTCTCTAGTCCAGTTTATTATCTCGTCTATTTCACTGTCTCTATTTTCATTTTTTTCTAGTCTTTAGCCTCGTATTTAATCTAGTTTGTAGTAGTTAGTATCGATAAAGACTCAATAGACTCTATATTTCTTTAGGAAATTCAACAAAAATTTCAATTATTTTATGGTACTTAATATAACCACATTTGTTCCGTAATAAAATCATTTAAACCTTTATTAACATTAACTCTATAAAAATTATATTTTTTTTAATAATTCAATAAACCAATCTCAAACACCTTAACTACCAAATTTAAAAGCAACAGGGGTTGGTTGATTTACGTGGTTGCCTGCTGCCTTTAAGCATTCAACTGATATCTTAGATAGATCTTAAGCTTAATTAAATTTCTTTATTATATTTTCTCCCCATCAAGTTGTCCTTATTCTAGCTGCTGTAAAGCTCTCAGTATTTATGTTATATGTTCTTAACTTTAAAATGTTTACTGCTGCTTCTTTTGCTATTAGCTTTTTCAATTATAAGCAAAACCAATCATCATAAGTTAAAATCAGTTGTAATTCAGTTTTGTAATGTTTGTAATACGTAATGAAATTTATTTCAATTTCATATGAGACCTAAAACATTAAATTAGTTGAAAGTGATGTATGTTTGAGAGCAGATAAAATGATAAGTAAACTTCAAGGAAGTGAAGTGAGAAATGACAAAAGGAGACAGCAAGTAGCTGAGATTAAAGATAAAAGACATGTGGCATACATAATTGGTTTGTTTTAGAACAAATTTATGAAAATTCTAGCAATTCTCTTAAACAGAAAATTTTAATTTAATTTTGTTTATTGTTTCTTTTAAATTTGTTTTAAGAATTAAAGTCATTTGTAAGATTTCCTAACTACTTCTGAGACTACTCAATACAGATAGTTTGCTTTTTGTTTTTAATTTCATGATTCTACAATTTTGTTTTTCAATTTTCTACAATTGTTCCTCTAAGCCTAACAACTTGAAATGTTTATGCACTGGCCAACATACAGCACACATTACTATCCTTGTTGTCTCTTTACCAACAAAATAAACTATCTATACAAATGGCAAAATGAAAACACTTTGCAATCTTTTTTTCTCTATAGTTTTCAAGAACATTGTCCATAGACTACTTCTATAGGCATCTTTGGTTTTCCATTTTTTATACACCTGTTTGTAAATTTTTGTTTCCTTTTTTTTTTTTTTTTTGGTTATGGTCAGGCCTTGTTGCTTAGCTTGTGTTCTTTTATTCAATTGAAATTGTTTTCTGTTCTTATGTTCCCAGAAATGTTTTAAATTTTTATGATGATTTGAGTTTTTATTACTGCTTTTGTTGCAGTGAATGTTTTAAGGTCAAGCAATTAAGTTAGTAAATCTACTAGTTCTTGATTATTTAAACCAACTTTTCTTATATTTATAGCTTTTAAAATTCGTGATTTATAAAAAAGTAGTAAATCTACTACTTTTTTTCGTTAACTTGAATTTACAATATTTTCATATTTATTCATTATTCATTATTATTTTTTATTATTATTCGGCTAGAGCAAAGAATGCGTAATAAAATAAAATAAAATTAAATAAAATTTTGTAAATTTCATTATTTTCAAAAAGGTAGTAAATCTACTACTTTCTTTAACGTCCACAAAACTTAAGAAAAGTTGATATTCTTTATAATTTAAACCTACTGTTTTAATTTATAGCTTTAATTTGTCAAAATTCTTGATTTGTAGAAAAGTAGTAAATCTACTATTTTTTCCTTGAATTTAAAACTACAAAATTTTTTTTATATTTTTATTTAGTTTGATGAAGTGGTTTAATTTTCTGGATAAAATTTTGTAAATTTCAGTATTTAAAAAAAGGTAGTAAATCTACTACTTTTTTCAAAACTGTTTTAATTTATAGCTTTAATATGTCAAAATTCTTGATTTGTATCAATATAGTACATCTACTACTTTTTTCGAGAACTTAAAATTACAAAATTCTTTTAGTTTTATTTATGTATAGCAAAGGATTTAATTCTCTTGATAAAATTTTGTAAATTTCATTATTTTTAAAAAAGTAGTAAATCTACTACTTTTTTTAAACATCAGCAAAATATAAGAAAAGCTGTTTTTTTTTCGATAATTTAATTTATTGCGTTAATTTTGTAAAATACTTAATTTATAAAATAGGAGTAAATCTACTATTTTTTTCGAGAATTAAAATTACGAAATTTTTTTATTTTTATTTATTTTGAGCACAGGATTTAATTTTAATTTAATATACTGTTTTAATTTGTTAAAATTCTTAGTTTGTAAAAAAGTTGTAAATCTACTACCTTTTTCGAGAACTTAAAATTACAAAATTCTTTTATTTTTATTTAATTTTCTTTCTTAGTTTTTTTAAAAAAGTAGTAAATCTACTACGTTTTTTAAATATAAGAAAAGCTGTTTTTTCGATAATTTTATCTCACTGTTTTAATTTATAGCTTTAATATGTCAAAATTCCTGATTTGTAGAAAAGTAGTAAATCTACTACTTTTTTCGAGAACTTAAAATTACAATTTTTTTTTTATTTTTATTTAGCTAGAGCAAAGGATTAAATTTTCTTGATAAAATTTTGTAAATTTCATTATTTTAAAAAAGGTAGTAAATCTACTACTTTTTTTAAACGTCAGCAAAACACAAGAAAAGTTGATTTTCTTTACAATCTAAATCAACTATTTTAATTTAAACAGATTTAAATATATATTCAATTTATTAAAATGATTTCCTATGGAAAACTAGAACCTTTACACTCTTAAAGATTGCTTACAACCTTATATTGCTTTAAAACTTGTTTCTTAAACAAACTCTATTCAATTTGATATTCTCCAAAATTCTTTAAACTATCTACAAAATACTTAAAGCTTACTGTACTTTCGGCTTTCATTTCATTATCATATTGCAGTATCCTTCATTTTTATACAACACTAATGAAGCACGTTGTAATATTATTGCCGTTTTTACTATAACACTATGATACGAGCAGCACTTTTAAAAAAAATCAGCAAGAGAAACGTAAAAGTACTCAATAACATTTATACTCCTATAAAATTATAAAAGCATGACACACATAGTTTCCTTAATACAAGAAAAAACAAACCAAACAGAAACAATAAAAGGATTTTCCAAAAGGCTCGTTAAGAAATTCTTATTGAAAACGAAACGAATGACCACAATACAACAGCCAACAATAACATAACAAATAAGGAAGAAAGCCATTATTTGAAAAGGATGAAAAATAATCAATGCACAGGATATAAAAAAATGCAAGAAAAATGGAAAAAATAAAGCAGGATAGTAAAAAATAAATCTGTAGTCATGCAGTTATATAGGCGAAGAGGTTAAATAACATGAGTGGTTTGTTAAGGCTGGTTTAAGTAAATACTAAAGCAACCAAGAATTTATGTGAAAAACTAAAAAAAAAGATCTAAATTAATCGACATAAGCTGTTCTCAGAGTAAATAACAAGATGAAGCAACTCTTTCTTAAAAAAATTTTGTTGCACCAACAACTTTTATTAATAAACAAATTGTTTAAAATTGTGAAAATATAAGATTGTGGAAAAAGTAAAAGAAATGGATAGAGACAGACGATAGGTAAGATAGATGAAGACAAACGAGAAGAGACGAGTCCGGGTCTACAGAGCAGCAGAAAAGGATGTAGTAATCACTACGAGTCGATTTAACGACCACATAGTTGTGCCATAAAAGGTTTTTGTAATTGATCGCGTTAGCCAATTGCTACTTCTAATGAAGGCTTCAATACACTACAACTTTATATTTGATACTTTAAATAAATTATTAAAGGATCATGGTCTTACACACATATTACGTGACATGTACATTGCTGGTTATGGTCATAGAAGATGGGACACAGTTTCCTAGTTGACTTCGTTATGACAGCTTTTGCAGAAGTTGTGGCAGGGCAAACCTGGCCTTCTAGGCTGTAGTTGAGACTTTCTTCAAAAAGTTTTTACTTTAATTTGAATTTAGTTTAGATTAACATTTCATTTTATATACAACTTAAGATAAAGACTTTATAAAATTTAAAATTAAAGAGATTTCCAAATTTTAAATAAAAACACCAGTAACAAAATCTACTTTTAAACTGATTTAGCTCAACTAAAACTTTTCGTTAAACAAAAATCACATAATTCTACTGCATTCCAGTCACATAATATAAAAAAAATTATAATTTACAAAATTCTTTTCACTACTCTGTTATTTAGTTATGGATTTAATATATAATTCAACTTTTATTCCACAAAATTTTTATGCTAAAAGCGCACAAAAATCTAATTCAAAAACCAAATGTTTGTCTAGTTTTTGTGTGAGAGACTTTTTTTTAATAAATATAGAAATTTGTTTTATTTCCTTTTGCAATCACCGCATACTTCCGGTTGAGTAAATGTGTTAAGGAAACATGGTAGAGAAAACAACCGAAATTAATAATGAAATGAAAGCAGTCACTGTAGAAATTTAGGAATTATTTCACATTTTAAAACAAATGTAAAAATTTGAAATGGCAGAAATTTTGGCAGCTGATAACACACACAATTTGAAATGTAGTAACTGTAGAAGCCAGCTAGGATATAAATGTATATATGTAGATGTATATATAGAAAGTCATATTGTATAAGCCGGCTTATAGATACAAGTGTAGATTTGATTTCCAAAAAAAAAAGTTTTGATGAACGTATGATTGATATTAAATTATAGGCAGGCTAATAAAATTAATCATACGCTTACGTTTTATATATTGTTTACGCACACAATTTATTTTCATTCCGTATTTTGCTTCAAAGTTAAAAGATTTAATATTTTTATGGTTCATTAATCTCATGTATTTATTAATAAGGTTGAAGAAACAATCAGACGTTAACTTATGCCTACTTGCATTAAGTTTTAATTTTGTTTGAAATTTTACATTCACATTTTAATTTTATGCATTCAAAAAAATTTTTTATACGTATTTTAAAATTTTTTATATCCTTTTAATTGTTTTTGTTTAACTTGGCTTTTAGAACACTTTTTCAAAACCCAAAAGTTTTATAGTTAACTCATTAAACATTCTACGTTTAAATGGTTTCTGAGAGGCCATACAACTTTTGTTTAGTATTTCATTGAAAGTAATATAAGACTGACTTGTCTAGAAAGGTCAGTAAGTTAACAATTTAAAGGCTTTAAAGTTCATTTAAAAAATTAGAACATAAAATCAAAGACAGGAAACATAAATTATTAAGAGAATATGTCAACTACAAGGCACTGTTTTGTCGCAAAGCTGACACAATTGTTCAATGTTTATAGAAAAAATTTATTGCAAACAGATTGCCTTAATATTAATTTCATTAGCCGAGATTTTGGTTTACAAAAATGCCTCCTGTCTACTCTGAAGGAGACAAAATAGACAAAAGTACAAAGTACTGCATTTAAATTTATTTTCAGTAATGAATTAAAAAAAAAACACTGAACAAAATATGCTTAATTGAGCTTAATAAGAGGAAACATTTGGCAAATATCAAAATTATATGGTCTTGGGCAAGCAAGTAGATTGTGGTATAAAAAGCTGCAGCACACGTTGAAAAATATTGGTATATTCCCTTCAAAAACAGAACCTTGTAAATATAAGAAAAATAAATGAAGACGAAAAAACCTATGGGACAATTTATGTTGAATGTCAGCAACTTTAATATCAACCAAAAATTCTAAACATAAATTAAATATGAAGAAAATTTTAACGGATTTACAATTTTAAAATGACAGACCGTGTAGAAGCAAATTACATTTTGGGAATAAAAATCAAGAGAGATCGAAAGAATGGAAAACTATGGCTGGGGCAGAAACAATATATCCTCGTATAATAATGTTTTGAAGAAATTTAATATGGATGACTGTAAAGCCCATTTCAATCCAAATTCTAAACAAAGAAAGAGAGGTAGAAATTGACGAAATGAAAAACATATCTTATCAAGAAGCAATAGGAAGTATTGATTTTTGATAAGCATCTTAAGATGTATCATTTGCAGTAAGGGATTTAGCTAGTTATTATATTAACCCTTAAAGAAACGCTAGCAAGCAGTACACCAATACCTCGCTTTGCGTTTTTTCTAAGTTGCGTCGCTGCTTAATTAGTACTAATTTTCACTGTGCGTCGTTAGATTTTCGAGGTTGCGTTATTTTGGGTTCGAGTTTTTAATTTTTTTTTTTAATTTTTGCAATATCTTCAACATCTTTAGATGCTAAAACGATGACCCGTAGAAGGAGTACTTTGATGATCAAAAGGCAGAACTTGCTTTCTATTTGAATTGAAAATCAAGTTGCGCAGAGAATACCATTAAGTAAAATGATATTTCAGACAAAAGCAAAAAGCTTATGTGACTCTTTTAATATTCAATAATAATATTTTTAAAGAACTGGAAAATTGGAATACATTCTCTGCTCTGCCAAGGGCGTCATCAGCAGTGTTTGTTGTTCCAGATCTACTTGTAAACAACAACTATTTAACGCACCATTATTCAGAAATAGACTTTGGAAATTAATCATATTTTTTTTGCATGTTATGAGTTAGAACGAAATTATTCTTATTATTGTTGTTGTTTTTCTTGCAATTTATGTCTTTGTTCTTATTTCTTCCTTACGATAGATTCCGGTTTTTGCAACTACGAACCTCCGGAGTTGGGATGACAACGTCTTACACCGTGCCTTGTGTGTTTTGTTAATTTTTTGGAGGTTTTTGTTGGTTTTTTTTTAGTAAAAATTGGTTAACTTTTTTTTATTACAGAAATTTTGTATTTGGCTTGAGTTCATTAATTCTATAATTCAAAGAATACCATTGTAAGTTAATATTTTTAAACAACTAGCACATTGGCAAGCATTTTCTAATATAATTTTATAACTTTTTTATTAATTTCTTAAGTTTTTTCTCAATAAACTTTTGAAAAAAATAAAAAAAATATTTTTAGATTATTTTCCTCCTTTCAACTGGCCTTAGAGGATTTCAAAAAAATGCTGAGTTAAATCTAACGCAGTAACTATATAGCTAAATATATTACCTATCATTTGGCGTAATTACTATTTCCATAATCCTGTTTAGTTTTGAAATTTTTATCAATTTTCTGCAAATAGCTCAACTAATTTGTATTAGATATTACGTATACGTATACGTAATATTTAATTCGTAACAAAAAACCAATATTACTCATACGTCCATAAACAAGCAAAATAAAAAGAAATTAACAAGAAATTTAATATTGATTTGTTTATATCAAAATTAAATAGCAATTTTAAAATTTAGTTTTACCAAAATGTCTGCAATATATTGCCCTATACTACAGTCAGTTCAATTTAGTTTCAATTTGATTTTGTTGCTCTGTTCTAAAGACAAGTGCATACAGATTTTTCTACGAGCTGCTGCTGCAAAAAAATAAACAATAATTCCTTGAAGCATTCTGTTTAGCTATTCAGCAGACAGAGAATTGTCGAGTAGCAGCCTGTGGCACTTGTGTTTTATGTTTTCATTTTACTGTTTATTAGATGTTGGTACCACTAGTTGTTTAAATAATGTAAAGAGGTTTAGAACAGTTCTTTTCTATTAAACATAAACAGCCAGGGTTAGAGCAATTAGTCTTTCAGAAATGCTTGAAATTGGCCAAATTCATGGTAACAAATTTGTTGTGTTTTCCTAAAATATTTAAAGAAAAAATCTTATAATTCTTTTAATATTACCTGCATATATTAATGTTACGAAAATCATTTTAGACACAAAAACGAGTTGAAAGCGATAGAAGATGAGTGAGAAGATGTGAGTTCTACTATCGTTTTGACTTATTGATTCCATTTTCCATTTTATTTCAAGTTAAAACAATCGTTTTGCTTTGTGACACAAAGGTGGCATACATTGTCGTTTTTTATCTAAAAAGGTCAAGCAAATGTAAGAAAGTTTTTATTTAAAAAATAATATAAAATAATATGATAAAATATAATTTTTATTTGTGTTTAAGGTAATGATACAATAATTCACGTCAAGAAGATGCTTTAATTTATTTTATGCAAAATCTTAAATCTTTGTATTTGTTTGTAATTAATAAAAATAACTTTATTTTCATAAAATTTATTTTTCATTTTAGATTTATTTTAATTGCCTGCCACTCACACATAATTCAATTCTTAACTAATAAATTTCATCATTAATTAAATGGTTATCTACCTATAAAATAAAGGGTGTTTTTTTTAAATGTATAGAACTTTGAAATGGTATAAAACAAAGTTGATGTTTTTAAATTGACATGAAATTTACTTTATTTGCAAGCTAAACTTCTGGCATTATGATTTAAATATGACTAGTGGCATCTAAACGCCATGGCTGGCTTAAATATAGTCCAATATGGAGCTGCGACTTTCGATGACTTTCAATATTTCGCACCCTAAATAGACAACAAACTTCATCGTGCACAAGCAACACACTTAACGAAAATCGCTTACGCTTACGAAAATCGGAATCAACAATAATCTTGTTTTTGGGCCCATTTACCAATTCTACGCTATGCTAGGTGATGGTTTGGCTTCAATGGATTTTGTAAAAACAGAAACCAAGATCTTACCCTAAAATCTTTTATAAAGTAGATGGAAACATATACAATTCTTGTGCACGATGGCGAATAGACTTATTCAGGTCTGCCTCCATGCTATGCTCTACAGTAGCAATGAATACTTCTGTAGGTTCTGGACCACGTCTCTCTAAATGCGTGTTATCATGTGGTGCAAAAACGTGCCAGAGTTAATCCAATTAATTGCTCGGCTAGACGTGAAATTGCCACTATGTGCCATACTTGTTTCAAGTTGAATAATGATTTTCCAAATAAATTTGCACAATTTAATAATGCGCCAGTCTGTTCATGTTGAAATATCAAATCAAACTAAATATCAAACACTTGACAGCTGACAAAATGGCCGCCGGTTAAAAAAGTTTTTTCAACTTAAAGTTCCATACCATCTAAAAAAAAACACCCTTTATAAATTAATGTAAATGTATATGTATAAACCGATGTTTAAACAAAACAATTTTTATATATGGGTCAATTTCAAAAAAAACGTACATAAGGTGTTTTGTTTTGCTTATTTTTAAAGTTTTTTCAATTCGCCTGTAAGAGTGGCCAATTTATGTAGAAATTGATGAAGAATCCGGCAATAATTTTAGGCTCTCAAAAAAATCAATATTTTCGGATTTTTTTTTAGGTTTTCTATGATTTCTATCTTGAGCGACACACACTAAATATGTATAAAAAATCGCTAAAAATGCAAAAATATTTCAAATTCAAGCTTACTACGATGTTCTTTTGTTTCTCAAGATTGACTTTTGCGAAAATCATCTTTTCGATTATAAACAAAAAATCACGATTCAACTTGATTTTTATTTTTTTTTAAGTGACCAGTTATTTTAAAATTTTAAGATGAAAATATGTAAATTTTTGTTAAAAAAAAAGACTTGAACTTAGAGGTTACTTGCAAAATAATAGACTTGTAACAATGTATTTAAAAAAACTGCAATTATAAGCGTTTTAAGGAAGACAAAACTAAGTGTGACGCTCAAGATATTTTGTGACGATCAAGAGATTTTGTTGCACGTAAACAAGAAATAAAAACAAAAAAAAAAAAATACTTCAAAAAACAAAAATTTTCATACAAAAATGGAAAAAAAGAAGTAATTCTTGAAGAAACTTATACACATATGTAAATATTTGACACAAAACAATAACTTAACTTAATTTAATTTATAAATTTTCATTGGAATTCTTATTCTGAATCTGTATAAACTTCATGAAATGACAAGCGGCTTTGTTTTTTTTTCATTCTCATTCATTTTTACCACTTTCGAATTAAGTTTGTGGCAAAAACAGAATCAGTCAGTAACAGTAAAAATTAAACTCAAATATACCACGATTATACCTTTCTTTCTTCTTTGTTTTATATTCGTAATTATGCGCTTTATCGAGCTTTTTTCTCTCGATATCCCTACGATATCCCTGCTCTTTTAGCCGCCGTTAGTTTTGTTGTTTTACTCTTGAAAATTAAAAAATAAAATCAAAATTAAGCGTTTTAAGCTATGAAGCAATATATTTCAAAAGTGATGCTCATGAAATATTTGCCTATTTTGGTTTTTTTGTAGGCAATCTATTTCTCAAATTCACAAATTATAAAAGAATGAGTTGAAGCCATGTAAACAGTGGTTGTCAACTTAAATTTTTTACATTTAATATATTCACTTTTAAAAAAATTAGCGTGACGCTCAAGAAATTTTATCGCACCCTTACCATGGTGTTTACAAGAATTACGCAAATGCACACTTTTTTTTTATTTTTTCACTTTTGTAGTAATTAAAGTTTGTACTTTCCTTACGTTATTTATTTTATTTAAACTTGAAATTGAAAACTAGTAATATTACTTGATTTATAAAAAAGTGACACTCAATGCAAATTGTGGGGACAACCTTTCTTGGCAACGCCAAATTCGCATTAATTAAATTTGACGACTATAACAAATCAAAACACAAGAAAGAAACACAATAATTCGATTACTTTTATTAAATATTGCATATTTACTTTTTTCTTGATTTTATTTTATTTTGTTTACTAAAAATTATAACGGGGGGCACATGCTTTTGTATGGAAGCAATCAGACCATTCTGAATAAACAAAAAAAAACAAACATACAAATTTGAGAATTACGGTTTTTTGTTACATATTTGTCGCTGATCACTCTCATATTTTTGTTTTTTTTTTTGTTTTTTTTTTACCTAAAATAGTAGTGTAAAGTGCGGGGATACAAAAATTGCATTTTTTTTAAATTGACCCATATAAAATCATAGGTTTTAGAAACATAAACTAATAAATAACAATTGTAGACATAAATAATTAATTATACAAATAAATTCAACTAAACCAAATTAAAATCTAACAAAATCCTGCTGTTTATAGTTTCGGCTTTCATTTCTCTTAGTTAAATTAAACCATATGTTATTTACATTTCTATTCTTAATACAATTTCTTGTTTAGCAAATCAAGAATTTATGCCTCCTGCTACATAACCTTGCAAACTTTTCTTTACATCTTTCCCAACTATTTACATACAATATAGCAACATGCTACAACTTAATGTGTTTTGCTAATTACTTTAGGCAAAAACTTTTGCCACACCAAAAAAAAAAAAAAAAAAAAAGCATCACACAATATTCACAGTTTCATTGTTGCTGCTTGTTTTTCTCTTTATAAGGCCACAATCTGCGCTCAATCTCAATCAGTTAAATTTAAATAAACTATTCATACGTAAGCAGGCGGTGTTGTGCAAAATGGCACAAGCAATTACCTTAGACTTTTAACCACTAATGCTGTAAATATATTAGAAGTGTTTAGCAGAGAGAGATAGACAAGAAAGATAATTGTGTTAAAGCAATTAACTAAAGAAGAAGGTAGAGGAGAAGGTAGAGCAAAACATCTAAAATCTGGGTATAGTCTAGTCTAAAATTTGTTCTATAGTCTGGTGTACAATCTCGTCTATAGTCTGTTTAATAGTCCGGTCTTTTTTGTGGTTAATTGCATGCAAAATCTTCATAGATATGAATCGCTATTCATTATGTGAGTTTTCACTTACAAGTCACCAAGGCATCAATTTCCCGGAACATGTTTATAAAGTTAGAAATTAACAGCCAATTTCCTTTCAATCTTACCATGACAGTCACTATATTTATTGGAGTGATTGTATATCCTACATCAGTCTCAACTATAAGTCTGCTATTCTCATTTAACCCACTTTTTCCGGTGTTTCAAGATTGGAACAACTTTGAACTGTAATGTTCAGTGTTTTATTTTGTTCACTTCAATGTTTGTATGAGCCCGGTGTTTCAAGAATGGAACGTGTTCGAAATCACTCTTTTTACAATTTTTTATTTTAATTCTTTCAAAAGCTATTAATTTGACATGCTAAAGAAGGAAAAATAAATTAGTTTTAAAATTTGAGAGAAAAATTAATTCGGGCAAAAATGGGTTAAAGAGGAAATGCTATGCGTATTCGATCTCTACGCATGTTGTACAATTCGTTATCATTTTAATAGTCCTCTTACTGTTTCTACCGCTGGCAGTTATCTGTTTTAGTTAACCCTTTGCAGAACCTTTCCCGGTAGTATCTAACAAGTAAATATGCCTATAAAATGATGTCTATCGAACAAGTGCTTTGTTTGGTTTCAGTATTAGTATTGGAACTTTTGCGTTTCTAATGCTACAGGGAAGTTAACTATTCGGAGACAGTTGTTGAACTGTTTTGCTAACACCTGTGGTTTGTCCTTCAGTGCCATTTTCAGTGCTTTGTTTTGTATTCCATCTAATGCTAGTGTCTTAGTGTCGCCAAGCTTTGAGCATATTTGTAGGATTTTTTACTCTGTCACTATAGTCTAATATCTAGTCATGTTTCTAGTCTCGTCTCTGATCTCGTATGTAGTTTCTAGTCTTGTCTCTAGTGTCACTTCTAGTCTGGTATCTTGTCTCGTTTAAAGTCTCGTCTCTTGTGTCGTTTCTATCCTCGTCTCCAGAGTCGTCCATAGTATCGTTTCTAGTCCCGCCTTTAGCCTCGTCTCTGATCTCATATGTAGTCTCTAGTCTGGTCTCTAGTGTCATTTCTAGTCTGGTACATTGTCTCGCCTCTCGTGTCGTCTCGATCCTCGTCTCCAGAGTCGTCCATAGTATCGTTTCTAGTCCCGCCTTTAGCCTCGTCTCTGATCTCGTATGTAGACTCTAGTCTTGTCTCTAGTGTCATTTCTAGTCTGGCATCTTGTCTCGTTTAAAGTCTCGTCTCTCGTGTTCTCTCTAACCTCGTGTCCAGAGACGTCCATAGTGTCGTTTGTAGTCCCGTATTTAGTCTCGTCTCTAGTCTCGAGCCACATATAGGGATGGTATCTGAGAAAGCCTTAGCAACAGCATCGAAACTAGCTAGAATAATGCCAAATATAAAAGGTCCAGGACAAACTACCAGACGACTTATAGCTACAGCAGCGTACTCGCAAGTACTATATGCAGCACCTGTGTTCAGTACGGCTGTCTCAAATAATAAAAAGCTTAAAAACGTACTAGAAAAAGTACACAGAACATGTACACTACGAATAACATCTGCATACCGCACAATATCTACTGCTGCTGTGTCCGTTCTCGCTGGTGTGCCATCGATTGACTTACAATTAAACGAAAGAAAGGAAATATATGATAAACGGTTGTCTATAACACATAACCATATGAGCGAAAAATAACATATAAAAAAAGCTGCAAGAGAAAGGTTACTTCAAACGTGGCAAACACTATGGGATGAATCAACAAAAGGAAGATGGACTCACATTCTTTTTCCCAATGTTAAAACGTGGATAAACCGAAAACATGGAGAACTTAACTTTTATCTGACGCAGATTTTTAGCGGACATGGTAACTTTGGTAGCTATTTACAAAGATTCCATATAAAACAAACAGCAATATGCGAAATGTGCAATGAATGCGAGGACAACGTTGAGCATACACTCTTAAAATGTAACTTCTGGAACAACAGGCGAAACGTATTACAGGACATATTTGAGAATACGACAATGGAGCAGTTGGTTAACTCAATGTTAGTCAAAAAGGAGAACTGGTGCAAATACTCCCATTTCATGCAGGAGATAATGATGGAGAAATCTAAATGCCAACAAAGACATGTGCCGAACCCCTAATCTCATACAAATATATGTTGGACGGGGGATTAGGACAAGGATGACAACTGCTTAGCAGTAAACGAACTCCACCTCGAAGTAATGCGGGAGCGGTCCTGGGGTGGTGGTTCCTGTGTAGGACCACTAGATGATAGTGCGCTATCACTACGTCCATTAAACAAAAAAAAAAAAGTCTCGTCTCTAGAGTCGTCTTTTATCTGGTCTCCAGTCTCGTCTTTACTCTGGTCTCTAGTCTCGCCTCCTGTGTTGTCTCCATGCTCCGTAGTCGCCTGTTTCTAATGTCGTCTTTAGTCTAGCCTCTTCTCTCGGTTTGGCCTATAATCTCGACCATAGTCTTTTCCATAGCATCGTTTCTATTCTTTTTTCTTAGTATCGTTTCCAGTATCGTTTCTACTCTAGTCCCTAGTCTCTTTTCTATCATCCCTCATCTGTGTAGATTAGTCTAGTTAGAATTTAATCCATTTTAAGTATGTATCCAACAAATTATTTGCAATAAATCAATCAAATAATAACAAACTAATTAATCTCATATAGATTCATGAAATAATATAGAAAACTTGAATAGTTCAAGTGTGTGTTGCAAACAAACATCATATGAATAGTTTTCTTTTGTTTTTCAAGAGCTTAAAGTATTTGTAGCCAATATTTTTGTTTGGATGGCAATCAATTCAATTAATTAAATATACAAATATACTTTAACTAAATAAGTATCTAATTAATATTTATATATATAGGTATATACTTTGCATTCTTATAAAATGGAGCAAATGTTGATTGAAATAGAGACATGCACATGTTTTTAGTTTTAAATTTCGTTGAATAAGCCAGCGTTGTAGTTGTTTTGGGCAAAACGAAAATAAAGATTTTTATTAAATAATTTTTAAGCTCGAGGTCACTTTTTGTTTTTTATAAAAGATTTTTTTTTTTATTTTTATATATAATTAATTCGATATTTCGATTTCCTTTGGAAATCTTCTTCAGGAGTTATTTTATTTTAATGTTTAAAAAATAACAAACTTAAAAATTATTTAATAAAAATCATACACAAAGGTCGAAGAATATAGAATACAATTTTTTATAAAGATTTTTATATAAAAAGCGAATATTGTCTTGGTGATGTTTGGTTCTCTGGCCACAAATATGAAAATTTCACCAATATCGTACCATTTGCACGATTTGATGTTTAAATATTCACTAGTAGAGTGTGTGCCTTCATTATGGGCTTTTGTGATTATTGTTTTACATAACACGAATATAATCTGGAACCGATTCACTGCAACAAGTAGAAATTTTCTTTTAAAAAATTAAGTTTTTTTCTGTTTTTTAAATGACATAATTTTTGTTATAATATTTGCAGAGTATGTTGAACAAGTTTTCCATTTTGATTAGTTTTTTTTTTGACCACAAATATTTTGGTTTTAAATCTAAAGAAACGGCTTTGTTTTGGAGAATTTTTTACAACACTTGTTGAATAGATTGTTAGTTCAAAAAACTATGTTTGAAACTACATTGTTTTATTAAACCAACCAGCAGTAACAAAAACGAAAAATCAAATAGTAGTGACACAGGCAGCTACTCTTCAAGCCAATGTCAGCCATACAGCTAAATAGCAGAGTTGAGAAATTTATTGATTTTTTTTTCCATTAGCCAGTGCAACAGTATGCAAATTGTTATTACACATTGAAATAGGGCACTGATTTCAAGGCAGTAAAAAAAACACTACCATAAAAATAAAACAAAAGAAAACTGAGCAAAATGTTGTCGTTTTTTTTTTCTAAAAGGATATAATTTTGCAACAAACTAACAGAAAATCTGTTATGGAAAAAAGTTGTTATTTAAAAGCAAATTGATTTGAACAACTCAATATTAAATTTCCAATTAATTTGTTTTGGAAGGCATTTTGATTTGCTTGGTTTCGAGACGTATGAGTGATATTGTTTTATTAGTATGAATCAAATATTAAGTATACGCAATATTTAGTACTTTTATAGGAAAAGATAAAAAAAGGGGAATATCTTATCATAATTAATGATATTGATATACTAATTAGATGCTAATACTGCTATCCAGAGAATTACAGATGTTTTCGTGAGTTTACATACAGCTATGTGCAGAGATATAGCGCAACAAACGTATTAGATTGAAAAATGATAATAACATAGAATTCTCTGCAAACATCAAATAGCATAGTCAACATGTTGACTTAACCTGTAGATAAGAATAATTACTACGTCGTTTCTATACGACGCGGGCAATTTCAAGAGACCAAAATTCAAGCCAGTACAGAAACGAACTGCAAGAAACCTGGACGCAGAAACTAAAAGTTACTACACATATCAATTAAAGAGTGCTAAGGGTTTGATTATTGTCATAAAAGGCATAGATAGTTCTGTGCCTACAGAGGAAATAAAATCTGCCGTAGAGCTAGAGGGGAATGAGGTAAACTCTGTTTATAACATTTTGAACAGGAATAAAGTTCTTCAACCAATGCACCGCATTGAGATATCGTTTGATTCATCGGTTCTCAAAACCAAAAATTCAGTTCATCCCATACACAAGTTTTTTTTTTTTTTGCTTAAACTGCTTTTCCAAAAACTCGTTGGAAATTTCCTGCTAACTTTTAATTGTTCTTTATTTTGTCATATTTTTTTTTAAAATTAAAATTTTTCGGTTGGACAATGAAATAGCGCACAGCAGTTATTTTGATTTTAAACAAATTAAATAAATAGTTGCTGCTAATTTAACAAAAAATATTGTTTGTCATTTGAGAAATAAAAAGAATATTTGGGAACTTCACTAAAAGCATAAAAAACCAATAAAAAAAAAAAGCTGAAATAATTGCAGGTTCTCGAAAGATGATTTATAATGTCACAGTAAATGTCTTCACTTAAATGCAAATTTACTTAATGCAAAGAGAGATGGAAAGAAACCAGCGCGAAAGACAATAGTTCGTAGGGAGAAATGAGGATCCTTTTAAGTCATCAAGAAAAATTATAACTGAAATAAATAAGGAATTTTAAAAGTCCAGTAGACTTGTATGAAGCCAGCGTTCTGGTCGTTTATGTAGAAAAAAGAATATTAATTCACGATTGTCTTTTGCAAAACTACACCTGACTAAGAATTTCAAATTCTGGGAAAGACTGCTTTACACATGAAATTAAACTCATTTTTTATGACGGAATGTTTATTTATTGAGAAAAAATCAAGAATTCAATCGCCGTTACACTACTTGTTCAAACTGGGTTGGGAAAATAAGTTAAATGTCATCATTATTAATATTAATTTACTAGTATACATTTTTAAAATTTGTATTATAAATGCAT
Organism: Bellardia bayeri; assembly: GCA_950370525.1. Taxonomy (NCBI): domain Eukaryota; kingdom Metazoa; phylum Arthropoda; class Insecta; order Diptera; family Calliphoridae; genus Bellardia; species Bellardia bayeri. Next base: position 10,569,895 of record OX493266.1, on the reverse strand, counting down.
TTCTTTTAGCTGTACCATACTACTATTTAAGTTGTAAATATATTACACATAAAGTCAAATTCAGTACTCATTAATAAGGGAAAGAAAGTGTCGAAAAAGCAAATGTACTAAAATTTATCCGTGCTTAGGTTTATTCTAAATTGTATAAACTCACTTACAAAGAATTAGCAGCAATAAACGTCCATAAAATTACAAAAAGAAACCTACATACATCTTACTATTGGCATGTACATCAAACGTAGAAAGAAATTATAATTATTAATTAGTCTTTCCCTTAAACCCATAATTAAAATTACTTGAGAGTAATTGTACTTATCGTCCACAAGGTTTGACATTTTCAGCAATACAATGAGACCAAATAGAAAATAACAAACACGTTATTAAACTACTAACACAGTGCTATTTCTCTATCTCTATAGCGGTACATAACCTTCATTAAAGACGTATGAGTGATATTAATTTATTTGTATGTATTAAATATTATGTATACGTAGTGATGGAAAAAAATTCTTTAATCGATTAATGAATCATATGATTAATTGGAACCAAGCGATTATTAATTGCTATTAATCGTAGGAAAATTAAAATAATCGAATAATCAATTGATTTTTTTAAATATTTTAACTAAACCGTGTAATTTTGTGGTATGTTGAATGTGACATTGTGCATGCAAATGCCTTGTAGGACATATCAATTGAAAACGTTTGTGAGCGAGCGACTTGTGGTGGGCCCACAAATCAATTTCAACGTCGCCAGTAGAGAATCCAACACTCATGCTTGCTAGACATGATGAAAGTCTTTGAGAAGATTGCACCATTTCGCTTCTGATGATGAGGCTCATAACTGTAGGGATCTTGAAAGTGAATCTTTTTAAAACGTGGATCCAGCAAAGTTGATGCCGCAAAGAAATATGAATGCTCCTTTGCTCCAAATCGCCGATCAAACTGGGTCAATATAGTTGCTTTTAGCTTGGTTGCCATAGGTGACTTGCAAACCACCTTTAATAATTACTGTCGTCCACAATGAACAATCGGAATGATTAGGCTCAAAGTCGCATACTTCTCACCACTTATTTGAGTGGTCATCGCTTCCAAATGCTTAAGCAAGGCTATGATCTCGACCATGTCCATGTAACTCAAGTTACATCACTGACAAAAGTGACTTTTATAGTCAACAAAAAAAAAATTAACAAACAAAATGAAATCTGAATTTTACAAATCATCTTCCAGCAGTATACATTCTATTAATAACCCTATACAATGCAATAATATCTGGGTATGCTCTTTCAAACGATTTATCAATCGTATTATTAAATCCTTTTCAAAATTAATTTTACTTTTTAAAAGCGGCGTGGTTTTTGTTTATTTTGTCTACTTAACTGATGGTAGATGTTAGATATTGCAAGTGTGAATGCATGTTTCACATTACCAACAGCTTCCATGCGTGCCTCCTAAATGTATGCAAGTGTGAAAAGGCTCTTACGTTTATTTTCGATTATTTTAGCAACTAATCGATTAATGTTTCGATTCATCGATACAATTAAATCGATGATTGAAAGAAAAATATCAATTATAATGCATCAAATGTTTAATCGTCTCATCACTATGTATACGCAACATTAAATAACTTTGTATTTAGAGGTAAAAATTGATACTTGAAATTGCTATTTAAATTAATGATACCAACATACTGACATATTAACACTGATATTGAGTTATATTAAGATATAATCATGAATCTTCAAAGGGAAGAAAATTCTTTTAAGCATCTCAATAACAGTGAACGTAAATTCGATGATGCACTTCATTTTATTTCTTTTCTCTGGACTTTGTTTTTACCTTTTGTGTAGAAAGTGTATTGCCCAGATTATTAATTGTTAAAATATGCCACGATTTTCAAGTTATTCTTCGTTAGTATCTTAACGGCTTTTATACTAGACTCCAGTTGAGTTGTTAATAGCTTGTTTTGCCATAATTTTTCATGTTGCTCATTTTGTGTTTGATAATTTAAGCTGTTGTTAAAAGACAGCAGCTTCACTGCTGGGACTTACAAACCATTGAAGTGGCTGTAGAGTAGGGTAAAAAGGAGTAATTTTAAAGACCAGTAAACATATTTGGGAAAACTAATGATCACTTTGTTAACCAGCAAAGGCTTAGAAACATGACTGAGTTTTTGGTACTACCAGGGCCTAGCACAGAAAGAGAATAGTTAGTTTTTCAAAAACATTTTTATTTTTTCAATATAAACAATATAATCCTGGAACTTCAATACATTTAGTATAACGCTTATTTAGCAATTCTATCCCTTGATTAAAATAGTTTTCCTCAAGGCCTACAAAATAGTATTCTACAACAGTAATTGCATCTTCATTTGAGGTAAAACGCTTGCCATTTAAGAATTTCTTTAGATTTTGGTATAAGTCACTGGGAGCTAAATCAGGAGAATAAGGTGGTGGGTCAAGCAACTCGTTTTTTAATTCGTTGATTTTAGCCATTGTTAAAACACTCTTGTAAGCTGGTGCCTTTTGAACGTTTTTGTCGAATTTTCAAAATTTTTTGCAGATAGCCAAAAAACCGTTGCCATGGCTTTACCAGCCGATTGAATTGTTTTTGCCTTCTGTAAGGCACTTCCTTCAGCTTTAGTCCATTGCTTGGATTGTTATTTTATCTGTGAATTGCAGTGAGTGGTAGATCCATGTCTTATCAACAGTTATAAAACGACGCTTAAATGCCATTTTATTTTTTTTTTTAACGATCCAAACAAGCTTTAGAAATATTAATTCTTGTGCGTATTTTTTTTTGTCAACTGTTTCCGAACGGGCCTAGTGTCTAACTTAAAGTTGTGAAAAGTTTATATCTTATATCATGAAATCTTTGAGTATATTTATTAATCTTAAAAAAAAATGATGAAACTGTTTTGAAGGATCACATTTGTTGTGGCATAATCTTGTGCAAACTAGCTGAATATGGCAACATTTAGGAGGGGTTTATTTATTTATTTATGTCACTGTATGGTATAAAGTATGTGTGATGTAGGCGTGATCGCCATACAAACTTTGTGTGTATTTAGTTTTTAGACCTTTGCTAGAATTTTTGAATATTGCATCTAGCTGCAACACGTTTTAATTCTTCTAAACACCTTTTGAGTGCTCGGGTAGAATGTTGAGAAAAACTAATTAATATGTTAAGATTAAAAAGGATTCTGATTTTTATTAAACAATTCTCCTACAATATCTAAATCTTATTTTAGTTTTTCTCTTTCTATTGCATTGTTTGGCCTATTTAATTAATCATGAGTTGGTATTTGTAGCCCGGGGTCGATACCCAGCCGCTGCCACTCAAACAACATCAATTTCTGATAATTATTAGTGTTCTTTCTATCCATCATAACTAATGTTTATCATAGCATTCAAAGGCCACCAAAGTAAAATAATTAAATTAAGGCTATAAAATCAAGCTTTAAAAATAATGCGCCTACTCACCACCAGAGGCGCTGCAATTCTGCACTAAAACAAACATAATACACAATTGCAGAGTTGTGATATAAAGCTTTATTCTACTTTCACCACCTTTACTTCTTCAATCTATCCCCTTTCCAAAGAAAGCAATGCAATTATATATAGGCATATTAATTGCCTGAGTGTTACTTCTCTTTTTATAAAAAAAAAAAAATATATAAAAAAGTTTATGAATGTGGCTACTGTGGCCGTTTTTCTAGCAGGGGTTTATATATCCTTCTATTATAACAAGCTGATTTCTTCGTTAGCAATCCATTGTAGCTTTTGTAAAATATTAAGCCGATAGCTATTGATGCTAGTGCTTTTAGCCCTAGATTTATTGTAATTTTAATTATAATAAATTTGTTTAATAAATAAAATAAATAAATAGCTTTTGTAAAAATGACAGTAAGCTGAAGCAAGGCTTTATATAACTTTTTGTAAAGTTTATGTAATTTATTTTTATAGCAATTCATTTGAAAAATAATAAATTTTTATTAAAGTAATTCATAAAGTTTTGAAAATAATTAAATTCAAATGACCTCCACCCTATGCGAGACATGTGCGACATCTGATCAAAAAGTTACTCATTACTGCAGCGGAAATTGCATCAATTACCGTTCGAATGAATTGCTTTAAGTCATTCAAATTTGTTGGATTTCTTTTGTAAACTTCTTGTTGGCAAGAACCCCACAAAAAAAAACAAGTAAGAAAGTATAGTCGGTCAAGCCCGACCATATAATACCCTACACCTAGCATGTATATGTAAATATAGAACAGTTTTTCAGAAATGGGCGTTATATGGGAGACATCACCTATTTTGGACCAAAAGTCAGTGTCATGATTTCTGTGAATATAAATATTATATGTGTTAAACTTTATCTCGATATAAATACTTTTCAAAGATTTATGGAAGTTACAGTGAATTACGGAGATGGTCTTATATGGGAGTTTCGACTAATTATGGACCGACCATTACAAAATTAGGTGCTATCATTTCTGTATATTCTTTGTGTCGAATTTTATTTGATTACCGAAATTTTTAAGAAATTTATGCTCTTTAAAGTAATTTTCGGAAGTGGGCCTTATATGGGAGCTACGGCTAATTATGGTCCGATCTTTACGAAATTTGTAGATGTACTTTAGCTTCATTTACTACTTATCTGTGGCGAATTTTGTTTGCATACTTGCATAATTCCAAGATTTAAGGCCGGTAAACCCCAATTTCGGGAGGACATTTGTATGGTGGGTAGGTGAAATAATGGACCGATTTCTACCAGTTTTAATCCCATCTGTCCTTGGGCAGAAAAAGTATTATTTCATCGAAATATCTTTAAAACTGCGACCTGTACTCTGCGAACAAGCTTTACATGGACAGCCAGCCGGCCAGACGGACATCGTTACATCGACTCAGGAAGTAATTCTGAGTCAATCGGTATACTTTAAGGTGGGTGTTTTATCTTTAAAATTGCGACCTGTACTCGGCTCACAAGCTTTACATGGACAGCCAGCCAGCCAGCCAGACGGACGGACGGACGGACGGACATTGTTAAATCGACTTAGAAACTGATTCTAAGTCGATATTTAAGGTGGATGTTGGACCAATATTTCTGGGCGTTACAAACATCAGCACAAATAAAATATACCCTCCCCACTATGGTGGTGTAGGGTATGAAAATAATCAGGCACAGTGAGGTCAGGAGACCTGGAAGACCAACGTAATGTGGAGTTTCTTGATATCAGTTTATTGGGCAATTTTTGCCGCAATTTTGTCATAACCGGCAAGGCTGTGTGACAGGTTTGGCAGCAGCTTTGATCAGCCAACCTTAATTCAAATAGTTTGTATTGCAATAATTTATTGGGTTATGTTCTATTTTTGCATAGAATATATTCTGTTGTGCTGTGTATTTTAATTTTTTGTTTCTATTACTACTTTTGTTTTGTTATTATGTTAATATAAATTTACATAAAACTGCTGCCACTATAAGCTCTTACTCTCGTTTACAAACAGACTTTGTTTGAAAATATATATTTGTTTAACTAACAAAAAAAAAAAAAAACTCACAAACAGCGACTTCCTGTTGCCATATTTTTTTATATGAAAATACTATAAAATATTGTAGCTTTATATATTTTGTTTTCCGGTTGTAAATTCTATGGTATAGGTGAGTCTGTAGTTGGTAACATTTGTTTTAATGTAATCAGTTTTTGCATGTAACTCTGTCTGCCTGTTGTGATAACTAAGTCCCTTTCTTGATGGCTATTTGTAGCAATTTTATGCAAAAATTGTTTTTTTCTTTTTTGAATTCCTGTTTTGTAATATTTTGTTTTGCTTCCACACAATTATATTTTTAATTGGTTGGTTTTTACTGGTTTATATTTCAAGTTGCAAATATTTTGAGAAGTAATAAAGCCTAAATATAGAATAAAACTAAAGTAAATTTCAAAAATTTGTTTGCAATTCAAGCAAGTAGGCTTCAGTAGTCACATAAAAAAATCTTGCAAAAGAAATTCGTATATTATTTTCTTTAGCAAATTTATGTAAATGGCTTATTAAAACAGCAACATTTCTTTTTGGCAAATTTCATTTTATAAATCAATAGCAAGTGAGCAATTTTCTGTACAACATTTCCTGTTATGAGTTTTTGACAAAAGTTGCAATGTTTTTGATTGTTCTATAAAAATAAACAATTCAAACTTTGTTACAGAACTTTGTAAAGCAAAATAACACGATTTGTATTGTAATAAATTGTTAATGGCTTAAAGTTTCAATAGCATAAAGCCAAATATACATACAGTTGTTTCAGAAAGTTACTGCTCAGCCATAAATTAAATTTTAAAGTTCATATTTTAGGCCAATTTTAATGTACACAAAATTAGTTTACCCCGCATTTTGAGCGGTTTTTTAGCAATATTGAAAACTAAAAAACTGAACATAAAAACATTTTTATATAAAGTAAATCAAAATCACAACACATAACTAAAAAGTTCAGTTTAGTTTTTAACTTCAAAAAGTTAGTGCTGCATTTCGCATAAAAATCTCATAGAACTAAAATTTTAGTATTTTGTATGGGAGCCCGTGTGCTAAATTATGGCATCTATCTACTAGTTTTAAAGTAACAAAGGCTGGAATTTTATTCCACTTTTCCTGTTAAGCCATTATTAGATTAGTCTTATTCCTTATTTCCCTTTCTCTCTCTCTCTCTCTCTTTAATTTTTCTGTCTATATTATCCATAGATGACCCAGTTGTGGCTGATATCAGCAAATTGAACTCACACATATACTTACGCTCTTTTGCTTGAACGTCAATCTACCAATAGGAAATCAGCATGTTGACTGGGAGAGACAAAATACATTTGCAGAACTTCTGTGTCTTATTCATGATTCAAGATAAGAGAAAACGAATATTACTAAAATATTTTTAAAACAAACAAGGGAAATCAAAAAGGAAATATATTTAATGATTACATTTTAATCGTCATCGATATTGAATTATATTTGCTCAAAAAAAACGCAATAATCTGAATTCTTCTAGTTTGAGAAATATACTTTTATTGCGTAACTGCAATAACAGTATCAACATAGAAGATTTCATTACTTTTTAATTGCAAATTGAACAACGATTAATTGAGGGAAAATTTATAAACACTTCGAAGAATCTTTTTATTTTGAAATATATCATAGTAACCCGATGTCCGCATATATAAATTATAATTTATTCATCAATAGTATTGCTGAAATCATCAAGAGTTTTACTAAAATACATATGTACAAATTTTGAAATACCCCATATACAACATTTGACTTAGCGTGTTACTTATTGAAAATGCATGTTTTGATTAAGAATTATACAGCCAGATTAATTACAGCCATTCTAGCAAACAGAAAGTGAGTTAATAAAGATGAACTATAATAGAGGAATATTATTATAGATTGGTATGTTAATGATTAGTAATGAGTATGACGACAAACGAACAAAACTAGAGAGGAGAATAGAGACCAGACTAGAGACTAGATTAAGACCAGACCAGACCAGAGGCGAGACAAGAGACTAGACTAGAGAGGAGACTAGAGACAAGACTAAAGACCAGACCAGAGGCGAGACAAGAGACTAGACTAGAGAAGAGAATAGAGACAAGACTAAAGACCAGACCAGAAACGAGACAAGAGACTAGACTAGAGAGGAGACTAGAGACAAGACTAAAGACCAGACCAGAGGCGAGACAAGAGACTAGACTAGAGAGGAGACTAGAGACAAGACTAAAGACCAGACCAGAGGCGAGACAAGAGACCAGACTAGAGACGAGACTAAAGACCAGATCAGAGGCGAGACAAGAGACTAGACTAGAGAGGAGACTAGAGACAAGACTAGAGACGAGACAAGAGACAAGACTAAAGACTAGATCAGAGGCGAGACAAGAGACTAGACTAGAGAGGAGACTATAGACCAGACCAGAGGCGAGACAAGAGACTAGACTAGAGAGGAGACTAGAGACAAGACTAAAGACCAGACCAGAGGCGAGACAAGAGACCAGACTAGAGACGAGACTATAGACAAGACTAAAGACTAGATCAGAGGCGAGACAAGAGACTAGACTAGAGAGGAGACTATAGACCAGACCAGAGGCGAGACAAGAGACTAGACTAGAGAGGAGACTAGAGACAAGACTAAAGACCAGACCAGAGGCGAGACAAGAGACCAGACTAGAGACGAGACTATAGACAAGACTAAAGACCAGACTACAGACAAAATTAAGACCAGACCAGAAGCGAGACAATGGAGTAGACTAGAGACGAGTATAGAGACCAGACTAGATAACAGACTAGAGACCAAACCAGAGACAGTATTAGAGACGAGATTAGGGATAAAACTTTAGACGAGACTATATAAAAAATTGTAAATAGACATGCCACTAGTATACCTTGTGGCTTTACATTTAAAGTGTAGTTTACATTCTGTATATAGTTATTGTCAAATCATAATTTTTTGATACAAAGTATTTCTCCAATTCCTTAAGTAATAATTAAGCTAGCTGCCCTCAAAGTAGCAACAAATTCTTTCATCTGTCCACTAAAAAAGCTACGAACTGCTCATTTTATGCATAATGACAAAACTAATTGATTCAGTAACATTTTAACGGTTATTTGCCAGCAAAGAAAAAAATTATAAATGCTTAATATTTTGTACAAATTCCCTTAAGACTTTATTAAATGATATTGGCAAGACTAAGTGAAATATCCTTTGCAAGGATAGCAATTAACAGCTATACTAAAAGAAACAAGACATGATAGATAAACTAGACCAACAGCTCGGAGAGTATAATGATTAAAAGTATTTTTATTTGAAAAGATTATGGAAATTGTGGCGTATTTCAAGGAGGGTTTTTAACTGTTAATGGTGTGATAATGACTGTGTTTTGTTTTTTAGCAGTAGTATGATAAATATAATTTTGTTTAAAGGCTATAGTTTAGCTAAGGAAATATTGTTTTAAAATACTTGTAATTTCTAATATATAACTGGTAAAGTATTGAAAATCATTTCAATTTATTGTGGTCTATGTTTCTTATTAAAATTTAAATGCGAATTTTGGAAGAATATTGTAGTTATTGTGAAAAATTATAAAGTTGAAAGCAAAAAAATATAAAAATTCTGTTACAATATGGAACAACAAATTAAACCGCTTCTACACTGAAAATAAGCATATTTCATTTAAAATAAAAACATATTGCAATATAGCCCGATATACGCCTGAGCATATGCTAAAGTTAAATTAATTTATTCTAGCTAATAGCCTTATTAACTTGGTCATATATTAAAGGTTTTTATTATAAATTTTATGGCAATTATAAAAATATAACCCAATTTATTTTATCCTTAGCAGTAATTTTACTGTTATTATATCAAAACCATAAATTATCTTAAAACTGCTTTAAACTTATCTCTGTTATATATGTTTATCACCTAAAATTATGCTTTAAAAAACCTACTATAAGAAAACATTAGAAATGTTATATTTTCTTGCTTATTTTCTTCAACACATGCAATGTAAATACATAATAATAATTACCTTAAAATAAAAAACTCCTTTAATATATGAACAAGTAAATAAGGCAATTATATATAGCAAAATAAATTAACTTTAGCATATGCTCAGGCGTATGTGGACTATTAAAATAGGCTTGATGTGTGTTTGTAAACCTGAAATGTAAAGTTTTAAAAATAATAAATGAAATTTATTTTCTTTACTTTCTTTTCTTTGTAATGTTCATTTAGCCCATTCTAAGACCTAATGACAAGACATTAATCAAAAAACTTACAACAAGTATTTGTAAGTAAATCAAATAGACGCGTCACGTTTTTATGAACATTTTAATTTAAATGAGCAGTTTTTATTTAAAAACAAATTATGGTCTTGATAAATTTCTGTTCGTAGGGAAAATCTTAAGAAAGGCGTAGTTCATTTTGGCAAAAAAAAAACTGTTTTAATCCCAATTTTTTTTTCTATTTGGTAATTATAATTTGCTTGGCTGGTCTAAGAGAATGCTTTTTTTAGAAAACATTAAAAAATTACTTTATAAAGGAAAGTAAAGCCATACTTAAGGCCTAGACAAGACAAAACAATAAAAAATTACAGATATATTTAATTTAACGCAATACATATTTTAAATGTATTTTAAGAAACAGTAGGGCATTTGTTTGGTAATGGTATTTTTAAAGGGCTGGTCCGATGGATGCTTTTGAAACCATAGACCTCCAACAGCGGAGCTGTGGCGGTCATATTTGCCATGTAATTTGTAGTAGTCAGTACAATTAAAATTTTTTGGATTTAATTTCAAAAAGTCCTCGGCTAAATTTTTTCAAAATTATTATCGCTTGAGTTATTTATCTCTTATAGTTTTCGTGTAATAGGCAAAATAAAATTTTAAAATTTGGCACAAACTTGATATGATTTGTTTTTAAATATCGGGCAGAGTCTTTCATTATGTTAATAACTAAACATTTTATCAAACATTACATATTTGCTGAATTTCTGAAAACCACTAAATTTTCATATATCAAAATTAATATGACCAATATTTTTCTTGCTGGACTTTAAATCTGTAAAATTAAGCAAATGTTAACTTTTAACTCTAACAGCTGTAAAATGTCCAAAAAAGTGCTTTAAAAAAAACAAAGAAAAGTTGCAAAACTAAAATTATTTATTCAATTTTATATATTTAGGGACAAACTTCTTTATTTTAACTAATTGTACTATAAATTTAAAAAGTACCTTCAAAAAGTACTTTTCTAAACTCTAGTACTTTCTGCCAAAATTGTCTCTAATATTTAGTTTTTAATAGACAAAATCTATTTTTAAAAGATTTTTGTGCAAAAAGTACTATTATAAACGAAAAGTACTTCTACCAAATTACTAAAAAAGTGCTATACAAAAAATTAATTATTTAGGCAAATTTTAAGATATTTTTAAAAAGTACCTGCAAAAATTACTTTTCTAAACTCGAGTACTTTTTGCCAAAATTGTAAAATTGTCTCTAATATTTAGTTTTCAATTGACAAAATCTATTTTTTAAAAGATTTTTGTGCAAAAAAGTACTACATATTATAGACGAAAGGAACTTCTACCAAATTACTAAAAAAAGTGCTATACAAAAAATTAATTATTAAGGCAAATTTTAAAATAATTTTAAAAAGCACTTTTCTAAAATTTAGTACTTTGTGCTAAAATTGTTAATATTAGAAACCAATATTGTCAGAATTGGTTTTAAAACCGACAAGAAAAAATGATTTGGTGTCATAGGGCACTGCTACATGTTCAATAAATATCGTGATATTTCTAGTATCTAGTCTATATTTTGTTTATAAAAAAAAACTGTTTTTTTGAAGATTTTTGTGAGAAAAGTACTATTGCAGACGAAAAGTACTGAAGTACTTCTACCAAATTACAAAAAAAGTGCTAAATTTAAAATGTTAATGCAATTTTATTTATTTATGTAAAAAATATTTTATTTAAGCAAATTTTAGGATAATTTTAAAGAGCACCTACAAAAAGTACTTTTCTAAAATTTAGTACTTTTTGCTGAAAATTGTTAAAATTATTATTATATTTTGTTTCTAAAAGAAAAAATCTGTTTTTTAAAAATGTTTGTTGTGAAAAAAGTATTATTGTAGCTGAAAAGTACTAAAGTACCAAATAAAAAGTACTTCTAACAAATTATTAAAAAAGTGCTAAAGCTGAAATTGTGATGCCATTTTCTTTATTTATGTAACAAATTCTTTATTTCGGCAAATTTTGAGTTAATTTTAAAAAGTACCCACAAAAAGTACTTTTCTAACATTTAGTAATTTTAGATAAAATTGTTGAATTGTTATTATATATTGTTTTTAAAATAAAAAATTATGTCTTGATAATTATATTAGTGAAAATTTACTTCAGTAGCAGAAAAGTACTAACGTACCAGAAAGAAAAGTACCTTTAATTTATTCCCATAATTTATCGAAAAAGTGACAAAACTCATGTGCTTTATGTAATTCTAGACATAGTTATGTAAAAACACAATATTTAGACTAACTTCCACATAAATTTAAAATTTTTTTAAAACTGTTTATTAAAATCATTAAATACCAAAAAAAAGTACTTTTGCCAAATCAACAAAAAATTGCAAAATTTTGTTTTACAACTTTTATTAAAGCATTTTAAGAGAAAGTATCACAGACGGTCTAAAATAAAATTTAAATAGATGCGTTTTTTTTTCATAAAAAAATAAGTTTTGTTTTTACTTTAAAAAGTATATGATTTACTGAAAACACAAAATTTATACTTGAAACTGTCTTTTAAAGTTGTACTTTGTGTTTTGCATTTACCAACTCTGATACGTTTCCATGAATGTCTAACAATTTCTAATTCTACGAAAAACTCAATCAAACTTTCCTAAAGTCTGATATATATTTATACATATGTGCGTATGCATAAATTGTTATAACACTTATTCAGCAAAACAACAACAACAGCAGCAGCAAAAAAAAAAACAGGATAAGCAAGATTTTGTATCCTGCTGTTGGCCTTTGAAAATTGTCAAACCAAAACAAGGAATGTAAGTAAATGGCCGATTTTTCATGATGGCTTTTCTTTTGAAAAATGTAAAACAAAATCAGGCTTTAAAGTGATATTGTGGTTCTGCTGTCTGATTTGTGTAGCGGTATTAAATTGTAGTGATTTAGTGTTTCCACAGTTTACGCGGAAAGGACATTTAAACACACTGCATAAAACAGGATAAATTTTAGAGCAGCAAATGTAACAAACTTATGAAACTTTTTATGTTTTTGTTAAACGTTGGAGTTACAAAAAAAAATTTCTTTTAATTTTAGAGTTTGATTCTGTAAAACTTTACAAAATTTCATTTAACAAATTTAACTAAAAGTCCCGGTGTTTTAAAAAATGTTTAAGAAATTAATCTAATCAAAATATTCTTAATTAATAACTGCCACTACTTCAATAATAAAGAAATATTTTCTTTCACTTTGATTGAATTTTTTTTTTAATTTTTTTGCAATATAACCACATGCTTGCTAAATTACTTTATTTGTCATTTGTTTGCTATCGGTTGCTTATAAAACAATTCATGCCCAATAAAATTGCTTTATATTTCTTTTATTACTCTTTTTATTCATAAAATTATATTTCTGAAGCAGAATATTGAACTGATAACGACTTTGTATATCAGCTCCATTACTTTTAATCGGCTTCTAACAACCAAAAGTGTATAAAAGAATTATACTTCTGTAAGTTAAATGAGCCTGAACTAATATATACTATAATTTATTTAGTATTTTACTTTACTTTCAGAGTTTGTTATTAAACCTTAGAAATGTGTGCTTTAAAAACGTTTGTAAAAAACTCAAAATGTTTTAAAGTTTGTAAATTTTACATAAAGAATTATTTGATTAAACAACCCTAATAATAAGATTTCAACACAATCAATCGTAGATTTTAATCAATCAAAATTAAATCAATCGTAAATTTCAATTAAACTATGATTTGTATAAATATCTGTGTCCTAACATGGTTTAGACAATAATTGTCATTATTTTTATACTTTATACTTAATTTTTTATAATTATAAGTATAAGTTTTGCTTTTTTTTAATTGTAAATGAATTCCTGTTAACTTTACTATGCCTATGAATTGAATTCTAAATGTCCTACAATTAAAGTTTAGTTTCCCAGCAAGCCATATGAGTCCGAAAAGAGTCTTTTCTGACACCTTTTTCGGCGCGTTAACGCTCTTTATGAGCCCAAAAAACAATCATAATTGCTCCGAAAACCTTCAGAAAAGAGGAAAATGGTCCGTCAGGAATGTCAGAAAATAATCTTTTATGAGGATTTTTTTGGGTTCTTAAAGAGCACTTAGATAATGTCAGAAAAGAGTTTTTTATGAGGGTTTTTTTGGGCTCTGAAAAAGCTCTTAGATAATGTAACTAAAGAGTCTTTTATGAGGTTTTTTTGGGCTCTGTGTAATCTTGTTTTTATCATTCTTGTGTGGTACAGCTGTGGTACAGTAACAAGCAAATTTTTCTGTCGCTCCGGAAATGCTCTTTAGTTGGACTCTTTTCTGACTACTTTTTCGAAACGCTCCTAGAATGGTATGCTGGGTTAGTTCTAAGTAACAAGGAAAGAAAGTGCCAAAAAATAAATTGTAATAAAATGTATAAAATTTAGCTTTTTCACATTGTAAAATTAACAAAATCACTTACAATTAACAACCGCAAGTGTTAACATCCACTCGCTTCAAGTCTGCAATAAATTTATAAACTTTTATATTGAAAAAAAAAAAAATAGAAGGAAATCTTCTTAAGGTAAACTTTGATATTCCCATCCCCTCATATATAGTCAGGAATTATAGTTATTAATTATTATTTCCTTTGACTTTCTTTCCCTAATTCCCTAATTACAAATACTTGAGAGTAATTGTAATTACCATCTCCATGGATTGGTTTTTTATTTGTCTCTCCCCGCCACCAATCTGAAAAGATGCGTTGAAAATAACACACATGTTATTACAATCATATTTCAAACAATCGTGATTTCAGTCAATTTCAAATTTCAGTCAGTCATAGATTTCAATTAGTCGTAGATTTCAATCAATCATAGATTTGAATCAATCATAGATTTCAATAAATCTTTGATTTCAATCAATCTTAGATTTCAGTCAATCGTAGATATAAATTAGTCGTATGTTCGATTTCAACAGATATCAATCAGTTGTAGGTTTGAGTCAATCGCAGATTTGAATCAATCTCTGATTTCAATTAATCTTAGATTTCAGTCAATCGTAGATTTAAATTAGTCGTAGATTTCAATCAATGTTCGATTTCAACAGATATCAATCAGTTGTATATTTGAGTCAATCGTAGATTTGAATCAATCTCAGATTTTAATCAATCATAGACTTCAATCAATCGTAAATTTCAAACAATTTCTGATTTCAATAAGTTATAGATTTCAATCAATCTCAGATTTCGGTGAGTTGTAGATTTCAATCAATCGTAGATTTCAATCAATCATAGACTTTAATCAATCGCAGATTTCAATTGGCCTCAGATTTCAGTCAATCTCAGATTTCATTCAATCGTAGATTTCAATCAATTGCAGTTTTCAATCAATTGTAGATTTCAATCAGTCGTAAATTTCAATTACTCGTAGACTTTCATCAGTTGTCGATTTCAGTTAATTGCGGACTTCAATCAATCTCAGATTTTAGTTAGTCGTACATTTTAATCAATCGTCGATTTTAATCAATCGTCGATTTTAATCAATCGTCGGTTTGAATCAATCATCGGTTTCAATCAATCGTACATTTCAATTAATTGTAGTTTTCAATCAATTGAAGATTTCATTCAATTGCGAAATTTAATCTATCATAGGTTTCAATTAAGCGCAGATTTGAATCAATCATAGATATCAATCAATCTCAGAGCAGTCGTGAATTTCAATTAGTCCTAAATTTCAATTAATCTCAGATTTCAATCAATTGTAGATTTCAATTAATCTTAGATTTAAATCAATTGGATTTGTATTTCAATTAGTCGCAGATTTCAATCAAACGCAGATTTGACTCAATAATAGATTTCAATCAATTGCGGATTCCAATCAAGCGCAGATTTGCATCAATTAGAGATCTTAAGCAATCTCAGAGCAGTCGTAAATTTCAATCAATTGCAATGTAGTCGTACATTTCAATCAATCGTCAGAGCAGTCGTAAATTTCAATCAATTGTAAATTTGAATCAATTGCAATGTAGTCGTACATTTCAATCAATCGTCGATTTCAATCAATAGTCGGTTTCAATCAATCGTACATTTCAATTAATTGTAGGTTTGTATAAATTGAAGATTTCATTCAATTGCGGAATTTAATCCATCGTAGGTTTCAAGTAATTGCTGATTTCAATCAAGCGCAGATTTGAATCAATCATAGATTTCAATCAATCTCAGAGCAGTCGTAATCTCAGATTTCAATCAATTGTAGATTTAAATCAATTGGAAGTTTTGATCAGATTTAGATTTCATTACAATCAAACGCAGCTTTGACTCAAATCAAGCGCAGATTTGAATCAATTAGAGATCTTAATCAATCTCAGAGCAGTCGTAAATTTCAATCAGTTGTAAATTTCAATCAATTGCAGTTTTCAATTAATCTCAGATATCAATCCATCTCAGATTTCAGTCAGTCGTAGATTTTAATCACTCGCAGATTTTAATCAATTGCGGAACAACCACAGATTTGAATCAATCAGTTAGTCGTAGATTTCAATTAGTCGTATTTTGGTTTCAATAAATTGCAGATTTTAATCAATAGTAAATTTCAATTAGTCGTAGATTTCTATTAATGGTTAATATCAATCAATTAAAGATTTCAATCATTTGCAGATTTAAATCAATCGTCGATTTTGTAGACTTTAGTCAATTTTTGGCTTCAATCAATTGCAGATTTAAATCAATCGTAGATTTCATTCAATCATAGATTTCAATCAATTATAAATTTAAGTCAGAGTTCGATTAATTAAAACATTTAAGTTGAGGAACATATTGATCATATTGTAATCAAAACAATATATAGGACAAGTAAGTAAGTTTAGTCAGTCAAGCCCGACTATATAATACCCTACATCGAATATACGAGTAAAAACAGTTTTTCAGACATGGGAGCGGCCCTAATAGCGTGACTTCTCTGCATAAACAAATTATTTGCAATAAATTTTACCTCGACATCGACACTTGTAAAGGATTCATGCATGTTAACCCTAGAACTAACACCCGGGTACAAATGATCTTTTTTACCTAAAAAAAAACGGTTGGAATATTTGCATGAAATATAAATATTTGTAAAATATTAATATACGCATTTATATTGGAAATTAGACCATTTAAAAATTAGAAATAGCCAAAGTAGGTACAAACGTAACCTGGATGTGTGTACTCGTAGAAAAAGTTGGGTATGCATCGTACGGTTAAAGTGATTTTTAGAAGAGGACAGATCTTTACAAGATTTCTAGGTGTGATTAGGCTTTCTGTACAACTTATTTGTGGGAAAATTTGTTCGGAGACGTGCATAAATAAAACAATTATGACCCTATTTTGGGAGAACATTTGTATGGGGGCTAGGTGAAATAATGGAGCGATTGCAACCAAATTCAATTCCAGCCGTCTTAGAAGCCGCACAAAGTTCTCAATAAAATTTTATTAAAATATCTTTAAAATTACA
Organism: Bellardia bayeri; assembly: GCA_950370525.1. Taxonomy (NCBI): domain Eukaryota; kingdom Metazoa; phylum Arthropoda; class Insecta; order Diptera; family Calliphoridae; genus Bellardia; species Bellardia bayeri. The sequence goes on along the minus strand of OX493266.1, from coordinate 10,552,636 downwards.
ACCTATATTCTGTTCAAAGTTTACATGATTATTCAACTCAGAAAGTAATTCCGAGTCGATCAGAAAGGAATTCTGAGTCTTAAGGTGGCTGTTAGACTCATATTGGTAGTAATAAACTGTATTTCCTTAATGGATAATTTTTGCAAAAGTTTTAAAATAATTGTAAATTTCCTTTGTAAAACCAACTATTTTCTACTTCATTTTTAACCCTTATGAAATATACTCGCCCTAAAATATGCAATACTATATATTAATTTGCATACATTTATAGATGATATGCTTCTAAGTAGTTTAGACTAGGTTAAAGAATTGTGTTTATGCCACAAACAAAGTCAATTTATAGGGGATTTGTTAAACCAAGTTAAAAAATAATAAAAATAAAATAAAATGCAAAAAACTATATTTCATAAAAATCAATAAAAAAAAAGGAATACAAACAAAATATCCTTAGGAATAAAAAAATTTCAATCATTTTACACAATTTTTTTTAAATACATTTGATATTTTCCTTTTTGTTAAAACATTTTCTTGTCATAACTTTTTATGCAGCTGGTTGGCTAAAAGTTGTATTCTTAGCTAATCTATAACCCTAGATAAAAATAGGCTTTTAAGTTTTATTTATCCTTTTAAAAGACAACTAAATAAAAAATAAACAAAATCTACTCTTTGTTCATATAAATCTGTCCCTTTTTGCTTATATATGTGTAAAATTGCTTATAATGACCGTAATAACAACCACATAAACATCAACTGGCTTTCAAGCACTTTATTGCCAAACCAAAACATGTTTCTACAATTAAATTTGTTAAAGCCTATAAGTATGCAACATAGTGTATACAAGTTGACACAATATCCTTAATACTTCCAGTGAAAAGTAACTAAACAAAAGAACATTAAAAACGGTATAGAAATAAATATTGTTTACGAGATATAATGGATGTGATGCCATAAAAACTATTCAAAATTGAGTTTTAATCTGCAACTGAAATGTAAGTAATCAAGATGTGATTGTGGTAAATCCTTTAACTAGGCCATAAAAATGATCAATATTAACATAAATTCTACTAAAATAAATTAGTTTAAATAAGTAGTTAGATAACTATGATTACCTAAAAAATATTTAACAAAAACTTGAATTTTCTAGAGATAATGTATTCATATTTTAAATTACCGGGCGGAAATTTTTCGTTAGGTTTAATTTCTGGAGATTTTTTTTGAGATTTTTTCCTGTAAAAAATTTCTTAAGATTTTTAATTTTTTTTTAGTAAATTTCTTTAGAAAATATATCAATATTTTGTAGTTTTTCAAGAAATTTGATCCAGATTTTAAATTTTTTCTAGAAAATTTATTGATATTTTTCAGTTTCTCTGGAAAACTTTTTTAAAATTTTGAATTTTCTCTCGAAAATTGATCGAGATTTTAAACTTTCTCTAGAAAATTTATCAATATTTTGCAGTTTTTCAAGAAATTTGATTCAGATTTTAAATTTTTTCTAGAAAATTTAGTGATATTTTTCAGTTTCTCTGGAAAACTTTTTTAACATTTTGAATTTTCTCTCGAAAATTGATCGAGATTTTAAACATTCTCTAGAAAATTTATGAATATTTTGCAGTTTTTCAAGAAATTTTATTCAAATTTGGAATTTTTTCTAGAAAATTTATAGACATTTTTCAGTTTCTCTAGAAAACTTTTTTAACATTTTGAATTTTCTCTCGAAAATTGATCGAGATTTTAAACTTTCTGTAGAAAATTTATCAATATTTTGCAGTTTTTCAAGAAATTTTATTCAAATTTTGAATTTTCTCTAAAAACTTTATTGAGATTTTTAACTTTCTCTAGAAAATTTAGAAATATTTTGCATTTTATCTAAGAAAATTAACGATATTAAGCAGTTTATTAAGAAATATCATTGATATTTTGAATTTTCTCTAGAAAATTTTTACAAAAAATTGGCCTAGAGCTAGAAAAAAACTTAAAAGAATAAAGGTCGAAGAAATCGAAATTTAATATAATTTTTAATTTTTCAAGATTTTCAATTTGTTCTAGAATGTTTTCTAAAGATTAAAAAAATTTTTTTTTTTGAAAATTTATAGAGATTTTGAACTTTGTTTAGAAAATTTAGCAATATTTTGAATTTAATCTAGAAAAATTCTTGATATTTAGCAGTTTAGCAAGAAATTTAATGAAGATTTTGTATTTTCTCTTGAAAATTGATCGCGATTTTGAGTTTTTATTTTGAAAAAAGTTTATCGAATCTGGTATGTAGTGTCACCTACAGCATCGTGCGTAGTCTCCTCTGTAGTCTGGTCTATAGTTTCATCTCTAGTCACGCCTCTAGTCTCATCTCCAGCCTCATATCTAGACTTGTCTCTAGTCTCGTATTTATTTTCATCTCCAGACTGGCCTCTAGTTTTATCACCAGTCTCATTTATAGTTTCATCTCCAGTCTCGTTTCTAGTCTTGTCTCATATTTAGTTTCATCTTTAGTATTGTCCATAGTCTCGTCTATAGTTTCATCTCCAGTCACGCCTCTAGTCTCATCTCCAGCCTCATATCTAGTCTTGTCTGTAGTCTCGTATTTATTTTTATCTCCAGTCTCGCCTCTAGTTTAGTCTTCAGTTTCGTCCGTAATCTTGTCCGCAGTCTCATGCCTCATCTCCAGTTTCATATCTAGTCTCATCTCCAGTATCGCATCTAGCCTTGTCTTAAGTGTCATATTTAGTTTTATCCCCCGTCTCGTTTTTAGTCTCGCCTTTAGCTTTATCTGATATCGTAGTCTCGCCTGCAGTTTTGTCTCTAGTCTTAACTCCAGCCTCATATCTTGTCTTTTATCTAGTCTCGTATTTAGTTTCATCTCCAGTTTTGCCTCTAGTTTAATCTCCATTCTCGTGTGTAGTTTTGTCTGTACTCTCGTCTGTAGTCTCGTTCATAGTGTCGTTTTTAGTCATATCTGCAGTTTTATTTCCAGTCTCATCTCTAGTCTGATCCCCAGTCGCATATCTAGTCTTGTTTCTAGTAGCGTATTTAGTTTTATCTCCATTCCCGTCTCGTATATAGTTTCGTCTGTAGTGTCGTCTTTCGTCCCGTCTGTATCCTCGTTTTTAGTCGCGTCTTAAGTCTAGTCTCGTCTTTAGTCTTGTCTAAAGAGGCTTCAAGAGACTAGAATAGGAAAAACTTATAATGGGGTTGAACAGAACAGAACAATGTTTGCAATTATGCCAATTGATTTTATATCTATTGCGCACCAAATTAGTGTGAACCTTAAATGTTATTCATTAATTTTGATTTTCAAAAGCCTACAAATACATATAGAATTTACAATTCCACAAACATTTTTATTCCACCAATTTGTTTGTGTAAAATTAAGTCTAAGTATAATTTCATTAAATTGCTGTGTTCTGTTAAAACTAACGAAATTTGTTTTGTAAATTAAAAAACTGCACAGAATAAGGCAATAAATTGCATTAGAATGAGCAGCAAATATCATTAAAGGGGTGTGATTTGAAATGTTTTTGTGAGTATACATATATATATTTGTTGGCTTACATGTTTTTATTTCTAAGAGTGTATATTATTTGCATTGTTTGTTTTATTTAAAAAAAAAAAGAGCTAACAACAACGGAAACATGTTGTCAAATGATTATGCACAGCACGCTAGTACATGCGCTGATTACAAAGCCAACAATTGACACCATTAACATTGTAAGGAAAAAGGATACAAGTGCAATTGTACAAGGTCCTGCAGCGTTTCTATAGAATAGCTAAATAGGCAGTGATATTTGTTTTGTTTAGAAATTATTTCCAAAAATAACAAGATTTTTTCTTTATATTGAATATGGTGTTGATTTTATTTGTGAAGTCAGACTGTGTGTTGTCAATATCTCTAAAAAGGAACATAGTTTCAAATAGTAAAATATTTCTATTATGTAAATTTATAAATATCTTAAATTTATTTAATTTGTTTAATTTAAACAAATAACTTTACTTGAACTTGTTAGTTAGTGTTATGTAAATATTACAAATTTCTGACTGACTATTTGATCTGTTTGCTTAAGCAAATATGTGTTTGCAAAACTTTTAGTAAATATTTTCTTTGGGTAAATAATCAAGTAAGTATAATTAATAGTTTAGGTTGGTTGTGGGAATGTGTTTTTAATGTTTCATTACTCGTATTGTGGTTTATTTGAAAAATAAACTATATAAATTCAAGTAGCTAAATGTTAGCCACTGTTTGGTTATTATAAAGTTGTTAATTTTAGGAGTTTATTTTTAAAATTTTAATTAGCTGTTTTATTTTCCCTATTTGAATTTTTGCCTCCCACACAATTCTAGGGAATTTAGTTTTTAGAAATACACATTTATTTTTTTTTATTGAATGCGTTTTTTCAGTTATTCCTGTTTTTTAAGTAATTTTTTTTATTTTCATCTCTTGCATTTATTTAGTGTTCTCATGCTTTCTTTGTGCTTGATATTATTGAAAATTCGCTTGAATTTTCAATAATTCTTTGGAGCATATATACATTTTATATCACATTATGGCTACAACAAAGTTCTGGCATTTGAAAAGAATTATGAAAAAAAAATAATTTGGAAATGCATTTCAAGTTATTTCTAGGAATTTATTATTTTCCTTTTTCGCTGAACATGTTTGTTGCATAATGTTTTTATAATTATGTTCTCAGTTTCCTGTTATTACATAGAGTAATGTTTTTGTTTAAAGCCAATAATCAGTAAAAACATTATTCGTTGCATTTAAACAAAGTTTAGTTTGGTTTAATTGCAGTCTGTATATAAAATACTAATGTAGTCATACAGTTTTATAAAAATGCTACATATACTAATTTCTTTATTTCCATTTGTTTAAACATTTAAAGATTTTAATTTGTTTTTAAAACTGCAACGTATACTTAATATTTATTTAATTTTGAATTAAATATTACTCATACGTAAATTTTCGTATCATTGATTTCATGTTGGGAATAATTTTACGATATAATAAAGAAACTTATTTGCTTGAAACAATCACTTATTTAATAAAAAACATAAGGCGTATACTTAATATTTATTTATTTATTTGTGTGTTAAATATTTATCATTCGCACCGACACTCAGAGGATTAGTTGACACAAAACGTTGGCCAAAAACCACGAATGGTTTTAGAAATTTCAGCTGGTAACTTTCAAGACTTTCAGTTAAGACTTGCAGTTCCTGGACAGTGCGAAAGTCAAACAGTGCTAAAGACGTTTAATACATTCCATGGGTCTGCCATAATGAAACCTAGTTCTTTGTGAGTTTGTTATATGAATAATAAAATCAATCACTTGAGCTTCACTTCTTTCCAACAGCATTGTATGACAGAAATTGCATACGTTGCTTAATAACAAAAGCGTGTACATGTCATTTCTTTATGTTATAATTAAGTTTTCAATACAAATAGTGCCTTTCAGAACTATTATATGCCAATGTTTCCTTTGACCTCTAGATTAATATTTTTATTATAAATCAAGCTATCAATAAACGACATGTCTTGACAAATATGTAACTGTCACGTAGCAAAATATCAAAAAGGAAAACTGTCAGTAAATCAAAGTAAAATTTAAAAGTTTCAAGCCATACACACACACACAATTGTGGCAGAGTTGAATGAACTTGGTATTGAATGAGTTGAATGAACTGAATACCAAAGAAGACAATTTTACACAAAACTTATATAGAAATATTGAAAGTATGAAGAAAAATCTAAAAAGTTTTGTGCCCAAGAAAAAGTAGTTTAGCCTCAATTTACACCAAACAATTCTTTAAGCTAAGGTGGGGTAAAGATAAGACGACTATATACTTGATTGTTCAAGCAATTCGTGTTACTCTTTTATTGGTATTACAAATGTGTGTATATGCTCAAATTAAAATACACACAGAGAAAAAATATATTTGTACATGTTTACCACAAAAATTTCAATCTTTTTTGCAAGTTTTTTAAACAATGTTATGGTCAATGTAATTATTGATATGATTACGGCAACCATAATATGGTTAAGTTACAATTCAGATGTTTACTACAATCATATACACGCTTGCAGTAATTATGTATATGTTTGTGGCAATCATGTTTATTATGAATCTATTTATCCCAATTTTTTGCTTTTTTATTATGATAGAGAACAACATAATATGGTAAAATTTTTCATTATAAAACTAATTACCATAAACATTATATAATTTCTATAATCGTATATATGAATTTTACAGTCATATGTGTCTTAACCTAACCATATTGTGATTGCCGAGATCATATAAATAATTACTGCCACCATAATATTTTAAAGAAAGTTTTTAAAATTTGAAATAGTAGTGGTTAACATGCACAACTATATTTTGTCGCTGCGTGTACGAGTGATTTAAGCAATAAGAATTGAAGAAATTTCAGGGAAAAAATTGTATCAAGCTTTTCAATAAGAATTGCTTGGTGTAATTGAGAAGTTTGGCCAGCAAATTAAAATACAATTGAGATTTGATATGAGTTGTGACCAGAAAAACTTTTCTTGTTCTCAATATATGCTTTAAACTATTAGAAAAACTTGAGCCAGACTTAGCTTGAGCTTTCTGGTATCAAAATACTTAATTTAACTTGCTGTTTTTTATGCTGTTGTGAGAAGATATTTTTAACTGCAAAGTCTGTTGTTTGATCTGCAGTTACAACCACAGTTTTTACCAGGAAATTAACCTACAATCCTCAGATCTATAGTCCACTACATTTGTATGGATTTTATCATTTTAGTTTGTAGCTTCAGCTGATATCACATGCAAAACATCTTTAAAGTTAAAATGTGGATTTTAAATTTATTAACCTTAAGTTTTAGAATCTCCTGTTTTTTGTTTTAATGAAAAATTGTTGAACCGTTGATATTTATTATTTATTTATTAACCCTTTAAACATTCTTTAAACTCTTTGTACAAAAGCCCCCCAATTTTTACTGAACAAAGATGCTAAACATTCTGAGAGAATAACAGAACTATAACAATGATTAGGTTTAAGAAAAACCTCCAACTGGCTTGTCAACAAATTCTTCATTATTTTATGTTACAGACAGTATTTTTGGATTTATTTGTTTTTTATTTTTGTTTGCAATTCAGTAGCACATTTGAAGCCCCTAAGGCTTTTCCAAGAGCTTCTTTATTGTACCACACAGTAAGGGAAACAACACGTACATGCAAGTAAAATTTTAAGAATGAAATTGATTTTCATTTTCCAAAGGCAAAAAAAAAACACAGGCCTGTAAACAAAACACAATTCATTGAAATTCTTTAACTGATTTTTGTTAAGATTATACTCGTAGATTTATTATTGTGTTGAAATAATGACTACTTTTATGGTAGAAAAAGAAAATGAACAAGAATACATGCAATCTTATAAATTGCTTTGAAAGCTAGCAGACAAATAATAAAGAATACCTGGGAAATTTGTAACATGTTATCAAATTATTTCACAGACATATATAGGTTACAATAAAGAACTTGCTATTATTTATAATAAAGAGTGATTTTTTAAGAACTTTAATTTAATTTGAATAATTTTTTTATTAAATAATTTAGAGCAATATATGAAATATTTATTTGAGACCATAGAATGAGCTACATATGTAATTCAATATCATTTACATGAAATCATCTTTAATCTTAATTTAATCTTTAACCCTTATATGTGCGGCAAAAAAACATCCTCTAATGCGCTGCAAGGTACATAAGTACCTACACGCAGAGAAAAAATATAGTTGTGCATGTTTACCACATCTATGCTAACATTTTTACAATTATTTTTAAAATATTATGGCCACTATAATTATTTATATAATTGCAGCAACCATAATATGGTTAAGTTTTATGATGAACATGATTATAGCAATCATATATATGATAACAGTAATTATGTAATGTTTGTGGTGATCAGTTTTATGATGAAAGATTATATCATATTATGTTGTTCTCAATCATAATCAAAGAGCAACGTATTATTATAAATTTATCATAAACATGATTGCGACAAATACATTACAGAACATGCTAGAACTAGTAACTTTGTATCATCTGGGTGACTCTGGGTGTTTTCTGCAGACAAGCCAAAAAGCTTCGCAGTTTGTGTTTGTTTAAAAAAATCGTTATGAAAAGGTTGTAAGTAGACAAAATTCGTTAAATAGAGGTAAATAATTCTTTCTATTTCGTTAGTCTGCAGTGAATGAAAATTTGTTATAACGAGGCTATTGACAAATGTATTCGTAATAGAGATGTTTATTTTGTAGGGGATTTCAAAAAATTCGGTAAATCGAGGAATTCGTTATAGTGAAGGTCGTTATGTCGAGGTTTGACTGTATTTGATATTGCCGCCATAATTTCTAAAAACTGAAGAGAACACTCTATTGAGTTTTAAACTCATGTTTTGAATCATTTGAATATAAATTTTTGGAACGTTGAATAGGAACTTTCGGAAGAACATTTCTATAATTATTTGCTCATTTATTATTGTCAAACACTTTACACACAATTACAATTTTAATGATTTCTTTGTGTAATTATATTATTTGGAAAAACCAAGTTCTTGTTGGAAACCTCTGATTAATAGTTATTTATATCCACTTAGAAGAAACAAAACAAACATTTAAGTTTTTAAAAAGTAATTTTTATTTAAGGCAGATTTTCACAAAACTCAAATTTACAAACCATCAGTAAAGCATTAAGAATAATAAAAGTTGTGGCCATATAAATAACTTAAAAAGAAAGAAAAATTCTGTTGCTAAAGAATCACCCTTTACAGTAGTCAAAAATTACAAATTTGCTTTCGGCCTGTTAGTTTAAAAACTAACAATAAATATTTCGTGTTGGCTATAAATTTCCCAAGCTGCAGCATATTGACATTTTGTTGAAGGTTTAAAGACCAGTTTAAGCATTTCCCAATAAACTGCAAAGAGTTCTGTATTAGATGTTATACAAAAAGATAATGCAGGTGAAAAAAGACAACATATTTTGATACAGTGTTTCTAAAACTAAAAATTTTCACAGTCAAATTCAAATTCACTTAAACTTAAAACCTGAAACCCTCAAACAACAAATATTTCTTCTAACTTGATTGTCGGCACACACAGGCAATGAATTTTTATGTATTCCAACTTGCACCTGTTTGTGTTAAATATAAACTTTAAATTTTGAAAACATTGCTCTTGTTTAACAGAATCTGCTTGCATGTAAATGCAGTTGTTTTATGTAACCGGCCAAAAACACTACACTTTGTTTGTTGTACTTGGCCCCTGAAAACGTTCATTTTTCTCTGATTGTTTGCCCAACACTCTAAAGGACTTACTGCATAACAACACATACACACATACACACACACATTCACATATATACTTAAATAAGGCAACAAAACTTAGTCATGCTTTAAGGATTTAAGTGACAGACAAGAGAATAACAAAAAAGTAGTTTGTACATTGTATTGTTGTAGAACATGCATAAACAAATGTTGAAAGAAAGTAGAGATTGTGCCTGGTCACACAGATTATGTGTTAATGTCGCACTATATGACTTTATATGTCAAATGTTGCTGTTACACATACATTTATTTATGACTAAAAAGGGCCCCTAGGCTTCATTGTGTTATAGCAATATATATATATATATATATATACTAGCTGACCCGGTCCGCGTTGCTGGCAAACATTAGTGTTGTATTACCACACGATTTTAAATAAAAATCCATGGAATATATATAAAGTTTTGTTATAGAATAACTTACATATGGTATAGATATGGGCTCAATCACAAAAGAAACGCACCTATTTAAGGCAAATTGGAAATTATTTTTATTTATCACTTCATCTTGGGGCCAGCGGATAGACAATGTTTTTTGTTTTTTGGCTTGTCTACTCGGAAGCAAGCCACATACAACTGGCCGTGTGGAAAACATGAATTTTCCATAATTAAGCCAGCAATAATCAATGATTGGACTTGTGCTTTATTGATGGCAAAAGTAAAGGGAATTGGAATCGCTTGAATGGGAATGGTATATCGTTGAATGGGAATGGTATATCGTTGAAAATCATCGGAATTCGTGGAATAAGTACGTCTTCGCCTTTGAGTCTGCCACCGATGATTGTTGCATCTATTAAATTTGGTGATCAGTTGTTGATGGTCAATCTGGTTACGTTGCATAACTTTGGTGCATTTAAGTTGCGAATATGAATTACCGGTGATCCAAACTTTAATGTTAGCACATGCGGTGGCATTCCTAGTTGTTCCAATGAATTCAAAAATTGACGACTTTTTCTTCATCCATTACTGTGTTGATCGATTTGTATTTGATTAATTTGCCGAGCAGTTTCAATTGCATTTGCTCATTGAACTTGTTGAAATCATCATTTTTTGGTGCCAAAATTGCACGTTCCCACAGCCAAACCGAAATTTTGTAGAAGATTGTTAGACTTTTGGGAATACCTTGTCGACAATGGCTTGAATATTAATTTGCATTTGACAGAAGTTAGACGGGAACGAAATCTCGTTCGTGACACGATTAATTGGAATTTTTCCATTTCCGATGTCAAAAAGTTGTTCTGAGATTGTTTGGGCAGACGGGTCGTGCAACAAATGCACACGCATGTTCGTCGATAGCTTGATTTTCTCGACTCGGTTCCAAAGATATAAAGCTTTCAAGCATGCGTTCAGCTCATCTGCGGGCTTTGATCTTGAAATAACGGGCAAAGTTTGAGGGAAATCACCAACGAAAAGAATAAGAGCGCCTCCCATCGATTTGTAGTTTCCTCGAAAATCAAGTAGAGTCCGGTCAAACGCTTCGAGCAACTTTTTGGAATGTACCGTTGTAGTTTACAGTGTCACCCGCCTGAATATTCTGAAGATTTCATCAAAATCGGTCCAGCCGTTTTGGAGTCCATACGTTACAAACATACATACATCCTATTTTATATATATAGATAAAATTACTTGTGAGTGGCTGATTTATTTCAGCATATTAGAAAAATTTGGGCAAAAAAAAAGAATAGCACAGAATGCTGGGTTATATACCAACTTTAAAAATATTTAAACTAAAGAGATGAAACCCTAAAAAAGTAGCAATTTATAGGTGACGTATGAGTAATAATTAATTAATAGACTACCTAGTTAAGTCATAAATACTGGTACACAACTGGGGGCTAATTGTCGCATTCGTATGCTAATAAATTTTCATTCGAACATTCGGATTTTTCAACATTTGGGATTCCCTCATTCGATAGCGAATGATCGTTCTTACGCAACCTTGTGAGTTCTTACTCGTAAGTAAAGAAGCATTCGAAATAACAATATTTTTAGGAAACCGAAGAAAAACAAAAGAAAATGTAAATAACAAATTTGTTACTTACTTTAAAAAAACAAACATCGTAATATTAATAATTTTATTACTTTTAGGTAAAAAATATCAAAAATAAATTTTAGCCAAAAGGCGATTCTGATTATGATAGAACATACGGACTTGGCAAAAAGTACTTTTGCCAAACCAAATATAGCACTTTAAAAAATCGTTTCCACTAGTATGTTGAAAACCTCCGGATGCCAACAATGATAATATTGTTGCCAACTGAATTTTTAGTGGAACTATGGTGCAAAGTATCCCCTCAAACTTTAACTGCCCAAAGAACATAATCCTTCTGAGCGTAAAACGTCTTTTAAATCTAGAAAAACACATACATTAATACATATGTATGTGTGTACTTATTTATACCTACTCATTGTTTCTCAATCTTAAGGGGTCGAAAGAGTTTTTTATTTTTTTTTTCTTGGACCAGCACTGCATTGTGTTGGAACTACGAAAATAGGTTATGGGAGGGAGGATAGAGGGAGTAGTGTTTGTGAAGATTTGACTTAAATTTTTCCCATATTAAAAGTGGCAGGGAATACTTCTGCTGGTAGTTTGTTCCACATACGGACAGTACGGCTAAAGAACGAATTTTCCCTGTAGTGTGTTGTGCGATCCACTGTCTAATCGACCACAACTGGATGAGCCCTGACTGAAGAACATGTATTACGTAAAAAACTGCGTGTTTCAGGAACAAACAATTATTAATGTTTTCAATCTCGTCAGAATCAGAAGGCGATGAGTACAAAAACATAACTGCAGTTGTGGATCCATGGATTCATTTTCTTTAACAAATAATTTGCTTTTACATGAGTTTGTGTTTTTTTTTTTTTGCACAATCATGCGTTTTTTGTTTACATTTTCTTTTATTTAATTCAGTGTTCAGTGTTTATTCCTGCCATCGGAACACTGTGAGCACTACGAAAACTATTAAATGTCAGTTCTGTTTTGACATTTGTGTAGTAAACACATGCGAAATACACGTTAATAAACAATGTTACGCTACACTGCTCCAAAACGCGGAATATTGCTGACTATTTATTTAACCAATAATCGGTCGGTGACTTTAACACAATGTGAATTTCGTCGCAGATTTCCTGGCCGTCCAACACCTACTGGTGAAACATTGCGACGTTTAGCCGCACGCCTCGAAGAGACTGGCACAACACGAGATGCTGCCAGACGTGTCAGACCCCGGAGTAGCCGTTCTGCAGAGAATATTGCTGCTGTAGCCGAGGATGTCATGGAAGCGCCATCGACATCGACCAGACGACGTGCCATGCAAATGGACGGTGCAACGGCACACACTGTACGTGCCACAACCGATATGCTGAAGAATGCATTTCCCGGGCTGCATCTCCCGTTTTGGTGATTTTCACTGGCCAGCAAGATCGCCTGATTTGACCGCTCAGACTCTTGCAGCTCTTAAAGCGAACACATTTGGTTATAACGTGGGAATTTCAATTGATTTTAAACAGTATATTAGCCTATAACTCAAATCAAATATTTATTTTCAATTTATTTCGAATTTTCTTTAGTTTTAGCTGACCAGTTTCTGTTCAATTCATTCACACACGTCAATTCAATTTTCGTACTTTTTAATGCAAATCAACATGTATGAAAGAAAAAAAAACACAAAAGGAAATAAGAAAATTGACTAGCATTGTCAAGCTTGTAGCACCCTTTTTCTCTTTTCCTTTCTCAACCAAAAAATACTTGCCCTGACGAGTCAGAATTGAAGAGTGTGAAAGCAAACTTACAATTTGAAAAAAATTTAATTCAAAAAAACAAACCTTTCAAATTTAAACTGTTTTCCTTGTTACAAAAAACAAAAAAATAAATCACCATCACTTTTTTCAACTTCATTTAGTTTTGAAGTGGCAGCAATTTATGCATTTCTAGTGCATTTGGACATCGATGAATATTCATAAAGTGTTTTTGGGCAACAATGAAACATCACTTTGTTTCGAGGAAAACATGTCTCTAAAGGTACGGTCACACTTGTCAAATACTTGCCGAAAAAGACGTAACCACTAAATGAAATATATTTGAACTCGTTTATTTATCAGAAGAAACTTAATTTATTTCGGACAAGACACAACAAATATTTGATTTTAGTTTATTTGATGCTGTTTGATCTTGCAAAACTTTTGTAAGAGTAAACAACGTTAAACAAATTTGTGCTAAAATAAGTGATTATGCTTTTTTGATTAATTATTTGCCAAAAGTGACCGTACCTTAAGTTTGCTGCTACAGTTAGCTTAACTTTTGAACAAATTTTATACAATTCCATGTAAATTTTCACAAAAGTTGTTTTTCGAAGAAAGTTTGGGGGGGGGGGTGGTTGGGAATAGGGAGTTTACCTACAAATCTTTACACTAAATAATGAAATAAAGTTACAGAGTACTTAATGCTAGAGTTATAAAAAGAAACGAATGAAGGCAAAGTAAACAGTTCTATATTAAAAATTGCTACTTTAAAAGGATAATGTAGTAAAATTCATAGTCACAATAGATGGACTAGATCAATCGTAGGTCTTTTTATAGTCACACATTAGTTTTTATCGTATGGCTTAAAAAAACAATCAGAAATTTAATATAAATTAATTAATACTACCAGGCATTATAAATGTTACTCATACGTTTGGTAAATATTTCAAAAATATTGAATAAAACTAAGACTATTATTGATTTAAATTGTTTTAAATTCGTTCCTTAAAAATATGCAATAAAAAAGTTTGTGCAGACTTTAGCTCAAACGAAATTAATAAACTAATACAAATCAATATTAATCATATGCCTTCATACATTTCTGAAGTCTCACTCATACGTCTGACAAATAAAATGAAAATATTAAATAAAACTGTTATTATTAACCGTTATTTTTATTGTTATTGTCGAAAATTGTTTTACAAACAAAATTATGTAATAAAATTAGTACAAATTAATATCAATCATACGCTTCCAGTAACGTGCATAATAAATATTACTAATACGTTTGGTAAATACTTAAGAATTATTAAATAAAACTATTAAATTGTTTTACATTCATTCCAATAAATTGAAGAATACATTAAAAAGGTTGGTGCAGGCTTTAGCACAAATTAATATCAATAATATTATCAATGGAGTTATATGATCCACTTACTTGCATAATGAATATTACTCATACGTCTGCTAAATATTTAAGAAATATTAAAGAAACCTCTTTTTGTTAACCGTATTTAACATTATTTACCATAACTAATTATCTAAAATAGTTTTACATTCATTACTTGAAAGCGCACATTTAAAAAATTTGTGCAGGCCTTAACACAAGCAAAATTAATAAATTAAGACAAATTAATATCAATCATACATCCCACTAACTTGCATAATAAATCTAACTTATATGTCTGGTAAATATTAAGTAAAAGAAATATTAAATAAAACTCCAACTATTATTGTTCTAAATTGTTTAGCATTCATTTCTTAAAAAGGAATACGTTAAAAAGTTAGTGCAGACTTTAATACAAACAAAATTAATAGCATTTACATAAATTAATATAAATCATACGTTTCCACTAACTTGCATAATAAATATTACTTATACGTCTGGTAAATATTTTGAAAATATTTATTGTACAAAAAATATTAAAAAAAAGATTAAATAAAACTCCTATTAATAAGCGTATTTAACATTATTTTTCACTATTAATTGTCTAAATTTGTTTTACAAACAAAATTAATAAAATTAGCACAAATTAATATCAAACATACGCATCCAGTAACTTTCGCAATGAATATTATTCAATAAATATTTAAAAATAATTAAATAAAACTCCGACTATTTTTGCTTCAAATTGTTTTACATTTGTTCCTTAAAAGGAATTGATTAAAAAAAGTTAGTGCTGGCAAAATTAATAAATTAAGACAAATTAATATCAATAATAATATCAATGGAGGCATATGATAACTAACTTGCATAATGAATATTACTCATACGTCTGGTAAATATTTAAGAAATATTAAATAAAACTTGTACTATTAACCATATTTAAGACTCATCACTATTAATTGTGTCAAATTGTTTAACATTCATTCCTTGAAAACCTTCGTTAAAAAAATAAGCGCAGAATTTAGCTTAAATAAAAAAATTTTAATTTTTATAAATTAATATCAATCAGACGCCTCCACTAACTGGCATAATAAATATTACTCATACGTTGCATAAATATTTAAAAAAAAAAGTAAACAAAGCTCCTACTATTTACCATATTTCTTATTATTTACCACTATTTATTGTCTAACATTGTTTTACATACATTCTTTAAAGGCATTTACTAAAAAACTGTGCTGACCTCAAAAAAGGTGGCATCTAAAAAAAAACAAAAACTTTTCGCAAGCATTAATCATGTAAAATTTATTTGTTTACTGTACGCAAATTGCTATTAAATTTGTGTATAATTTTCACAACATATGCTAACAACTGTTAGAAACAATAACAACAACTAGTAGTCTAAAAGGAAGCCAAACAGTTTTGCCAGCCGAGTTAAAAAGAAGGAAAATGGGAAAGAGCAGAAATTGTGAGACCAGGTGCTGCTGTAACACTTTAACCCCAAAAGGACATTAAGATAAATATGTGTTTATAAACAAATATTTATATATAAAAAAAAAGAATGTGGCACAAATAAAAAATTTGTTTTAAAATATTATTCACGAAATGAAAGTAAAGTAACACAAAATTTAAGCAAAAAACGTTCCTGTTTTAGAAGTCCTTATTTAATTTAATTAAATTTATTTTAGTGTAATAGATTCTACAAACGCATGGCTATAAATAAATCCAACAGAAAACCTCAATTTTCCCAAATTATTTACCTAATTGACCTATTTACATAGAAAGCCGCTATTTAAATTTGCAAAATTTTAAAAATACTACAAAAAATCATATATATAAATAAATAAATGTTTGTAAATGGTTTAAAAATTAAAGCAGCAAAAACTCTATATAAATAAACACAAAAATGTATGTCCATCAACAATATCATTATTATTCATGTAATCATCATTATTATCATCAATAATATTAACATAATCAATTGATTTCGCAAGCAAATAAAATAATATATAACAAATATGTATTTAAACTGAAAAGGAAAAAAGATTTAATGATTTTTGTTTTTTTTATTTAAAAAATTTCATATTTTTAAAAAAGGATATAAGGGAAACTTTTAAACGATACAAAAGACCAGCATAAAATTTGGGGGTTTGATTTGACTGGCAAATACCACAATTTGTGGTATACATTTTTTTCTCAAATTTAAGCTTAAAATTATTATTATTTTTTTAATTTATAAAGGTTAATATTTTGTTAAACATTTATTTGTTATATAAAACATTTAAAATGAAATAACCATATATTTATCAAATTTTAGTGAAAAATTTAATATTGTGAAAAAAGGATATTAGGCAAACTTTTAAACGGTACCAAATAAAATCATAAAATTTATAGGTTTAATATACTGGCAAATACTATAAATTGTGCTAAAATTTTTTTTTCTCAAAACTAAGCTTCACGCAAATTCATTAGTAATTTATTATATAAAATTTATTAATTTTCACGTTTTTTTAATTTTTTATTTATTAACCAAAATAACTGAACAGAAAAAACAACAAATCCGCCAAAAATTTTATATTGTGAAAAAAGGATATATGAAAAATTTTTAAACGATAGCAGAGACTATCATAAAATTTTAGTGTTTGATAGACTGACAAATACTGCAAGTTGTGGTATAATTATTACTCTCAAAACTAAAACCCTAAATTTTTTTTAGTTTGTTAAGCTTCTATTTATAATTTAAAACACTTAAAAAGAAATAACAACAATATATGAACAACTTCTAAATGGTAGCACAGGCAAGCATACAATTTTGGGGATTTGCAATACTGCAAATAGTTGTGGTATAATTATTATTTTTATACCCTTCACCTTCATGAGAAGGGTATATATAAATTTGTCATTCCGTTTGTAATTTCCACAATATAATTTTCCGACCCTATAAAGTATATATATTCTGGATCCTTATAGATAGCGGAGTCGATTAAGCCATGTCCATCAGTCTGTCTGCCTGTCTGTTGAAATCAGTTTTCTGAAGTCCCCAAATATCTTTGGGATCCAAATCTTCAATAATTCTGTCTGACATGCTTTCGAGAAGTTTGCTATTAAAAAACAGCAAAATCCGTTTAGGCGAACCAGAGTTACGGACCAATATGTGAGACAACCTCCATAAAAATTTGATATTTCTTGTCTATTTTATTGCAATATTTTGAAATATATTGCAGATAATACAATGAAATTTTGTATACGTTGTTTTTATGCTAAAAGAAGAAAGTGTAAAGAAAATCGTAAGAATAGTTCTATGATTTCTTATAGCCTCCATACCAAAATAATCCCGAAATATTGCGCAATTTATGTATAAATGCCTATAAAATTGGTATATCAAGACGAAATTCAGCAAAAATAAGTTGTATGCAAAAATAAATCGCGAAACGAAATTCTTTTTTTAGTTCGGTCCATGTTTGACCATAGCCCACATATAAAGTCCACTTCCAAAATTCACTTAAATACGTATAAAACAGATATAAATAATGTTAAACGGCTAAAATTTTACATGAATAATCTTTATAGGCAAATAAATTGTTGTACTAAATTTTATGGTGGTCGGCCCAGAATTGGTCATAGCTACCATAAAAGGACCACACTTGAAAAAGACATTTATCCCTATATATATTGTATAAATATCGGTACTGATCATTTATGATATATACAAAAATCATCCCACAAAATTTTGTGAATTTCGGTCTATTTTTAACCGTATGCCCCATATAAAGCCCTCTTCCGATAATCACTTTAATACTCAGAAATATCTTATAAATAAGGGTACCAATCCAAAATTTTACACGGATCATTTACATACATGCCTAAATCAAACAGCAGGATTTTGAGAATATCGGTCGATATTTGACTATGTCCCCCATATAAGGTTCACTTACGAAATCCACCATAACACTAATATATATCTCTTAAAAATACCATTATTATGTTGAAATTCTACGTCAAATATCTTTATATGCATGAAAATCACTGTTCAAAAATTTAAGAAGATCGGCCCATAATTTGTCATAGCTGCCATATAAAAACCATTTCCAAAAAAAAACAAATACATTCGGGTAAGAAAATATTATTTTCGGATTTAAGCCATATTCGGTCCATATTTTATAATCATGATATATATCGTTGGAAAGGTATTTTTAATACCTTTTATTTAACATATTACAAATTATCAGACACCCTGTAGTTCCCGACATATAGGTCTATATATTTTCAACCCGCCCCCTCGAAAATAGGCGTAACCGCCAACAAATTTTTTTTGCTGGCATCTCCTCTAAAAGCCCTATTTGATGAAGTTTTTTTTTATCAAAGTCACTAAAACCGAATTGTTCCCCTTTTTGATAAAAATTTATCTTTTCGTTAGACTGGCACATTCTGCAAGTTGGGGTACAATTATTTTGCTAAAGTTTAAACTCAGAAATATTTATTTGACTGTTGAAAAAAATGTATTTTAAATATTTTTTTTTTTTAAATAAATAGTTAAATAATTTAAATAGTAAAACTGTAATTAATTAGTATTTTTAGGGAAAATTTTCTTATTTGCCAAAAAAAGGATATATGACAAACTTTGTAAAGGCTTTAGTTATACATTTGAAATTTGTATGTGTGATAGGCTTATAAATTCTATATATTGGTTTCAAGAAATCCAACTTACTAAAGGATTATTTAATGAAATAATTTTCTAACAAAAAATTTTCAATAAATTATTTTGCATAACGATAAACAAAATATTAATTATTTGAAGTGAAAAATGTAGTGGTTAGAAAAAAGATATATGTATATATCAGTAATTTTTCTTTTTTCTTTTTTTATTTTCGATATTTCGCTACTTCTTTGTATTGTATCATTAATGACAAATGTCAAATAAACTATAATAGGAAAAAGATATATAGCATATAAAGAAGTGGGTAAATAATAGTGAAAGGAATTCTAAATATTGTAGGATATTTAGTTTTCAAAACATTATACTTAGTAAATATATAAATATTAGGCAAAATAACTAAGTTATAAAATTAATAAAATTAAACTAATTAATTTTTCATAACAATTCAAATCATTTTCTTAGTAAGATATAATAATTTTTAATTAAAAATTTCATATTGCAAAAAAAGGATATATGGCAAACTTTTAAACTAAAATCATAACAACAGTTAGCTCAATTTTCAATGATAGCTTTATAAACGCCTTTTATTTTAGGCTATTTAGATTAACAAAAAGTTCAGTATAATTAAGATTGTTCATACATTAAAAACCTGTTTAATAAATTTTATTATTTTTTTTTTTTTTGGACATTTGTTGAGTATTTTGAATATAGTCCGTTTACAATTCGTTATGCTTAACAAAAAAAGTGTTTTTCTTTATTAGTTCTTTGCAGGCCTTATTCAAACAACTTTGTAAGTTTTTAAGTAAAATTTTAAAATTTGTGTGTGTTTTCTTTACACACAGTTTTCGCATATAATTTTGTTTTCAGCCTTAAAGTATGCCTTTATTTTTGGGTTTGTGTGGTTTAAGTATGTTGCTACTCAAACCTGATTTTCAGTGGTAGTAAAAACATTTTTAACAACTTTATCTGTAATAATTTGCATAATTAAAAAATAAAATAATATTAAGCTAAATTTAACTAAATAAGATGTAAGATATAAAAAGGATAGAAAGTTTAAAGAGAAAAGAAAATAATGCTTTTGGGGGGTATGTAAATGCTGTTAATATATAGTAGATATAGTAGAAGTATAGTTTTAAGCCTTTTGAAATCCTTTTAAGGAGGAAACAATTAAGTGGCAGTTGCAAGAGACAGAAATGTTTCTTTACTTAAGATTCATAATATTCTTTAGGCACTTTCTGTATTGAAAATTATTTATTACTGAGCTCTTAATTGTTTATGGACTTAATAATAAATAATATAGTTATAATGTGCCAATATAATTCATAGAAATTTGAAAAGTTATAATTAACAAGTTGTTTAAGTTTTAGCTAACGAAACTTTAGAACTAAAAGACTTTGTTTAAACTTCAGAAAAATTTATTGTCTTGCTAATAGCAGGCATTTAACACTTAGATATTAAATTTGAAAAGCATTAAAAGAAAGTAAAACACAAACAGCAGATTATCTTTAACAGCCACAACTTGTGATAATTTTAATTAAAAAGAAAACTTTTTTCACAAAGAAACTCAATAGGAAAAAATAATAAAATAATTGCAAGTCTTTGAAGCCGAGTAAAAGAATGTTGCATATTTTAGGGAGAATTAAGAACATTTTTGAAAACAGTTTAATACAATACATATTTAGATTACAGTGAAGTATTAAAGGAAGAGTAGTTAGTTCGTATATAAATGTTTAAGTTGCACTAAACAGCTTCTTACCAAGCAAAGAGCTTCAGAGTTGAACGAATTTATTACAGTGGCTCTAATTTTGATACTACATATTAACTTATATTGATACTCCTCTGTACTACATAACATTGCATTCTAAAAGTTTTAGTTACCGTTCAGGTAGTTATCGCTTAGTCTACTTATTGTCTGAGCAGTTTCTTTTTTTTTATCAATAACATCAATAATCTAGACAGCTATTTTGTAGGCCATAAATATATTAAGCTGTTATTGTTTTTCAAATTACAGACCATTATCCTAAACACATAAATATTCCTCGATAAACTCCAATAAAAATCCCACAAAATAGCAAACAAATAAACAAATTAAAATAAAACTTTCAGCATTTAGAACAATATTTGTGGTCTGCTTAAGATTTATATTGGTCAAAATTATTGCTTTATTTGCCAGTCTTAAGTAGGCCACATAGAAGGAATAACTTATACAAATTGTTTTATAAACCCTCTCACTCAACATTAGTAATTTTCAAGAAAACTCCAAAGAAAAGTTGTTTTTTTTCAAATAAAAACCATAACAAAGCAGAAGAACAAACACTCGTAATGGTCACTTGTTTACGGCCTCTATTGTTTAGTTATACTTTGAAAAATATTTTTTTATAAAATATAAATGTTTAGGAAAAAAACTGTGCAACAACAAAACTCTTGAAATGAAAACAATTAAGCTGAGCATAGTTGTTTTGTTATACTTCTAAAAACAAAGCATACATTTAGGTGCATTTTGAACAAATAGATTTATACACTTTAGTTTTCTCATAGCAACCTTTAAATAATAACTAAAACTTAACAATAAATCTTAGAGAGGAAATACAACAAAGAATATAGTAGTTTTCATTAAAGGTGCATAACAATGCAGCGTGGCTGATTTACGGCGGTTACGATTCAGTGAATATTTAAGCTAAAGTTTACACTTCTACAAATTATTTCTTTATGAATAACAATATGCCACAAGACTTAATTTTGCAATACACAAAATATTATTTTATAGAAATTAAAGGATAATGTGGTTTTTATAATCTTCTTATTTTATAATTGAAATTTTTTAAATACTACGCAAGGCAATTTAGGATTATGACTCTTTTAGAGAAATCTATAATCATTGGCATTATTCGTACAAAAGCTCACCATATATACTTAATTTGTTTTTAGCAATTTTGTAAATACTTTCACATCACAATACGTGGTATTAATGCAGCTTTACACCCATGAAATTTTAATTTGTTAACTGCTATGGTTGTTGTTCATATATCCTTTTTTTGAAATATTTATGAATATTGTCATATTGCACATACATATGTAGTGTTAATATTTACTATATTAAAAGGGTTACTCGTATATTTTTTTTTAATTCCTTTTTTTGTCTTAACAGAAGTAGTTTTTTAGTTTTGTATGACACAAGTAAAAACAATTTATATACTACAGGATGCAGTTTAGGTTTATGAATGCTTAAAAGAAATTTGTTATCATTAGCTCCATTCGAACCAAAGTTCATCATATATCCTTTTATTTTATTTTCCAATTTTGTAAATATTTTCATACCATTATACGTAGTATGAATATAGCTAATACATACATGCAATTTCAGTTTTATAACTATTTTAGTTTAAAGTTTTCTCATATATCCTTTTTTGAAATATGAATATTATCATACCACAATATGTAGTGTTAGTAAAAAGAATATTTTTTTCAAATAGTTGTACAGCTGAAAAGTCATTAAAAAAAACTTCAAAATTAAATAAAACTTTAAAGACTATTAAATGTATATTATTAAGGAAATAAAAAAACTTTGCTTAAAATGTTCAGTGTTTTAATCTAAAAAAAATACAAAACTATTCACTATCGATTGGAAAAACTCGTCAATTTAAGAAATAAACCTAACTATGAACAACTTACATTTGTTATGTAACCAAAATATTAACTTTTAGCTTGCATTTAAGATATAAAGCATAAAATTCAGGTAAAAATCAACAAAGTTATAAGAAAATTTGTTTTAATAAAAATAATTAATATTAAGTATACGCAACCTTCATACGAAAATACATTTTGTGAAAAAAATTCTATAAAATTCTTACAAAACTTAAAAAATTTATTACATTTTTAATATTATTTAACACTAATTTAAAATATTAAACAGAGAAAGAACTTGAGTTCAAATATTTAACTATTTAAGCGGAAAAAAAGAAAAATACTTAATTTAGATAAAAAAAAATAACTCGTCTATTTTAGAAATAAACATATCTATGATTAATTTAAATTTGTAATCTAATTAAACTGTTAATTTTTACCTTTTATTTAATATATTATAGTTAAAATTCAGGAAAAAACAACAGAAGTTATAAGCAAGTTTGTACTAGAAACAATAATTAATATTAAGTATACGCAACCTTCATAAAAAAAAAAAAAATTTTAAACCTATAAAATTCTTATAAAACTTAAAAATTTCATTAAACTCTAAAGACTTTTTAATGTAGATTTATACTATTAAATGGACAAAATTAGTTGAATGTTGTAAATTCTTAGATGCTACTCCATTCTTGATTAAAACTCAAAAGTTGAAAAATTTACACATAGAAAAATAACAGATCAACGTTTGCAACAAATTTTCGAAACAAACGAGTTTTGCTAAAAACCTTATGGCACCAAAATGCAAAAGATACTCATATACAAATTCAATAAATTGCTGTATATTGTAATATTTATTTTGGCAAACGAAAAGTTCAATAATTAAGATGTTAATAATTTAGAAATTGGCGCACTTCAAATAGAATGGTTACAACATTGAACCAGCGAGTTTTGCTACGTAATATGTAATGAGAGAATTTTAATAATTACTTATGAGTGGAACGAACAAGTTTTGCTGCTAACTGCAATTTTAAGTCATGTAAAAATAAGGGAAAGTAGCATGCGGCTCTACAATCTCTATATTGCTTACCATAAAGCTCCCAAAGAACTGCCATTTTTTGTTTTTGTTACAAACGAGCTTTGCATTTTGCCTACTCATATATATTCAAATCTTATGACATTATTGTTAAGCTTTATTTATATTTCTGTAAAGAATCCCTTTAATACTGTTTTCTTTTTCATTTAAATCTAATATATATCTTTTAAACTAATCATGATCTGTACACTTGAGCAAATACATGTGTGCCAACTTATCTTAAATGCTTAGCATTTTATATTTCCTTTTCAATATGTCTGTTTTAATACATGTAGCTAACAATACAACTGTCTTTAATGCTTTCGTTTGTCATTTCGCAGGTTAGTTATCAGAACTGTCTTTGTGTTGTTTGTAAGCGTTAGGAAATCATAACTGATAGCAAGATAAAGCAGCAGAGGACGAAACGAAGAAATAAGTTTACTTGACTGCTCTTAAATGGGAAAGAGTTTTTAAGGCAGAGTTAGAAAGAAAACCAAAAGTACTCAAGAACTGAAAGCTAAACAGCAGGTTTAACTCCAGCTCATCATTGAAAATTTCCCAAAGCAGCTAATATTAATTGAACAATTCGATTCATCAATTTGATATCTATATATTGTTTGACATACAATGAAACAAAACCTTTAGTTTATTTACACAAATAACACTTTTTCTTTAGATTGATTGCTGATTGCCCTCTAAAACTATTTTCATTTCAAACACATCAATTCATGAAAAAACTAATTTTATAAATACCAAGCAATATACTGAAATAAACATTAATATAAAAAAAAACGATTGCATTACAAAATTTTTCCATTTTCTCCATTTGGGCCAATTGCAACCATACACTATATACAACATTTATTCATCCCAATAGAATTCATTAAATTCATACGCCTTTTAAATTTTATCAAGCAGAAAGTATAAGTTTATTTTCCACATAACTTTAAGCAAGAGTTGTACAAATGAAAGATAAAGCAGGAAATTGTATGAACAAACGTAACCTATAAAAGAAAAGATCATAAAAAACAAAAAAATTCCTTAGAGTATGTAAATGATTTCCATTGAAAAGACTTGAAATAAAAAACAGAAAATACAATTTTAATTGGTTATACTAGGAAAAAGGATTTGTAAGGGAAAACATGGATAAAACTAAGTAAAAAAAAGAAGCTTAAATTCAAATAGTGGTAGGAAGCCTGCAAAAGAAGGTCGAAAAAACTTTGCATCAGCCAAGTTATGAAGGTCTTTTTTAAGTTTCTTTACAAAGAGCTTGAGGTCTGTTACACTACTGCTGCAGCACAACCTTTGATTAAATTTCTTTTTAAATACAGCATTTTCTATAAAAAGCTGACTGTTTAGCTAGATGTAAGAATTTTTAAAGTAAGCAACAGCCTTTTTCACTTAAGTTTCAGTAACATACACACTTGTAACTAAAGTAAGTATTTCTACAACCTTTACGAAAACTCATTGAAAATATCACATCACAACATTTATACAAAACTCATGCTAACAAACATTTAGTTTTTTCTTTTAATGTGCATATTTCCTTTCCTGCTTTCATACGTGTTCTCCCCACAATTCTAGTTCACATATACATACATACATGCTTCATTCATTCTTAAGGTTTTAAAGTTAAGGTTATAAATGATGGTTACATTTTATCACTTTACGTCTTCAATATAAAATCCTTTTACAACTTTTTACACTTTTGTTTTTCTAATGATTTTAACAACTTTGAAACATGTTGAGCTTTTGTGCACACGCACTTGCAGGTGCTCAGGCAGCCATACTAAGTAACAAAAATTACCCGTGATATTAAGTGAGATATAAAAACAAGGAACGCAAAAACATTTGGGAATATTTCTTGACATTGAATTGCTGTTACACAGTTATACAGTGAATATTTTTAAATTCGAAAAAACTTAAAGACTAAATTTAGGTATGAAAACCTAACAACCGAAATATGATTTTTTAATTTTTTTTTAAGTAAAAGGTTTTTAAATTAGCTAAAGTTTTTAAATATTAGAAAATTTTTTAAAATTTCCTTATTTTACTTATAGTCTACAATATAACCTTTTTTCTGCCCTGCGAATTTAAGAAAAATTCATATATACATATATTTTTCAACGAACAAAACATAGCTCATTATAACTAAATTTCTTTGTAAGAAAAACATTTTTTTTAATTTTCCTAAAAAAAAAAAATCTTTTATTATAATTTTTTCATAGAACTTTCTATTTTAAAGGACGTTAAAATTGATGAAGTTTTTAAATATAGAAAAAAAAATTAAGTTTTCTTATTTTTCTTGGAGTCTGCCATATATCCTTTTTTGTAACTTGCGTTTAAAAAAAAAAATCGTAAATATTTTTGAACTTTTTGAAAGTTCTTTACGCAAATAAAAATAAAAATATTTAAACTAACTGTCTTATTTTGACTAATTTAAGAAACACATATACAAAGTTATTTGCTAAATTAAGTTAGCTTGTGCTTAAATTACTTTTAATTCATTTATTACAAAATGTATATTAAAAACTTAAGCTGTTAGAAATGCTTTAAAATGCCATGGAATATTAGTAAAAATAAAATTTACATAAATTACGTTAAAGTGCAAAAAAGGATATATGACCAGGTCCAAAGTGAAAGGAAATATTTTAAAATCCTTTTGGAATTATAAAATTATATAGAATTCTACAAATTGTTAGAATAAAAACTATTCTAAAAAAAATGATATATCGCCAGTTCTAGAGAATATAGAATAATTTTAAAATTTTCTTTGTTTACAATAAAATTGTGTTATATTAGTTATATATTAAATGTTAAATTAGTTTCTGTTCCACAATTTTGGTTTTTGATTATAGAAATGCTTTAAAATGCCATGGAATATTTGTAAAAGTAAAATTTACAAAAATTACGTTAAAGTGCAAAAAAAGGATATATGACCAGGTCCCAAGTGAAAGGAGATATTTTAAAATTCTTTTTGAATTATAAAATTATATAGAATTCTACAAATTGTTAGATTAAAAACTATTCTAAAAAAAGGATATACGGTCAGTTCTAGAGAAAATATAATAATTTTAAAATTTTCTTTGTTTACAATAAAATTGTGTTAAATAAATAAATAAAATGTTAAATTAGTTTCTGTTTCACAATTTTGATTTTTGATTATATGGATGAGTTCTTTTCGGTATCTGCTTTAATATTGAAATTATTTATACATCTTTCTGTTACTAGATTTAGTTTTGTTAATAAAAACCCAACTCCAACTAGGACATTGTTTTACGAACACTTAACAATTTTCAACGTTATGAAAAAACTGTACTATACAAGCATACAGAAGAGAATAAAAATAATATGAGATTTTACATCCTGTTTTTTATTTCCTTTGAAATATATCTAACAAAATCAAGGAATTTGAGATGAAGCTAGAGTTTACACTAGAGTTTTTCGTTGAAAAATGTAAAATAACACCAGAATTTTAGTTGTTTTATTGTGTGTTTCTGTGGTGGTTGTTAATTGTTGATATAAGCATATTGTGTGGTTGTTTTGAGAGCTAAAAATATAAACAGACATATTGTGGTTTTTAGTAATAGTTTTAGAGTAAAAGTTGCTAAAACAGTGACACTGTTTTTATATTATGTACCATATTGTGTTAAACATATGAGGTATCTAAAAGAATATGTTGGATTTCATGTGGCTGAAAACTGACGCAACCTTTGTCAAACTAATTTGTACTAAAGTCATCTAGAACCTTTGTATATATCAGAAATATGTAGTGTTTTGTATTTTGTAAGGTTTGTAGTTGCAACAATTTCCTGGTATATAAAGTGAAATCAATTTACATTAATACTGAATACAGTATTGGATTTTGTCCATTTCTTTTCAAAAAAGTAAGAAATTATACAACATGTCTGCTAAATTGTTTTATTTATCATTTTGTTTGTATCCCAGACTCAGATAACTATTCATGTATAAGAAAATTGCTTTATTTATAAGTATTATTATCTAATTTGCCTTTTCTATTACAGTTATTCTTTAACATAACTAAATTTTTTAACCCGAAATATTGTATTGCCATTGCAATGCTAAAGACTTTATACAGCAGCTTTATTATAAATAATCAGCTCTTAACTATGAAAGCATATAAAAGACTACTGCTTCAGCTGTTGGGTTTAATGAGCCTGAAATAATGTTTTCCATAAATTACTTACAGTATCTAAAATACTGCTTATAGTTTGTTATGTTAGTCCTATGTTTAAGTAAAAGCCAAATATAAAGACATAAATAACTCTTTAAACATTTCTCTTAACACTTATAAATCCTTATTAACCTGTAGTATTCTTAAAAGGTAGTAATAATGTTAATGAGATGAAGAAGTTAATGAGTAGACATAATTACTAAGCAAAAGCTGCGTTAAAATTAATTAAAAGTCTTAAAAATAACAACTTTTTTATCTTTAGAGAAATATACACAAAATATTCTACAACATCCTTAAAGTATGCTTCATTTACAAATTTTTAATACAACATAAATGTCCAAATATATTTCTATGTAAAATACTTATTTTTAAATATCCATTTAAATGTATTACGTCATGCGTTATTTAAATTTTTCTTTCAAATGTGAAATTTTCGAATATATTTTCCTGTAAGTATGCTCTAAAATAAGCTTCATTTTAAATTTTCTTTTAACAATGGAACTTTCCAAATTTATTTTTCCTATGTTTCCCATCAAATATTTTAAATTTTCTGCTTCACCTATAGCTTCAGGCTTATTAGAAAAACAGCATGTCAAAAATGCTTGTTATTTCTATTAGATTGTAGTTTGCAAGATTTTTGATTGCATATTTTTGGGGGGCTTTATGCATGTTTATGCAAATGCTTGCACATGCATAAAAGTGTGTTTAAAGCATTTTTATGTTAATTTTAAAATGCCAGGTATTTTAGTGATATGAGTTTAAAGTACAATAAAAATAGTCGCACACATCTAATACAAAAACGTTTTCAAAGCATGTTGAGAATTAAAAAATTTGTTATTTAATATTTTGTTTATTTTGAACAATTTCATTTAAAAATAATTTTTGAAAGAAAAAATTCGTCATCTGCTGCTAGAAATAGTTGTTTATAATTAAAATCTAGTTCCTCAATGTTTGGGGGAAATTTTTAATTTTCTTTTTTACAATAGATTTTCATCAGGAAAATATATTTTACACTGCAGGGAAAATAAACACGTTCTCTTTTACATTTGAGCTGTGTTTAGTTTACAATTTATTTATATGCAACATTTTGTTATTTAGCTTTTTAAATTGTATAAGTGTGCAGGGCAAGTTAACATCAGCAGTAGTATTATTTATTATAGTTTATTTTCTAACTAAATAACCTCTTGTTTAACATCACCCCAATAAAATTTTCGGTTGGAAAAACGCTGTTAAGTCTAATTAAAAAAAATACCTCAAAAAACAACAGGAAACTCATCAAGACACCCTTCACACTTATACCTACTATTTTCCAGTATTAAAGAGCAAATTCGGATATTTTTGAAACTAATACAACATATTAGAATTTTTTTTTTAATCTTTCATAAACAAGTTTCAGTTGTTGTGAATTTTTTTAGAAAACTTTTTGATTTAAAAGGCGTTAAAATTTGTGTATTTTTTAGATGTACTAGAATTTTTAAAAATTTTCTTTTTTTACTTGTAGTCTGTCACATGTCAAGAGAAAGAAAAATTCGTATATACATTCCAAACTATTGGAGTAAATTTTTAACTTTTAATTTTTCAAAAAAATTCCTGTTGCCATAAAATTAAAAATTAAAAAAAATATGTTTTAAAGAACGTAAAAATGTATGTAGTTTTTAAGTATAATAAAATTTTTGCAAATTTTCTTATTTTACTTTAAGTGTGCCATATATCCTTTTTAGTATGTTGCGATTTTAAGCATAATTCTTATATTTTTAATATAATAATCATAATTTAATATTGAATTATTTCTAAATTTGTTTGTAAGAAATGTTTAACTTTTTTATTATTTTCATGAAAAATTTCCTGTTGCTAAAAAATTTTTAAAAAACTTACTGTTTTAAAGGACGTTATAATTTATGTAGTTTTCAATTATAGTAAAATTAAAAAAAAAAATATTTTACTTGTGGTCTGCCATATATCCTTTTTTGTATGATGCTATTTTAAGAAAAATTCTTATATTATTTTTAAACATGTAGACTATATAACACAATTTAAAATATTTTTTCCAAAAACAACTTTTTTTCAAATTTTCATAATATTTTTTTTGTTATTATGTATAATTATTTTTAAAAACTTTAAGTGCTAAAGGATGTTAAAATTTATGTAGTTTTCAGATACGGTAAATTTTTTGAAAATTTTCTTATCTTATTTAGCGTCCCCCATATATCCTTTTTTGTATGTTTCGATTTTAGGAAAAATTTGTAAATATTTTTTTAATCTAACAAAACATACAACGTAAATTGATATTTATTTGAAAGACAAAACTTTTTTTTTATAATAGAAATCTGTTAATAGAAATTTCTTTAAATTATTTTCTGATTTAAAGGACGTTAAAAATGTAAAAGTTTTTTAAATATTGTACTACTTTTAATAATTTTCTTATTTTACTTAGAGTCTGCCATATATCTTTTTTTGTATCTTTCAGTTTTGAGAAAAATTTGTATATATATTTTAAACTTTAAAAACAAAAAACATAATTTATGAAATTTCTTTGTAAGAAAAAACATTTTTAAAAATGTTTGAAATAATTTTCTATTTTAAGAGACGTTAAAAGTTATGTAGTTTTTATATATTGTAAAATTTTTCAAAATGTACTTATTTTACTTAGACTCCGCCATATATCCTTTTTTTTATAAAATTCTTATATTATTATATTTACAATTTCGTTATTCCGTACACCTGCTAATCCGCACAGCGCGGTAATCCGGGCACTTAATTTTTTAAAATATTAGACTCTATAATCCGGACATCATCTTTTTTTCTCCCTCAATAATTCGGACAGCATTTATTTTTGCTGCTTTGGCAACGAAACATCAACTGCGTAACATTAGTTTTATTTCTGAAGAATTTTTACCGTTAGTTTTTTATTGTTTTGGCGATTTAAATCAAAAAATGCCTTCAGTTTTAACCCTGCTACTAAGTCTAGGGTCTTTGATGACCCAAACCGTATTTAACATAGCATAGCTTGCAAAAAAAAACGTGTTTGTCCGTCACACCGACACACAATCACTCTAACGACGATATATTGCATTGATCACAAGCCTTAAAAATATTTTTGAAATGTACAAATTCGAATTTTCTCAATAAAAAATGTGAAGTCAAAATATGACCCGAACAGAACATAGAAGCAGGGTTAAAAGAAACGAAGTGTTTACTTTTGCGAAAACATCAATACAGATTTGTTTGTTGGTGTTTCAACTACGTTCATTTAAGTTCAACATGTTTTAACTATTGGTCATAAAAAGAAACTTTGATAAAATTAGCACAAGGAAAGTCTTTGCACCAAATAGCAATAGAGTACAACGTAGGAGAATCTACGATATCAGATATAAAATTAAATGGTTTCAAAATCGATAGGCAAGTTAAAAATAAGGGCAGTTTTTTTTTCAATGAATAACATAATCGGTTTGATAGCTATTTGTCACCACAAATGAATTAAACATTTTTTACTAATATATGTAAATACCTATTAATATCAATAATTTTTGCAACACAAATATTCACCACAAATGAATTAATCAATATTTATGAAGACGTATACTTAATATAGATTTTTTTTAAATATTAAACATACGCCCCGTTGATTTTAGTTTCTGTAGCCTGTGATTTTTAATATTGCTGCATTTTCGTTTAGCACACAATTTACATTTAAAATTGTTGAATCCTTTTGAAATTCTTTTAGTAGTTCAATCATAACAATGGATTTAACTGGATATTGAAACTATTTGTTTACTAAGCGTATGTTTAATATTAATTATTGACATTTTTAATAAAACTAAGAAAATTTAAAACAATTTTCAAAAACTTTATTAAATAAATGTAGTTTATACCTATAGTTTCTGCATAAATGTTTGAAAATAATTTTGATTTATTATTGCTATAATTTCATAAAATATATAAAATTGTTTTTGAAAAATTATTATTATTTTTTTTTTGTATTTAAAAATAATTTTCGTATGATATATATTTTTTAAAAAAAATTTTTGTTTAAAGGACGCTAAATTTGTTAAAGTTTTTAATAAAACAAAAATTTTATAAAATTTTTATATTTTTCTTATAGCACGCCATATATCCTTTTTTTTTGTCCAAATGATTTTCATAACATAAGGCCTAAAAACTGTTTATAATTTAAAATATCATTTGTTTATAGTATAATTGCTTAATTTAAAACCGTTTTGTAACACTTTTTTAACAATTTAATAGCGTTTTAAGCACTTTATCAGGTATTTCTTAATAGTTAATAATCTATTTTAAGTGTGTCCTTGCCTAGCTCTAAGCTTGTCTATTATTTATAACTCTCTTGACTTTTCACGTAATTTTCTCCCTTCTTTTACAATATTTATTATCCTAAGAGTGCTAGAGTTTATTCTATAGGTATATAAATTTTAGTGAGTTTTTGTTGTTTGTTTTCTTAAAAGGCATGCTATAGCAACACAACTGTGTAAACGACCTTGAAAAAATATAAGCAATTTTTAAACAATTTGAACTACATATATATATTGACTAGGTTAAGTACCAAATGGTTAAATAAATGGTTCACAATAAATAATGGTTAGTACAAGCAAAGCTAAGAGGAGGGAAAGACGATCAATTTGTTTTTTTTTTTTTTTGGGAAGCAGTGGGAGTAGTAACAACCACAAATAAAATAAAAAGTATAAAGTAATGGTTTATTGCGAATTCACAATGAAAGTAACAATATAAATTTTTAAGCATTTGGCATTTTTACTTATGAAATATGTTTTTCAGAGCTCTGACTTAAATAAAAAAAATCCTTAAAATGATTTCCAAATAATTGCATTTACCTGCACTATATTTAATACTTTCCATAAAGATTAAAGCTTTACAGCCTGCCAAATATTTTAAGCAATAAATAAACTGTTCTGTTATTTAACAATATGGTGATATTTGTAAATACAACGCAGTAACTTGAAAATCAGAATTATTAACGGAAGGCAATTTCAACTTAAAAAAAACACATATTTTAATATTCTATTTCTATGCTATCAGCCTTTACAAATATGACAAACATAAGCACAATACTTACCTTGAAATATGCAATACAATTAAATCTGATAAAAGCCTATAAGTATGCTTTAAACATGTATAACTACTTAGAGTGACAAGTGGCAAGCAAAAATAAAGGACTACAAAATAGCAACAAATATTGTTGATGAGACAAAAAATTATTCCAAATAGTTTTTTAAGTTGCAAATTTTTTAATTAATTTTTTTTTAAGAAAATTAAACGTTTAATTGAATTATCTCTACAAAATTTATCATAATCGTACATTTTCTAGAGCAATGTAACGTTAAATTCCATATTCTTCAGAAAATGTATTGTTAAAGGACACCTTTAAAACAGATTATTATACTATTGATAAATACCGGTAATGTTGGCTGATAAATTGCTTAAAACTGTATAAAATTATTAACAATGATACAGAAATGGGTAGAAAATTAATTCAATATTTTTTCAACAAACTATATTTTAAAGAAGCAACAGTTTTCAGGCAAAATCACTATTAACAATAAAAAAATATATGGCCAACTCTAAGAAAACTAAAAAAAAATTAAGAAATTTTTATATTTCTAAAAACTATGACAAATTTAACAACCATTTAACCGAAAAAGGATATATGGCAGACTAGAAGAAAAAAATTAAATTTTAAAAAGAAATATCCAATATTAAAAAACTATGTATATTTTGTACAAAAAACTTTTCAAATACTAAATATGTTTCATAAAAACAATTTAATATGATATTTAAATAATTTTAGCAGAAAGTACCAACATTTAGAAATGTACTTTTTGTGGTACTTTTTCATACATATTTCTTTAGATTTTTCTACAAATAAGGATTTTTTACAAAAAAAGCCGCGTTTTACTAAAATCTTTAGCTTTTAATGAACTTGACCCAACTAAATAGAAATTTAAATGTTATTTAATACAGACATTTAATTTTTTCTATATATGAACTGTTCATTTAAATGTTAATATAAAACATAACGTTAAGTTACTTTATGTTAATAGCAGTTGTTTCTGTTTGACGTATAGTGCTTAATTTTGAAATTACCTAAATAAACAATTTTATTTTTTTTATGCTACACTACACAATAATATAATATTTTTAATTTTAAAGAGTTTAAAAAATTAAAATAAATTTCATTTAAACTTTAAGGAACTTTACAGTTTATGTGTTGTTTACCTTTGTAGTTGATTGGCTGCTCCTCAGCATATGCTACAGTAAATTTAGTTTGGTTTTATTCAATAAACTTATTAACTTGTTAATATATTATATCCAAGGGCTTATTTATATATTTCTATGGCTAATATTAGATAAAATATGCATGTGTTAAAAAAAGTGTCTTAAAGAAATATTTATATTTTTAATATAAGCATACAAATATGTAAAGTATATTTTGTAAAGCATATTTTTAGGCGGTATACAAAAAATGATTTTAAAGCAGTTTTAAAATTATCAATGTTTTCGATAAAACAGCAGCCAGTAAAATTAATACTGCTAAGCATTTTTTTAAAAAAGTATAATCTTGTTTTATATGTTTAACATAAATGCATTCCTTTAGGTCGTCACTATCAACAATTTTTATGGATAATCTTAAGTAGTTTGAAAAAATGGTTGTATTAAGCAAGAATTTATTACTTTTTGTAACCAACAACATATTATATTATGTATGATAGTCTTTGCCAGACTGCATTTATGATATTATTTATTTGGGGAATTTGCTGCAAGAACATACTTTATACAATATTGCAAATTACAATCAACAAATTGTACAGCAATAAATATGCAAAGGACTATATTAAAGACACTTTTTTAAATATAGTTAAACAAAACGGATTTTCTTATAAATTTAAGCAATAAAGCTGAAAGAATTTTACTGTAAAAATACAAAACTTTTACTTTTATTTTTCTTAACCCTTATGTGTGCACCAAGGTACCCGGGTACCGATGGCGTTCTCAGTCAAAGTTTTTCCTTTTAAATTTGATAACTTGTATACCTGAAACTTTTTGTGAACTACTAACTTTCAAATAATTTAGTAGTTCTTTTGCGGCCGTACGCCTTAACTTTTTTGTGATTTGCCTGAGAGACCAATTTACTTTTAACTCCCTTTAATGTGCATCAAGCTACCCGGTTACCTTTACGTGTTTTATATGAGAAAACGGCCATTGGCAAGTACATTATTTGAAGTTGTTAGTAGCTTGCAAACCTTAAGGCGTTAAGAAAAATTATATAAAATATATCTTAACTACGCTCCAACAAAGTATTTAGTGTGAAAATGCTTTTTCATATATGTAGGTACCCGGGTGTCTTGCAACGCATTAGAAGGTCTTTTTTTTGCCGCACACATAATGTTTAACTAACAAACAAATACATTCTGATAAAATGTTCATATAAAAGACTTTTAAGTTTTGCAGTATGTTACCTGCCATCTTTAAAATCTCTAAAAATTAACAGAACCACAATAGTCAGGACAAAACTCTTAGAAAATAAATGTTTTATAAAAAATCTAAAATTCTAAAAAAAAAATACAATATTTTGTATATGTTTTTATTGCTTAAAAAAAAACTTTGGTCATTTATAAAATTGAGATTTCATTTCTGTACAAGTTAAAGTTTTAAGGTCATACTCATACACAACTAAAGTAGAGAAAATATAAGATTATTTTTACCACGAAAACTCTTAATACAGCAAAATAATAAGGAATTTATATAAAAACAAATCACAAGATTCTACTCGCTGACAGTATAAATATGAAAGTTGACGAAATATTAAAGTAATCGAACATAGTCATTCTCGGGCCACAGATTTCATATTTTCACACATTTTCCTTTAAAAAACAAGCAACTTTTCTTGCCACAGCTAAACTAAATCATACAAAGTTCTAGTTGCCTTCTTTAGTATCATGCTGTTTAGATAGATTTGTTTTATGCAAAAGATTAATAGTTTTCAATTTATTATAAGGGAAAGCTTTATATCGAAATTAAATACATGTGCTCGATTTGAGATTGTTGTTTAAATCCATTGAAAAATGTTTAGAAACATAACAAACAGACACAAATAGAAATAATTGCCTTTTGATATTTATTTAGTCGGGGTCGAGTTCATTAAATTTAATTTTCATTAAATTAATTTTACTGAAAGAATTGTTTTACAGCATGAAATCTATATTAAAATTTATTGATAATTTTTATGGGCTGAGCTGGGATTTGAACCTGGGTTGAATTTACATGTTTCGAGAATCACCAGATTCTCTCATCAGAATTGTTTGCGTTCTAACCTCTGCACCACTGCGGTGCCTGCTAGCCAACAGACAAATATCAATCTTTTAACCAGTGTTACCGGTGGTTCGAAATTTGCTGTAATTATCATTTTTCAATTTTATTTATTTACATCTTGCCTCCTTTTTCTTCAGTTTTTTCGTATTCTTTCTGTCAAGACTTTCTCTTGAAACCCTGCAGACTGTGCTTTCAATAAAATCCGGTTTTTAATTTAAAATATTTATATGACATAATGAGTGATAGACTTGATGGAGAAATTTTGTAAAATTCTTAAGAAAATTTGCAAAATATTTAATAACCTTAACAAAAGTTTTCAAATTTAAAAAATTTTTTAAAAAAAATCTGGATTTTTGTAAAATTTTGCCCTGTTTTTAACAATAAATATTTCTCTATATGATTTTCTTTTACTAATATAAATACATATTAATATCAATAATTTTTGCAACACAAATATTCACCACAAATGAATTAATCAATATTATGAGGACGTATACTTAATATTGAATTATTTTTCAATATTAAATATACGCCCTGTTGATTTTAGTTTATGTAGCCTGTGATTATTAATATTGCTGCATTTTTGTTTAGCAAACAATTTACATTTAAAATTGTTGAATTGAATGAAAATTCTTTTACCAAGAATTGCAATCATAATAATGTATTTAACTGAATATTGAAAATGTTTGTTTACTTAGCGTATGATTAATATTAATTATTGATATATTTTTATTATTAAATGAATATAGTTTATAGCTACAGTTTCTGCATAAATTTCATTAATTTGAAATAATTTAAATTTGTGTTTGTTATAATTTGAATGAAATTATTTTTCAAATACTTAAAGAGTTACTGCCATATTCATAAAAAAATAAAGTAGGTTTGGACTGTGACAAAATTTTCATACAAAATTTTCTTAAAGTACATTTGAAGTCTACTTTAATTTTTTCTGAATAAGACTGTAATTCATAAACAGTTTTCAAATTTAACTAAGTTTTCTAAAACAAATTTTGAGATATTCAATGTCTTATTATATTTGTTATTCTAGAGTATATTTTTAGTTACTTTTTACATTACCCTGCTTTTTTTAGCTTATGAAAATAAGCCGTTTTGTGTGCTCTTCATTGCTTATTCGCTGTTGACAGCTGTTAACAATATCCTTATTTTCTAACATTTTGAAGTGAAATCGAAGAAAACAGCAGCAACGAAATATATATTTCAAATAGTTTTAAATGTTATAGCAGACAACTTAGACTCGTACTTAAGGTGACAGTTATGCAACAAAGGTCATAAAAAGTCATAGTCTCGTCTATTGTCTCATCTATTATCTCGTCTATAGTTTCGTTTCTAGTATTTTCTATAGTCTCGTCTATTCTCTCGTCTATTGTCTCGTGTATTCTCTCATCTATAGTCTCTTCGATTGCCTCGTTTATTGTCCCGTCGATTGCCTCGTCTATAGTCTATATAGTGTCTAGTCTATTGTTTCGTTTATAGTCTCGTCTATAAACTCGTTCCTATTCTAGTCTCCAAGTCTCTCGTCTATAGTCTAGTAGCTAGATATTACACCAAGCATCCAGAATGTATGTTTTGTAAGCAAGTGGAAAAGGCCAATCCAAACAATGTAAAGGACAGTCGAAGATATCCTGTCTTTAAAAATGCACTTTACAAAATGAAAAAATTAGACTAGTGAAACTAAATCTCAGCCACTGTCAGCCGGCACCAGATCTGGTTTCACAGATTATCTGCGAAACTCGTGTTGATGTCGCCACTATATACGAGTTAAAAAAGATCATAAAAAATTCATAGTCTCGTCTTTTTTCTTGTCTATTGTTTCGTTACAAATCTCATTTCTTTGCAAAATAAAAAAAATTAGACTAGTGTAACTAAAGGTCAGCCACAATCAGGCGGCACAACAGCTGCATTTAGAGATTATTTGCATAACTTATGTTAACGTGGCCACTAGTAGCGAGAAATCTAGGGATATGGACATAACTGTATGGGCACAGGATTCATTTGGTGAAGCAGCTATTTGGGTATGCGAAAGCAGCGCTATAGAGGAGATATCTGAGCAATCAGAAGACGGTTTCATAACAGATAAAACACTTAAACCTGCTATGTTTTTCCTAGTGCAACAACTGTTCAGTTAGAGCAGATGCTTTATTCATTTGCTAATAGACTCGGATCATCAAAATGTCAATATTATTGCGGGTGACTTTAATGCATGTGCCAGAAAACAAATTTTACATGCAATGTTAGAGAATGTACTTCAGTTGTCGATCCAACATGCATGAGTAGTTCCCTAGCTAGAGTTACGGAGTGGACAGTCGGCGAACAATACACTCACAAAAATTATGCACTGGATAGGCAAAGCCCTTCACATTGACAATAAGAAACATCGAATATAAACGAATGTTTTTCATATAAAAACTAATGCTGCAATTAATTTGCACTCAGAGCTCTATTATGTAAAGACGAGCACCCGTTTTGTGCTCAATATTAAGACAAATGTCGTGAACTTTGTTGGCTGCCCTACTAAGAAACTTGACTAAGCAAATAGTGACTTGAAAACTAGTGTCGTCCCCACTCTCATCACTTGTCTCGTATCTAGTTTTATCTAAAGACTCGTCTATAGTCTCATTCATTGTCACGTCTCCAGTCTTGTCAATAATCTCGTCTACCGTATATTCCCTATTCTCGTATCCAGTCGCATGTCTAGTCTAGTATCTGGTCTCTAGTTTTGCCTGAAGTCTCGCCTATAGTCTCCTTTATTGTCTCGTTAATAATCTCGTCTACAGTATATTCTCTATGCTCGTATCCAGTCGTTTCTCTAGTCTAGTCTCTGGTTTCTAGTTTTACCTTAAGTCTCATCTATAGTCTAATCAAGAGTCTTGTCTTTAGTCGAGGTAACAGTACATTTGAGGCTATGTTTTTTTTTTAAATTGAAATTCTCGGAATATTTTCTCGTTATGTTTTTTAAACAGCCCCTTAAACTATATATAACTATTATACAAACTCCTGCCTAAAATTTGTCTATGTTCTTGATTTGCACATTAAATTGTGTGTGAGTTGTACTCTTGTATTTGTACGTTTTCATATTGGTTTAAAATTAAAAATTAGTTCATTATTTTCCTTTCCCAACACAACTGACTGAACCGGAAGTAAGCGGTGTTTTCAAAAGGAAATAAAACAAAAACTTTAAATGTGTGGTTATTTTATAAATACCCGCTAGCAAAAACTAAGCAAATATCTGGTTTCTAAACCAGAACTGTGTGCACAAAACGGCAGTAAAAGTTAAATTAGAAACATTAGATTCATGACCAAATATTTGAGAAGCGTTTAGCAGTTTTGAAAATTATACTATTCGTTATTACAAGTGACTGTGATTTAGGATGGAGAAAAAACTTTAGCTAGATGGTTCCGCTTAAAGTAGAATTAAGGCATCTTAAAGAACTTAAAGAACAACATCTTGTGTCATATAACTGTTAAATATCAATTATGAGTTACAATGGACACCGATTTGAATTTAGAGAATTCCGAGGAAATTTTGATTTAGGTTACAAGTTGATTAAAACTATTTAAATTTTAACACTAGAAACGCTTTCATGTAACATAGCACATTATATTTCATTTATTTTCAAGTCCCTTTTATTGCATTTTTGTGCTTGTTTATAACTGTATACAAAAAGTTTAATCCCAGATTATTAATTGTTAAAATATGCACCCATTATCATGCCATCCACTGACAGTAACACCTTTAGCAATGCGCTGGACTCCAGTTGAGTTGCTAATAGCATGTTTTTATATATTTTTTATGTTATTCGTTATGTAGTTTTTTATTTAAGCTGTTAACAAAAAGCTGCTGTGTTTGTTAAAAGTCACCAGCTTCAAATGCTGGAATTTTTTAAAAACTAGAGTGGCTGTAGAGTGAACAAAAGAAGGTTATATTTAAGACCAGTGAACATATGAATTGGAAATATTAAAAATTTGATTATGGGTTTACTGGGGCATAACTTAACACTTGTGCAGAAACACACACACTAATTTAATATTTTTCAAATTTCAAAATCTATTTTTAAATGTTTATGAGTTTTATTGACATTTATTTATTTAATTTATGCATGAAATTCATTATTTGCTTCAAAAATATGTTTTTCATAACAAGTTATTAAAAAAAATGGCATGTGTGGTTTTCCACACATATGAAATTTTTACATATCTTGCTTTAGAAACAGTATTCGTTTGTTAAATGCTTAACTGCTGTATCATGTAAACATAAACAGTTTGTTTGTAGACTTTTAAGCTTGTGTGGTAAAACACACAAGTGATCCTTATTAATTTTATTAACTTTAATTTAGTGCCAAAAATGCATTAATTATTTTAAAAATATGTTTTTCATAACAAGTTATTAAAAAAAATGGCATGTGTGGTTTTCCACACATAGGAAATTTTTACATATCTTGCTTTAGAAACAGTATTTGTTTGTTAAATGCTAAATTTATGTAGCACGTAAACACAACTACACAATTTGTTTGCACACAATCAAACTTGTGTTTAGTATTTTTCATAAAATAAAAAAAAAAATTGAGCTTTAAGAATTTCCTTAACATCAATTTAATGCAAAAAATGAATTCATTTTTTTTAAAAATATATTTTTCATAACAAGATGTAAAAAAAATTTGAATGTGTGATTTTCCACACATATGAAATTTTTGTATATTTTACTTTAGAAACATTTTCTGTTTGTTAAATACTAAAATGCTATATCATGTAAGCACAAGCATTTGGTTTTTTTTTTCATTACTAAAAAATTGTTTGTTGGTTTATTGTCTCTTTCGGTATACATGGTGTTTTTTTAACTGTTACTCCTTTTTTTTAGCCATTTTGTTGTTATACTATTTGTTTTGTTATTATGTTAACATAAATTTACATAAAAATGTTACCTCTATAAGCTCTTACTCACAAAATATACGATTTTTTTA
Organism: Bellardia bayeri; assembly: GCA_950370525.1. Classification (NCBI taxonomy): domain Eukaryota; kingdom Metazoa; phylum Arthropoda; class Insecta; order Diptera; family Calliphoridae; genus Bellardia; species Bellardia bayeri. Next base: position 10,511,281 of record OX493266.1, on the reverse strand, counting down.
TATAACCAGGGCTTTCAACAGCAACTTCCTGTTGCCAGTTTTTTTAAGATGTGTTTTTTGCTATAAAATGTACTATCTTTAGTTATAATGTTTTTCCGTTGTGAATTATAGGGTGTAGATAGATGTATGTTTATGTGTGCTCTCTGTGTATTTTGTTAAGTAGTATTATATGCTGTAATATTTTTGTATTTGTGTGTGTTGTGCTGTTGTGATAACTAAGTCGTGTTTGGTGAAGGGTATTTGTTGCAAATGAATGCTGAGTTTTGTTATGTTGTAGGACTTGTTTTGTAATATTTTGTTTTACTTTTGTGAAGCAATTATATTTTTAATTGGCTGGTAATTGTTGGTAGCTTGTTTGGGGTTGGTAGGAAGTAGTTCAGTATTCAGTAATAAAGTATCTTTGTTTTATTTGTAAAACCCAGAAATATTTATAATGCTAGAAAATGTAGGTTCTTTATTTATTACTTAATGAAGGAACTAGGCTGTCACATATTTAATTTCTTTCAAAACTCCAAAAACAATTAATTTGAAGCTTCATTTGTTTCAATTAAATTCAAGCAATTTGAATTCAAGTTTTTTCATATAAAACTCATTTTAAATTCTTTAAATATGTAAGTAATTAAAATAGTTAACTTATGTCTGGCTATATTGTTGAATTTATAATAGTGTAAATGTTTGTTTGTTTGTTTAATATTTCATATAAATTAATACATTCCCAGGTAGGTATTTAAAATAAATGTGTTAAGTATTAACACATTTGTTGCTCTAATCCTTGGTGTCTGTACTGTGTGTAATTTGTAGTAGTTTTTTTTTTGTATAAAACCACAACAATTTTCACTTAAAATTAAATAAAATTGTGTAGGCATTTTAATTATATGAAAATAGTGTTGGCTGGTTTTATATGCTGATGATATTTAAGAAATATTTAATGAAAAACTCAATAACTGAAGCTGTTATAAAGCCTATTGTTGGCACAAGGAAAGTAGTAATTTAAATTGTTAAATAGCTAAAATTTAGCTGAATTAACATGAGCATTAAAGGAGTATTGTTAGATATAATTCATTCTGTAAGATTTTTAGAATTCAATTATTACTGCGTTTTTCTTTCTTAACCATTTTTTAAAAAATGCTGGCTAAATGCCTCCACACTTGTTGCTTGCATTCTTTTTATTATATCCTTTTATTTTATTTAATACAAAAAAAATTGTATTTAAGTTAGTTTTACTTTGTTTAACCATTTAGCAGTAGCATCAACTACTAAAGAGTAAATTTAAAAAAAACTAAAACACAAGTGCTTGCAGCAGCTGCTTTTTCTTCTAACAACAGCCAAATAGCTGAGGAGTTTGTTTCAAGGACTTATTCTATTTGTAGCAGCCACTGAAACTATTTGCATTTTTTGTCTACAGCTCCTGAAAAGCTAATACTCTGTTAGAAATGAAGACACATAACGAATATAAACAGAATTTTTAAGATTTGCTTGAAATGTTTGAAATAGACCAACAAAAATTACAGAAATAATCATTACTATAATTTGTTTAAAAATTTATTTTTCTTTTTTCTGTTGAGTTTTTAATTAATATGAATTAAATATTACGTATACGTATTTTTTAAATTACTTACAAATGCTTGACAAATCTTAGAAATTATGAAATTATTTTTTTTTTATATATATTTAAGAAACGAAATTTAAAATTTTTTTACGATTTCAGGAATTTTTAAAAATAGTAGTAGAAAAGGTACTTTTTTGATTTTCTGTAAAATGAGCTAATTTTTTATAAAATTTTAGTTTTTCTTTATTTAGGAAACGAAACTTATAATTTTTACACGCTGTCAGGATTTTTAAAAATAGTAGTAGAAAAAGTGCTTTTTTATTTTCATTGAAATGTTAAGATTTAAACAAAGTTTTTTTTGTTTTTTACCTTTATGTTGGATAATTATAAAAATCTATATATTTCTAGTTCAATTAAATAAGTTTTTAAAATAGTAGTAGAAAAATTACTTAATAATTTGCTTTAATATGAACTATTTTTTACAAGATTTTATTGTTTCTTTGTACATATAAGAAATTTAATTTAGAGAATTTCTAAACTTTTTTACCATTTAAATAATTTTTTAAATAGTAGTAGAAATAGTACCTTTTTTTAATTATCTATTTTTAGAAAAAAAAAATTTTTTTCTTTATTTAGGAAACGAAATTTTCAAATTTTAAAAGATTTCAGGTAAGCTTAAAAATAGTAGTAGCAAAAAAAACCTTTTCATTTTGATAGAAATGTTAAGATTTATGCAAAATTTTTTTGTTTTCTTTATTTCAATCTGGTACATTTAATGAATTTTTGAAAATAGTAGTAGAAAAAGTAGTTTTTTATTTTCTTTGAAATGAGCTTATTTTTTATAAAAATTTATTTATTCTTTATTTAAACAACAAAATTTATAACTTTCAAAAATTTTAAATATTAATGAATATTCTAAAAAGTAGTAGAAATAGTAACGGCTAATTTTTTAAAAAATTTTATTTGTCCTTTCGTTCGGAAGCGAAATTTATAAATTTTACATGATTTCAGGAATTTTTAAAAATAGTAGTACTCTTTCATTTTGATAGAAATGTTAAGATTTATGCAAAAATATTTTGTGTTCTTTATTCGAATTTCAGGTTCATTTATTAAATTTTTGAAAATAGTAGTAGAAAAAGTACTTTTTTATGTTCTTTCAAATGAGTAAATTTTTTTTTACAAAGTTTAATTTTTTTGTTATAAAAAAAACAAATTTTTTTAATAAATGCTGGACAAATCGTAGCAATTATGGAATATTAAAAGGGCAGCCTAGAAAGCAATGAAACAAAAACCGCTTTAAAATATAATAAAAAAAAATTGGTCTTAAATTTAAAATTTTTTTAAACATGTTACTGGGTTATGTTTATTTATTCCAAACTAAAACTATTTATTCTAATCTGTGTTGTTGGAATGTTTCAGTATATTGTATATATTTATTTTCTATTCTATTACCAGTTTTTCTTTTCTTTTATATATTTGTTTAATCTGAGTAAAATCATTGCATTGTTATTTTAATAGTTTACAAAATGAAAGGCAGCAAAACACAATACTACATAATATCTTACAACAAGTAAATAGAAAATTATTTACGAGATATAACATAGTAATATAAAACTCTAGCAATAGATTACACATGTTTAGATATATTTGTAACTCTAATGATATTTGCTAAAAAGAAAACAGCAGTAAAACAAGGCTCATATAACAATACATGCCTGAAGGTTGTAAAGAAATAATTGTTGAAATTTAAGTTGCAAGTTATAAGAGCTTAAAGTTTTAAATAAAAGACTATCCAAAATTTGAAATTCAGAATTCAACATATACAATAAATTGTTTAAGAAATTTTAAAAGTATTTTTTTCTACTAGGCACTATTCAAAAATAGCTTTTAAATGTTCTTTAAAAGAAATTTTTTCTAATTTAACATACCTAAACGATTAAATTCTTCCAAAATAACAAGAGCTCTTTCTACTACTATTTTAAAATATCCTTAAATCACATAAATCCTGAAATCGTGTAGATTTTATACATTTCATTTCCTAACTAAAGAAAAAAATTAAAATTTTATACTAAATTACTTCATTTTAAATAAAATTCAAAAAGTATTTTTTCTACTACAATTTGGTTTGTCAAATAAAGAAAAAAATTAGCTAATTTTAAAGAAAATTAAAAAAGTACTTTTTCTACTAATATTTTAGAAAATATCTGAAATAATGTAAAATTTATAAATTTCATTTCCCATATAAAGAAACAAATAGAATTTTAAAAACTTTACTCATTTTAAAGAAAATTTAAAAAAGTACTTTTTCTACTACTATTTTAGAAAATTCCAGAAATCGTGTAAAATTTATAAATTTGGTTTCCTAAATAAGTAACAAATAAAATTTTGTAAAAATTAGCTCATTTTAAAGAAAATTAAAAAAAGTACTATTTCTACTACTATTTTAGAAAATTCTTGAAATAATGTAAAATTTATAAATTTCGTTTTCCAAAGTGGTGTATGTGGTTAGAACGCAAAGAATTCTGATGAGAGAAAGTGGTGTTTCTCGAAACATATGAAAATTCAACAACCCAGGTTCGAATCCCAGTCAAGAAAAATTATCAAAAAAACAATTTTTAATAATAAAATTTTGCAAGTTGTAATTCTTAACTTCCGTAAAAATAATTTAATGAAAATTAAATTTAATGAACTCAAGCCTGACTAAAATTATCAAGAAGTAAAATTAAATTTTAAAAAATTTACTCATTTTAAAGAAAATTCAAAAAAGTACTTTTTCTACTACTACTTAGAAAAAACATTTAGTTAACTTTAAATCATAGATTTTTATAATTAGCTTCTTGAAATAAAGAAAACGAAATAATTTTGTATAAATATTAACATTTCTATCAAACTGAAAAAGTACTATTTCTTCTACTTTTTAAAAAAAGTCTTTAAAAGATAAAAAAATTTAGAAATTTTGCAATTTTTTTTCTTATTTAAAATAAAGAAACAATAAAATTTTGTAAAAAATTAGCTCAAATTAAAAATTTTAAAAATTTCTTCAACCGAACTAGAAACTATGGATTTTTATAAATATCTAACATAAATGTAAAAAACCAGAAAATTAACATTTCTGCGAAAATAAAAGAGAACTGTTGCTACTACTATTTTTAAAACTTCCTTCTTATACAAAGAAAAGACAAAATTTTGTAAAAAAAAAATTAACTCATTTCAAAGAAAATAAAAAAGTAATATTTCTACTACTATTTTAAAAAATTCTTCAACTAATATGTTTTTGAAAAAGAAACACTTTTTAACCATTTGTACGATTTTCACAAAAATATAGAAGTATAATTTTTCAACCTGTACGTATGATTATTATGTATTTTTGAAATTCCTTTTGAATAACAATCATACGCCTATTTAGTATTTTCAGTATTATTTAAAAATTTATTTAAAATTTTGACTTTAATTAAAATTTAATAGACATTTTCTCTTATACGATTTACTGCTATTTCATTTATCTAATGAAATAGTTAATTTCCTTTTAACTGTTTTTTATAAACCATTTTAAACACTTCAAACACTTCAGTTTTATATTTATAGATAATTTATTTAACATTCTACTTTTAATTACTTTCAGTAGTAATAAAACTATTATTTAACATTTCAGTGTATTTTTTTAAAAGCAATTAAGCACAATCAAAGTTATTGGGGCATGATTAACTTAGTTTTAAGCGTAAAGATTTTATAGTAATAATTTTAAAATTTCTTTAAATAGAAGTTTAAGTAGGAATAGTCTAAAACAGCTTGCAGAAATATAAGTCAATTAAAAATAAGAGACTAAGAAATTAAAAAAAAATAAACTTAAAGTTTTGCTAATTCACATGATTTCATAAAAACTCATTAATCTATTTAAGAGTTTTGTGTAAAAAAATTGTAGTTTCCTTTTTATTGCTTTGAAATAATTTCACTTTTACTTAAAACCCATCCTTTTTGTGAAACATTGTTTTAATTTTCTTGATTTTTCACTGCTGAAATTTGTCAACTACCTTCATTTATCTTTTCATTGTATTGCCAAATTTAAGAAATAAAAAAGTAATCTCAAGTAAAGGCCCATTAATCTCAGTGTCATATCAGTGTTGTCTGTCAAGAATCTAACAATTTACAAGCATGTTGTCAGTGTCTAAAACATACACTAACAGACAACTAGTCACTTGAACACACATGACATACACATACAACTAGACAATGCACAATGCGGCAGCTATAAAAATAAGATGGAGTAAATTTCTAAATTGTTAAAGAAGAGATTAACTTGATTTAATAAATTTTTTTAAAATAGTAGTAGAAAAAATATTTTTTTAATTATCTCTAAAATCAATAAATTTCGTCAAAATTTAAATTTTTTACATTAAAGAAATCAAATTAAAAGAAATGATAAATTGTTTGTGCTTTAATGAATTTAGTAAAATAGTAGTAGAAAAAGAAATTTTTTATTTTCTTTGAAATGTTAAGATTTGAGCAAAATTTTTTTGTTTTCTATATCTAAGTAAAATGAATATAAAAATCAATAATTTCTAGTTAAATGAAGTAATAGTAGCGAAATTTTGTTGCTTATTACATTTAAGTTAAATAATTACAAAAATATATAATTTATAGTTCAGTTAAAGAACTTTTTAAAATTGTAGTAGAAATAGTACTTTTATAATTTGCTGAAATATGAGCTAATTTTTTTACAAAATTTTATTGTTTCTTTATATAAAAAGAGAAATTTATAAAATTCCTAAATTTGTATAAGATATAAAGATTTTTAAAAAAAGTAGCAGAAAAAGTACTTTTTTCATTTTCTTTAAAATAAACTAATTTATTACAAAACTTAATTTTTTCTTTATCTAGGCAATGAAAATTAAAAATTTTACACGATTTCAGGAATTTTCTAAAATAGTAGTAGAAAAAGTACTTTTTTAATTATATTTAAATTAACTAAGTTTTTATAAAATTTTATTTTTTCTAATTTGGGAAATGAAATTTATAAAATGTACACGATTTCTGGAATTTTAAAAAATAGTAGTGGAAAAACTACTTTTTGTAATTTCCATAGAATAATTATTATTTCATAATTGAACTGTTAATTTTTACTTTCCTTTAAAATGAACTAATTTATTACAAAAAATAGTAGAAGAAAAAGTACTTTTTTAATTATTCTTAATATGAGCTAATTTTTATAAAATTTTATTTTTCAATATTTTGAAATGGAATTTTCTAAAATAGTAGTAGAAAAAGTACTTTTTTAATTTTCTTAAAAAAGAGTTTTTTTTATAAAATTTTATTTTATTAGAAAACGAAATTTATTATTATTATAGAAAACGAAATTTATTATTTTACACGATTTTTGAAATTTTTAAAAATAGTAGTAGAAAAAGTAATTTTTTTAATTTTTCATTGATATATTAAGATTTGAGCAAAGTTTTTTTGTTTTCTACATTTAAGTTGTATAATTATAAAAAACCATAATTTAACGTTTATTTGTTGTATTTTCTAAAATAGTAGTAGAAAAAGTACTTTTTTAATGTTAGTTTTGTTAGATATTGTAAATTTATGTTTTCAAATGCACGAATGCTCTTTGTATTTTATAAATTCTAAGAAATTTAAGTGTGGAACATTAAACAGTCTATAGTTTTTAAAATGCTTTTGCTGCAATAAAACATTTAAAAATATACATATTTCAATTTGTTTAACTACTATTATTGTTTTAAATTACCTTTTCAACAGTTTATCAGGCTGGCTTAACTATCCACAAAATGCTGCGGCATTCTTGTTATAAACAGTTAAAGTTTCAATAGTAAAAATATCAGGGCAATATATTTAAATAATTAAGCAGAGTAAAATACAGCGTATTAATTACCCATATATACAAGGCGTATGAGTGTTTTATAATGCGTTTATTAAATAAATAATAATTATACGTCCTGATGAACTTCATTATCTGTTAACGAAGGTTTTTAGCAAAATACTAAACATATTTATGGATTTTTTTATAAAAACTATTTCGATATTTATTTATAAAAGAGTGTTTTCTTCAAATAAAACATTTAACTAAATTCATTCTTAAAATTTGTTTAAATTTTATACTTTATTTAAACTTCCCTGGTTTAAGTGCGTTTACAATTCCATTACATTATCAATATTAACTGTTGCTTTTTTATAATTTATTTATTTTATACAAAAACAAAAATATATATAAAAAACAGGGAATATGAGCAGTTGATTAACCAAGCCATATTGCAGCCATGAATGTTTTTGTCATTGATGTCTGCATTATTGTCTTCATATGGTTTGTAATGGAAAAAAACCCTGGTCAGTTTAAATTTTAATTACAAACCAGGAAGAGGTTAACATGAGCAGATGTATATAATTGATTTAAAAGCTTAAATTTATGTAGCTACAGGCAATAAACAACAGGTACTTTAAAATAATTTTAAATATAATAAAGTATAAGCAAATTTATAGAATAAAGTGAAAAAAAAACTTTATATAAATTGATGCAAATGAATATAGTAAAGGCAACTAAAGTGTAACAATCCATTTTGATATTTTTATATGGTTTAAACTTTTCAACTTTCACAAACAAATGCCGATTTTTTGTACATTTCCGTTAATTTTGCAATTTTATGCTTGAAACATATAACTGTGTTAAACAGTTTCTTATAGATACACTTTTTGCTACCTTAACACAATAACCTTTAATTTTATGACTGCTATTACTACTCCCCTGAGCAGTCTTTGCCACAACCTTAATTGACACTCATACATGATATTGTCCTGTCAGGGTCACATAATGAAATTTTCTTTGATTTTCCCCTTTTTGGTTTTCTTGCAATTACTTTTGCCGTTTCCCTTGACCTAGTTTCCCTTTTATTTGAGTTCAGTAAAATTCCTTTGAAACATAAGGTATAGTAGTCGAATTTCAATTGGCAATTAAATGAACGTTTAGAGGCAGGAAAAAATAAAAAATGTTTTCATAAAAATATATTGAAAACCCTTACAACTTATTCTTTGTACATATTTATATAGACATGAGTGCTTTACATATTTTAAATTAATTCATTAAATTTCTGTTTAAATTTAAAATTATTGTTATCTGAAATTATTTATTTATTTGCACAAATAAATTTTTGTATTGTGTTTATTTGCTTTTATTTAAACACATTATCATGGCATTAATTATGTTGCATCATATTTATTTTAATTGATTTAAACTTAGTATGTCTATCAATTTTCAACTAATAAATTCTATTGCCAGTCAAGTATAAACATAAATTAATGTTGATATTTGATATGATATAAAATAAAACAGAAATAAATGGCATTATATTGAATTTTATAGTTTTTCCAAAATGGAATGGAAATTGTTGTAATAATAATCTATGAAATATTTATTATAAAATGACAATGTAAGACTTCAAACAAAATTTACAAAGATTAGAAACAAGACTTGAGACAAGACTATAGGATAGGACTAGAAAAAAGACTAAAGACAAGACAAGACCAGAAACAAGATTAAAGACAAGACTACAGCGAAATTATAGAGACAAGAATAAAGACAAGAACAGAAACAAGACTAGAGACCAAACTGAAGACATTATTTAAGACAACAAGACTAGTGACAAGACTACAGATGAGAATACAAACGAATATTGACTTGATTAGAGGCGAGCCAATAGATTAAACTATAGATGAGTCTGTAGAAGAGGCCATAGTAAATGCTACAGACTAAACCATTATATTGACTAAAGTAGCTACAAGACTATAGATGATACTGAGAACGAAATTACAGAAGGCCATATAAATAACACTATAGCTGACGCTAAACACCAAATTGTAGGACAGGCTATAAATCAAACTATAAAGCAGGCTGTAAGCCAGGCTATAGCTAACTATTTTGCTCTACTATAGAAGATTTTTTAGAGCACACATTAATAAAATTAACCCATATGAAACTTAAAGTTATTCAAATGACTTAGTTTGGACTGTAAACTCCTACACGACAAAGATATTCTAAAGTCCATCTGGTGTTATGGTATTCAGCTATGGAGCACTGCCTCAGCCACCAATATAGAGAAAATTCAAAGATCCAAAAACGAAATTCTGCCAACACTCACGGCAAAAAGAATTAATAATACGCAACTTTGAGACACATTATTAATAGTTTGTATTGAGTTTTAATACCATTTATGTTTTGTAATATTATTTGACCTAAAACTTTCTTACCACACTAATGAAGCACGTTATAATATTTCTGCCAGCTTTACTACAATTCAATAATAAGATCACTTACAAAAGAGAGTAAAGGAAACTGTAAAATAGTCTAAAACACTTATGCTGTAAAAAGGAAACTATGAAAAACACAAACACATATTGTCCTTAAACGAAAAGAAGAAACCATAAAATCGTTTTTAAAAAGACTCGTTAAGAGCTGTCATGTCAACAATAGCACAACAACAAAAAAAGGAAAATAGTAATTATGTGAAACGGAAGTTGCTATCACCGGATACAAGGAATGAAACACTCACCAAGTAAAGTCTATGACTGCTTTGAGTATACCTATATTAGAGTTTTTCTTTAAACAAAGAGTTTCAAACCAGCAACATAGAAGTTTACTTCAGAAGTAAAAAACAAAACTTTTATATTGATTTATATGCAAATAACAAGATACTTAGTCAAAACACGAAACACTAAACACGACTGGGCTATCTTAAGTAAATTATTGTGGATTAAAACACTGATTTCTATAACAGTCTTGCACGTATACTTCATCTGGCAACTCATTCCTAAGGTCAGACCTTTTTCTAGGCCAGAATTTTGATATACAAATAAATCTCACGCTAGAAATCAAGTGTTAAATGCAAATATTTAGGAAATAAAAATTAGTTTATTAAATGTCAAAAGCTAAATTTTAAGCCTTGGCTTTGGCAACAATAGCATTTGGTGTTTGTTTACAAAAATAAAATAAATTAAAATTTTCATTTCCCTTTTTAAGTATTTTAAAAACTTAAAAATTTAAACTTGTTGACATAATTCAAATCCTGCAAGTGTTGTTTTATTAAATCTCTGTTTAAATTGCCTTATTTTGTTGTAAATTCTCAAAAATTTAGAATTTTTCTTGAGTATGTTTTTTATTTAATTAATTAATATTACTCATACGTTGTGGTGTATATGGATTTTAGTGTTAATTTCAAATGCTTATAACTTTTTTTAAAATTAACATATTTTAATTATATAAACGTTTAATAATAAAGCACAGTCTAGACTTCATTCTAAAATATAGCTTAATGAAAAATAATTAGAAAGTCTTATAAATTTTTAGCTTTTTTTCAGCAAGTTGTGTAAATTTTTTTAAAATCTTTTCTTTTTTCGAAATGAGTAAAAATTTTGCTATAATTAAAATATTTTTGAGACAAATAAATTTCTAAATATAAAACAATCATTACATTTTAGCTTCTTTCTAACATGTTTGTAAAAGAGATATAGAAATCTTTAAAATTTCTTGTTGGCTTTTGAATATGAACCTCAAAGAGTAATCACTCATAGCAATATTTCTAAATTTTCTATAAAACGTATTAATATTTTACATTTTATTATTATAGTTTATTTGATTTTATATATTATCAATATTTTAGTAATTGTTCAAACTTTAGGTGTTTTTAAAAAAATTAAAATTTTTGTTTTCAATATTTCGCTACGTTTTTGCGTAGCTTTTTCAGGCAAAAATTTTTGGTTTTATAAAAAGTTTACTAGAATATAAGTAAAGCTAATTTTGTTACATTTGTTTGCTAATTTTCTTATACTTCAAGAAGTTCTTAATAAAAAAGAGACATTTATTTTTAAAATATTTTGAATTGTTTGAGCATTTTTATAAAAAGTAATTTTTGGTGATGCAAAAGACTCCTTGATTTAAAGAGCCTTACAAGCATAATGGTAGCCTTTAAATAAATAAAACTGAAGCTGATAATTTTCACAAGTCTGGTCTCCGTCTTGTCTTAGTCTTGCCTCAGTCTTGTGTCAGTCTGGTCTATCGTCTTATCTCTAGTATTATCTCCAATCCACGTCTCTAGTCTTATCTCCAATCCTCGCCTCTAGTCTCGTCTCCATTCTTATACTTATTAAATTCATTGATAAATAAAACATTTATTTAATAATCTTTTGAAATAGCTAAAGACCCCATAATGAAACTTAAATACTATAAAACCAACTAATGGTCAATAAAATGTTTGCCTTTTCTTTCTGATCCACCATAAATTCATTGATATCTTTTCAATTTAACAGCTTTATAGCTTCCTTTTTGCCACCACAAATTCTTTAATGATATTGTTGGCTTTAAATTAGTTAACCTTAAATACAATAAATACCAAATACTTCGGAAAATCAAATCTTAATCTTAATTGAATTGCTGTTTTTGTATTTTTTTTTTTTGCCTTATTTGACAGCTTTTAAAGCAATCAATATTTGTGTTTTGAAGTTATTTTTTTAATTTCAAGTGCCTTGACTTTGCCTCTTGCTTTTCAGTTACAAATGTAGCTGGCTAAACCAATTACCATACGGTGAAATGTCTCATAGCTCAATTTTATAGGCCTGTAATTCTCAATGAAATTAATTTCAAATTCAATTGAGTGCTATATGTTTAAGAAATTATCAAATTATAAGATTTTAAAAGAAAAACCAATGAAACCAGGCAATAAATAAGTTGCAAAAGTTGACTGACTGAAAACAGCAAAGATTTGCAATACAGCCATTTGAATTTGCTTGTTTTTATTTTAGACTACATTTATTAAAATTGTGTCAGTTACTCATTTTTTTATTTGCCTCTTTAAACTAGAAAACGAAATTTCCTTTACTATTTATTGACAAAACTATCTAAACAATGAGTTTCATTTATAAGTCTTCTTTCTTGGAAAAATTATTGTTTGCAATTTTCTTCAATTTTTCCTATAAGCCTATCAAACTTTAAATGCTCATAGACTACCAAACAAGTGGCAGTAGTTATTGTCCTAGCAAAGCTTTTGTGTGCTAACAAATAGTATTGCAAATAAGACATGGAAAAACTTCTCTGAATTGATTTCGAAACAATTTTTCCAATTTTTCATGTATTTACATGGCATTATTTTGCTTTTGTTGAGGTTGCTTTACAGATCAAATCCTGTGGTCTATTACAGTCTTTTTTTTTTTTTGCTGTGTTTGGTTCTTGTACTCAATTGAAATTGTTTTCTTTCATTTAGGGTTTTCTTTTGCAGCAAGTGTTTTGAATTTTTATGATGATTTGGGCTTTTATTGCTGCTACGGTTGCAATGAGTGTTTCTAGGTTGAGCAACTAAAAAAATGAAATTCAAATTGAGACAAATTTTGAACAGATAGTTTACGAAAAACTCTTGCCTACAATTTGGGTTTGGAGAAGCTGAAGAAATGCAGCCTTGTCTTAAAATTAAATTAACAGAATAAAATGAAAATTTCACTTCAAAATGTTGTGTAGTTGAATTTGATAACTATGCATTTAATAAGAAGAGACCAGGTAAAAGATTAGAGACATGACTAGAGTCAAAAATGCAGACAAAAATAGAGACATGACTAGACACAAGATTGTAGACAAAAATAGAGACATGACTGGAGACAAGACTTGGGACAAAAATAGAAGGAAAACTAGAGACAAGATTGCAGACAAAAATAGAGATATGACTGGAGACAAGACTTCGGACAAAACTAGAAGCAAAACTAGAGACAAGATTGCAGACAAAAATAGAGATATGACTGGAGACAAGACTTGAGACAAGACCAGAGAAAAGATTATTGACAAAACTAGAGACAAGAGACAAGATTGCAGACAAAAATAGAGACATGACTAGACACAAGACTTGAGACAAACTAGAGACAGGACTAGAGACAAGACCAGAGAAAAGATTATTGACAAAACTATAGACAAGAGACAAGATTGTAGACAAAAATAGAAACATGACTGGAGACAAGACTTCGGACAAAACTAGAAGCAAAACTAGAGACAAGATTGCAGACAAAAATAGAGACATGACTGGAGACAAGACTTGAGACAAACTAGAGACAGTAGTAGAGACAAGACCAGAGAAAAGATTATTGACAAAACTAGAGACAAGAGACAAGATTGCAGACAAAAATAGATATATGACTGGAGACAAGACTTGGGACAAAACTAGAGACAAGAGCGGAGAAAAGACTAGAGACAAAACTAGAGACAGGACTAAAGACAAGACTAGAAGCAAGACTGGAGAAAAGACTAGAGTCATGATTAACGATAATATTAGAGACAAGACTAGAGAAAAGTCTAGAAACTAGCATAGAGACAAGACTAGAGACAAGATAATAGACAAAACTAGGGATATGACTAGAAAATAAAATAAAGACTAGCAAATAGACTATATAATAGACTAGAAACAAGACTAGAGACGAGTTAGAAACAAGACTAGATATAGGTCTAGAAAAAAGACTGTAGAAATACTAAACACAAAACTAGAGACCAGAGAGGACAAGGCTTTTGTCAAATCTTGTATGAAATTTATGACAACTTTTCCCTAAAAAATTTATATTTAATATTTATTTTTATTTTTTTTATTGTATATTAATTTAGTTTTAGACAGTAGTCAGATCTAACAATGTGCTAAGAATGTACTGACATTGAAAAATTGTTAGCAAAAGGTAAATTTTCAATTCAGACGCCCGTAAGAATACCTTACAATGTCATTGGCACACAATTGTCACACAATGAATTTATCTATCAAACGAAATTGTCAGTTCACACGGTTGTCAGATTGTTGCATGGCAAAGATTGTCAAATTTGTTGTGAGGCATGTGTGTGTTTAAAAATTTTAAATATTGTCATGGTACAAAAAAACAGCAATTCAATGTTATCTGCATATATCCTTAAAGTAGCTAGGATAAAGACAAACTAACAAAAAACCGCCGCTATCCTTTTTTATATTCTTTAATTTAATTCTCTAACTAACAATTTTATTGGCACACAATTGTCACACAATGAATTTATCTGTCAACCGAAATTGTTTTTCCAAAATGTTATTAATGCACACTTTTGTTTGTTTATTTATGTATATATTTAGTTGCATATATAATTTCACTGACAAAGCTGCCAGTGATAGATGCACAAACTTTGCACATATGACAATTTTGTTATTGTTAGGTGTCTAATAATATTTTTGTCTTAAAATTTACTGAAAATGCTGTCTCTTACAACGTTGGCAGACAAAAATTTTAAGTTCACACGGTTGTTAAACATTTTCTGAACATTTTTCGGACAAAGTTGTAAAACCTGACAACCGTGTGTACATAGCTTTAGATACGTTTTTATTCCTTTATTGAAAGTGCGTATACTTAATATTTATTTCAGTTATTGTTAGAAATTAGCTCATAACTTTATTAGTGCTTTGAGGGGTTTTAAAGCCAATACAGCAAATGAAAGCTAAGACTTTAGGCTTTAGATATAGTATCTTAACTGAACTAATAAATATATTAAATTTTTAAATGCAATATGTAATAAAAAAAATATTTTCTAATAAAATATAATAAACTCTCATTTAATTTTAGAAAAATTGAGGCTTGTAACAGCAAATTATAGCTAATACTTTTTTTAAGTTTAATATAATAAACAAACTGCTTTGGGGAAAACAAAACTTCTTTATGAAAAATTTAAATTTTGAAAATTAAGCGACCGGTGCGTATACTTAATATTTAATTGAGATGTTAATAAGCTCTCGTTTAATTTAAAAAAATTTTAGTTTATAACAGCTAATGATAGCTAATAATTTTCAGTTCTGATTTAAAGTATAAAGTTATACTGTTTCCTAGGAAATATATTGAAAAAATTTAATTTTAAATTTTGAGAGTCCAGTGCGTATACTTAATATTTATTTCAGGTTTTATTAGGGATTAGCTTATAACTTTATTACTAATTTAAGGAATTTCAAACTTAATACAGCAAATGAAAGCTAATACTTTAGGCTTTACATATGATGCTTAAACAGAACTACAAAATGCATTAAACTTTAAAATTAAATACGCAATAAAATATATTTTCTAATAATAAAGTAAATGTACAATGAACTCTCATTTAATTTCAGAAAAATATTGGTTTGTTACTGCAAAATATAGATAATACTTTTTAGTTTTGATTTAAAGTATAAAGTTATATAAATTTCTAGGTACTATATTGAAAAAATTAAATTTTAAGTTTTGAGAGTCCAGTGCGTATACTTAATATTTATTTCAGGTGTTATTAGGGATTAGCTTATAACTTTGTTACTAATTTAAGGAATTTCAAACTTAATACAGCAAATTAAAGCTAGGACTTTAGACTATAAATGTACTAACTAAACTGCATTAGTAAGCTTAATAAATTTCCATGATAAATAAAATTAACTAAGTTAATCCTAAGAAAATTTGTTTTTTAAATACAGCTAAAATTGTTGATGGAAATTTTTTCCGTTATCAAATCATAATTTTATACAAATTAGTTTTTAATGTAAATTCCGTATATATTTTGTATATTTCTATGTATATTTATATAGTTTTTATTTCACTCGTTTCTTGCTAGCTTAATAAACTGTCCCATTTTTATTTAAAAAAAAATTTTAAACAAAAAATACATTTGCTTTTCTTTTTATGTATTACAATTGCTACAATATTTATTTACACTTATATGTATGTATATATATATATACATGTTTTATATTATTGTTGTTAACAAATCTATTGAAATGACTGCAGAAAAAGTTCAATACATTTTTAATTCATACGAAAATTACTTCAGGGGAATTGCTTTTTAGATTTGTTAATGAAAATCAACTATGTCATGTACTAAAAGCAAAAAAAGCTTAATTTTTAATTAAAAATTGATTATAATTTCTGCAACTAATTAAAAATATTTCATTAAATCATTGATTATTCATAGTATATAGAAACATATTTAAACAGCTTTGAAAAAACATTTACATTGTTTAAAAACTGTAGTTAGTTTTTTAATATGATAATTGGTTTAATAAAGATTTACATATGTAAAGCATGGGAGGGCGTTTTAACCATTTGGATGATTTTCATAGTTTTTGCTTATCTTGAAAGCACGGGGAAGTAGGAAGACTGTCTGGAAAAATAGAATTTTTTACAAACCAATAAATTTAACTAGTTTGAAGGACAAACCCTGCTATTTGTTACTCAGTATATGTCTTGATCATTGCTAACGTTTTTATTCTGAATGGCGGGTTTTTAAATCTACTTTTGTCAAACTGAAGCTTGAGTAAAATAAGTTTTTTAGGTACCTCACTTCAGTAAACTAATGTTTTAGAAATTTAAAACAAATACAAGCTTTATTGTCATTAGTATAAAAACTATTTTAAATTGCAACAGAAATTAAATAACTGATATGCAGATAAATAACAAAAAATAAATAAATAAAACAAATAGTAAATTAACTAATAATAAAGTCATAAAAACAATAAGAAGAGACCCAGTAAAATGATGATAAATTTAGTTAACTTTTAGCTTATATTGAAATGAAGCTTTTTAGCAAAACTTTTAGTTTCTTAACGACAAATATGATTCAGACTAACAACAACTTGATAGTTGCATATGATAACCGCAATCATATTAATATTATTGCCAGTTTTATTATAGTTACTATTATCATTCATATGATACTGGCAACCACAATAGGTTACATTTACGTTTTACATGATTGCTGCTATCAACTAAATAAGACCAGTGACCATAATATTGTTAAAGATAAATGATCATTGGATATTTTATGAAATTGTTAGGTTTTATGCATATCATTTCTCGTCATATCTAATTCTTAACATAATAAGAGAGACATTGGCCAAATAATTTAAGCTGGATAAATCCAACATTTTCAAGACTAACTTTTGCTTTTTAAATTTCCTTCTTCCGTTTAATTTACATAAATTTTTCCACTAATAATTGTGCTGGGTTACATTTTCCAAAAAAAAAAAACCTAACAAATTAAATATGTTTTCTATATAATTAATGATTATTTTAACAATTGAGCATAATTAGTTAATTTAGTTTAGTGTAGCAATTAACCAACCAAATGAACAAAAAATAAACACAATGACCTAAAACTAACTATGAAGAGGAAAATTAAAAGAAAAAAAACAATAAGCTGATTAAATACAGCTCAAAATTAGTAACGAGTGCTTAGAGAATATGGTTCAGAAAAGGTTTGAAGCGGTAAGTTTTTAATGTATGGAAAAAATTGTAGAGCTGAGAGCTTGAATTAATTTCTAATATGAATTTAATTATTTTTTGAAAAAATTTTCTATAATTTTCCTTGTCTCTGGTTTTTTCTTCAGTAATGTCTCAATCTTGTCTTAGTCTCAGTCTTTTCTCCGTCTTGTCTCACTCGTGTCTCAGTCATATCTCAGTTTTGTCTTAGTCTTGTCTCAGTCAACGTTTTTTGTCTTGTCTTGGTCTTGTGTCAGTATTGTCTTTAGTCTTGTAACTTGTCTTGTCTCTAGTCTTGGCTCTAGTTTTATCTAGTTCTATATGTAATCCTCATCTCAGTCTTGTCTTAGGTTTGTCTCAGTCCTGTCTCAGATTTGTCTCAGTCAATGTTTTTAGTCTTGTCTTGGTCTTGTGTCAGTATTGTCTTTAGTCTTGCCTCTAGTCTTGTATCTTGCCTTGTCTCTAGTCTTAACTAGTTCTATTCCTAATCCTCGTCTCAGTCTTGTCTTAGTTTTGTCTCAGACGTGTCTTAATTTCGTCTCAGTCTTGTCTCAGTTGTGTCTCAGTTGTACTCAGTCAATGTTTTTTATCTGGGCTTGGTCTTATTTCAGTATTGTCTTTAGTCTTGTCTCAGTCTTGTTACAGTTTTGTCTCAGTGTAGTGGTTTTAATTTGTCTTGGTGTTGTTTTAGTGTTGCCTTAGTCTCAGTCTCGTCTTAGTCATGTTTCTAATCTTGGCTCTAGTTTTGTCTCAGTCTTGTTACAGTTTTGTCTCAGTCAGTGTTTTTAGTATTGTCTTGATTTTGTATTAGTGTTATCTCAGTCTCAGTCTTGTCTCTGGTCTTGTCTCAGTCTTGTCTCTGGTCTTGTCTCAGTCTTGTCTCTAGTCTTGTCTTTAGTCTTGTCTCTAGTCTTGTGTGAGTCTAGTCTTAGTCTTGTCTCTGATGTGTTTTTAGCCTTGTCTCTGGTCTTTATTTGAGTATATGAGTATATCGTCTTTACCTGTCTCTATCCTCTTCTCTAGTCTCGTCACCAATCTCGTCTCTACTGTATTCTCCAATCTGACAATCCATAAATTCATTGATAAATAAAACATTTATTTAATAATCTTTTTAAATAACTAAAGACCCCATAATGAAACTTAAATACTATAAAACCAACTAATGGTCAATAAAATGTTTGCCTTTTCTTTCTG
The DNA here is from genome assembly GCA_950370525.1 of Bellardia bayeri. NCBI lineage: Eukaryota > Metazoa > Arthropoda > Insecta > Diptera > Calliphoridae > Bellardia > Bellardia bayeri. The sequence continues at coordinate 10,492,284 of OX493266.1, read as the reverse complement.
ATGCCTCATAAATTCATTGATATCTTTTCAATTTAAAAGCTTTATAGCTTCCTTTTTGCCACCACAAATTCTTTAATGATATTGTTGGCTTTAAATTAGTTAACCTTAAATACAATAAATACCAAATAATCCGGAAAAATAAATCTTAATCTCAATTGTATTTCAGTATTGTATTTTGTATTATGCCTTAGTTCTTTATAATTGTTAAAGCAATCAATATTTATGTTCTGAAGTTATTCTGTTTAGTTTATATGTTGTTTCTGTGTGACTGGCTTTTCAGTTACAAATGTAGCTGGCTAAACAAATCATCAAACGATGAAATGTCTCTTAATTCAATTTTATAAGCCGGTAATTTGTAATGAAATTAATTTATTTTGCTGCAGAAATGTAAGACATTAAATTTGTTGAAAGTGATGTATGTTTAACAAACGATTAAATGATGAGGAGTTTAAAGGAAAACCAAAGAAGTGTTTAAATGCACAAGAGGAAACAGGAAACAGGAAACAGCAGAGATTTTAAAATAAGTGACAGATGATTGAGAGAGCTCATTAGATTTATTTTTGGCTGATTTGTTTATATTTAGGTATATTTTAACAAATTAATAAGAAATATCTTTATTGTTAGTAAATTACACAAGGCAATTCTTTAAACTAAGATTAGCTTCGTACTCTCGAATAAAAATACGAAGAATTGTGCTGTGTGACACCAAAGAAATTTCAAGAAAAAAAATTATATCAATCTTTTCACTAAAAATTTCTTCGTGTAAATTAAGACTTATATATTTTCAGTTGAGTTGCTTAATATGCAAAAATTTAAATAAAATTACCCAATTTTGTGTACAACATTTAGCGTATTATTAAGCTTTTTTAAAGTTTCCTCTGATGCACTTTTCATTATTGTATTTAACATGCAACACAACAATCTCTCCCATATCTGTCTCGTGTGTTACATATTTTATTCAAATTTGCCAGTGTATCACAACAAACCGCATCACACGACAACCAGAAACATTCTCATCTACATTTTCAGACATCCTTATACAATGTTGTAATAAATAAAACAGAAACTCTAAAAACAAAACAGTCAACATTCATCAATCATTTTGTGGGAAGTCTAAAAATAATTCATTTTATTTTAGCTTTAGTTTTAACATGTTTAAAATTTGTTAAACAAATTGCTGTGACATTAATTCATTGGTCTGGTTTGTTAGAACAGTTTATATAATTTATTTTAATTTATGGGGTGTAAACAAAATAAATCCATAAATTGAAATTTTAAATTTAATCAGCAGGTCTTAAAGAAAAGTTTAAATCAATTCAAATAATAACTCCTAATACTTTTGGCCATGTACATGTAGGAATGAATTAGAATAAGACATATGACAGCGGTAGATGGAGAAACGGCCACTGCCATTGTGAACAGAAGGGGAATGGTTGGACAGAAATGTAATGGATTGACATTATGGGGATGGGTGTATATAAGACTGGTTACAGACTGACAGAGAACACTCATTTTATTGACGTTGGCTTGGTTTGTATTTAATACGTTAAGTATTCGTCTCGTAAATAAATTTGTACATACGCACAGAGCAAAAATATAAAGCGTGCTCCATTTCGAGGTTCCCTACTTTTTTAAAGAAAAAAACACAGAAAATTCAAATTTAAGGGGGAATGTTTATTATAATTTCAAAGAACATTCTTTGGCATTTATTTTTTGAAGACTGTGTCTATCAAATATTGGCCGTTACTACGTCGCAGATTGTCTATTCGTTGAGTCCAATTTTCGATGACTCGTTCGAGCATTTCGACTGGTAACTGGTGAATGACACGCGTGATGTTGTCCTCCAAGGCCTGAGTCGAAGCGGATTTGTCTGCATAAACTTAAGACTTTACATATCTCCACAAGAAAAAGCCTAGCGGCGTGATATCGAAAGATCTTGATGGCCAATCGACCAGGCAAAAACGTGAAATTATGTGCTAACCGAAGTGTCACCTCAATAAATCTATTAAATGATGTGTGGAAAGTGGCGTCGTCTTGCTGTAACCAAATGTCGCCGAGATCACATGCTTCAATTTCAGGCATCAAATAGTCAGTTATCATGACACAAAAACGTTCGTCATTGACGGTTGCGTTCGCACCGGCAACATTTTTAAAGAAATATGGACCGATGATTACACCGCTATATTTTCTTCACAGCTGTCAAAAAAAAAGGCTATTGAAAAAAGTATCTCTACTTGAATCAACCGTTGTACATGTTTACCACAACAATGTCAAAAAAAAAAAAAAGTTTTTTAACAACAATATTATGGTCACTGTACTGTTTTATATGATTGTGGTAACCATAATATGGTTAAATTACGATTCATATGATTACTACAATCATATATATTATGGTAGTAACAGTGTGTATATTTGTTGCAATCATGTTTATTATGAATTTTTATTTATTTATTTATGATAGAGAAGAACATAATATGATATAAGCTTTCATCATAAAGCTGATCACCATAAACATTACATATTTGCTATAATCATATATATGTTTGCTAAAAATCATATGAATGGTAAACTTAACCATATTATGGTTGCAGAAATCATATAAATAATTACAGTGAGTACAATATTTTTGAAAAAAAAATGTATCTTTGAATACGGGTGGTAAACATGCACAATTATATTTTTTCTCTGCGTGTGTTCGCAATAACAGATTTATTAATGCATAAAAATTGTCCAAATTTTAGCGACATAACTTTATTTCGCTTAAAAATGCATATGTATATTATTTAACAACTTTTTATTACCACATTATAACATTACAACAGCATGTCATGTTGTCATGCTACATTTAAACGAACTGAAATGCTAAGCAAATGCAACAAAACAGATTTAAAACATCATCTAAATAATTAAACAGCAAAAATGTTTAACAATTAAAATTCGTGATTAGTATTTTATGACAGTGTACAAGCATGTGTACAACATAAAGTGTAACAATGGAAAAAAAGGAATATTAAAATAAACCAGCAAACAATTTCGATTAAAGTCTGCTCCACTGACAATGGTGTCTCTTAACAGAGAGGTATAGACACTCTCTCTCGATTAATACTGTTACACCTACGCCTTCTGGCAAATGGGACATCTATAGTATCCTGCTAATTGTTGCAGATCTGCTTGTTCCCATTGTTTTACGATCTGATCTCCTAGTCCACAATTTTGAGACAGAGGTGGGATCTTTATTTTTGTTCTTGGGAGCTTCAAAACTATCGAATGTTTTTCTTTAATAACTTTTAAGAATGGTTACATTCTTCTTTTAACTTTTTTGAACTATATTTTCGGCCGTTATTGTCACACCTAGGTTGGTGTTTAATGTTAGCCTTGCATTTTCCCACTTTGGGCATTTAAAAATTATATACTCTGCTGTTTCTTCGCTTGCTCCGCATGTTTCACAGTTGGCAGTGTCTCTTAAATTAAACCTGTGTAAATACTGGTTGAAGTTTCCATAGCTTGTCACAAATTGGGTCATATAGTATCGAGTGTTTCCATGTCTCTAGTCTAGTCGGTAATCTAGTCTCTAGTCTAGCCAATAGTCTACTAAAATCTTTGCTGGTTTATTGCTACAAAAGTTTACAACGTTTTAATTACTTGTGTCTTGTACAGCAGAACTAAAAACACTTAAATATTTTATGTATGAATTTGTTTTAAAACTACCAACAGGAAAATTAAACTAAAAACTTTCAAAAGCAAAATAAGTAGATATATTAAAAAAATTACACAAAAAAACATGCAAATATTCTGAATTTGATTACCTTCCTTCGTTACACCAAAAACATTCGACTGATGTTCAAAATCACTATTCCAGCTAGAAGAGTATGGAAAGCGGGACAGAAAAACTGATACCTATTCTAGTCAGACAATGTAGGGAAGAACTGTCTAAGCTAAGACATCTAACTGCCACTACTAGTTTGGCTCCCTGGGCATAAAGACTATATACGGTAAAGAACAGGCAGATTAGCTGGCCAGAGAAGGATCCGCTTTAAATGTTTCAACTGCCATAACGGTCACTATACCACTTAGGACCATTAAAAATGAAATCTTCAGACACTAATTACAAAAGGCTGTAAATAGATGGCGCATTCTGAACACATGTAAATTCATTGAGGAAATGTGGCCATGAGTACCCAGCTCATGAATATGAAACGAAAGCATATAGCAAGAATAATAGCACTGCTAGCTGGTCACTAAACGATTGCTAAGCATGCAAGCAGACACTGGCCGCAGTTGCCTGGTGGGGGAGAAAGAAGAAACAGTATTACTTCTCTTTTGGGAAAGCCCGGCTCTTCACAATTGAAGATAAACATTTTTCAATCTCCACATAGGTACTTAATAATTTAGCAAAGACATCAAGTATCAAATGGGGCGATTTCATTGGGTACCTGAACGCGACAAAATGGATTTAGTACTCTGTAATTACTAGCATGTGGATATGTTTCTAAACCTTGTGTCCATTTCAGTGAGTGGTGTGGTGCTTTTCAACACGAAAGCAAAACATTCTACTTAAATGCTTGCACGTAACGGACAATCACTTAAACCCTGTATAGAACCAAACGAATCCATATTAAACAATATTTCAATTAAAGTTCCTTTTAATAAAAAAAAATTGGTAACCACTTTTGTTTGCCCATCAATCTTCCATATATAAAAAATTACCGCACGCAAATGCAAGATTATTATAATTTAATAGCTTTAGTTAGCAAACATATAAAGATAGCGAATGTGACATCTACAAAATAATTTTTTTCTACTTACCAAGTTGCATTGCTACTAAAAAAAACTTATATTAAATTTAATAATTTCTTAAGCCAGACATGTTTTATGTCGCCTGGAAATTTTTTACCACACTCTTATAGCCAGTTTAATGGCAATTGTTAAAGATTGATAATGCAACATCATTAATCATATTTTTCAGTTGCAAAAGAAAATAAAAATTGACTTGTAAGAAGTCATAGCTAAAGCTGTCACAATATAAAAAGAAATAAACATATAATGAAGCTCAGAAATAAGACGAGTATTACCATGGCTGTAATAAACATAACTAATGACTCAATATTTATGCTATTAAGCTAATACAAGTGTCAGCTATTAAACATCAAAGGGCAGAAGTAAAATATGACAAACAATCAAAGTTAAAAGGAAAATGTATGGTTTTACTTAGAAGTAGAAAATATAGGAGACAGGTGATCAAGAGTAATGGAATTATTTGGCGGGGTAGTAGAACAGAAGATTGTAGTAAGTTTTTTTTTTTAAAGAAATTATAACATGGCACAAGGGGACAGCTATATTAAGCATTGGACAGAGAAATAGCACACCTTACTGTTTTAGTGGCGTAATGGATTTTGTTTAAGCTGACAACTGTTGTATGTGGAACTAAAAAAATTCTATCTGAATGTATTTTGTGTAATAATCGACAATTAAAAAAAAGTTTTGCTAGCATAAATTCTCAGCCACATTCTGGGAAATCATTTGACATTTTTTTTTAGGAATTTTGCTAACGCATATAAAACTCTCAATTTGAGACCACATTTTCAATTTTCATTGTACAAATTTGGCCAGTAAATTGATGGTCTAGACAAGCTCTTTGCATTTCTGTATATCTAAATGTCCCTCATTCCTCAGCAGCGCCGTCCTCTTACACTTTGTTTGCTGGACAAAATTAATGATACACAATATTCTATCATTAATATATATTAAATTACACAAGAATTTACCAGCGATATTAGCATTAACTATTGTTGTCAATTTTAATCTGAACCACAAATATATTACTTAACCCTTATGTGTACATCAAGGTACCCGGGTACCTTTGGCGTTTTCAGTCAAAGTTTTTTCATTAAAAAGTTATCAAACTTTTATACCTGAAACTTTTTGCGAACTACTAACTTTCAAATAATTTCGTTTTTTTGCAGCCGTACGCCTTGACTTTTTTGGATTTGCCTGAGAGACCAATTTACTTTTAACTCTCTTTAATGTGCATCAAGGTACCCGGTTACCTTTGGCGTTTCAGTCTAAGTTTTTCCATTAAATCTGATAACTTTTATACCTGAAACTTTTTGCGAAATACTAACTTTCAAATAATTTAGTAGTTCTTTTGCGGCCGTACGCCTTGACTTTTTTTGTGATTTGCCTGAGAGACTAATTTACTTTTAACTCCCTTTAATGTGCATCAAAGTACCCGGTTACATTTGGCGTTTCAGTCTAAGTTTTTCCATTAAATCTGATAACTTTTATACCTGAAACTTTTTGCGAAATACTAACTTTCAAATAATTTAGTAGTTCTTTTGCGGCCGTACGCCTTGACTTTTTTGTGATTTGCCTGAGAGACTAATTTACTTTTAACACCCTTTAATGTGCATCAAGGTACCCGGTTACCTTTACGTGTTTTATATGAGAAAACGGCCATTGGCAAGTACATTATTTGAAGTTGTTAGTAGCTTGCAAACCTTAAGGCGTTCAGAAAAATTATAAAAAATATCTTTTAACTACGCTACAACAATGTATTTAGTGTGAAAATGCTTTTTCTCTACTTAACTCTCATATTCGGTACCCAGGTACCTTGCAGCACATTAGATGGTGTTTTTTTTTGCCGCACACATAAGGGTTAAAAGTGAAAACACCTTGTCGTTCAATTCAGTGAAAAGGTTCATTCAAATAATATTTTAAGAACAAGAACTTGTTCGATTAAAGATATAAAAAGGAATGAAAAAACTAGATACATAGAAATTATTAAAGCATCAGAAAATTTGTATTGGAAAAACAATTGGAAAACTAATACATGGTTGATTATACATATTTTGGTTTGAATCAGGGTACAACTATTTACACCAATACCTCACTTTGCATCGTTGGTAATGAATTGTAGAAAAAGCAGAGTAGAGCAAAAGCATAGCATAGAATTCCTTATTACACATTTTTCAATACACTACTTTTGGCACTTTATAAAGCATTGATTGGTGTGCTATTGCTCTGGCCAACCAAAATATTTAACTTTTTAGCAAATTAAAGAAAGTTCAAAACAATTTTTCACTAATTACTAAAAACAAACACATGGCCCGGTATATCAAAGTATCCTAAGGTCATCCCATCTCCAAGGGGAAATGACAACAAAAAACTAGATACATTGCTGTTATTGATCTAGAAAAAAAAGTACACGCAGCAAGAAAAACAAAAGCAAATTTGTAACAATCAGGCATGTTCTGAAAATCACTTTTTCGTAAAGTGATTTGAAATCACTTAAAAGGTGTTCTGTGCACAAAAATTATTGAAATCTCGTGATTTAAAACCGGTCATCCAACAGCCTAATGATTTCAAATCACTTAGAGTTTTCTAAGCATTTTTCATTGAACTCTTGCCATAAAATTATCACATACACTTAAAATCATTTGTTCTTTATTTGTTTTTGTAATAAAACTAACTATTTTCCCCAGCAAAAACTTAAAATTTACAAATTTAGTAAGACGTTGTGTTTTTTGCGGACCATTTTTTTAGATTTGTTTATATTTTTCGTGATTTACTTATACTTTTTAGTAGTCAGCACAAAGAAAATTAGCTGTTAGCTCGTGATTTAGAATAATCAAAATCACTACTAAAAAATACAAATCTCGTGATTTTCAGAACACCAAAATATTCTTCCCGTGATTTCAAAATCGTTCGTGATTTAAAATCACCATGATTTCAGAACATGCCTGAATACAAGATTTGTTAATAATAATAAAGAATATACACACATTGTAAACGTACGTAAACTTCGTTCCAACTCATAACACGTAGAAAGGAAATTTAATAATTCTCGAATTCTATTTCTCAAAAAAAAAAAAAAAAAAAAAAAAAACAAGTAAGAAAGTAAGAAAGTAAGAAAGTCGGTCATGCCCGACCATATAATACCCTACACCCAGTATATGTATAAAACAGTTTTCCAGAAATGTGCGTTATATGGGAGATATGCCCTATTATAGACCGATCATCCAAAAATTTAGTGTCATGATTTCTGTGAATATAAATATTGTGTATGTTAAACTTTATCTCGATATAAATACGTTTCGAAGATTTATGGTGGTTAAAGTTGATTACGGGGAGGGTCTTATATGGGAGTTTCGGACCGGGATTACGGACCGACCGACCATTATAAAATTAGGTGTCATCATTTCTGTATATTATTTGTGTCGTATTTTATTCCATTAGCAATATTCTTAAGAAATTTATGATCATGAAAGTGATTTTCGGAAGTGGGCCTTATATGGGAGCTACGAGTAATTATAGACCGATCTGCACAAAATTTGTATATGTGATTTGGCTTCATTTACCACTCATTTGTGATGAAATTTGTTTGGTTCCTTGCATAATTCAAACATTTATGAGCGGTAAACCCCAATTTCGGGAGGACTTTTGTATGGGGGCCAGGTGAAATAATGAACCGATTGCCACCAGTTTCAATCCCATCCGTCCTTGGGCCGAAGAAATATTACATATGAAATTTTATCGAAATATCTTCAAAATTGCGACCTGTACTCTGCGCATGGACAGCCACCCAGCCAGCCAGCCAGCCAGACGGACGGACGGACGGACATCGTTAGATCGACTCAGAAAATGATTCTAAGTTGATCCGTATACTTTAAGGTGGCTGTTGGAGCAATATTTCTGGGCATTACAAACATCAGCACAAATCCAATATACCCTCCCCACTATGGTGGTGTAGGGTATAACAAAGAGTTAAATAGATGATGTTTACAGATGGATCGACGACAATGAAAATTGCTGATGACGCCCTTGGCAGGGTAGAAAATGCATTCCAGTTTGCCAATTGTTCTAGTACTTTACAATAGTATTCTTTGAAAATTTGAACTATTTGCCTGAAAGAATAAAACTTTGCTCTTAAAATTGAACAGGAAATTTGCAATGAATTTTTTAAAAAGTAGAGTAGAGCAAAATATCATATAATTGCCTCTTTTTTATTTTAATACGTTTGACATAACTACATAAAATATTAGTGCGGTATTGCAGAATTTGCAGTATTTTTAAACAAATTTCCTTGTGAGCTTTTTATGGTTTTTATATTTGTAATATACAGCCTTTTTTCCTTTTTAAATTTTCAAATTTCTTTAGAATATCTTTGAGTTGAAACAATTCTTAACATGTGCCCCTGACTTTACAGCTTCCTTAATATTCCCGGGTAATTTTTTGGCAACGAAATTTTTAAGCACAACAAATTTCCTAGCAATACAAAATTAAAAAAAACAGAAAAAACAAAAAGAAAGCGGTCAAAAGTTAATGAGCTATTTGAAATTATATAACGAGGAAACAGTAAAAACATGAAAAACTACCTAAAAAGCTATTGTTGCAAATACACAAAAAAAAACGGTTAAGCAAAATTAATTTAGCAAAATGTTAAAGCAACAAGTACAGAAATAAAAAACTTTTATTAAAGGACAGACACTTACTGTAGTAGCCAGTAATTTAATTTCATTGCAATATAATTTTGTAGAGACTTTTTTTGTTTTTTTTTTTAACACTCACTATTGGTCAACAAAATGTCAGTAAAAAGTATTAAAATAAAACAAATGCAGTTTTTATAAAACAGTCATTTTAGTATAAAAAAATCATTCTCAGCTTTAGCGGTTTGACACACTTAAGGCTAAAATGCAGTTGGTTGTGGCAGCTGTAGTTGCAGTGCCTTACAACCTGCCCCTTGTGCATGTGGTTGCTAGGTGGAGATTTAAAGGTAATAAATCGTATAAATTTTTGTTTTGTCAATAAAGTTTAACGTCTGCTATCTCTCTCTCTCTCTCTCTCTCACACACACACTCTTCATTCAGCATACATTTATTTTCCCTTTTAAGTTGCCAGTTGCTGGTTTTTGTGTTAGTGTTAGTGTTTCTTTTTTGGCCCATATAGAGTGTAAGGTCAGCTAGTAATAGTTAAAACAATATGCAAAATTAATTTTCTAAATAAGTTGCATGTTATTTATTTTTCTCTTGCGCTTTGTTCTTTATTTGTTGGTTTGTACAAATAAATTAAATTGAAACTTTACCATAAATTATATTAAACAGTAAACAGAAGCAGGTGTGTAGCAGTTTAATTTCCGTTGTGTCAGCGCAAAATAAAGTGTCAGAAAATGAATTTACAATTTTAAATAAATGTAATGAGGACATTTATATTATTAGCAAGAAGGTTGTAAATATGCCCAAGGATTGTCAGCAATGGTCAAGGCTTTTCAGAAGCCCAAATGTGACAATTTTATAACACAACTAACAGTGATATCAGTAGTACACATGGTTGACTATACGTCCAAATCCAAAATATTCATATTGATTTTTTTTTTATTTTTTTTATTTTTATTTTTATATTTTGTTTTAGATTGTAAGCGCTTAGGGTCTAATTAATCCAGATTATTCATATGGCAAATAAAAGACTATACTTCAAATATATTGTATCTGCCGATACAAGTCGTTCAAATCAATCAAAGAAATAGAAGAGGCCGCAAAATTGAGCCAACACAACCGAGACACTTTTGCTTGCTTTTCACTATGTAATTTTTGTTGTCAAATTGTCCAAATTGTTGGCAATTGTAAGAAAACGGGTTGTCTATGGCGTCTAATGAGATTGCAATCATGATTGCAATGACAACCCGTTTTCATACAATTGCCAACAATTTGGACAATTTGACAACAAAAATGACATAGTGAAAACCAAGCATTTGTATCAAACCTCTAGTTACTCCGGGTTTGAAGCTGGGCTAATGCTTAGACCCTTCAGGATCTTTCTTTATTTCACTGTTACTTTCAAAGTTTTTATTAATTCACTCTTATATCTATGCAATTCCAGATAGAATTAGAGCTGTAGACCTGTTTCTATATAGTTGCGTTATTCCGTCTATATTTATTGTCAGGCGGACACGAACGAAATAAATTAAACTACTTGTTGTTTTATAGTTGCGCCAGCAACTCAATTTTATTAACAAATCTCAAACTAAAATAAACAATATTAAAATATCTTGAAAATAAATTCTAATTACCTGCAACCATTTGGTCTATATGTGTAACATATACGCTTAAAATTATTTAGAGATCAATTGAGAGATTGTGGAATGAACGTATTTATGTTCTAGGCATATTAGTCATCCCCTGGGATGAAAGATAATATGAAAACAATTTAAGAAATAATTTTTTTATTTTGTTTCACACATAGGGCGGTATTTGTGCCCTTTTAGTATATTGTTCACTTGTCCGATCATAACATTTTTTATACCAGTGTTTATGGCTCTGAAAGGGCTAAATTTCTGTCCTTAATAATTTTTTACTACCACGTCAAATTCTAGTCATGACGTTTAAAAACGTTTACAAATATATTTAGGGCGATTCTATTCTAGACAACTTTTAACATCAATTTTCAAATCACACTATTTAATACTTTTTTTATGCAAATTTAAAGTAACATATCTATATTTTATAATAATATAATTTCTTTTAGACATAAGCTTAAATATAAATTTGTTGTGCACTTCGAAGCATTAAGATTCATACAGCTCAATCATGAATAAAAGTTCCGCAGGAGTTTTTCCCTTTTTTATATATTTAACATTGAATTTGAATAGGAAAAATGTGAAAAGGGAAAAAACTCCCGCGGAATTTTTATTCATGTTTGGGCTGATAGATTTGGCGCGAACAGAAAATTCATTCATGTTGCACCCGTCATGGCTTAAAGAGCACATTTCTTATTATTGTTTTATATTTCTCTACGATATTTGATTTGATAATCATCGTCTGATATCTCATCTTTCACAATAAAAAAGAATAATGCAATAAAAGTTTAAAAATTAACAGAGTTTTGTATTTTTGTGGTATGATCTTATGAAAGTTGGTCAATTTGAATGCACCCGTTAAGAACTTTAAAACTCTCTCGTCCCTATTTGGTCGTTTCATATAAATTCTTGTAAATAGATAACAATAGTACTTATATAGAAAAATATTACCCCTTCTAGTAATAACTTAATTGAAAATGTATTTGTTTCTATTAATAAAAGGCGTTTAAAGCGTCTAAATGTTGCACCCGTCAGAATAGAATCGCCCTTTAGCATTATTGTGGGTACGAGTCGAGTTTTTAAAAGTCATGACTAGAATTTGACGTGGTAGTACGAAATGACTAAGGACAGAAATTTTAAAATTATAAAATATAAATTAAAAATTAATTTTAATCTTAGGGAGGGTTACTGACACTACTTTTTTCCAACCACTCTACAGCACATGTTGCTTATGTGAATATTACGATCAAATATACAAGTTTATCACTAAGTAAAAATAAATCAAATAAAATCTAATACATATGTACGTCTTAAAATATAAATACAAAACCAAAATCTGTTGTTAAAAAATCTGCCTAAATGAATCACCCATTTGTACATTTTTTTTTTCAGAATATGCTAAATATAAAAGAGTTACAATAAAAAAATATCGTAGCATAAACCATAAACTTCATTGTTAATGTCAATATTATTTTATATACACTAGAGCCCCGATTTTCGTTTATCCTATTTGCGTCGCCTTTCTAAATGTGGTTTAATCCACTGTGCGTTGTTTTGATGCCGATTTGCGTCGGCTTTGAAATTTTTTATATATCTGCTTTGAGTCGTTTTGCTTCCGATATTGCATAATTACATGTGAATATTCTGCCTACTGTCGTGTAAAAAGGGGAATTCCCATTTTATTCATACTTACCACATGGAGTTGTGTACTATTAAATTAATTTTGTTTATGCTTTTATGTATGTATGTATGTATGTATGTATGTAAATACATTTTGTTTCTCCTTAGATATTTTTGTATTTTTGGCTTAATACAGTTCAACCTTGGTATAACGAATCTTAAGGAGATTAGAAAAAAAAACGTTATATCGAATAATTCGTTACAATGAGGTTCGTTATATCGAGGTGAAGTTGTACTTTTATTCGTTATAACGAGGTAATAAAAATTTTTGTATGTATATCATCTGCTTACCATGTTATAGCGAATGATTTCCGCTAATAAAACAAAACATATTTGAAGGAAAAAAAATTTTGTAGTTTTAAAATTCAAAAATAAATTTTTCTTCGAATATTTCAGCCGTTAGTCCAATGCATGCTGCTGTCGTCTACGAATGTAGGTTTGCTGGAGACGTCGTTACAAATACAATAATTTTGTATGTAGCTGTTTCATATTTTAGATTAATTGATGGAAATCGTTATGCAAAGGTTGTAAGTTGACAAAATTCGTTAAATAGAGGTAAATAAGTCTTGCTATTTCGTTAGTCTGTAGTGAATGAAAATTCATTATAACGAGGCTATTGACAAATGTATTCGTAATAGAGAGAGGAGCGTTGTAGGGGATTTCAAAAAATTCGTTAAATCGAGGAATTCGTTATATCAAGGTTTGACGGTAATATATTTTCAATTATACGTTTCTAATAAAAACAATGACCTGCTGAAATAAATATATATATATATATATTCAAACGTACCATAAGACGTCTTTTTTAATAAACATATGATTTCGCTTGCTAAATTTTTAAATTTTTGATCCTTTCAACAAAAACTCAGTACATTTGTATAGGAAAAAGTGAGTCGATTTGTGTCGCATATCCCCGGACCCTAGCTCTTAACGACGCAAATCGGGGCTCTAGTGTATATACATTTAGATCTGCATATGTCCAAACACTCATGTCGCAGAATTTAGTTTTAGTTGGCAATTTTCAGGTGCATTCAAACAATTGAATATTTAAGCAAAATACTGTCATATGAAAACAACAGGTCACAGTTTTCCATGACTGACAGGACACTGGGTTAGTGGCAGTTGTTTTGTATGTGTGTCTCAGTGAAAACATTAAACCAGCCAAGTGTAAAATATTTGAAGCTATGTTAGCTATGAATAAATTGGAAAAAACCAAGCAATGAAACGTGTTTATGAAAAATGTATATAAATGTTTGTTAGCAATATGACACAGATAAAAACTGTACAGAGGAATTATTTATTTATTTATTGATTTATATATTTATTTAATTTTATATTTTACAAAATTTTATAATTTGTTGCATAAACATTTTATTGGCTTGTATGTTTTCATGAGCGTATGATTGTTATTAATTATATTTATATGCAGTAATATTACTCATACGTTCATACGCTTCAATTCCAAGGTTCTAAATTTGTTTTTAAATGACTAAATTTCTTTGTGAACACACATTTAGAATAAGAAATATTTTAATAATAATTTTTGTCTGCTGTTTCGTAATTCTCTCTTTTATACATAAATTTTTTTTGCTGTTTTGTCTCTATCTTTTATTTTTTAAATAGTCGGTTTCTAAAGTGTTATTTGCTGCACTGCTGAGCTATGAGCTAAATCCGCGGTTTAAGACAATTGGATTATTGTGTTTTGTTTGTTCTTTTTTCTCTTCCACGTTTTGTAATTTATTTGGCTTTTTAAGTTGTCTGTTTGCTGCTGTTTTAATTGGCTTTTGAATATTATTGCAAACTTTTTTTTATTACAGGATTTCAAGAGATTTTGTGGTTTGTCTGGTTTTCTGGCTTATTTTTTAAAATTTGGCTTTTAATTTAATAGACTTGGTTGATTTGCAAGTGCTTAAAGGAACAATGACACAAAAGAAAGTAAGGAAATATGATTATAGCAAAGGAATTCGTTAGCTTTGTTAATTAAACTACTGAAAAAGAGATTTGAAAGAAATTGTTATTTACAAAGGCTTGTAACCAAAAGTAACTGAAAGCTCACGGTTTCAGTCGTTTGAAATTTAACATTATTAAATCATTTAACAGTTTTTCTAATACAATATTTTAATTACTTTCTTTCATCTCTGGTGTTTGTTGCTTCAACTTTTCATTTACAACATTAATTAATTTAAAAATTTTGTTTACTTTTTCACCTGTAATGATTGTGTCCTTTCAAAACAATTATTTGCAATTTATTTATTTATAAATCCAGTTGAAGATTTTTGTAACCCATTCCAGCTTTTTAATGATTATTTGACAATTTTCAACTTAATGCCATTCTTTGGGTATTTTTTTTTCCTTCAAATTTTAACTTTTCTGTTACTTGACATTTTGACAGCAAACATTTGTTTAACACAAAATGCCCAAAGAAGGTTTTATTTCATTTTGTATGTTATAAACTTTAATTTATTTCTAATCAAGATAAAAAAAAACTGAAATGAAACTGGCAAAGAATTTTAAAGCAAGTTAAACTATTTGTAGAACTTAACTAACAAATAAAAGTTTAGTTTAACAAATTAAGCAAACAATACACGAAAATAAAAGTTAGAGAAAATCGTAGCAAAAGTTTTAAAAATTTTGTCAAAAGATTAAAAAACTATGTTTAAATATTCTAGCAAGTTCCTATAAACAAAAGCATTTTATATTTTAAATTTTACGGAATTTTCACATAGTTATTTAATAACCTAGCTATGTAGTATTATTTAAAGTGAAAATTATAAATTTTTTTAAAAAGCCAATAAATCTTATCAGCCAAGTTGTTAGAATTTAGAATTGCCACCCTTTTTTAACAAGACTAAAAATTATATTAAACCTATTTTTTACATAAACTGAAAATTTTACTTAACATATTATTAAATATCCTTACTTTAACAGGTCATTGTAAGATCTTTAGTCTTTTAATTATTTCCGCTTTTGTTAAATTTTAAAATCTCTCCTACCTTCTCAGTTATGAGTTACTTTTCAAATTTACTCAAAATTAATATTACTCATACGTTTATTAGGTCAAAAAGTTTCCAATTTAAATAACTGTGCTAACATTTTAGAAAAATATCTACGGCTCTTGCTACATAAAGTATTAATCATTAATTTGTTAACTTTCAGATTTATCTAGCAAGAATTTTGGATGCCTAATAAAACCACAATAAATTGAGTAAAAATCATGGCTTAAATAACTGAAATTTTTACTTGAAATATTATTATATATGAATACTTTAACAGACCAATATAATGCCTTAAGTATTTTAATGATTTTGACTTTTGATTCATTTCAAAATCTGCTACCCATCCGGAGCTATAACAGATTTTTCAAATTTACTCAAAATTAATATTACTCATACGTTTAGTAGGCAAAATCGTTTCAAATTTAAATAACTTCTTTAATGTTAAGGACAGTTTTATCAAATTTATTTAATGAAAATAAGGTCACTAATCCTTATAAAGAAACAACTTTAAGGCTGAATATTCCTATCAAACTTAGAAAAATTACATAATCTGAAACCAAAATATTTTCTCTTTTAAAATTTAATTAAATAAGGTATTATAAAAAGCAAATAAATCTTATTAGACAAGTTGCCAATCATTAATGTATTGATTTAGATGTCTCAGCCTTTTTTTTTAGCAAGCTAATAAATTTAGTAAAACACTTAGCTTAAATAAACTAAAATGTTTAACTTAATTATTATTTAATATTCAAACTCTAACAGATCATTATACAGACTTAAGTCTTTTAATTAATTTAATTAATTAATTTAATTAAATGTATTCAAAATTAATATTACTCATACGTTTGGTGGGCTAAAGATTTCAAATTTAAATAACTCCTTTAATAATAAGGGCAATACTTTAAAATTTCTTTAATAAAAAGTAGGTAATAAAATCTAACATAACTACTACTTTAAAGTAAATTCTTCTTATAAAACTAATAAAGTTTATTGTATGAAAAACTAATAATTAAATTAGAAAATATTTTTTTCATTTTATAAGGGTTAATTATTTAAAAACGTTCATATTAATTTCGATTATTAAATTTATCTTTACTTTGTAAAATTATTATAATACTACAATTTGTAAGCATTACTCATACGTTCAGTAGAATACATTTTTAAGGCACGGTTACAATTAGCAAATATTTACCAAAAAAAAAGATGTAACCCCTAAAAAGTAAAATAATTAAAACTTTGTTTATTTAAAACAAGACACAACAAATATTTAGTCTTATTTTATTTGATGCTGTTTAATCATGCAAAACTTTTGTAAGTGCAAACAACGTCAAACATACCTTGAGACATGTTTCTTTGATTTTTGTAAATCTTATAAAAGTTTTAATTCCCCTTTCCTATTCAGCTTATTATTTAAACTAACTTCATTCAACTCTCTTTAAATGTAAAAAGTTTATAAATATTTTGAATTTTCTGTGGAAAATTTAAGGATATTTTGTGCTTGAAATTTTGTGTCTATTTTTGATTTAAATTTAAATTTTGATTAATTGCAACTTTGTTACTGATTTTTTCTTTACATATAGACATTAAGTTTATAACTTTAAATCATTATATTTACATAATGCCACAATAACGTTACTGCATGCTAATAATTGTATAATTATGTGTTAATCAATGATGTATAATTACTTTAATATAATGAGATTTTATACCAAATTTTATCAAACGCTAAACATTGTTACTTGTGCAGCTGATAATACAAATATTTACACAACTTTTAAGAGGTAAGATCAAAGTGGTACAAAATGAAGTTCATAGACCCAAGAAAGAAAACAACAGGACAATTTTTAGCAAGTAATTTAAGTTTTTAATATTAAGGCAAACATTTAAATAGTTAAAGAGAAAATATTTTAAGTTAAGAACCCGTAAAGTTTGCATTTACTGAGTTGTTGCTTTAGTAAAAATCTACTATCAAGAATATTTATAAAAAATCAGAGAAATAAATTTGATTTCTTATAAGCAGCAGGTTTCTAGCTTCTTACAAATATTTAGTTAAAGTTTTTATTTGATTTGAAAAGTTTCATGCTTATTTTCTATTTATTTTATTAACACGTTTGCAGTTATTAAATTTGTGGTTCTAGTGCATAACTATCATCAAGGATCTTTATAAATGATTAAAGAAAAAAAAATATTTTTTCTAAGCACAAAATTTTTGGCACTTTACAAATGAATATTACTTTGTTTAGTTAAAGTTTTATTTTGTTTTGAAAGGCTTAAGTTTAAGGCTTTAAGCTTTTAAGTTTTGTTTATTTTACTGTTTATTTTATTATTATAACTTTTTTCAAAGCAGAGTTTTAGGCATTTTCCAATGCCAACTCCTAATTAATAACACTCATACGCCTAGCATGTCAAATTATTAAAAATGTTCCCCCTGGCCCACGATGTCCAACAATAACGTTCGCTTAGATAAGACTTAAGACACAAACTTGATTGTGGAATAAACAAATTGGATTGATTAAAAAATTGATACGATAAAAAGCTTGTGTCTTAAGTCTTATCTAAGCGAACGTTATCGTTCGACATCGTGGGCCAGGCGGGTTCTAAAATCTGTAATTTTTCAAATTAAGCAAAAAAATTTTAGCATTTATTTGCTGTGATTTAGGGTTATCTATAAATATATTTCTATTTTGCTTTATATTAAAGAAACATTTGAAAATTTATATTATTAAAAAAAAAACTTTCGAAAAAGAAATTGTCGATGCTGATAAATATAAAATGGCTTACAAGACTTGTAAAACATTAGATAAATTATTTAGTACAACAAAAGCTCAAATAGGAAAATGTATATACCATGTGCTAGAAATGATAAAGAAAATTGTAACAAAGTTTATATAGGTACCATGAAAAATAAACTAAAAACCAGAATTGCTGGACATAACTCAGACCAAAGATATAGAGACAATATTACTGTACAAAAAACTGCGTTATCTCTCCATTGTAGTAAATTAAATCGCTATCCAAACTGTAAAAATGTATCGATATTAAACACTGAAAATAACTACAAACGTCGTTATATGTTAGAAATGTTACAGATAATTAATTTAACTACAACTAAAAGGATTAACTACAAAGCAGATACTTTAGAGACATTTAATGCATAAAAATAACACAACTTTATTTATTATTTATTTATAAAGAGAAATAACACTCAGGCAATTAATATGCCTATATATAATTGCGTTGCTTTCTTTGCAAAGGGGATAGCTTGAAGAAGTAAAGGTGACGAAAGTCGAAGAAAGCTTTATATCACAACTCTGCAATTGCGCATTATGTTTGTTTTAGTGCAGCATTGCAGCGCCTCTGGTGGTGAGTAGGCACATTATTTTTAAGGCTTTCTTTTATAGCCTTTATTAAATTATTGTTTTAATATTTTATTATGTTAAAAATTTGTATAGACTTTTTCCTATAACAAATAATTTGAAATTTATAAAATAAAAACTTTTTTCTAAAGATAATTCACAAAGACGTAGCGTTATATTGAAAATAAAAATTAAATTTTATTAAAAAAAACGGCCTTAAGCTTGAACAATTACTAAAATATTATTAAAAAAAACAATAAGAATTTCTAAACTAAATTGTTTGATGTTTAAATGCAATTTAATCTTGTATTTGTTTGTGACTTTTATATAAAGAATTGCTTTTAATTAAGTAAGTTTTCAAAATATGTCTTTCAATATTTGTAATTGGAATCTTATTACTACACTTTTATTCTGTTTGCTACTTAAATAAGGTATTTGTTCGTTTGTTTAGAATTTATTGAAGTTTCAATTTTGCAAAACTTTCCATAAGCAAACAAAATTTGTTAAGTAATGTAATAAACAAACAGCTTCAATACTTTTCATTTTTAATAAATGTATGTTTGATGTTTTCCTAGACTTTTAATAAAAAAAGCTTTATTTTTATATTTACTACAACATAATTGCAAATGCTTTGCAAAAATAAGTTTACATTTTGCTAAGTAATAAGAATTTTTTATGCAGACATTGTTGTGTAATATAAATAAAATCAAACAACAAGTCAAAACTTTCTCCTTTCTTCCATATGTTGCAATAATAAAGGAAAGAGAAATCTATGTTTTAAATAAAAATATTTATTATTTATAGAGAAATACATATATACTTGATGGTTATTTTGAAAAAGAAGATAAATATTTGCAAAAAAAAAACCAACAAATAGTTATTGATAGCAAGCAAATATCCTAGTTTATATAAAGATTTTTGTTGGATTTTCTATGCTGTTACACATACATATGTATTATACAATTTATAAATATTTCCTGTTACCAAAAAAATAAGGTTTTTTTTTGTGGCTGTAAGTTTTTCAGCACCTGACTTCTTGTTAACAGTAGATAAACTTATCCATACCAATTACCAAAGCAACAGCACAATTTATTTTAATACAAAACACAAAACTTTAGATACAAATTGATTGGTTATTTGCAATCTATGTTAGCTGGAAGTTGTGTTCTTGTAAGTTTATGAACTTAAAACAAATGATAAGGTAAATTTGAAACCCATTTTCTAAATAGATTGTTTAAAATACATAAGAAAAATTAACACTTTTACAAATTACAAAACTAAATAGACCAATTTACATACTAAAACATTAGAAATTGAAATTGAAATTGAAACAATTCAATTGAAAATAAATTTTAAAATGAATCTTGAAATTAGCGCCCTTTTTATTTTTATTATTTTAAATTTGTTCACGTTATAGGGCTTTCTTACCTTGTTCACGGCACAGAGTAGTACGTGTAAAAACATCATGTTCATATTAGCCGGTGTTTTTGTTACCGTGTGTCTACTGTATATACCAAGTAACGAGGGCGCTCCGGAAACTTCTTAGCCTAGAACACAAATCGCGGTATAACCAGAAAAAGGCTAGGAGCTTTGAAAACTTCCATCTGTGCTATGAATACATGTTAAATTTCCTTGCGATCTGCCAACTCCTTCATATAGAAACAGGTGTTTAAATAAGGTCTATGAAAAGGTGACTTATGAGTCATAAAAGAAATTACGAGACACAGCTGTTAAAGATAAACAATGCATTTCGTCAGTTTCTTAATAGTTTTTCTTTTGCATTATCATGCCCAAAATGCAACCAAAACAGGCATAAGAGCATAAATGAGATAAGTTCGTGTGCGTATATAAAGGCTTGTTTTGTTTTTCAATGCAAAGCACAAACCAGTTTCTGACCGAAAAAAAAATCGTGTGAGTGCTCCGATTTAAAAGCAATGCTCTGAACGAGTAGGACGTATATCGCTTGTGAATAATGTCTGTCGAACAAGGATGTCGACGAAGAAAACTACTTAATACTGCTAAATAAATCTTTTTTGTGCTTTTTTTCAATCCTGTTTTTAAATTTTTCAATTCCATTTATTATCTTGATTCTGGATTTTCAATTAAATTATGTTTTTTTTTTCATTTGTTTCTCTACATTTTCTTTCTCTACATTTTTAGTACACTTCTAAGCAAGTCAGGACTTTCTAGTTTTCACCAGGTGAAAAAGCGTCTCAAAAACTATCGAAACCAAAAAAAAAGTGAAACATTTTTTTTTAGTCATAAGCCGGGTCACATATGTTTACAATACAAAACTTAGAAATTCGTGGTAAAAAAGATTTATCGGGACAAGAAATTCATAATGATATGGTGAATGTGTTAGGTGAAAGTGCTCCTTCATATGCAACAGTAAAAAATTGGGTTGCTGAATATAAACGTAGTGGATGTTCACAAGCAAAAACAACAATAGAAATTGTAGCCAAAATGCATGATATGGTATTAAATGATCGACGAATAAAAGTGCTTGAAATAGTCAACATCATGGGCATTTCAAATCAGCGAGTCCATTTAATGGTGCATAAAGAACGACAGATTACAAAACTTTCTGTTAACCGGCGACCAAAAATGCATAAGAAAGAAAATTTCTCTAGCTTCTTTGGATCGTTTTAGGAAAAATAAAATAAATTTTAAGTGTCGTTGATAAAACATGGAAATCCAAGCAATGGACTGCAACTGGAGGAAGTGCCCCTAAGAAGGCAAACACAATTCAATCGGCTGATAAGTTTATGGCAACTGTTTTTTGGAACTTCAAAGATGTTTTATTGATTGGTTATCTGCAGCAGTGTAAAACAATTAAGTCAAAGTACTATTGCAGCATTTCGCATCAATTAAATATAAAAATTCGACAAACACAAAAAAATAATTTTTCATCCAGACAACGCACCAGCCTACAAGGGTGTTTTAACAATGGCTAAAATTAACGAATTAAATTACGAGTTGCTTGACCTGATTTAGCTCCCAGTAACTTTTACCTGTTTCCAAATCTAAAGAAATTCTTAGCTGGCAAGCATGAAGATGCAATTACAGTTGTGAAGCACTATTTTGAAGGGCTGGAGGAAAACTATTTTAATCAAGGTATAAAATTGCTACATAAGCATTGGACTAAATGTATTGAAGCTTCAGAAGATTATGTTGAAAAATAAAAATGTTTTTGAATAACTAACTATTCTCTTTCTGTGCTAGGCAAAGAAGTTTCCGCAGCGCCCTCATATTAAGGATTTTAGTTGTATTGAGATTTTTATATAAAAATCCTTTTTATTAGTGATCTTAGATTGAGCCCCTTTTTTTCAATTAAACTCATGTTTACCAAGTTATTAAGGATTTTATATATTTTGAGATTTTGACCCTTTTTTCCATTTTGTTTTTTTCTTTAATAAACCTTATGCTTATGGCTAATCCTTACATTTTAATAATAGTAAAAGCTTTTTATAAATATTTCTGCTTCATTTGTATATAAAGCATTTTCATACATTTTTGTATCCCTTGAAATAAACATAAATAATATTTCATATAACCATAATTTTTTACCACATGCTCATTTTTTCATTTGCCTAGAAAAAACTTTTTTTTATATGAATTATAAATGGCAAAATATATACAAGTTATCTAATAAATGCTGCCATATAAATCAATCAAATTATAATAAATAAATAAATAAATATGTAGCATTTGTAAAAGTGCTGGCCATATAAAGGGATTTAGTTCATTGGTCAATGTTAAATAATATATGTCTACATACATACGTGTCTTGTTTATGTGAGTTTGTTTTAGCAAGTCAAATAAGGATATCATTTTTGACCATTAATACAAAAAAAAAACTTTTATAAAGTAGGGTAAAAGTTTGTTGAAATGACCAAAGATGGGATGACAGCTTGAGTTAGAGAAAGCAAATGCATTAAAACTGACAACTAGAGTCTCTTTACTAAGTGTCGGTAAATTAAGTGAAACTTCTTGTTCTTTATTATATAAATAATACCATACTAGCGAATTTATAAGAGTTTTCTGTCAACAATACAAAACAGATTCTCAAATAATTCTCTTAAAATTAACAGAGTTATTTATATTCTTCCCCAACTACCTTGAATTAAATATTACTCATACGTCTAGTGGCAACAATAATTTCAACTTGTATAAAATTTTAACTATTTATATGATTAAGACAAAACTCTGCATTTGTAATAACGTTTCCAAAAGCTACAATAAAAAAGCTTTTCTATATAATATTCCTAGAATTAACAAAGTTATTTACTTTTTTCGCCAACTACCTTAAATTAAATATTGCTCATACATGTAGTAGATTACTTTTTTAAAACTTTAGTAAAAATCAAACCCTTTGCTAGATTCAGGCACAAATTACAGCCCAATTGCAATTAAGAACATTTTAAAATCTATTATAAAGCAACTTTTCTTTTAGTGGTTCTTAATTTTCTTTGAAAGTATTATTAAGAACTTTGTCACTGAAAAATAAAAAAAAAATATTTTGATATTTAATAGATATTTAATTTAATTTTAATTTTCAATAAATTTTTCTAAATCGTATTTTTTTAATCAGCAGAAAGCCTTAAGTCTTAGCTATAATTACTAATTTAAAATTTTAAATTATTTCTTAAACTTGCAGAGTTATTTACTTTTTTCCCCCAACTGCCTTGAATTGAAGATTACTCATACGTCCAGTGGCAACAATAATTTAACTATCCATAGGATTGAGACAAAATTCTGGATTTTCAATTATGATTCCAAAAGCCATAATCTATATATATATAAGAGTAACGTGACTGACTGACTGATTGATTCATAATCGCACAGCCCTAACCGGTCGTTCAGGGAGGCAAATGGGGCAAAAACGGGTAAAACCAGTACCTCTATATCTCCAAAACTAATAAACTTAGAAATAATATTTTAAATCCGTCCGCCTTTAATAAAGAGCCGACAGGTGTCTGGTACTTTTTTGAAATTCGAAATTCCCCGTAGAACGTTCCGTTAACATGTATATCTTCTACATAAATAAACATAGAAATACTATATTAAATGTATCTGGCTTAGATCAATGAAGACTAGAAACATTTTTGGTACTTTTTTGAAATTCGAATTCCTATGGCCTAAAAATTGTATTCTTTTTTGGTACTTTTTTATCAAAATGTATTTTCTCACTAAAAATTCCATGAACTATTATTTTCAAATAGTACGTATTACGGATAATTAATAGGTACTTTTTTGAAAATTATTTTTTCACGGGTGACAAAAAAGGGACAAAAACAGGGTAAACGGTTATTTGATATTTTTTATTCAATTTAAAAAATTAAAAAAAGGATAAAATTATAAAATTTATAAAGATGCAATAGACAAACACAAATCAAAGATTTAAAAGTGAAGTGTTGAATGTGTCGGAGCTTTGAATAAGAACAATTTTTGTTTATTTATGTAAATGTAAATATTAAATTTGTTTATATAAAATATTTCGTGTTTTTTAATGTGATTTTTGTTTTATATTTTTAAATAAACACCAGTTCCCTGATGATGGTCAAAGATTTTGACCGAAATATTGGAAAAATAAAATTAAATAATAGATAAATATAAAGAAAAAAGTTTTTTATTTATTGTTTAAATCTTACCTCACACCGAAATAAGAAAACAACATTAACAACAGGTCAATAATACACAGGAATAAATAAAAAAGGATAAAATATTATTCCATCCATACAAAAAAGAACCCAGAACATGATATTCATGACTCAAATATAAAGGTGTAACAAGGTCCAAATTTCAGTACACTTATATTGGTACTTTTTTGAAATTCATTTCTACTATTCTATTCTCACAAACTATGCATCGAATCATGTTATTATCTTCGGCAAAGTTGTTGTGCATGAGCCCGAGAAGGTTTCTGAGTTGATAGGACCACGCCTACTTTAACGCTCACTTTTCTTAATTTGATTAATTGCTTCTGTATGGCTTTTTACAGATTTAATTCAAACAAGTTCTATACACATCTTACTGAAGGTGAGGTAAAAACAAAAAAGTTATGTGCCACGCCCACTTTCATGCCCCATCTCAAAAAATAAATGTTTGTATGTATATACTTTATAGAATCGTAAACTATGTATTTGATCATGTGATTATCTTTGTTAAAATTGTTGCGCACGAGCCCGGGAAGGTTTCTGAGTTGGTATGAACACGCCTACTCTAACGCCCACTTTTTTTAATTAATTACAAAGCCTGGCAGGAAGGCCAGACCGCTGGGTCGATCTTACTAAAACTTTGACGGGATATAACTAAGACACCGGCATGACTAAGAATACTTTTTTCGACCGCATACTTTTTTTCAAAATGAACAAAATCAATAAAATTACTCGAAATGAATTGAATATTTGCGTAATACCTTTCTTTCAAATTGATATTAATTTGTGGCGCACAAATGCCATCTAGTAGAATATATTTTCAGTTTAAGTCTTATAATATTTGTTTAAGAAAATATGTTTTTTTTTACAAAATAAAGGTTTTTTAAATTTTACTTTTTAATGTAATTTTCTTTTTTAAATCCTTTATTTCTATTACACTAACCCCCAGTGCCATTTGCTCATTATTGTTATCATTAGCATTCATTATTATTGTAATAAATTCAATCTGCAGGCAATTGAATATTCATTATTTATGCAGCAGACAACAATATTCAAATAGATGTATATACACAAACAAGAACTCCACTCATAAGCCACTATTTCAGCACCTTAAGCAAGTAACCAAGATGCTAACCGCCCTAGTTAGCAGTCTAGCTATCATTGTTACTAGTCCTTTAACATAAAGAAGGACAAATTAGCTATTTGTAGTAGCAAATTAATTACAACAAAACAGCCACCAAGAGGAATGTTAAAAACAAGAAGAAAAAAACTACAAACAACGTGATAAGCAGCGTAATCATCTTCTAGTTAGTTGTTTGAAAAACGAATGTAAAGCAATAATTATTATATTTGTTTTATATTTTTCAGTATTTTTATAAAGCTTTGCACTTTAGCTGCAAAATAACAATTGAAATCTTGATATTGTGTAACAGTAATTAGCGCTTTGTTGTCTGTTTTAAATTTTAATGTTCGTTGTTACTTTAAGCTACATTATGAACTGTAAATAACTAAAAACAAACACATAAGAACCATATTTGTTAAACCCAATTTAAGTTACTGCCACACACACTCTTATGTTTACACCCTTGTCATTTCTAATCCCTTTTAATTTATTCGTCTAGATCTTTTTGTTGTTGTTAACCTATTTGTGTTTTTTCCCTGTAACCAGCTCTTTGTATGTAACTAATCGACCACTAGACACAATACCGTTCAATACAGAAATTAATTAAATACTCACAAACAATACACTATAACAAAACAAACAACAAACAAACAAGCTTTTGCATTATTATTTTAGAGAAATTGATTACTACCACACACTCTCTCTCTCTCTCGCTCCCTCTCTCCGCCAATATTTACCACATTCCTTCATCAGAAACATATTAAGCAGAAACAAATATTGTTTTGTTTAAAAGCCACTTCAAAGGCTTTGAAGCAAAACAAATACAGTTGATTATTTTAACTTACTGATTGACTTTCATAACAATAATCATATTATTAAAAGCCAGGACAAAAACACAAACACAATGTTAGCGTTAATGCAGTCTGGTTAAGAACACACAATTGAGTGATTGGTATTTAGAATGGGATTGATTTAAATTCTTTAAAATTTTCCCCAATTTTTTTCGAATTAAATATTACTCATACGTCTAGTAAATATAAATATAAGGAGAATTTCTCTCTACATGATGACTTGTTAGTGAATCTAAGAAATTTATTTATTTATTTAGGTCAATAGATATATATAAATAATCAGTTTAAAAATTTAGATATAAAGTAATATTTCTCTTCAGTACGTCGTTACTCTCAGATATGTCCATAAGGTGATAGCATTTATTAAAATTAACACATGCACGACGAAAAGAATCATTATTAGCATATACAGAAGGGTACTATTTTAATACTAAGAGTTCAAAATTGCGGGTTGGTCTAACAGGAACATTGAAGTTTAGTTGACTTAGCAGGAACACGAATTATGCCCAGAACAAATAAAGCACTCAGCATCAATCGCCGACTTTTTAGAGTTGGCAATTTTAACAAAGCAAGTCTACTTTGATACGATGACAAGACATAAGAATTCCAACCAAGACCACGGAGACAGAAAATTAAAAATTGTTTTGATTATTTAACTGATTGTTCGACCTTTTTATTAATTAAACAATTTTATTTTTCGAGATTAATTGTTTAAAAATTGTTTTTGTAACGATTTAATACAATTGATAGGAATTGAATAACAAGGATCCATATTCAAGAATTGGTCGAACAAGAGAAGTATATAAAAGTTTTGTAATATAAGGATCTAGAAATTCCTTAAACCAGCGCTTCATGAATCCAAATACCTCATAGGCTTTATTTACCATTATAGAACTGTGATCGCGAAAATCAAGTCTATGATCCAACAGTATGCCAAGATCCCATATGGTTTGAACTTTATTTAAAATAACAGTAACAATATAATAAGAAGTCTCAACCGGATTGTGTCTAAAAAATGGCATGTGTCTGCATTTCTTAATATTTAACTCCAATAAATTAAATCTGCAGCATTGAGAAAAATTGCAAAAGTCGGCGCTTAGTAAACTATGTCCATTTGTATCATTAAACATCAGTACTTTAGAATGCAAAATAACAGTAGGAAGATCATTGATGAATAGAGTGAACAAAATTGGACCCAGGTGGCTAACTTGAGGAACACCAGAATGTACTTGAATGATTTTTGATATAACATTGAGTTCTTTGTGCTAGATAAGTGTTTAACCATTCAAAAACTGAGAAACTAAAGCCCATAAGTCATAATTTGTGTAATAGAAGATTGTGGTTAACTTTATCAAAAGCCTTAATAAAATCAGTTTGCATTTTATTTGTAAAACCTTCATTGACGATAGTGGTGAGTTCCAAAATATTAGTTGTAGTTGAACGGGACTTACGGAACCCATGTTGCTATGGTGATAGAAGTGAAGAAATTTGATGATATAGGTAATCTGTAAGAATTTTTTCAAGGAGTTTTGGAATTGCATTGATTTTAGCGATACCTCTATAGTTAGATACATGATTTTTACTGCCATTCTTGAATAAAGGCATTATATATGATGTTTTCCACACTGATGACAAATAACACAATTCAATAGATTTGTTAAATAATGTAGTAAGAGGCTACTGCTTGGAATACCATCAGGTCCTGGACGAGTTCTTTAGCGACTTTAAGTTCGAAAGCACAGTAAATATATTTATAAATGGAAAGTAAATCCCACATGAATGAGTTGTAGTAGACAATTATTTCAACTTGTTCCTTGGCTTAATATAGAACGGTCGCATCTAAACTTTTAGTAATTTTACAGGAGAAACAAAAAACTCTATAAAATCTGAAATAAATAAAAGCAGATTTTTGTTCAAGTATAAAATATTTTCAATTCTGTTTTATTGCTTAATTTAATTTAATTGAGTTATGCAAGATGGGGCTTTTAGTTGCTAACTAATTTATTGAGTTAGGGCTTTTTGTGCTAAATTAAAACAACGATTATACTGATAAATCAATTCATGTTTAAACGAAATATAAAAATACAGTTGTTAAATATAAAATAATGTACTTTTCAATAGTAAAATTAGTTTTTAAAAGACAAATTATCATCAAAAGGTTTGGCTATTTGGCGTCAGGAACTTTTTTAAATCTTGCAAGTGGTTCTACTTTTTCTTATTATAATTTATTTGACTTAATATTTTAGTAATTGTTCAAGTTGTTAAGTTCCTTTTTTATTAAAATTAAAGTTTTTATTTTCAATATTTCGATACTTTCATTCTACGATGCACCAATTGGAAATTTTACTTTTCAATTAATTTTACAAAAATTTGAACACAAACATAATGAAATTTTCACTTCCAATTCATTTTACAAATGTAGAATCCAGGTGATTTGTTTTAAGTCGAACTGTTATTTAAAAGAATACTAGTTTAAATTAACTTTAAAATTTTTAAGACTGACAAGATCAATGACCTACTATCCAGTTCTCAGTTTAATTTCTGCTTCAAAACTATCACATTTTCTCTTATTGTTTTCAAGCATAAATATAATTGATCCTATTTAATGTTTCATTCAATGCATTTTCCTATAGCAATGTCATTTTTAATTGAGTTTTTTTCCAGCCACCACATTCAAACATCGTTTTCCTATTTTAACGCACAGCCAACATGTTTCCAAATGGAATTTTTAGTGTTTTATTTTGTGTTAAATGTTTGCCACTTCTATGGCAAATGACCTTAATCCTAGTTGATGTTTATAGATTTAATTGCTGAAAATGACAAAATACAATCATCACAGAAACACAACATTTCGTGGTCAATATATTGGTGGGGGCGGTGGAGAGAACAAGTGGAGAAAGTAGTAAAGTAAATGAAAGAGTAGTGAAAATTTTTAAATAAATTTGATTATCTACTTCGGTATTTTATTGATAATGAATAATGTGAACTCTCAGTATAATTAAATGTTTAAACAAAATGCTTCTTTTAAAAGATTTCACAGTTTTCCTGCAAAGCTTTTGGAACTACCTTTTTGTCCTTAAATTTATAACACTTAGACTAACTCAAAATGTCTCTACTTATTTATGTACTTACACGCAGAGAAAAAATATAGTTGTGCATGTTTACCACAACTATTTCATTATTTTTATACATCTTTTAAAATACTATGATCACTGTAATTATTTATATGATTTTGGCAACCATAATTTGATTAAGTTACCATTCACAGGATTATATCAATCATATATATGATTATAGCAGTTATGTAATGTTTATGGTAATCAGTTTTATGATAAAAAAATTATACCATATTATGTTGTTCTCTATCATAATAAAATAGCAACAAGTTATGATAAATGGATTGATCATAAATATGATTGCCAGAAATATATACTCGTACATAGTTACTATAAACGTATATATGATTGTAGTAATCATTTGGATCGTAACTTAATCATATTATGGTTACCGCAATCATATTAAAAATTACAGTGACTATTGTGAACATTGTTAAAAAACTTGTAAAAATTTTGACATTTTTGTGGTAAACTATATTTTTCTCTGTGTACATATATCTATATATTTTCCTCAAGTATTTGTTTTCTATTTATGTTTATTTTCCCTTCACCACATCAACAAATCTCATTAAATATCCCAAAGGTGGTGGAATATTCTGTTCGTTGAGTAAAACTAAGTTTTGATGTTGGTTTCCTTCAGAAAACACCAGTAACTAACAAGCAAAAACTTGCAATGAGAAATTCTAAAACTATTTAGCAACAAATAAACAACAATCCAACAACCAAATAATATTGTTGCAATATTGTAGTTCATATGCGCATTCCACATTGCATGTTACTATGCTAGGAGTGGGAGGAATGTAAGGAGTAGTTGAGAAAAACTAAGCAACAATTGTAAATTAACTACAATTTAACATGCAATGGTAACTAAACAAACACACACATACTCAAATTGCAAACTGAAATTATTGTTAAGTAAACAGGAAACTAAAAGTTTTATATTTGCCACAACTACAAAGAAAAAATATTTACCAAAACGGAAAAAAGAGCAAACTAACAGCAAGTAGTAATTGAAATCTGGTAAACCGATTTTAACACACACGAAAAGTGGCTAAAGATTCTTAGTTGGTCTAGCGGGTTTAATAAACTACAAACGAATGAAAAAATTAGTGCAAATTAATACAAAATAAACTGTTGTTGTTTAAACAATTTTTGTGTTATTTTAGAAATACGATAGAAAGTCCATGTTTAAAGACTGCTACAAGATGGAAATCAGGCTTCTGTAAAACCTTGATTGAAGACTGTTGTAGGATGGAAATCAATCAGCGATTGAAGACTGCTACAGGGTGGAAATCAGGCTTGATTTAAGACTGGTGTAGGAAGGAAATCAATCCACGGTTGAAGATTGCTATGAGTGGAAATCAGGCTTCTATAGAACTACTAGCTAATACTGCTGTAGGATTGAAATCAAGCCACGATTTAAGACTGCTACAGGGTGGAAATCAGACTTGATTTAAGACTGGTGTAGGATGGAAATCAAGCCACGATGGAAGACTGATACAGGGTGGAAATCAGGCTTCTATAGAACCAGGATTGAAGACTGCTAACAAACAGCAATTGAAGACTTCTAAAGAATTAAAATCAGGCTTCTGTAAAACCTTGATTGAAGACTGTTGTAGGATGGAAATCAATCAGCGATTGAAGACTGCTACAGGGTGGAAATCAGGTTTGATTGTAGACTGTTGTAGGCTAGAAATCAATCCACGCTTGAAGATTGCTACGAGTAGAAATATATAGAACCACGATTGAATACTGCTGTAGGATGGAAATCAAGCCACGATTTAAGACTGCTACAGGGTGGAAATCAGACTTGATTTAAGACTGGTGTAGGATGGAAATCAAGCCACGATGGAAGACTGATACAGGGTGGAAATCAGGCTTCTATAGAACCAGGATTGAAGACTGCGAACAAACAGCAATTGAAGAGTTCTAAAGAATTAAAATCAGGCTTCTGTAAAACCTTGATTAAAGACTGCTGTAGAACGCAAATTAAGCCACGATTGAAAACTATTACAGGGTGGAAATCAGGCCTCTATAGAACCACGATTAAAGACTGCTACATGATGGAAATTAGGCTTGATTGAAGATTGGTGTAGAATGGAAATCAATCCACGCTTGAAGATTGCTACGGGTGGAAATCTATAGAACCACGATTGAATACTGCTGTAGGATGGAAATTAAGCCACGCTTAAAGACTGCTACGGGTGGAAATCAGGCTTGATTTCAGAATGCTGTAGGATGGAAATCAAGCCACGATGGAAGGCTACTACAGGATGGGAATCAGGCTTCTATAGAATCACTAATGAAGACTGCCTTATAAATCCAATCTTGACGATTGACTGAATTCAATTGAAAAGCCTAATTGTAAATTTACCAGTTACATTTCCGGTTCAAGCATTTTTGCTTTGCAACGTTCGTTCTAGTTTGATTGTATCTCTCTGTCTATTCTTTATTATATTTTAAGTTGATGTTTTTCTGTTTTATGCTCATCAGATTTCACCCAATTAGCCAAAAGACACCATACATTTGTGTTTCTCAGCCATCTCTTACTGGTTTCTTTGAAATTTATCCCAACTGTTTATCATTTCTCATCTAACACTTCATTAATATTTAAAACATTTACAAAATTTGAAATACTCTGGTTACTGTATCATTATGCTGCCTTAATTATGTATATCCTGTCTATATTTAATAATTCTTTAACAGCCATTACAATACATTACATTACACACCAGGCAACGAAAACTACTACAACACAAGTAATTTACAAAAGTTGTAGACAGTTGTCTTCTAAAACAATTAAAACACAATTTAGTTTATGCTGATTCAACAGACAAAAAAACAAGAGTTAAAAACGTTTGCAACAGTCATCAGCAGGAAGCGGAAACGTTAATGTAACGTAATGTAAATCAGATTAAAATACAGTTTAAAAAGAGTTAAAAAACAGAAAACCGTTAATCACAATCTAATATTTATATATCTAAAAACTGGGAAATGCTGGCTGGCAAAAAAATATTAAAGAATTTGTTCGAGGATTTTGTCAACCAGATTTTTACACAGTTAAAGTAATTTGATTGTGTTTTACAAGCCAACAGATTTTAACAAAAAATCAGTAACGAACAATTTACTACATCAAACTGTTAATTGAACAAAGCAGAAGGGTTACAAACTGTTCGCTAAATACTTTTTTTGTTTTATTTTTTCTTTTTTAAGGCGACATAATGAAATTTTGCAAATTTGTGGTTGCTCGTTGTTATCTTCTTTTTCTTTTATTGATGATGGAAAGGAGAATGTAATGAAAAGGGGAAACAAATTGTTTATAGATTGGCAGAAATCTTCTAATTGAAAGAACGAATGATAATAAAGATCAAGCTGCAAAATCTATGAGAAATATTCAAAGGAATTATTAAAAAAATAATAAAACTACAAAGTCTATTAATTAGAGGTTACAGCAATAAACAAGAAGTTTTAATATTATAATAGAAATGGTCTTCAGTTTATAATAGCGATGAGACCATTGCCTTGACTAGAGACTAGACTAGAGACTGGACTAGAGACTGAACTAGAGACTGAACTAAACCAGAGACTAGACTCGACACTGGTGTAGAGACCATAATAGAAACTAGACTAGAGACTGAACTAAACTAGAGACTAGACTCGACACTGGTGTAGAGATCATACTAGAAACTAGACTAGAGACTGAACTCAACTAGAGACTAGACTCGACACTGGTGTAGAGACTAGACTAATGAGTAGACCAGAAACTAGACTGGAGACTGGACTAGAGACTGAACTAAACTAGAGACTAGACTCGACACTGGTGTAGAGACCATAATAGAAACTAGACTAGAGACTGAACTAAACTAGAGACTAGACTCGACACTGGTGTAGAGACCATAATAGAAACTAGACTAGAGACTGAACTAAACTAGAGACTAGACTCGACACTGGTGTAGAGACCATAATAGAAACTAGCCTAGAGACTGAACTAAACTAGAGACTAGACTCGAGACTGTTGTAGAGACTAGACTAATGAGTAGACCAGAAACTAGACTGGAGACTAGACTAGAGACTGAACTAAACTAAAGACTAGACTCGACACTGGTGTAGAGACCATACTAGAAACTAGACTAGAGACTGACTGAAAAGACTAGACTCGAGACTAGACTATAGATTACAGACGAGACTATAGACTAATAAATAAATTACGTTCTATAAATGTATTTTTAACTGTAAAATAATTTTTAAAATTTATTTTTAACAAGGTGGTCTCTTAAATGCTCTTCTCCTGTCCAAACAAGGAGTCGGGGCCCATTTTTTTTATATCTGATTCTTAAAGCAAAAATTATGAGGAATCCAAAAAAAAAAATTAGCCGGAAAATTTAGGAGCTTCTGTGGAAAATCGGAAAATTTAATTTTCATCGGAAAATTTAAAGGTAAATTTCTAAAAAAATTAGGAAAATTTTATTTTTCAATTCAAGCCTGATTCAATACCTTTCCAACGAGCTATCACTCGTTGCGATCGCTTTAGTAGTTTTTTTTTAAAACAACTTTCAATGAGGTCCCTTATGAAGAATTCTTCAATTTTGTCACATGACAGTGGTGTACACCACCACTAAACCAGTCACTGTAAAAAAAAAAAAATATGTAGGTACATTATTTTTTGCTGGGCAATCGATTAAGACTATTTATTTTAAAATCGGAGAGGGGTCGTCCAAAAATTTCCCAATTTTGATCGTTTTCATATGGAATTGCTCTATATACTTACAAATGTATTGAATTAAATGTTTAAGATATAATAAAAAAAAAACTTGTAACCAATTTTCTTTGTAATAAAATCATCAATTTAAAGTTTCTTTCAGCAGCAACAATTCAAACCCCATTTTCACATTTATAGCAAGCCTACTTTTAGCTTAATCTATTTAAAATCGATTGCTAATGTAAATAAATTGCTAAATAAATTTCTAATTTATTAAAAAAATATATAACAATTCTATATAACTTGTAGCTGAAATTTATGTAATTTTACCAACTAAATTGTTTAACAGCAATTTTACAAATTTGTGGCAAATTTTAATGCAAATTAAATGGTAGTGAAGGCAATTTTTATAATCCATGGTTTAGTATTATTACCTGTAACAATTATTTAGTTGCATAGATTTGGCAGAATTTGTCTAAATGAAAGAACAAACTCAATCAAATAAATGAATACAGTAAAAGCTGTTAAAAAAGGAGGTTAACTAATAAACAATATAGTTCAAGTTTAAATTCTAAAATATATTTAGACTTTACATAATTTTCAAAAGGACACTCTGTTTTAAGTTATTATGCATTCTGGTTTTGTGAACCACAATTCTTGCACAGATTATACAAAAGAATCAAATAACAATACAATATCAAGACGAGCTTCCAGCACTAGTACAAGCATTTGTGACAAATTATATATGCAGAGGTACAATAAATGTATGTTGCACATTTATTTAGTAACAATGCACATTGCTATGAAATTACTTAAAAAAATATTGCAAAATACATCAAAAAAATGGAAATAAAATACAGCAATTAAGTAAACTTGAGCTTTCAGATAAACTATAAGTTTGTTCTTAAATTTTATTTTATATATTAAACTAAAGAACAAACTCTAGTTGTTGTTTCGTATAATTACATCATTAAAATCATAAAACATTTAAGATCTAAAGTTAATCCTTTCAGGACCATAAGCTTCTGGAGACTTTCCCTTTATCATCATGATATGAAATAAGCTTGTGAGAATCCAACTAAACAAGAACCCTTCAAAAATGTGAAAAAAAAAATTCGTATACAAGTTTTTTTTATGGGACACATGTGTCCCTATGGTCTTTAAGGGAGCCAAA
Source organism: Bellardia bayeri (assembly GCA_950370525.1). Taxonomy (NCBI): domain Eukaryota; kingdom Metazoa; phylum Arthropoda; class Insecta; order Diptera; family Calliphoridae; genus Bellardia; species Bellardia bayeri. Next base: position 10,456,561 of record OX493266.1, on the reverse strand, counting down.
ATGTTTTTTTTTATTATGCATAGGTTTTTCAATAAAAGTTTAATTTTTAATGTTATAATACGCTTTTAATAAAAATTTATGTTTAACTTTGCGATAAATTATGGTTAATTATGATGTTCTGCGCAACAATGGTCTCTTGCTGACAGTGATTTTTGATGACTGGAATATTGGAAATTCTCTCTGACGCTAAGACTGGCCAGCCATTAAATTTTTGGCCACCAATTGTCTAAACTCAAGGGAGTTATATTGAGTCTCTTCAACCAGATGTTTTGCTTTACATTCGGTGTAAATAACGCTTATATATCAAGTAAGTCAAAAAATAATCGGAGGTAATATTTTATTTTCGATTTGCGGTTTAGTTCATCAAAAGACTTGCTCTTAACTCCACCCATATTTTGTTTGTAATGCATAATAGCTTTCGGGCATTTTACGTTGATTTTTTATGTTGCCACGAAAAGTTTGAGGTGTAAATGTCGCCTCGCTTCATCGAGAGGTACATTTTTTGAAATGTTTCTTCGGTTGCTTCTTACTGTTCCACAGGACTTTATTTGACGTTTTTCTAACTGATAGTATAAGAAAGGTGAGAAGTGAGTTTTTCTGTCAACTGAAGCACCCCAAGTCCATATTCAGTGCCATTCTCTTTTCTTCGAATGTATAGATCAAATTTAAAAAGATATCCGGAAGCAAAGTCACCATTTTATTGACATTTGAATTATGACTTTTGAGTTGCATAAAGTGTTTGTATGTGTTATTCATTGCATTTTAAAATGCTTTGTTGAACAGGTCTGATCTTAAAAGCACAATCATTTTCTTCATCGTGCAAATTTCAAATCTTTTCCTTGTCTGTTGACCAATAATCACGAATGGATAGTAAAACGTGATATTTCATTATCAGATTGTTACCAAGTAAGTAAATAAGTATATAGAATACAAGTTCTGAGAATTTAGTCAACTGATAAAGTTTAAAAACTTAATTGGGAAGTACTTTTATAGTTTTTGTTTTTAATATGCCAACTCTCACCAGCAATTACATTCATATTCATCAAACGAAAAGTTACCATTGACGACGACAGGGACACCCGTGTCCCTTTTTCTAATTTTTTAAAAAAGCTAGTTTTTTTTTCTTTGGAAATATTTCAAAACCGGATTTCATTTTGTAGAATATTGTTAAATTAAACAAAATTACTTAATTTGAAAGAAATAGAAAATTTCGTCTATGATTAAAGCACGATGGCCACGTATCAAACTGATTTGACAAACTTAGTTTTTGTTCATTGTGTTAGTGAAAAAAATCTCACACGTATATATAGATGTGCGTTTAACGAAAATCAAAACAATTTAGATTTCACTGCCACCGCTACTTCAAACTAAATATTACCAATACATACATATTATCTGTCAAATCAGTTTGATACGTGGCCATCGTGCTTAAGAGCAGTTTAAATATTCCGTTTAGGGTATGTGCAAAACTTGCTTTTTGGCTCTTAAAAAACATTTATAAATTGTTTTTTTTTTCACACAAATTTCTTATAAATTTTGAAAACCCATCATTTAACTTTGCATTAAGCTGTAAATATCAATACTTTTAGTATTAGTTTATTTTTAATGCACATTTTTCTTTTTGGGACACATATGTCCTGTGGTCGTGAAATGTCCATACGTACTTTCTTTCTATTTCGTAAAAACTCTTGTTAGTTGTAATTTGTATTTAAAACATTAATTATTTATTAACTTTAACGATTCACAACATAATGAATAATATTATATATTATGATTTAAGCATATTGCATAAATATTAAAGTCAATAAAACAGAAAAATCTTATCAAGTTAGGTTTTGTTAAAATTATGAAAGTGGCAATTTGCATTTGATTTACATTCATAGAAATAAAAAGCTTTAGTTGTTTAATGAATTCATACAAATATATTCCGACCGACACATTTTAGTTTGACAGAATAATCATAGTTGTATTTATAACACAAATAACAAATAACATAACTGTTACCCTCTCGATTTTCAGAAAAGTTTCCTTCATGCGAACAACATTTTATGATTCAAAAATGGTATTTTTAATTTGAAAATGTCTACCAACATTCAACCCACAGTTGATCCACTGTGCAATGTTAGTATTTGTATTTAAATACACAGCATTTTCAAATAGCTTTGGTCAATAACTTTAATATTAACTGTTGTATATTATGCGCTAAATAATTCCTGTGTGTATGATTATTATAATAAAATTGTATGCTTTCATATATAATTTTGCCTAAAAATTTGCATATAGAAGTGGTAAAACTTTAAACTTATCAAGTACGAGTCTTTAACAAAATTACAGATTTGAAATGTGTTTTCAAAAAAAAAAAATATAATAATAAAGCGAAGAGAGATAGAACTTAGTGAAAGAAATTTCGTATTTTAAATTAAGAATACAGTTGTTATTTGACTTGCAAATTATTAACAAAAAGACGTGCCCTAGGTAATAGAAAATTGTCTAGTCTAGTCTCTAATCAAGTTTTACAACATTCCTGTAAAATATCTGAGTAAACTTTAACGTCATTTAATACCCATCAAACGTTTTGTAAGAAAACCATTACTCAACAACAACAGAGCGTATGATTAATATTAATTTGGGTATTTTTTTACTAGAACTTAAATAATTATTTATTGACAGCAAATTTATATTATTTGCTGAATACATTTAATAAGCAACATTTTCTGCAATATTTTTAAAAGATTTGTTAAACTGTTAAACACGTTGAAATACTAGTAAATTAAAATAAAATTGTCCTATGTTTCTTATTTACTCTTGCCTTATCGATTATAGATTATTATTGTCTAGTCTAGTCTAGTCTCTAATCAAGTTTTACAACATTCCTGTAAAATATCTGAGTAAACTTTAACGTCATTTAATACCCATCAAACGTTTCGTAAGAAAACCATTACTCAACAACAACAGAGCGTATGATTTATATTAATTTGGGTATTTTTTTACTAGAACTTAAATAATTATTTATTGACAGCAAATTTATATTATTTGCTGAATACATTTAATAAGCAACATTTTCTGCAATATTTCTAAAAGATTTGTTAAACTATTAAACACGTTGAAATACCAGTCAATTAAATTAAAATTTTCCTATGTTTCTTTTTTACTCTTGCCTTATCGATTATAGATTATTATTGTCTAGTCTAGTCTCTAATCAAGTTTTACAACATTCCTGTAAAATATCTGAGTAAACTTTAACGTCATTTAATACCCATCAAACGTTTCGTAAGAAAACCATTACTCAACAACAACAGAGCGTATGATTTATATTAATTTGGGTATTTTTTTACTAGAACTTAAATAATTATTTATTGACAGCAAATTTATATTATTTGCTGAATACATTTAATAAGCAACGTTTTCTGCAATATTTTTAAAAGATTTGTTAAACTGTTAAACACGTTGAAATACCAGTAAATTAAAATAAAATTGTCCTATGTTTCTTATTTACTGTTGCCTTAACGATTATAGATTATTAGGTTTGTTGTAAATTAAATAAAAACCAAAAGAACAATGCTATAAATATAAACGTTTATGTTTCTTAAAAAATAATGTTTTTTTAAAAACATAGTTTTTTTTGCAGCTATGATGATAAAAAGGCTGACTTTGAAATGTGATTCTGCACTCATTTCTCTTTTTCTTTGTTTTATCTTTTATACTTTACTAGTTTCCATGACTTTATCTTAATTATATTCTTGGAAGTATAAGAAAAACCCTTTTCTTAAGTATATTTAATGTAGTTTTAACATAAAACACTTTATTATCAGTTTATGCAAAACTATGTAGGTAACAAAATATTTAAGTTGTCTTAGTCTATATTTTATGAAAGGTTACAAACAAAGACTTTTAGTTTTTAATATGGTAAGCTTAGATGGACTATTTTGTTAGTTGTTTTATTATCTGCAAAGTATAAGTTCTATTATAAAATGAAAAAGAAAGGATTATTATAATTTTATTACATGCATGCAGAACAAAAGAGATGTAAAGAAAATAGGTGGAAATATAAAAATATTAATTTAAAAAAAAACAAACATTTTTAACATTAACTAGAAAACGAATGCTCATAATATGGAATAGAGACAGTAAAATAATAGAGTTTAGTTATTACTGCAGCTTTTATAAAATTTAAAACAATAATTCACTACGTTTTAATCGAATTAGTTAATTTTCTCTAAAAACTTTAAATATTTCATAATGTTTACTCGGGGTGCGTATGATTAATATTAATTTTAGTATAGTGTAAATGACTCTTAATAACTTTTTTCAAATGAAAGCAATTGCAATGAAGTAAAAAGAATTTGTTTACCAATTAATAAGGCTACAATTGCTTATTAATAATATTATTATAATTATCATAAATTAAAGAATTTTTTTAATTTTCCAAAAAAAAAAATAAATAGTTTTATTAGCACATGTCTATTAATATTGCCACAAACTTAAAAAAAAGTTTACAATATTAAAAAAAAATGTTTATTTTAAAATACTTTTAATAAATTTGTAAACCCTAAAAGGTTTAAATTTTCAATTCTGCTACAATTAATATTAATCATACGCCTCATTGTCAAATAAATTAAAGCCTTAAGGTGAATTCACCCATTTCTACCCAACAAATTATTTGTTCGGACAAAGATTTTTTTCATACGTAGTTTGACGCCTCTTAAGAGAAAGAAAATATTCGTATGAAAAAAACTTTGTCCGAACAAATATTTTGTTGGGCACAAATGGGTGTATCCAAAGTAAATCCTGTTAGAAAAACACTTTATACTTTATTTCACTTGCTTTTATGTGAGAAAAGTTATTAAAGTTTGTTTTTTTTTTAACTGTTATAATTAATATTAATCTTACGCCGCCTGAGCAAATATATTAAATGTGGCACAAAAAACAAACAGTGAAGTTCAATATTAAGAGATATATATGCTCAGCAGCAGCAGCTTTCTATGTGCTATAATTTTTATTTAAATAGTATGTAAATAAAAAATCCCGGGTTTTCTAGTAATTTAAAGTTTTTAAAAAATTGTTACTGGTAGCGTATGATTAATATTTAATAGGAGGTAACTTGAGTTAAACTATTATAACTCCTTTTCAAAAAAAGATATGTTAAATCTGTAAACACAGTTTGAAAGCCAAGTTTTAGCACTTTAATAGAGAATTAAAAATTTAAACCTTTTAGGTCTTACAAATTTATTAAAATTATTTTAAAACAAACATTTTTTTCTTAATTTTGTGTAAAATTTTTCTTTTTTAATTTTGTGGCAATATTTTAACACATTAATAAACATATGTTAAAAAATTTAATAAACCTAGCAAATTTGGTAAGATAAATGGAATGAATATTTGCTTTATTTTTATTTAAATATTTCTTATTGTATTTTACAAGTATCACTCACTCACAATCACTGCCTTATATTACTTTTTACAATTGCAAATATTTATTTGAAATATATTGTAGTATTCTAACAATTTTTTCCTATTTACGTTTTTCCTTATACATATACACCACTACCTCAGTTTGCGTTGGAGTTACGTTCCAAAAAAAATACGACGCAAAGTGAATTAATATTTTCTATAGCAAACCATGTAAAGATAGGTTCTAGAGTTACAAAAATACTAAGGCGTCGGCTTTCTTGCACAAAAAATTGGTCAACTGTTTGCTGAACAGCTTTTTTCAAACATAAAATAGATTTCCTTGTAGCAATTGTCTGTATTACTACCACTAGCATTATCGTTGAATGATGATTTGCTTTTTAAGTCATCAAATATTCTTTTAGCTTTTGTCTGAATTACTATTTTACTTAATGGTATTCCCTGAGCAACTTGATTTTCAGTCAAATGGAAAGCAAAGACTCTATTTGGATCAGCAAAGCACTTCTTGTATGGGTCATCATAGCATCTAATGATGTTGCAGATTTTGCAAAAATTTAAACAAAAAATTAAAGACTCGAACCCAAAACCACGCAACCTCGAAAATCTAACGACGCACAGTGAAAATAAGTTCTTACTCAGCAGCGATGCAACTTGGAAAAAACACAAAACGCAACGACGCAAAGCGAGGTATTGGTGTAATGTCTCAGAAATGCTTTAGCTGTTATTTACAAAATATTCTATAAAATATTCCTTATTTTACTTTTTTATTACTCAAACTTAAATATAAACTTAAACTATATATTCATACAATATGCGGAGAGAAACTTTGAATTTAACATAAGTTTTACTCGGAAATATTTGTTATATTGTAAATAATCTTTGTTATTTATTTAATAAAACTTTAACTTATAATAAAGGAATAGTTTACGTGTCTTGAATATCAATGTAAGTAAAAACCAAAAATATTTTATACAATTAAAACAACTGCAGCAAGTAATTCTATATTAAAATATAGTTTTCAAAAGCAATTACTTAAAAATATAGATTTCTGTGAAATTAGTAAGAGATATATGCAATATTTTGTTATAAAAAATATATATATATAAACATTTCATTTGTCAGAAGTTAAAGCAAAAATGTAACAAATTATTTAAGTAACTAAAATAGATTTAAGTAAAATAAAGTAAATTTAGTAAAAAACACTTTAAAATTATCCTGAAGCTAACAATAGTTATTGATACCATTTTTCTTTAGAAACAATTTTATGAAACAATTTGCAAATGAAGTCATAATTAATATTAATCATACGCCCCTACTGGCCACAACATTGAAAATTTGTAAAGAAAAGCTTTTTTTATAACTAAAAATTAGTTAACATAATTCGTTTGTATTATTTTTAGTTCAAAAACTTTGCATAAGTTCTTTAGAAAATCACGCATTTGTCTAGAGTAGCTTAAGCTTACGAGTATTTATGTTATAGTAACCATTTTCAAGGCCAACAGCAAGGCAAGCAAATATATTTCTATTAACACAAATAATTCTTAATTGTTTCCTTAGCATTGTTGTAGGTTTTATACATTTATATAAAAAAAATATGCAAATTTATAGAAATGTATCTATAAATAAAAGTCTAGACTGGTCAGAGAATTTATCTTGCGTAAATAATATAAAAGCAATCTAATTGTTGACAAGGCCTTATTAAAATGAAATAAAGCAGCTTTAAGATTTCATTTGTTTTTTTTTTTCTTTAATTTAATCATTTTGTTTACGGTGACGCATGATTTTTTTCAATTTGAGGTAACTTTAGTCAAAGTTAAATAAATAGCAAATTTAAATTTTTGTTTATGATTTTTTTTATTTTTTAATTTTTATTTTCTTTTTACTTTTTTGATTTGTTTTTAATTTTTTTATGTTTTCCAAACAAGTTGAAATCATAACAATGTTATCGGCGCTAAAATACGCTTTGAAACTGTTTTCTCGCATTCAATCAGCTTTACTGACCACTATCACCGCTTATACCGCTTGTTTATACTAATTTGTATAGAAACAATTATCTCGCATTGGTTCTCGCAATAAGCGTCAACCAGCTCGGCTTGGCAACAAGCTGCCACTCTGTACATACCCTAAGTTTAGTATAAAATTTTTTAACTACACTAAAAATTTACCTTAAAATTTTTATACAAAGTGAAAATATTTTTAGAACACTTTAAGAAATTAATTGTAAAACAAAAGCAAAGATGTTAATCAAATTGAAAGCAACTCAGCAATAAAATTCAATGGTTTTCTAATATGGAATTTTCTGTAATTTTTTAAATTTTTAAATTTTTGTTTATGGTGGCGCATGATTATTATTAATTTCGGCTAATTTTATTTAAAGTGATATAATTTTCAAGCGGAATACTATATTTTTGTATCTTAAACATCGTTTAAAAGCCAAGAGATTTAGGCATAAGTTTAGTATAAAATATTTTTTTAAATTTAAAAAAAAATAACTTCAAAATTATATAAAAAATTAAAATACTTTTAGAAAAATTTTAAAAATTAATTATATAACAAAAGTAAATTTGTTAAACAAATTCTACAAAAATCATAAAATAATTTTTATGGCTCTTTACACATATTAAGCAATAGAGAAATACCAAATTTTTAGGACTATCAGTGCTTTTATAATATTTTAAAATGTGGTTTAAGGTGGCGTATGACTATTATTTATTTCGGCTGAATTTACTTAAAGTGAAATAATTTTCAAATGAAATGGACTATTTAAGTTTTGTAAATACAAGTTGAAAGCCAAGAGCTTTAGGCATAATTTTGATAAAAAATATTTAAACTAAACTTAAAAACATAATAAAAAAATTTATATTAAAATCAAATATATTGTTTGGCAAAAGCTGATGTTTTACTAAATTTTAAAATAAAATCTATTTAGAAGACGTGAATTAAAATTAAAACAGAAATTAACAGAAATTGCTTTTCAATACGATGACCAGCAGAAAGCTACCGAATTTATAGAATTTTCCTGATTTTTTCTAAATTTTAAAATTTTGTTAACGGTGCGTATGATTATTATTTATTTAGACTACATTTACTTAAAGTGAAATAATTTTCAAACGAAATGGAATATTTCAGTTTAGTAAACACGAACTTAAAGCCAAGAGATTTAGACATAAGCATACTGAAAAAAATTTTAATAAAACATAAAAACATATTGAAAAAAATTTATAATAAAAAAAAATATATATTTTGGAAAAAGCTGATGTTTTACTAAAGTATACAATAAAATATTTTAAAAAGGCGTGAATTAAAATTAACAGCAATTACTTTCTCTTATGAGGAGCAGTAGAAAATTTCTGTGTTTTTTTTTAATATTTAAAGTTTTGTTTACGAAGGCGTATTATTATATATTTCGGCTTCATTTACTGAAAATAGCATAATTTGCAAATGAAAGGGAATTTTTTTGATGTGTAAAAGCAAGCAGAAAGCCAAAACTTGACAGCATAAACTAAATGAACAACTAAACAATAATAAGGTATAATGAGTATTTAGTTCAAAAGTTTAACTATTTTATTTTTTTTTCAGAAAAAATTTTTCTTTTTTTTAAGAAATTTTAATAAAATTTTATTAAGAAACATGTTATTCAAAATGCAACTGAATAAAACAGGAAATAAAGCCTGAGATTTCAAACAATCAAACAAACTCATTATTATTTTCTTCACTTTTTAAGTGTTTGGAAAACTATTTCCATCTGTTTCAGTTTTTAATTTTGAATTAAAAAGAATGTTCATAAGTCATTACATTTTAATAAGTTTTAAATCTCTGCTTAAAGGCAGCTTGTATCGTGATTTTTTTATATTTTCTGTTTAAACTTTTTTTATTATATCCTTTCTTGCTGTTGTAAAGATAAACTTTTGCTGCCAGTTTTATTTGTTTTGTAATAAAGACATTTCTTCAAAAAAAAAAAGAAAAAAAAAGATTCTTATCGTATACCAGCAGCCTGGTTTTGGGGTTAAATATTTAATTAACATGATTTGCATACTATAAATTTTGTGACATTTACAATAACGCAAATAAAGATAATTGTTAAGGGAAACTGACCGAAGATTGTGGTGAATTAAGGGTCAACTGTTTTCTCTATATTAATTGGGTTAAACTAAACTGATGTTATGAAAGATATTATAAAGATAATTTTGAAATAGTTAAAAAATTTAAGGCCAGATATCTATAGCCCGAAAGTGTGTGACAGGTAATAGGAAATATTTAAAATTTGTGTGCAATACATTTAGTTGTATGTATGTCAATGTCAAACAATTTACATTTATGGGGGAACGGGACGGGTAAAAGAAAGGTACAAATACTGTAGACAATCACTGGGCAAGAAACGCAATCTGCAATTTAGGATTGGGCCAGGATAATCAGGAAAAGAGCGGAATAAAAAAGTGGGTATATAAGAAAGTTTTGATTGGTTGATAGTAAAAAGTTGAACGATGTTGATAGCTCAGTGAAGTTCTATTGTATATTATTTAGTTGAATTAATGGATTTTGTTTCTAATTAAAGTCTGTCAATAAATGCCAATACTTATTATAAACGTTGATTGCTTTGCATTATTTAATGAAGGTAATCAAATCCTCCCTCTATAAAACATATTTCGCTATGACCTTTCTAACTACACGCAGAGAAAAAATATAGTTGTGCATGTTTAACACAACTATTTCCAAATTTTTAAATATTTTTTTTTTTAAATATTATGGTCACTTTAAATCTTTATATGATTTCTGTCATCATGCTATAGTTAAGTTATCATTCACATGATTATAGTAATCATATATATGATTTTAGCAATTATATAATGTGTATGGGGATCAGTTTTATAATGAAAACTTATACCATATTATGTTGTTCTCTATCATAATGAAAAAGCAACAAATTATGATAAATATATTCATCATAAACATCATTGCAACAAATATATACATAGTTAATACAATCGTATATATGATTGTAGTAATCATCTGAAGCGTAACTTAAAAACATAACGGTTACCCCATTAAAAAATATACTTACAGTGACCATAATATTGTTGTTGAAGAACTTGTAAAAATATTGACATTGTTGTAGTAAACATGTATAACTATATTTTTTCTTTGTGTTTACAAAAAACAAAATAGCCAACTACGAGTAAGTTGCTTATGATTTATTTTCAAGTCAATTTATTTTGCAATAAATATATTTACTATATTTTTTTTTTTTGATATTGCTTATTTGAAAACAAAATGACAACAAGGTATTGCTATTTTTTTTATTGCAACATCGTTACTTTGTATAGGCATATCAGCAATAATACGCATTACTTTTTCGATGTAAATGTATGATGCCGTGTTAATATTAGGGAGTAGGAGTTAAAGTCTCCTTGTTTATTATGCAATATAATATCAACAACAAAAAAACACAGCAACAAATACTGCGGTCACAATAACCACAAATAACAGCAGTCCTTTTTAAGTTCCAATTTACACGAAGCAATTCTTTAAGCTAAGCTTAACTTTTAGACATTGTGCTGAGGGGAAGATAATAGGAGTAAACAATTGATTGTACCAACAATTCGTTTGACTCTCTTATTCATATTATATATGTGTATACAAATGTGTGTTTACTCTCAAATGCAAACAAGAGTAAATCGCTCGCAATCAGAATTGCGCGAGGAAAAAATTGTAGCAATATTTTCAATAAAAATTGGTAAACAAAAAAAGTTTACATGGACAGCCAAATGGACGGCCGACAGAGGAACATCATTAAATCGACTCAGGAAATGATTCTAAGTAATTCTGAGCTATTGCATGACAAACATCAACACAAATCTCATATACCCTCTCCACTATGGTGGTGCTGTAGGGTATAAAAGCTCAATTTATTTTGTCTTCAAGCTTAAATATATTTAAATAAATCCACTGAATCGTAAAATTCAATTGTTTCTATTCTATTTTTCCAGCTATTTGAATTTCTTTCAAAAAAAAAAGAACAAAAAAATACATTTTTCTAAACATTAACTAAATAAATTCTGCAATAAAATGATTGTCATAAATCATAACAAGAAAAACTGCTTTTAATGCTGGCAAAGAGGAGACACACATGATATATTGAAGAGGAAAATGCTTTCCTGTTTCCTCATATACATACATACATATTTCGCACTTACATATATTAGTATTACTATAATTTATAATGTTATTTTACTTGCTTTTCGCATGCAGTTTTCTTTTTAACATATTTGTCAATGCAGTTCCGTTTCGAAGGCAATCTAGCACTTGTGCTAGTACTAGAGTGTAGAAGATGCTGAATGGTACTTCTGTTTGTATGTAACTTTAAAGTGATGGCAACAGATACAAAGCTTTTATTCGAGAGTTAAAGAGTAGGATAAAAAAAATATGAAGAGGACTTCTCCAAAGACTTTTACTTTAGTTTTTTTTTTTTTGAGCAGCTTTGTTTACAAACTTCTTTGTTTAATAATTGGTGCAGATTTTATTTGCCACATTTGCAGAATATATACGTCTTGTTTGTTAAAAAATGAATTAATATCAAACAAATATATACAAAATAACTCAAAAATGTGGAGGTAGTTTAAGTCTAAGAGATATTATGAGAGTTTGTAAATTAATTTTAATCATATTTTTGAAATATTGAACATTTTTTTTATAAATTCTAAAAATTTTTCTTAAGTTTGACAATTGCATTTTAGGTAATACAAAAACTGTAAATATTTGTGTATTTCTAGCAACAAATTTCAACATCCTAGCTCCTTGAACAAACAAGATAACCCAATCTTAGTTAGTATGTCAATATTAATAATAATCATACGCTCTAGGGCTGTTTTTTTTTTTTTTTTTTTTTTTGTAAAAATAAGAACTAAATCTTTATATCATTACATAATGCGAAATTGCTGTTATATTTACAATCTTTATATCTTTATATCATTACATAATGCGAAATTGCTATTATATTTACAAGTTTTCTTTAAAATTTATACTTACACACTGTTCCGAACTAAAAACATTTTTAAGAAAAAAGTTTTTTTTCTCTTGTTCAATTCCTTACCTTTTCCTTACCTCTGCTAACTATTTTTCAAATGATAAAAACTCTGTGAACAGTTTTCTATTTTTACTAATTTATTTCAAGTTTGTAGCTCATTTAACAAACAAGATTTGCTTAATATTAGTTAGTAACTCATAATTAATAATAATCATACGCTCTGGGGAGCTTTTTTAAAAAACTTAAAAAAATTAAGTAAAACTAAAACAAATCTTTTCTTTTATTATAAAAAATAATAACTTAATCTAAATATCGTTATTTAATGTAAAATTGCTTTAATATTTACCAGATTTCTGAAACATTTTCACTTAAGCATGCTTTGAAAAAAAAATTTTATGTAAAAAAAATTTTTTTTTGTTCAATTACGAAAACTTTTCTTAAGTTTGCCAACTATTTTTTCAGTGATATAAAATCTGTAGACTTTGTTCTAGTTTTATCAATTTATTTCAAGTTTCTAGCTCATTTAACAAACAAGATATGCTTAATATTAGTTAGTAACTAATAATTAATAATAATCATACGCTCTAGGTATGTTTTTTTTTTAAATTTTTAAAAATGTAAGTAACGCTAAAACCAATCTTATATTTTATTAAAACAAATAAAAACTAAATCAATATATCGTTACTTAATGCAAAATTGCTTTAATATTTCCAATTTTTTTTTTAAATTTCCACTTACACACTGTTTTGCACAAAAAAATTAGTAAGGAAAAATATTATTTTTTTTTTTTTTGTTTAATTCCAAAAATGTTTCCTTCAGTTTGCCAACTATTTTTCAAGTAATATAAAATCTGCTAACTGTTCTATTTTTACCAATTTATTTCAAGTCTTAGCTTATTTAACAAACAAGGTTTATTAAATCTTAGTTAGTAATTTTGAAAAACTTAAAAAATGTGTGCTAAACTGAAAGAAATTTAGTTTTTTGTTAAGAAAAATAAAAAATAAAACCAAAAACTATAAAACAAAATGCTTATTGAAGGCTTTAAACCCCTATCTTGCTATTTGTTGGGGCCAAGAAAACAACACATGCTTAGCCTTTCAAGCTTAAACTGTGTTTGCTTTTAGTTAGTTTTCTGTGGCTTGCCAATTTTATTCTCTTAAAACTCTGTAACAAACAAAGTTAAAAATGCAGGTTTCCTAAAAATGTTTTTCTTTTTTTTTTAACTGAAAAAGCAATAAATTTGAAGTTTTAATTATAGTTTTCCACAAAAACCAAAACTAAAAGTCCTGCATTTTTTAGAGCTGTTTAGCTTTTCAATGGATTTACATAAAAAAAAAACTTACATTACTCTAGTAACAATTGTACAGCTAGGACATAATTGCCCAAATTTTTATCTTTTAATCAAACAGCCAGACAGGGGCAAGTCATGTAAGTCATTTTACATTGGGCAAATTGCAAATACTTAAAAACATGCAAATACAAAACTGATTTTTAAATAATTTGAAGTAATGTATGTGGCAAAGCTGCTAACCGAACCCCAAACTGCTGGAGAAATACCTACTCCAATACAGGTTCCTTGGTTTTGCATAAATTTAAAAATGTTTATGCATTATAATTGACTTTTATAATTTCGAGAGTGTGTGTGTTTCATAAACTTTTTAAGTTTTACTTTATAACAAACAATCTTTAACAAGAAAAGTCTTTTTAAAGCCCACATAATGAATGTATATGTGCCATACCCAGAAAAAGAGAAAAGAAAATACCACTTTGAAAGTTATTAAATCTTTATATTAACTATATTTTATAAATTTTTAAGTCTTGGTTATGGCACTCACACTAAAAGACCTCAACTTCCCTTAGCCTTGTGGTTATGCTACGTCTTGTTCTGGTTCTATAGTCTTATGACTTTCATGTATTTAAAGGACGGTTAGCAAATTCAAAAATGTTGCTCATGTTTTGTTTAAGGAGAAAAACTAAAAGGCCAACTTAATTTATGCATATTTAATGCCAATGTCATTTGCTAGCTTGCAGGAATATATAGCAAAGAAAATATAAAATTAGCACAGGTAGAAAAACTAAATTAAAACTAATAATAAAGAAATTGCATTGTGGAAATTAAGCCGGGCACATGTTTAACAAAAACGTTTGTAAACTTAGCAGAGCTGTACTATATGAATTATTAAAAAAAAATTAAAATTTGTTGCTCAAAATTTTTAAATCTTGATAAAGGTTTTTTAAAAAATGGCTTTTATACATTAAAGTCTCAAGTGTGTTTAAATCTGCTTTTCAATTCAAACTTCTAGCACAGTTTTTAGTAAAGTTATTACAATTTATATATATATGAAATTAAGTTTTCTTTTTGTACAAAATTTTACTTTTAGCATGTAGCAGTACCAAGCACTATAATTTTTTACTTCAAAAGATTATAGCTTATCAAAAGGATATATAGCAAACTCTGCAGCAGAAATAGTTACAATCTTTTTAGTTATTGCATATAAAAGAGCATTAAATTTCTCTTGTTGTGGAATACTTTCTTCTCCAAATGTAAAGTAAATTCATTTCAAATTCATTTTAAATTTTCTTTAACTTAATTTATTTGTAAATAATAGTAGTAGCATGAAGCACTATATATTTCGCATTTCTCTTTTAAATAAGTAAAGTTTCAAAAAAAAAGGATAGCAGGCAAATTTTGCAACTAAAATAAATACAAGATGTTTTTGAGTTTTTTATATGAAGTAGCATTAAATGTCACATGTTTCAAGGACTTACATTTCGCAATATTAAATCCAGTAGTCAAATGCTTATCAAATTAAATGCATTTATAAATTTTGTTTAAGAAAATTTATCTCTAAATAATACAAATAACATAAAATGCAAAAGATTTTTAATTTAAAAAAAAGGATATATGAGAAACTTGTAAACTCAAATAGGTATAAAAATTTAAAAAAAGGCATATGAATGAGCATTACAAGTTGTTTATTGTAGGGTATTTATTCTTTAAAATATTAAATTTAAAATTGATAATATTGCTAAATTATTATCATTTTTTTTTATTTCGAACATATATATTTTTCCTTAATATATATAATTGTATTAAAATCATAAACAAAAATTATTTTTTGTGAAAAAAAAATTGATGTCGCTGAAAAAGGATATATGGGAAATTTTTAAACTACAATATTTAATGAAATTTTGAAGGTGTTAAACAAAAGATTATTAAATTCTACTAGTTGTAGGTTATTTTACTTTGAAAATATTTACTTAAGTAAAGCAATTTTGGCTAACTGAATTGAATTTAGTTTCAAACATTTTTACTTTATATAGTAATACATCAAACATTTTACTGTTTTCTCAAAAACATTAAAGTTCTAAAAAAACGATATATTTAACACTTTCAAACTAAAAAAGTTACACAAATTTAGAATGCGATACATTAAAGCGCATTAGATTTTACATAATTTAGGTTACTCAACTTTTAACGTTAAAGTTCTTAAAAAAAAGTATATATGTAAAACTTTATAACTAAAAATGTATATGAAAGAGTACTAAATTGCAGATATTGAAGGTTAATTAACTTGCAAAATATTAACTTAAATAAAAAAATTGCCAAAGAGAAATTAATTTGAAACAAATTTAAAAAAAAAAAATTTAAGATAATATAGTAACTTAAAATAGTAAACATATAAAATTTCGTGTCTAGAGTACACTATTGAATATAAATTAGTTAGAAATCAAAAAATATCAGTGAAATCTTTTAAGTAAATTTAATTTCCAAGATTAACCAACATTTTAAAAAAATTTTTTTATAAATTTTTTTTTTAAAAATTAATTTTTTATTAAATAAATTTTAAAGTTTCCACATAATTTTTTAATTACTTTAAAACTGCAAGCCTTCTTTATAAAATGGTTTTTGTTTTAACCTTCTAAAGCCTTTCTAACATGAGATATTTCAAATATAAAAAAATTAGCCACGATTAATAATAATCATACGCCCTAGGACACCAAAATTTTTAAACTTTAAAATAAACATGTCTTAAACTAAAAACTACAAATGTTCTAAATAAAATTTGACAAATATGAATTAAAACTAATGCTTCTTAAATAGATTAGAATTTAAACTTCAATACAGAAATTTTTCTTTATTATTTTATCAAACTCTAAATAAATTAGTTAACATTAGTAATTTTATTGCAAATTAAATCTATATAAAAAGCATTAAAAATATCCTTAAAAAGCAGCCATGGACCACTATAACAAACCCTCAAATACTGTTACTAGTTCTGCAAAAAATTGCTTTAACAAAGTCATCATAACCAGCAGCATTTAATATAGAGCTGCATAAAACAGCTATAGAAAAATGCTGATGTCACATAAAAAACTGGCAAACTATAAAAATAATACTATAATATCTTAACAAACCAAATATATATAAAAATATAAATATAAGGAAAAAACTAACAATAAAAATAGAGCAGTGGAACTTAATTTATTTAAAAGGCTTTGGCATTAAACTTATTAAGAAAGCCATGCTCTAACCAAATATTGAAAGGAGTTGCAGACACTTTAAATGCTTTAATATCTTTCCCAACACTTGTCTAATAAAGATTTTAGTTTTATTTTGCAATACAATGTAATGGAATAATATAAATTTACAGTTTATAAAAATACTTGTCCTTTAATTTTTTCAATCATTTATTCTTCAAACTTCAGGTTCAAATCCTCACGTTTTTTTTTTCTTTTGAGAACAACTTAATACCCACACAAAATAAACCCTACCACACTTTGTACTTGTACAAAAGCTGCACGTATGATACAACACCTACTACTATTTTTCACTTACACCTGTGCATCAAGTGTGGTGACACTTTAATACAGGTGGTTTTCTTATACATTCACTATGACATTTACTGACAACTAGATAATACCAGTTGTGGTTAAAGCAACACAGCTGTTGTTAAGGAATTGAAGTATAAATATGTACAATGAAATTATTTTTGGTAAATGTTGTATTTGCTAGAAAGTTGTCTAATATTGTAAGAATTTAAAGCATACATTAGAGGGTTTCTTTTTAAAAAAAAAAGTTATATAAAAAGAAAACTTTATTTTGTTGTTTTATTACAACTTACATGTTTTAAAGAGAAAAAATATAAACAAAACAACAACAGGTCCTCCCCCACCACTCGAGCACGGAGTTCGAAATAGCGCAGGGGTTACCCATCTCTTCCTTACTCGCCTCCCTGAGGATACGTCTTCAGGACCAATTTCAATTAATTATAAAAGGGATATATGAAAGGATTTTAAAATTTTAAGCACATTTTAAAGATATTAATTTTTTTTTGTAATTTGTAATAATTTACATGATGTAAAAATAAAAGAATCTTAAAAATTTAAGAAAAAAATGCAAAAAGGATATATGAAAGGACAATTATATTAATAAAACACATAAATCACTTTTTGAATACATTTCAACCGTATAATTTTTTACATATTGCAAAGTGAAAAACTGCCGAAATTTCTAGTTAGTAAGTAACAAAATCATATTTTTTAACTATCTTGTATTTTACATATTGCATACTAAAAGAAAATTAAAATACTTTATATACTCAAAAAAGGATATATACCTATTTTAGTAAAAATAATCATAGATTTTTCTGAACTTTTGAAGAGTACAATAATTTACGTATTGTAAACAGAAAAATTCGAAAAATTTTAATAATGAAAAAAAAGGATATATGAAAGGATTTTAAAATAATTGTTAATAATAAAAACTTTTAATACACTTTTAAACTATGCAAAATGTTACATGTTGTAAAACGAAAAAAATCAGAAAAATATGAAAATTTAAAAAAAAAATTTCAAAATCTGGTTTATTTTACTAAACCATGTAAATTTTTGTATGCTGTAAAGTGGAAAATTTTACAAAATTTTTAACTTTTCTAAAAAGGATATATGTAGCAACATTATTGTAAATGATAAATTTCAAAGATTTTTAGTTATTCTTAAACACTATAATAATTTACAACTTCTGAGGTAAAAAAAAGTAAAAAAAACATAGGTTAGGTTAGAAATATATAATAATATACGTGTTGCAGAGTGAAAAAAAGTTGTAAAATTGTTGATTGTACAAAAAAAGATTATACGAAATAGTCCTTTTATTATTATTAAATTTTAATTATTTTTGGATATTTTTGGATATTTTTGCTTTATGTAGTAAATTATATGTTTATTGTAAAGTAAAGTAAGAATGAAGGGATATATGAAAGGACTTTATAAAAATTGATATTAATAAAAAGTTTTTATAGATTTTTGAAGTATATGTATTTACAATATTGCCAAATAGTAACAATCTAATAAATTTGTGTTTTTGTAAAAAGGCTATATGGAAAAACATGAATATGTATTTCAAAAAATATTGATTATTTTTATATAATAATTACCTTGCCCTCATTGTACGTATTGTATAGTGAAATAAGTAACAAAATTTTATATTAATCAACAAAAGGATACATGACAGGACCTTTAAAAAAATTGATAATTTTAAAAAGATTTTACCTATTTTTAAACACTACAAATATTTACATGTAGAAAATTAAAACAGTCTTAAAAAAATAAATAATCCAAAAAGAATATATTTTTTATATTTTAAACTATGTAATGTGGCAGAAAACGTTAAATTATTCTCAAAAGTATATATAAACCCATTCCTATTTTATTCAATGAAATCACAGATTTTTCATAAAATCTTTAAGAATATAATAATAATTCACGTGTTGTGAAAAAAAATATTTCAAGTTAATGAAAAAAAGGATATATGAAAGGATCTAAAAATAATGGATAAAAATACAAAAATGTTATATATTTTTAACCAAATAAAAAAGATTACGTGTTGTATGTGGAAAAATTCTTAAAAAATAAATGATTCAATAACGAATATATAAAGACATCCCTATATTATTCAATGAAATCATAGATTTTTCATAAAATATTTAAGAATATAATAATTCACGTATTGTGAACAAAAAAAAATTCAATATAACAAAAAATAATATACGAAAGGACCTCAAAATAATGTATTATTTTTTAAACTTTTTATATAATTTTAACCTATATAAAATTTTACGTGTTGTAAGTGAAAATAATCTAAAAAAAATGTATGATTCTTTTAAAGGATATATGAAGAGATTCTTCTTATTCTTGTTAAAACAAATTAAAGATTTTTATATATTTTTAAACCATGTAATATTTGACATGTTTTTAAGCAAAAAAAAGTGACAGAACATTAAATTATTCTCAAAAGGATATATAAAGAAATCCTTATTTCATAAAAAAAATTATTTATTTTTAGATATTTATAAAGAGCACAATAATTTACGTATGGTGATAAGAACAAATCTCAAAATTTTAGTAAAATAAAATAAAGGATACTTGATAGCACCTTCCAATTATTTATTATTATAACAACTTTTTTTATATTTTTTAAAATATATAAAATTTGACATGTTGTAAGTGAAAAACATCTTAAAAAATTTAATGCTTCTAAAAAAGGATATCTTCACATATCCTTATGTTGTTAAAAAATTCTAAAATTTTAAAATTACATATATATTATATTTTTAAACCATGTAATATTTGACAAGTTTTTAAGCAAACATAGTAACAAAAAGTTAAATTATTTATTTATTTATTCTCAAAAGAATAGATGCATAAATCCTTATTTCAGTAAAACAAAAATTATAGATTTTTAGGTATTTTGGAAGACCACAAAAATGTATGTATGGTGATAAGAAGAAATCTGAAAATTTCAATATAACAAAAAAAAAAAAGGATATATGAAGGGACCATAAAATAATGGACAAATATAAAATTGTTTTGTATATTTTCAAAATATATAAATAATTACATGTTTTGAAGAAGAAAAATCTGAAACAATTCTGTATTTTAAAAAAGGATATATTAAAAAATCTCAACATTATTGATAAATACAAAAAGATTTCTTTATTACTCGACTATGAAAATTTTAACATGTTTTAAAGTGTAAAAATTTTAAAATTTCTAATTTTTCAAAAAAGGATATATGAAAGGACTTTTAAATAACGAAGCGCCTATCAAAAATTTAACTTTATTTTAATATTTATAATATTCTACAAGTTGTTGTATAACAAATACTTTAATAATAACCTTCAATCTTATAATATCTAATACAATGGTACAATAAAAACTAAAGAAAATTTGTTAAAAAATTTTAAAATTATCTGTGTTATGATTTGGTTCAAAACCAACAATTTTATTGATTTTCTTAAATATTTTTAAAGTTGTTTATTACTTTTACAGTCTACTTTAAGAGTTTGTGTTTAAAATTTTTTATGAGTGATTTTTCTTTCCTTTTTCAAATCAAAGCAGTGTGAACAATAGCTGCTTAAACCTTTCCCTTGTTCAGCTAATCCATTCATACATAAATATATTCTATAAAAAAGTCCTTGGCATCATAAACAATATCTAAGTTTTTGTTTACTTTTATTATATTTTGTATATATTTTATATAGCATACTTATATGGTTTATCTAATGTAATTGTTAAAACATGTTTTTGGTTTGTCATAAAAACCGAAACTGAAACATATATAACAAAAAGGCTACTCACAACAAAGAGGCTTAAAGAAGCAGAGAGTATGATTGACTGTGTGACTGAGTGGTTTTAATATGAAGGTCGTTTATTGTCAAACATTGTTATGTGTTAGTACAGAATATTTTGTGTGCTATAAAATATTTTGAAGACTCAAGTATTTCCTTAAGGTTTTCATGTTGCAGCCACTTAAGGGACTAAATATATATGGTAAATGGTCAATAAGGTATGATTGCTTAGAAGATAAATGTTCATATGAATAAGATGCTCTTGAATAGTTTGTTTTTTTAAGATTTGAATAAAGCAAAAATATTTAAGATTTGTTTAAGTATTTCTTTGAAATTTTTATAATATTTCAAAGAAATTAAAGTCTGGTTCTCACATTCTTAAAATTTTAGAAAATTGTTTAATTATTTCTGCCAATACTTCTGTTTGTAAAATGCTGTAGAAGTCCAAAAAAGTGGTCGGCATAAAGAGCATCATTACCAAGGATTACATATATCTATGTTATTATCAGACCAAAGTGGCTAAATAGATTATAACAGAGAAAAAAACTTATATTAAAATACATGTTCAATATTCTCTTTATGCCCACCACTGCTCTAGAATCGTGCAGTATTTCCAAGCATAAATATTTGAGCTTTTGTTTGTTTATTTAATTAGGATTATTTAAGTATGAACTAATTTGTAAGTCATTCGTATTGTCTACAAGTAAATAACCAATCAGGCTCGATCCTTGGTCAATATTATTATTATGAAGTTGTGTAAGATAGTTTAAAAGAAAATCGGTGATAAGGACTGAAATCAAAGCAGTTGTTGGTGGATAATTTGCTTCACATTAAAAGTAATTCGTTATGTCTACAAGTAAATAACCAATCAGGCTCGATCCCTGATCAATATTAGTACCGACCGCTGATCTTATGAAGTTGTGTAAGATAGTTTAAAAGAAAACCGGTGATAAGGACTGAAATCAAAGCAGTTGTTGGTGGATAATTTGCTTCACATTAAAAAGTTTTCTTACATCTTGAAAAAGGATATATGGAAAGACTTTTTAATAACTAGCTAATTAGATGAAATTTATATAAATCACTAACTAGACTTCCTATTACAACCTTTTGTAACTATAAACCATTAAATATGTGTTTCACACTTTTTGCCCAACCTCTTTTAAAAAGCAATTTAAAGAATTTATTTTTATTTTTTTCCCCCATTCTTCTTTATTTTTTCAGCCTTTATTTACAAATTTAAAATTATTTGCAAATGATTTTTTTGCTATAACAAATATGTCAAGGATAAAGGTTGTAGTAATTATAATTATAAGCTATTCTCCTATAACATTACAACCTTTCAAGCAAGGACAATTTGTTGAGGTATGTGTACAAATGAGAATTTTTAGTTTTCAATAACTTTTAATACAGCCATACAATAGTTATCAATCTCACATGAATATGTATCAGTTTCATATGCAAATATAAACTGCAGGGTTTATATACAAAACACACTAACTCAAATTTTAGTACTAAATACTATTATATGTTATTCACTTTCTTGGCAAAATTTGTCCGGATTCCTTGCTATTTTTTTTGTAGTTTTAACTTTAGTGAGTTAGCCTAAATGGCAAATAAGTTGTTCCTATAAATACGAGAAAAAAACAATAAAAGCGAAGTAAATTAAATAAAAATTTTATGGAAAAATATTGTCATAATTGTCTCAGTTTCAATGATGAATGCATGAACAAATTATAAAATATTCAATATTGATTATTTAAAACATAGCGATGACGAATAGATACAGGCACTATTCTAGAATAAGCTTAGAAAAGAAGGGGACAAATTTAAAAAATATTTCTAATGTTTATTAAGAACTGTAATTTTAAAATCAAATAGATAGATCATTTTTGCCGTCTTTTTATCGATATTAAAAACTTCAGCTAAATTAGTTTTGACCCATGGTACAATGCAATCGTTTGAAAAAACAAAAACGAAATAAGCACCTGCAACATAAAGTAAAACAAGGACTTGCTTCCTTCAAATGAGAAAATGAGCAAAAGGATCTATAACCAACAACTTTAAAGTTTCCTGTAGAAGACATAAAAGTGCTGCTACAACGAAAAGCAACAATATTTGTAGCTATTATTTTCTTTACCAACAATGGTTTCTTTTAAATATATACAAATTTAAAGATTTGTTGGAATTTACAAACCAAGAGAACCCTTGTTTTATTTGGTTTCTCAGTTTGTGCTCTTGCTTCATATCGCTCTCTGTTACACAAACTCTCAAAAATAAAATGCCGCTTAATATTACTAACACAACATAGACAAGTTCCATGTCACTGAAATAAACCTATTTCAAACTACTTTCAGCATTTCAAGCAAAACTTTAAAGTCAATATAAATAAATATTAGAGAGAGTTTCTAAGCAATATATTTGTCACAGTAAGAGCATTAACGCTAAAGAGTACTAGAAAAAGAGAGTAAATTTCAACAAAACAGCGCTCTTTTGCAGACAACAGCATGTGTTTATTAGTCCTGTCATGAATGTCGTTCATAGTTCACTTAAAAGAACGGAAAAAAAGTCAACAACATGTACTTAAACTCAACAGAACGTCAAAATAAACAATATTTTAAGAAAACATCAAGTTTTAAAAAGATTATTTAACAGAAAAACGAAATTTTGAAACCAATTATGTTAAAATAGCATTAAAAAAGTGAAATGGCCAAAAAAAGGATATATGGTACAGTAAAAGAAATTAAAAGAAATTGTTGGAACATTTCACATATTTAGAAACTGCATAAAAAACTACGTTCTTTGCCGGAAGAAAAAATATTTTTTTTTAAATTTTTTCTTGATAAAAAAAATTTTAGAAAAAAATTAAAAAAAATTTTTTTTTTACAAAATTGTTCTGTTTGAAACATAATGTGGCATTTAAACAATTGCATTAAAATTTTTGCATTTTTCTCAACAATAACTATGAGAAAATTTAAAAAAAAAATATTATTATCTATAACAGAAATAAATATAGCAGTTTTTCTTGCAATATAGTTTTTAGAATTAAACCTACAATAATATTTCTATATATGGCAGTAGTCAAAATCAGTATTAAAACCACCAACCATATAAAACCCAATATTTTTATTATTTTTAGGTTTACAATTATTTCCTGTGAGTTTGTATTAATAAACAATTATGAAATCCAGTTATTTTTTTATAATAATAATAACATTTGACTCGTATAACAATAAATAAACCACAATAAATGGTATTTAATTTTTTTTTTTTTTTTGTTTTTACAATGTTTGTTTTACAAATTTCTGTTTTGATTGCTATAGAACAAAACACATTTTTAAACAAGAATACATTTGACACTGACACTTAATACAGGCTGATTTATTTAATTGGGTTATTTTTTATTTAAAAAGTTCAAATTTAAATCCTGCTACAAATATTTATAATCCTATGAATAATAATAAAATGACTAGGTAATGTGTTAACTAAATCTACCTGATATAAATTATTTCAAACACAAAATTTATAGTCATACCTATTTTGATTATTAAATGGATTTTATGCTGTATAATAAAATTTTGTTTAGTTTTGTATAGAAAATATTTTTTTGCAAGAAGTTGTATATAGTTCCATTTCTAAATTATATTTAGTTTCAGTCTATTTTTGACAGACTTACCAGTTAGCCAGACCTCTGAGAATTTCCTTTGAGAAAAGACAGTCAGTCTACTTTAGACAAACTTTCCTCTTAGAAAACTCAATCAGTATATTTTAAACAGACTTTTATCTGAAAAGGACAATCCATCTATTCTAGACAGACTTTCCTCTAAGAAAAAGTCAAGCAGTCTATTTTAGACAGACTTTCCTCTAAGAAAAAATAGTTAGTCTATTCTAAACAGACTTTCCTCTGAAAAAAGTCAATTAGTCTTGCTCTGAGAAAAGTCAATCAGTCTATTCTAGACAAACTTTGCTCTCAGAAAAGAGAGTCATTCAATTCTAGAGAGACTTTGCTCTGACAAAAGTCAATCAGTCTATTCTAGACAAACGTTGTTCTTAGAAAAGTCAATCAGTCTACTGTAGACAGAGTTTCTTGTGAGAAAATTCAATTAGTCTATTCTAGGCCAGTGATGCCCAAGGTAGTAGTATTGGTTAGAGTGACAAAATAACACTGAAAGAAAAAAATTTGATATTCATTTTATTTAGTCGTCAGCGAGATTGCGACGAAAACACATGTGTGGCGGGTGTTGTCATTTTTTTCTGTTTCTTTATTTAGCAAAAGGGAAATGTAAAATTAATGGATGTACATATTTTAGTAATACTCTTGATGAATGTATTGATAGATATACATATGTACATATATATATATAATACATATATAATTTATATGTGCGGACATCTGGATAGTTAGATATACATATTTCGAAATAAAAAGATTCTTCGAAGTGTTTATAAATTTTCCCTCAATTAATCATTGTCCTATTTGCAATTAAAAAGGAATGAAATCTTCCATGTTGATACTCTTATTGCAATTACGCAGTAAAAGTATATTTCTCAAACTAGAAGAATTCAGCTTATTGCGTGTTTTTGAGCAAATATAATTCAGTCTCGATGACGATTAAAATGTAATCATTAAATATATTTCCTTTTTGATTTCCCTTGTTTGGTCCAAAAATATTTTAATAATATTCATTTTCTTGAATCATGAATAAGACACATAAGTTCTGCAAGTGTATTTTGTCTCTCACACTCAACATGCTGATTTCCTATTGGTTGATTGACGACCAAACAAAAGAGCGTAAGTATACGTGTGAGTTCAATTTGCTGATATCAGCCACTACTGGGCATCTATGTTCTAGGCAGAAATTTCTCTGAGTAAAGATAAGCTGTCTATTCTAGACAGAGAGAAAAGATTTCTTCCTTGGCTTCACAAATGGGCGCGTGGAGCGCCCATACCAACCTGAACTTAAAAAAACATGACTGCCGTGAGTACATTTTAATATTTCAGACCGAAAGAAATACAACCAGTCATGTTTAAAACTACGAATTTTCAATAATTGAGCATTTTGTTTCATAACAACGCGCCCCACGCTTTTCTTTAAGGGATGTGTGAGATTTTTTCCATGTTGATTTAAAAGTTTATGTTGTTTGAAATGTTCTTATTTTTTTACTTTTAGTCGATTTTTTTTTGTATTCATATTTATTTTGTGTTCGCAACTGATCAATATATTAAGGTAAAGAAAAGCGTT